>OX369280.1:10164790-11364790 GCA_947284805.1 Coleophora flavipennella | reverse complement strand
CAAGTACAAGCTTATTGAGGAGTGTGTTATGTGCTTAGAATATACTGTAAAAAAATATTTTGTCACACCACTGTACAGGCAAAGTATACATGTGTATTAGTAGGCGGCTGCTTAGTGTTTTTTTAAAGAATCCAGTTAAGTTTAAAATAGCGAAAAAAATAATAAAAGATGGACAGCCGCAATTAGCCTTTGATTCGCCTGTCAAAACATACACAGAGTGCACGTTTATTAACCCTGTCAAAATTAACGTAGAATGAGACAATAATTAATAATTAGGTAATAAGCGTTTACGGCATGTTCCGTCAACTAAGATATTTCGAAAACACACAAACGTGCTAGTTTATCTTGGCCTTTGGCTGCTTATTGTCATTGAAGAGTAAGTTAGGGTATAAGAGCTCTGTGTAAAGTGGTCGCTCTCTATAATGATGGGCCGTCATTCTGCCGTCAGTCAGCGGCTGAGGTCCGAGGAATGAGTTCATTTCCTTTGAACACGCGAGATACAATTTTTAATTAAGTTTTTGTTTTAAATTCATTAAGGACCATCGTCGATGGCCGCCCATTGGCCTTTTTACCGCTACTCTACATGCATGAATGCCTACGTAATTAATTACCGTAGAATAATGCGTTCACGTTGTAATGTCATTTATATATTTACTTTTTCTTTAACCTAAGTGCTAATACTGTGCACTAGATTTGTTTGCTGTTTAATTTGAACTCTGATATCATTTTTAACGCTCATATTACACGTTTATCAAAACAACCATAGTTATTTTTTATTTTATTCTTTTATTAAAAATTTGAGTGCGTTTGACTACATCTACATCTCAATTGTAACTGATTCATATTTAAACTGACAATTAAAGATACACATGTATTAGAATTTTAATTCTGTAGAATTAGGTCTGAAAAGTGTCGCTTTGCTATATTAAAGTTAACTGTTAACTGGATTCGTAGAAATAACTTCCAAGAAGCCAGAATCGAAACACAAAAAGTAAAATGAATGTTCAAGTGTCATATTTTTTCCGAACCTCAACCGAAAAGAGGGTTAATTTATTTTATTGTCATTAATGCAAACAAAATACGATTTTGTATTACTTTGTCCCTTTGGGCAATCCAGTCAGATGCTACTGCTTACAATATGATCGTTTTAACAATAACTGTAATATTATAACTTTAAGGCGATGCATTGGAAACTTTGGTTGCAGGGATCTAAATTTTTCTCAGCAATTACCAAACATATGAAAGTGATATTTCCTTTTCTGATTTTTCCTTTCAATGACTTAATTTTGTCAGTTGCAGAAACACGGTTCGGTACCTTTTATAACAGAATAAAATACAATCAAAGAAACCTCTTTTAAAACAGAAATTTGCGTTCTACAGGCAAATTAGACCTATTTAGTGCACCTTAATTTTCTTAGTCATTAGTCTAAACACACACTTCAATATGCCGGTTGGATTTTTTTTAATGTATTGTAGTTTTTAATTAAAACGAAAAAACATTGAAAAGGTGCAAAAGTGTGGTTATTTTCTTTACTCTTTAAAATAAAAATTGTATACAAATAAGTAAAAAATTAATAAGTACTCTTTTTTATTGTGTGTACTTTATTTTTATTTTACCTAAATGAAAAAATGCTATATTGGTCCCAAAATAGGGTGGCAACCCTATTTACCATCGTTACGGGTATGTTATTTACCTTTTACCACCCTTGGATCATAAATAACTACATGTAAAATATTTCAGTGATCAAAAGCCTATAACCGAGAGTACCTACAAAAAGCGAGACTGCAGCCTTAACATCCAACAATTTTGACGCCCACATACTTAAGTGCCGTTTTTAGCGAATAAGTAAAGATTGTGGCACCATCTTATTAATTTATGACCATATAAACAGTAACTCATCTCTCCTATTATATTATAGGTAGTTGTTTCAGCGTCATAAAGATCGGCTACATACTAATTTAGTCATAAAAGTATTTTTATGCATACTTTCCATAGAAGAACCAAAGTAACCGACATAGCCCACAGAATCGCTAAACTTAAGTGGCAGTGGGCGGGGCACATAGCTCGTAGAACAGATTACCGTTGGGTTAGTAAATTTCTCGAGTGGTGACCGCGCACCGGAAGACGTAGACCTGGCAAAGGTCGCGGGAAGCCGCTGGATGCGGGCAGCGCGGGGGCCGGTCTGTCTTCGTGGAATTACGGATATGATGTGCCGTGAAATGTGTTTTACTCATGGCTAATGGTGTCTTTAAGCACAAAATAATTAAGATCATGTGTAATTATGGATCAAAGATGGTATATTCAAATTAAATTCAAATTCAAATTAATTTATTTGTGATCATAAGTAAATGTACAGGTGTTAAACAAAATGAATGTGCTTCATGACCTGTCCTTTATAACGTACTAAGATAAATCATGAAAACGTGACACAATAAATTTTAGAAAATAATATAAAGTAATGTCAAATTTAATTCTTATGTCATAGTGAACCTAACCTAAAATTCAAAATAGTATATCAATGGATTTATCAATGTAATATGGTAAAACAATATGTCAATGTATTGAACAAAACATGTCAAATAAATTTATCATTTAATTATATTTATGGTTATACAATTAACAGTGAGAGACTTAAAAAACAAGACATAAAGTAATCTAGTAATCATTCTGTATTTTGTTGATTGGCTTAAACTTTAGACTAACGTACCGTTATTATATTTAGCCCCTAACGACACAGCAGCTGCGACAATGCGCGCGCGCCGCGCAGCGTGCACTGTCACCAATCTGCGCCTGCGTCATCTGTAAATCCATCTTCAAAGCGAACGCCTGCCCTGACTTATTACTCGCGGGATAGACGTTGACATCGCTGGATAGCTTTACTTGTACAGTGGCTGAATATAGAAACGCTTTAAAAGGTTTTTTGAGAATTTTAGGGAACAGTGTAGAGTTCACATTGTTGATGTACTTACGTAATTTTGGGTTTTATCACGCCGTCCGTCTTTAATTAAAATGGTTAAAAAAACACGCTTTTAATCACATCATTTGGACTCACTTTAAACGGACAGGTTTAATTCAAACTTTGTACATTTATCAATCAAGAATCAGTGACAATACAATAATTTTAAAAGTTTATCTCATTATTCTGAACTAAAAATGGAAAAATAAATACAGTTTAAAAACACGCTTTTTAAGCACATTAAACTAAAAAGTGAAAAATAATTCTTAATATTAGCTGAAAACAATAATGAACGAAAAATATTTGTATTATTGTGTTGCTCGATATACGAAAAATATGGCAAAAAGCGCTACACGCTTTTTTCACTTTATATTTTTCGTTCATTATTGTTTTCAGCTTATATTAAGAATTATTTTTCACTTTTTAGTTTGAAGTGCTTTAAAAGCGTGTTTTTTAAACTGTATTTATTTTTCAATTTTTAGTTCAGGATGATAATGAGATAAACTTATGAAATTATTGTATTAAAAAGAAACTTGTTTTTTTTAATCCACAATTCAGGCCTTGACATCATCTCACCTGATGGTAAGTGATGATGATGCCAAAGATGGAAATGGGCTTACCAAGATTCCCCAACGCAATGGGGAACTGACTATCCCATAGCTGGTCGTTCGCATTATAAACTGTTTTATTTTCTACCAAACTTGGTATCAAGTTATTATGTAATCAATTTTATCTATTGCATATTCTGAAGATGCTGACCTAACAATTGAATGTGCAGGATAAGGCGCCGGCAGGTAAAGAAAAATTGGCTGTGTAGTAATGGAGTATATACAGGGTGTAAAAAAATTGGTGTAGAACCCGTAAACTGAACAATACTGAACAACTTTCCCCGAGGAACCCATAGACAATATAAAATTTTGGAACCTCCATATAAAAATGCACAAAATTGGTCATTCAGCTGATCAATTTCTGAGTTTATTTTTTTGCGATTTCAGCAAAGTCATAAAACAGAAGTTGTTCATTATGATTACCGGTATACAGGTTGTAACAAAATTGGTGTAGGTCCCGTTAACTGGGGCTTCTACTCATCGTCATACTGAACAACTGTTTTCTACAAGTTTGCTGAAATCGCAAAAAAAAACTCTTAATACAAAACGATCAGCTGATTGACCGATCTTGTGGATTTTGTAACGAGCGTTGAAATTATTTTTTTTTGACTATGGGTTCTTTGAGGAAAGTTGTTCACTATGTTGAGTAGAAGCCCCAGTTAACGGGTCCTACACTAATTTATTTACACCCTGTATAGTAGTGAGGGGCAAGGGCAAAGGATACTTACTATTCTAATGAGAGCAAACATAACAGAAAACTATTAACCACCTAAAATATAGAAGACTAGCTGTCCCGGCGAACTACGTACCGCCTAACATTACATTACACTGCCCTACCCTACCCTACACTACCCTACCCTACCCTACACTACCCTACCCTACACTACACTACACTACCCTACCCTACCCTACCCTACCCTACATAAGAACCTTCTCCTGACAATAACGAACTCGACAAAAAAAGAATAAGCCAAATCGGTTCGTGCGTTCTGGAGTTATAGCGTCAGGAAGGAAAACCCGACTTATTTTTATATAGTAGATTTAACCGCCTCCGTGGCGTACCTATTGGTTATTCCATTCGCTCCAGACCAGGGGTCGCGGCTTTGATTCCCAACGACTTCCAACTTTATAAGATAAGATTGATAGTGCATTTTCTAAACCTAGCTTCTACCACCAAGTTATCTAAGTCTTACCGCCTAAGATCTCCTCATTTCTGATTCTTCAGGTCCGGCATGAAGTTAAGATATCAAGTTCCCCATTTCATTATTAAGCCTTCTTTCATCTTCCGCATCGTCGTCACTTACTATCAGGTACGTGAGGCAGGTGAGATGATGCCAAGGGCTTATCAATCATGAGTAAAAGAGATCGGGCAAAGTAAAAAGCGAACCCTGGTGCAGGATGCGATGACGCTGGAAAGAAAAAGATTAATTTATTTGCATCAAATAACGTATGAAAGTCTTCAGAAGCGTTATCAATACTCTCAGTCCAATCATAAAATGAAACCAATCGATACTGGCAAATTACTTTTTTTAGGGTTCCATGTCCCAAATTCCTAAGAGAATAGTCTGTGTCTGTCTGTTTGTCAAAACCTTTTTTTTTAGAAATGCGTGAAGGTATCAAATACTTAGGTTTATGGTCCCTTGAAGCTTAAGGTGGTTGCAGAGGCGTCATTTTCATACAAAACGTTTGACTAATACACTCATCGAGTGTTAGAATATTAGGTTATCAAACAATGTCAAAAAAATGTTTAAAAAATCTTGTTTTCGCGAATGAAATCAGATTTGTGATAAATCGAACAATTGAAAAGTTATTAAGGTTTTAAATCTTGTTCAAAAGTGTCGATTTTACGTATGTGTGCGTTACATTTAACAACATAGACACTTATGCGTCCCGTAAAGCTATGTATGAACAGCGCGTTCTGAAACTCTACTTGTGTTATAGGAATCTAAATATAAAATGTTTTTTCAGAGTGAATACAAATCGATTTATTTTTTATTAATAACACCCATAATTAATAGTGTAAAAAACTAATACAAAGATTTAGTTTTTCAAAGATGTTCTTATATTTTTATTAAAAAAATTAAAACAACACACTTTTCGAACGCACTTATCCCCGTAACACTCTGTGGCTGAATATGAATGAATCAGTGTTGCTATATATACGGATTTATCTGCACTCGTATGGATTTTTGAGGTCCAATGCGGATAATTCATGATTATGGATTTACGCGACACAAATATCATATTCCTACATCCAAAGGTATTGTTTACAGGTTGAACTTATGTATATTCCTTTCGTTTTCTTTAAAATTTGACTTGTACTCATGTAACTGAAAAACTTTCCCCAAGGTACCGGCTGCTGTGTCATATTCATACAAATTTAGCTTTGTTGGACTTCTCAAACTTTGTATGGAGAGTCCAAACATGTGGATAAGATAACAAAAAAATATATATTACACTTTAGACTTCTGTACATATTTTTACGAGAAAGTTTATGCGACTTGTGGCGTATCATTTTTGTCATACGGTATAGGGTATTTAACAGTGTTTAAAATAAATTAAAAAATACTATTCACTAAATAGCATTTCTCCTACAAAAGCATAAAAACATTCATTTAACATTTTATTCTAAATTCAATTTTATATTTATCAAAATCACTAAATTAGTTCGTCAAAGACAATGACGTCACAACTTTGTAACACGAACAATTTCAGAACAAAATTTCGTTTTTGACCGTTGATAAAAAGTAACTCAAATGACTAGCAGTCAAATACCGGATTGTATTAACAATTTTAACTGACAATTATTTACTGTTGCACGAATTTTGTCCAGATTTTGGACTGAAGATAGATTTCTTGATTCCTCCATATGGCAACACTGTTTTGTGAATTTTTGTGAATTTGGTAAACAAATGGCTTTTGTAACAAAATGAATTAACGCTTTTACAATAAATACGTATACTCAGGACGCAAAGTAAACCCAAAACGATCGCGAGCCGGTTTGTTACGGTATCATGCACTAGAATAGAAATGGCTTCGTAAGTACCTATCATACAGGCAATCCTCTTCGGTGTTTGTGAACATTACTTACACTGTTGGTGTGTCGCTATCAACCGTTCAGAGTGCTCCAGCGATTTGAAGAGACTGGATTCAATATGCACAGACCAGGAACAGGCCGAACAAGGTGCACGACAGCGCGGGACGATCGATATATGGTGTCAACAATATTGAGAAATCGATTTCAAACGGCTGTTGAAGTCAAAAATCACCTTCTACGTGCTGAAGAGAGCTATCCGGGCACGTGTACAGTGAAGCCGTGTCTTGTTGAAGCGAACATGAAGCCATTTAGACCCACCAATGGTCCAAAACTCGGAAGGCAGGATCTAAATTCAAGGCTGAGTTATGCTAGAGAACACATGAATTGGACTTTCAATGACTGGTCAACAGTTATGTTTTCGGACGAGTCGAGATACATGCTATACAAGCACGATGGGAGACAAACTTTAACTGCAGAGAGATACGTGAATGAAACCTTAAATGAGTATGTTGGCCCACTTTTAATAAACATGCGCAAGAATGCCATCCTTATGCAAGATAATGCTCATCCCCACACAGTCTCTATCACACGCATGCAGTGGCCAGCACGCAGCCCAAACTTGAACTTCATCGAGCATGCTCGGATGAAGCAGTGATAGAGGAATGGGAGAATAATCCTCAGCATCAACTCAGAAATCGAATGTGGAAAGCATGCTAAACCGTGTAACAGCTGTTTTAATAGATCTCAGTGGTAATAAAAAATACTAAAATGTGTGAAAATTGCAATTTAGAAATCTAGTGAAAAATTTACATTAAATTTTTTCTTAACTTACTTTTATGACTTATTTTTATTATTATACTAGCTGTCCCGGCGAACTTCGTTCCACCTTACACTACACTACACTATCCTACCCTACCCTACACTACACTACCCCACACTACACTACACTACCCTACCCTTCCCTACACTACACAACACTACCCTACCCTTCCCTACACTACCCTACCCTACCCTAACTACACTACACCTACACTACACTACACTACCCTACCCTAAAACCAATTATTTTTCACTGATATTTTTTTTATTGATGAATATCATATTTTAATACTTATTATCCTATTCCAGACAAAGACAAATGCAAAAACACAAAAATCATAAAAATTGGCCCAGCCGTTCTTGAGTTATAATGGTGTAACTAACACAACTTTCTTTTATATATATAGATGCACTATAAAATTGTCTATAATACAGTCTTTATTTCATAAACCAACATACTTAAGCACTCACCAGTGTCCCGTGCTCTAAACCTTGTAAATAGTATCTCAATTAATGATTATAAGATTGAAATATTTTCTTGTTCGGAGCCGCTATTTATGAGATCCGCAAGCCAATAGCTCGAATCTATTGTTACTCCGAGTTTGTTGTTAGACACTAATATTATATAATGTTATTTTTAAAATATTCGAATTATTTTTATCCTACATTCCTACTGCTGTTTTTATTCATTTTTAATATGCAAATAATATTTTTTGTTTTGTAACATTCACGTTTGGCTAGACTGTAAGTGTTTGTTTATCAAATAAATAAATAAACAATATTTTGGAAGTTATTGAGGTTTTTGTTACAGACCCATTTCCTTTGCTGTCGAGTGTATTTACACAATAATTAGTAAATTGTATATCATAATGTGCTATTTTTAGGCCGAACACAGGCAACAACAGCAATCACTAAAATATACAAGCTATATAATAAATATATAAGTAAGTAAATCATAGATATTCCATTTGATAAGTTTAAAAAAAAAGGAAAAAATGGAACCCTTATAGGATCACTTTGTTGTCTGTCCGTATGTCTGTCAAGACCCTTTATTTCGTAAACGCGTGGAGGTATCGAGTTGAAATTACAACCGTATAGTCCGGTCGACTGTCCCTTGAAGCTGTGAAAAAATCAAGCTTCTAGGTTAACGTAAAAAAAGATACGGCCGTTTATGCTGCAAAAAACGTATATTTCGACACTCTCAAGGGAATCAAAATTCATAGGGTATTTTCCGTTGACCTAGAACTATGAAATTTGGCATGTAATACCGTCTTGTACTACAAGTAAAGGGATAAATCTGAAAACTATACATTTGTAAAAATATAATCTTTATATAAAGTATGTAATCAATTATGCAAGGAACGGTGGTCCAAATTTTGAATTGAGTTAAGCGTGTCATATGAGGTAATGGTAAGGACGGGCTGGTTTCCGCAACCAGGCGCCCGAGCGCCCATTTTGCGTGGTTAGCTGGCATCACTGCCAGCTCAGCTCCTCCAGGAAGTCCAGTAGCCCCCGCAGGGTGCCAACGACTTCCGGGAGTGAGGGATATAAGGTACCTATGAAAGGGCTTCATTGTCAGAAGCTTAAACAGACTTTTAATTATTTTTTTGATGTATAGTTTTCGATTTATGACAAGAATGTAAAAAAAACTTTCCCCTTTTTTATATGTGTAGGTAGGTACCTAATAATTTTGAAGTATGTAGTAACTAACAGTCTGCACTGTTATGATTTATAGTATGGATCTACAATTTTGTACGGAACCCTCGGTGGGCGAGTCTGACTCGCACTTGTCCAGTTTTTTGTAATGACAAAACTTATCGAGAGCCATTTTTGAGAAACCTATGTTTTACCCTTTTCTCATCGCAGGTCGTTAGAGTTTTACCAGATAAAGTACCACTTTTTTTTTTTTTTTTTTTTTTATTTACAATTACTTGTAGCATATTATAGATATTATATTAAATTTGAAAAACATCTTGAAGAATTTTTTGGGGATCAAACAAAGATTTGTTACCATAGATGAGTTATGCACTAACAACATTAGAAAATCAAACCCCTTTACACACAGTATTAAAGGTAGTTCACTTCCATTGCACCGAATGCTACTACGAATGCTTTTATTTGCTTCACTTTTTGTATGCATGTAACCTATCTATATCTCTGGGATTAAATGATTAAAATTGAAAAAACATGATATTGAATATGATTATTTTATTTTATGTATGTCCCTTGTGCCAACTTTTAACCGCCTCCGTGGTGTGATGGTTAGTCCATTTGCTTCACACCATGAGGTCGTGGGTTCGAATCCCGGTGGGGTCAACTTGTAAGACTCCGTTTGGTTGGTGGTAGGGCATTTTCTAAGCCCGCCTGGCTAGCTACCACCATCTTATCTAAGTCTTGCCGCCAAACATCAGTGTTAACAATGTTGATGTGTTCCGGCTTGAGGATAAGATAGCCAGTTCTCCATTGCATTGGGGAATCTTGGTAAGCTTGCTTCCATCTTCGGCATCAGCGTCACTTATCATCAGGTGAGATGATGCCAAGGGCTTACCAATGGTGAATTAAAAAATAATAATAAGGCTTCAGCAGCGCCCATGAAAATAGTTATTATGTGTAAAGGTGGTGATCATCATCATATCAGCCAAAAGACGTCCACTGGTGGATAAAGACCTCTCACATTCAGCGATAATTTCTATATATTTTTGCTGATCAACTGTATTTACATTCCTTTCTCGATCTACATTGATAATTCATTTCTAGATATCATCTCACAGGACCTAGGTTTTCATATCTTAAACCACGATCTGCTATATTAAATGATTAAAACATAAGTTTATTTGGGCTGGAAGTACTTATATTTTTACAATGAGAAACAAATCAATCACAACAATAAAGTCTGTGTCACACCATACAAGAGACAGAACATAAAGACTTAATGGAAGATATGCAAACTTCACGTCTAACTACCAGAGAGAAGGTGTCCTCATAATCTATTCCAGGTTGCTGCGTGAAACCTTTTGTCACTAGTCTCCTATGATAACGCACTTTGTTGTTCACATGAAACTGTTTATTTAGCACCCACTTGCACTTATCAACTATTGTTGCACCACCTGACATATCAATAAGCTCCCGAGCATTGTTTTCCCTGAACGACTGCTATGGCTCAGCAGCTGGATATGTACACACGGAGAAACCATATCTATTGAGGTAGGTAGTTTCCTCTCTCTGTTTTCGTTCTCTATAGCACATGGAGTAGACATGGACTTTCTTTAAATTCCCCCACTGAATCTGTCCTCCTGGCTGTCTTCAGGTGACATTTCTTCTCCATGAAACCAGATAACACTATTCTTCAGTTTCCTCATTTCCATTTTGTCTTCCATTACAATCACGTCTCTGCTAATTATCTGCATTTTTACAAGGATTCTACACTGTATCCAAAAAGATAATCGTAAAAACGATTTCTGAAAATCCGATGTGCTCTCTGTTTTGCTTTTTTGTCCCAGGAATATAATGTAATTTTGTTTAGGTAGGTATTTATTTCGTAGTGATTTCTATTCTCTTTGTATACCGCTATTGTAAACTGACAGATATTACGCGAATTTTTATTGAATGAATTGCACCCACACACTTACAATTCGTGCCTGCAGTGTGCGTGACTGCTATCAGCTGCTAATTGTGGGATAACACGGGAGAATAAAAGAATAAATGAAGTTAAACACTTACTCTATCATCGAAACATTATTAAAAGGGCTCGCGAATAAACAAATTTTGCTTCAAACTTATCTAATTTACGAAATATTTGTCAAAAACAACAATATTTGCTCGCCAGCGCCATCTAGGTTGCGATGTCTATTTTTGTTTCCTCTGCAACCGCCTTAAAACAATTAAAGCTTCTAAGTCCAAGCCATAAAAAGATACGGCCGTTTTTGGCACATTTTTGAAGTGAAAACTTCTTTAGGTGCTTTGGGCATTTTGAGATAGGAAAAACTATTATACTCGCGACACTGTAACGACACCGACATCGTACCAGGAACACTCGCAGGGTTAACACTTATAAAAGCTTTTTTGAGATTGGAAAAACCATTAAACTCGCGACACTGTAACGACACCGACATCGTACCAGGAACACTCGCAGGGTTAACACTTATAAAAGCATTTTTGAGATTTGAAAAACCATTAAACTCGCGACACTGTAACGACACCGACATCGTAACAGGAACACCTGCAGGGTTAACACTTATAAAAGCATTTTTGAGATTGGAAAAAACCATTGAACTTGCGACACTGTAAGCGCCACTGGCACCGTACCAGGAACACTCGCAGGGTCAAAACTTATAAAACAGTAAAAAAAATCACTTCTGTCGGCACTCCTGGAGTGGTTATGTTAGGTAAGGTTTTTTTTAATCCACAATTGATAAGCCCTTGGCATCATCCCACCTGATGGTTAGTGACGATGATGCCGAAGATGAAAGAGGGCTTACCAAGATTCTCCAACGCAATGGGGATCTAGCTATCTTATCTTCAAGCCGGAATACATTAATGCTGTTAACACTAATGTATGGCGGCAAGGTTTAGATAAGATGGTGATAGCTAGCCAGGCGAGTTATGAAAATGCCCTACCACCAAACAAATCCACCGGGAAATGAACCTGCGACCTCCTGGTGTGAAGCGAATGGACTAACCATTACGCCACGGAGGCGGTTTATATATTCGCAAGTATAAATCGATGATATTTGGAGGTGGAATCATGGTCCCAGAATCGTCTTTTATTTTCAATAGAATCGTAGAAAATACAGCCTTTTTTAATTTGGAATTGTGTACCTATATATTATATTGTTTTTTGGCATTTGGCTTTTGAGCACAAAAACTCTATTCAAACAAAAGCTTGTTCCTTAAATCCTTTAGGTTTTTCGAAAATTATTTATCTTCAATTAATTCGTTTATTGATCTAATATAACACGTCATTATCAAATCATCATCATCATATCAGCCGAAGGACGTCCACTGCTGGGCTATGCCTTCTCCAAGGATTTCCACAACGACCAGTTCTGCGCTGCCCGCATCTAGCGGCTTCCCGTGACCTTCACCAGGTCATCGGTCCACCGAGTGGGAGGCCTGCCTATACTACGTTTTCCGGTGCGTGGTCGCCACTCGAGAACTTTACTACCCCAACGGTCATCTGTTCTACGAGAAATCAGATCATAATAATCAACAATAGGCTTTAAAGGTAAACGTTTTATTACTTGCTGACATATACATCGAGTGTCAATGTATTTCTTTACACATAAAACGTGAATAACAATAAAGTTTGACCTCACGTTTTTCATATGACATTTACGAAAACAAAATTTATCTTTAATGAAATTGGACAAGTTTATTTCTACGTTTATGTTATTTAAAGACGTGTTCCTTTTAATACCGTTTGAAGGTATAACTCTTGGATTTTATGGGAGTTATCAATTTCATATTATTAGGTAAGAACTGTTCTAAGTTGCCTGCTTTGAAAAGTATTTATGCAAATGTAACGTATAAAATGTCGCGAGTTATTTATTACCCGTTGTACTAAAATTTTAAATATTAGCACCTCTGAAATCTGATACCCGCTGACACGAGAAGTTATTAGGCCCATTTTGTTAATGTACTCTGGTTTTTAACTCTTTTAACATTCTTACTTAAATGTTTTGAAAGGTTACTAATTGTTAAGAATGTCATCAAAATGTTGTAATTATTATCCTGTTCGACTTTGACCACCCAAATAGTACCTAAATGCTTAGTTTTTACAAGCTTTTAATCAAATTAACTAATACAAGATGTAACAAAATTAGTGTAGGTCCCGTTAACTGGATCAAAAAATGACCCTCCATACTAAAATGCACAAAATTGGCCAAACAACTGATCGATTTGTATGAAGAGTTAAAAATGTTTTTTGCGATTTCAGCAAAGTCGTAGACCAAACGTTGTTCAGTATGATGAGTTAGCGTCGGTGGCGTAATGGCGAGTGCCGTTACCTCCTCTCCGGGAGGTCGTGGTTCGAATCCTGCTACGTACCAATGTGTTTTCTAATTTTGATTTCATATGTACGTTTATCCGACGCTATTACGGTGAAGGAAAACATCGTGAGGAAACCTGCACACGCCTGCGAAGACACTCGAAAATTGTGTGTGAAGTCGACCAACTTGTACCGCTGGGCCCGCGTGGTCAACTAAGGCCCGATCGCCCAAATTCAGGGTAGGCTTAAGCCCCTCGGTGGGGACGTATGTGAGCTGAAATGATAATGATGAGTTAACGGGACCTACACCAATTTTGTTACATCCTGTACAGTATAAACAATTTCGGCTACTTCTTGATGTTTGACTTGAAGTTGACTAAACACGTTCAGTTCCGATCACGTTTTCCCGGTGACAATAGATCCTTTTGGTATTTTGAAGTTGATCTGATGATGAACTTTGGGGGTGGAAACAGGTTGGAGCCGTCTTTTATTTTCATTATAATCGTAGAAAATATTGTGCTCGACTTTTATTTCAATTTTTTTTTTATTCACAATTGGTAAACCCTTGACAACATCTCACCTGGTGGTAAGTGACGATGTTGCCGAAGATGGAAGCGGGCTTATCAATATTTCCCAACGCAATGGGGAACTGGCTATCTTATCTTCAAGCCGGAACACATCAATGTTGTTAACATTGATATTTGGCGGTAAGACTTAGATAAGATGGTGGTAGCTAGCCAGGCGGGCTTAGAAAATGCCCTACCACCAACCAAACCGAGTCTTACAATTGACCCCGCCGGGAATCCAACCCGCGACCTCCTGTGTAAAGCCAGTGAACATTGCCTCTGAGCTACGGAGGCGGTTAAATTTGGAAACGTGCATTTATATTATATTCTTTGGCACTGTCAGTTGAGCATAGAATTCTTTTCAAATAAAAACTTGTACCTAAAAGTTTTTAAGATTTCTTTAAATTTTTATTACTTTTATTTTCTGTCTTTAGGAGATATAACTACCTATGTGTTATAATCCAATTCTGAAAAAGTACTTTTTTGAGCTACGCAACGTGGGTGACTTTAATTCTTTGTCATTATTATTATTATTGAAAAAAGTTGCCAAACGCGTGTCGGACCACGCACAGAATAGGGTTTCGTAGTCTTTCCGATTAATAAAATATGGATATTTCAAATAAAAACCGGTAAAGTGCGAGTCCGAACCGTGCACAAAGGGTTCCGTAAAATCGTACTAGATGGCATTAGTTTCTTTACGTTTAAAAATAACACGTTTTTTGTATGGAGACTTTCACTTTTTTTAATTTTTAGTAATTTTTTTTTATAGCGGCAACAGAAATACATCATCTGTGAAAATTTCAACTGTCTAGCTATCACGTTCCATGAAATACAGCCTGGTGGTGATAGACGGACAGCGGAGTCTTAGTAATAGGGTCCCGTTTTTACCCTTTTGGTACGGAACCCTAAAAACAAAGATATTTTTGCAGTTGGTATAGTGTAGTCTATTCGAATCCAATTCTGAAAAGGTATTTTCTGAGTTATGCAACCTAGGTGACTTTAGTTCTTTGCCAATATTATAACTGACACAGTCAGGAAAAAAATTGCCAAGTGCTTGTCGGTCCACCCACGCACAGAATAGGGTTCCGCTGTCTTTTCTTATGTTTAATATTTCGCAAACGGATTCCTGTATAAAAAAAAATGTAATGACGCAAAATGGGTGACTTTAGTTCTTTGCCAATATTATAACTGACACAGTCAGGAAAAAAATTGCCAAGTGCTTGTCTGTCCACCCACGCACAAAATAGGGTTCCATTGTCTTTTCTTATGTTTAATATTTCGCAAACGGATTCCTGTATAAAAAAAAATGTAATGACGCAAAATGGGTGACTTTAGTTCTTTGCCAATATTATAACTGACACAGTCAGGAAAAAAATTGCCAAGTGCTTGTCGGTCCACCCACGCACAGAATAGGGTTCCGTTGTCTTTTCTTATGTTTAATATTTCGCATACGGATTCCTGTATAAAAAAAATGTAATGACGCAAAATGGGTGACTTTAGTTCTTTGCCAATATTATAACTGACACAGTCAGGAAAAAAATTGCCAAGTGCTTGTCGGTCCACCCACGCACAGAATAGGGTTCCGTTGTCTTTTCTTATGTTTAATATTTCGCAAACGGATTCCTCAATAAAACAATTTTTAATGACCTATCCAACTCCGCAACGCCCCACACCTTCGGATGGACAATAAAAAAATTCATCCCCACTTTACGTGTCGGGGAAAAAAAATCAAGATTTCATTTTACTACTTTGTCGACGTGATTGATATGTCTAGCCATCTCAAATCACAGCTTTCTTATATACTAAGAGTCAATGAGCTAAGCCGCGGACAGACGGAGCGACACGGCGAAACTATATCTAAGGGTTCCTTGTTGAATACAGAACCCTAAAAAGGCAGTCTCATCAATATTCTCTTAAGCTTTTACAACTCCAGACATCTCATCTCATAAATTAATACTCTTTGTTGCAACTACACAAGTTTAACTATTACTTACGATTTAGGGGTCTGTTCATAATACACCTACAATATTTTTCCTGTAATCATTGTGGTGGTAGTAGGGAAGTACAATGTGTTCATTGTGCATTCACAGTATGAGTGTCCTGCAGGATAAATATTTTAGGAGGCAAGTGTGAATGGAAGCGGTCTCGTTTTATTTCCTTGACGGTGGCACAGTTTATGACTGTTGTGTGGACTCCGTCTTGCGTGTAGGGTGACAATATATAATTACTTTTTAGGATTTCGTACCTAAAAAGGTAAAAACGTAACCATTGTAGGATCACTTAATGTGTGTCTGTCCGTCCATTTGAAATAATAATTTGCTCGGAATCTAATGGACCGATTGAGTTGAAATTTGGTAAGTCATTAACCCAAGGGCAGACGTGTAACGTAAATAAATGAATTTTAAACATAAGGATCACTTTTGGGGGGTAAATTATAATTATTTTTTTAAAGTTTTTCTTGATATATTTTTTTTATTTTTTAAAGGTAATCAGCAGCTTATATTAGTACGGTTTAATACAATATAATGTGATAAAAGTAAAACCAATAACAAATTACCCCAGAGTAAAAAATTGAGCTAACTATTGGCAAAAATGTAGTTAAATGGTATTTAAACGCAATTAATTTAATTTAATAACTGTAACTATTCTATACGTATAGATATGTCTAAAAGTAAGTGTAATAAAATAAATCAGGCAAGTCGATTCACTCACACAGTGTCTTTTGTTTAAACAAAATTTAATGCAAAAAATAAATCTACTGTATTAGTAAATATATGTCATCAAAACATTTTTTGATATCAAGGTGGTGTTCTTTGACAACCGGCGGCACGCGCTGTATCGGTATTTACAAACGGCAAGTTACTCTATTGAGATAGTGAATACTTTACTTTTACGACCCAAAGAATAGGTCAATTATAATAAACGGTAGGTAATAGGTTAGCTATAGTACTTGTACGTATGGTGTAATGTAAACCATGTTAAATAGAGAAAAAGCTGGCTTTTTTCTTAATCTTTGCTAAGTGTTTCAGCGATAATCGTAATTTTTTTTTGTACAAATTGAAGAATTTACCAAAAAAGACGTACATATTACAATTGTTTTGTCGATATGTAAATAAATAAAAAAATTAAGATTCCAGAAAAAATATCGCTACTTATAGTTTCCCACACATGTGTTGCCTCTTACTCTGAGTGTAATTCTCTCTAACTTATTTTTACAAAACTTATTTTACCACCTTCTCGTCCTAATCATGGTCACTCTACAATACGCAGCAAACATTTCAGCCGTTTAGCATGTTTATACGCAGGAGACGTTGCTTTAGTGGTTACTGTGGGGTACATATAGCTTCTTATTAGACTTTATTGCCGCTCAGAAAGGCACATAATCAAATGATTGATAAATCAGTAGTTTTTGGAACTTTTTGACACATTCCCATTTTAGACTTTTTTTTTATTTAACAACATTAGCAGACTTTATATTTTGTCTCTGTCTATTTAATTCATAGTAAACCAGGAAACCATACTATCAACTGTGGAAATTAAGTACTTACATAAAAGTTACCGTTGCTTTTGTGAAATTGTTATAGTCTTAACCATGGTGTACACGAAAACCTAAGTCTCAACGACTGCAATCCGCCGAACCATATTATACAGGATGCAAAATAAAAATATTTTTTCTGTGTGATAAATTTTGATATTATTACGAGTAAAGAAATTGGTTCTATGAGGACTACATTTTAGAAACAGGATTAATACCTTACCACAATAAAAGAAAAATCACTAACAACAACCAACTTTACCTGGCAACTTGTAAGTTTTTTTTAAATATCTTAATGCAGTTTTTATGTACTCTTGAACAGACGACATGGCTAGAACTTTCTCTACTCCAAATAGTTTCAGATTTTTCAATTAGACTCATTTTAACACGCTTTTATTAGCTTCACCTGTATGTTTGAATGTTTGTTTGTTTGTATGTAACCGACTCCTTTGGACTCGATTTTGACCCACTTTAAACGGACAGATTTAATTCAAACTTTGTAGACTTATCAAGAATCAGCGACAATATAATAATTTCATAAGTTTGAACTAAAAAATTAAAAATAAATAGAGTTTAAAAAAACTAAAAAACAGGCTTTTAAAGCACTTCGAACTAAAAAGTTAAAATATTTTTTAAAATAACCTTAAAACAATAATGAATAAAAAATACTAGTATTATTGTGAAAAAAAAGCGTCGGGCGCTTTGCTCCATATTTTTCATACATCGAGCGCCCGACGGTTTTTTTTACAATAATACTAGTATTTTTTATTCATTATTGTTTTAAGGTTATTTTAAAAATTATTTTTAACTTTTTAGTTCGAAGTGCTTTAAAAGCGTGTTTTTTAGTTTTTTTAAACTCTATTTATTTTTTATTTTTTAGTTCAAACTTATGAAATTATTATATTGTCGCTGATTCTTGATAAGTCTACAAAGTTTGAATTAAATCTGTCCGTTTAAAGTGGGTCAAAATCGAGTCCGAGTTTTTTTAAACTCTATTTATCTCGCATCGTATTAATATATGGTACGGCGGGTCTCGGCTACCAAGACTTGGATTTTTGTGTTCGCCATAATTTATAAGGATTTCACAAAATCAAAAGAGGGTTATGTTTTTCGAGTGTATGTGTGTATGTTTATTTCTTTGGCACACCCTGTAGCCTAAACGGCTTGATAGATTTTGGAGTGCGAGATGTCGTTAAATTCGTCTTAATCCCGTGAGTGACATGGGATAAATTTTTAACCGACTGGCCAAAAACAGGGGTTAAGTTTTCATGCAGGCGGGTTTTTAATTTTTAATAGGGATGTACGATTTCGATTCCGATACCGATATATCGGCATCGCCGATTATATATAATACAACCGATATCAAAAAGTTCGAAAAGCGCGCGAAACGAACGACGCTAAAGTAAACTTTAATTACTTACTTAAAGTAGACTATATGTATCGGTTTATTTGATTATTTTGTGTAATGACTTAATCACTACTTTGATTGCTTGATAATATTTCATATACTTACCTCAATAAATGTTTCTTTGAATTTAGATTTGGCTTTTTATTAATTTAGGTGTTTATTTTTATTTCTCAGTTATCACACTTCACAAAGTCGATTCTTTATTAAATATAACTTAACTTTTATGCATTTAATAAGTACATTTTGATTTATTATCTACTTAGATACCGGTATCGGCATCCTATTGGCAAAATTACATATCGTTACATCCCTAATTTGTAAATAATTCCTAATTTTTGATTTCTAATCTCTAAATGTCGACAGACGGACGAAAGTAGGTACCTAGGTACTATAACTTTTGGTAGTACATATTTATTGATTAGTTTTATGAGTAAAGTCATCCTACATTCGGTATCGTTATAATAGGGATGACGACAGCATCAGAAATAAATTATGAACTCTTGATCATTAAATTACCCTCCTAATTAAACTTCAGAAAATCTTACTCGTTTTGTTTTCCATCAAGTCTTCGATTTTTAATTCATCAAAATCACAAAATAAGTACATATATGACGCTGCTAAAGTATGACAGAGATAAAATGTAACTCAGATGACTAGCATTCTTTATCCCTATTTAACATCATTGTACCTCATCATATCAGCTCACATACGTCCCCATCGAGGTCTTCGAGTCGAGTTTCTCCGCAGGCGTGTGCAGGTTTCCTCACGATGTTTTCCTTCACCGTAACAGCTTCGGATGAACGTACATATGAAATAGAAATTTGTGGTATACGTGGCAGGATTCGAACCAAGACCTCCCGGACAGGAGGCGGTGGCCTAGCCTTTACGCCACCGACGCTCTTTCATTGTACCTACATATTTATAATTCTCTGATCAGTTACAGACTTGCTAATGTTGTATTGTATGTAACATACATTTTAGTACCTAAAACAGTTATATTCCATTAATGTATTAACATTTAACAGTTGGATTTAATGAATTTTAATGATACTTAACCGCTGGGGTTTCATTTTAAGCAGAAATTTTATGTTTTGCACTTCCTTTTGAAATTGCACGGACGCAGAAACTGCTCGATAACTTAGCGAGAATTCGTTTCTCTGTAGTCATTTATGGACAACTTAAAATATTGACTTTTAGGTAATGAATTCATTATACATTGAATTATAATTTTGAACAAAAAAAACGACTTCAAACAGGAAACTAAGGTTCCCCTCGATTTCTCTGGGATTCCATCATCAGTTCTTGGTTACCTTATCATGGTACCACTCTTGGGATATCTTCTTTGCATCAAAAAAAGAATCATCAAAATCGGTTCATAAACGACGAAGTTATTTATTTATTTGTTATCCGCGAACACACATAAAAAGTTTATACATAAACGGTCGAATTGAGAAACCTCTTCCTTTTTTAAGTCGGTTAATAACAATTGAAACTAATTGTGTAAATCTTCATTTTATATTATAAATAATTTCAAAAAAGAATATAAATATATAAATAATCGTGCCTGGATATTATCTATTCTTTCTTTCTTATCGTGTGGCACAATTAACCGTGCTATCCAAGGGATAGACGGCTGCTACGTACAGATACGTGTGTAACGCGACCTTCATACACATCTGGAATCAGATTTGCAGTTTTCCTCACGACGTTTTCCTTCACCGTTAAAGCAATCAGTACGTTGTACGTTACAATGTACGTTAGTTTCGAAAAACTCATTGGTACATTGGCCGTCCGGATTTAAACCCAACCTCTAATTAAGAGGACCGAGTCTTTACCGTTGAGTCACCGACGCTTATTAGATATTATTTTAATTTATTTTTATATTACTAGGTTTAGATAGGTTAAAGAATGTCGTTATTCGATAGTATTTCAATACAGAAATTCCATATAATTTAGTATTGATATCGAATATCTTAGTCACAGATATAGAAAGTTATTTGTAGGTAGGTGTCCTTATTCCTAGAACCATAGTATTTTCATAACAATGGTTAAGTAAGTACATGCTCACGTTATCGATAGTACCCACCATTCAAAATAAATTGGCGGCAGAACAAAGTCAGAGCGGGCCCGCCATCAAGAAGTACTAATAATAGGAACCACATCGGAAGCTTTTGAGACTATCGTACAAAATTTAAAACAAACAGTAGTCCATGACTTTATTGCCTCGTAAATTAATGTGCTATCAATTTTCTGTATCGGCTGCCGACAGACGGCTTGTATCAAACCATGGACCAACATTTGACGAACACATTATAGAGGTGGACCACAAAGGCCGAACGCATACAGTATCTGCCATCCTAAACAAAACAGTAAACATAGCTCACGTGTTTTTCAAAACGCATTTTTCTACGAAGCAAAGGGTTAATATTTAACCTTCACAAAGCTTAATGTTTGTCCGGACTATGCACTTCGTGTCCTGTGTAAACCCACCCTTACCTACAAATTGAATGTACGTTTTTACACTCTCATTCGAAATTTGAAACCTTATTCTGTTGTGTTAGTAACTGAAGTTGGTAATGTGCGCACGAGTGGATACACAAAAACTATTACGTTTTATGTCTATAGTAGCGTTTAGTAGCTTGCGGCGGTCTTTGGTGAAGTGGTGAGGCAACAACGTTGTAAAGAACGCTACGTATAAGAAAAAGAACACAAATAGCCTAAAGGATTTCGCGAGATAAACTATAAACGTCTAACGGTTGTAATTATATTGTTTCAAGGTCTAATATAAAGACCTGTTTTTTTTTTACTTTCGTGCGACGAAGGAGTGCAGAAGGTATTGTGATGGCAAAAAAAATCGACGTTGAGATTTTGATATATAATAGAGTCTAAAAACCAAAAAAAATGTGTGTGTGTGAGTGAGTGTATGTGTGTGTGTCTGTACGTCCGTGCGGTGCTCTAGTTCCCAAACTACTAGACTGATTTGGGTAAAATTTGGGTTAGCGCAATATTATTTTTTTATCTCCAGGCGTTTTTTTTTTAAAATCATATCTTGATTTTTTAGGTCTCTAACTTTTGAATGAAACTCGGTATGTTACTATAACTGTATACTGTATATGGCCTACCAGTAAGCGGTAGTCCGTTATTCCAAAAAAAATCGGAATAAGATACCTTTATTTATTAAAAACTAGCTGTCCCGGCGAACTACGTACCGCCTTACATTACATTACACTGCCCTACCCTACCTACCCTACACTACACTACACTACCCTACACTACACTACACTACCCTACACTACCCTACCCTACCCTACACTACTCTACCCTACACTACACTACCCTACCCTACGCTACCCTACCCTACACTACTCTACCCCACTACTCTACCCTACACTACACTACCCTACCCTACACTACCCTACCCTACCCTACATACACTACACTACACTACCCTACCCTACACTACACTACACTACCCTACCCTACCCTACACTACCCTACCCAACCCTACACTACACTACCCTACCCTACCCTACCCTATATAAGAACCTTCTCCTGACAATAACGAACTCGACAAAAAAAGAATTAGCGAAATCGGTCCAGCCGTTCTCGAGTTATGCGCTTACCAACACATTTTGCGATTCATTTTTATATATTAGATTGAATGCGTTTGACTACCTCCCATACAAATCCAGGTTATTTATGGTTCAGCACCTCAAAAGGTAAAAACGGAACCATTATAGGATCATTCGTCTGTCTGTCTATCCGTCTGTTTGTCACAGCCAATTTGCTTAACTACTTAACCGATTAAGTTGAAATTTGCTACACATCTGTAAGTCCGCGATCCAAAGACGGACGTGTAACGTAAATAAATTAATTTCAAACATGGGCGTACTTTTGGAGGGTAAATCAGATTTTTTTTTAAAATTTTTTTTTTAAATATATTGTGTGACATATCAAATGAAAGGGCTTGTTGTGAGAGTTTAATTTTTTTTTTATATATTTAGATAAATAGTTTTAAAGTTATTTATGAAATTGGGCGAAAATAAACCATCCCTCGTCAAACCCTACATCATTATTCCAGGAAAAATCTGAGTAAGGTTAAAAAAAAATATTCGTTAATTTTTCATCAAGTCCTTTAATCTTTGCTACTAAGTAATTGTAATGTTTAGTGTTGATTTGTGTACGCCCGACTACGACAGACGGTGAAGGCTTCGCGAGAAAGTATGCAGAGCCTGGCTGTACAATTAACTTTATTTCCTTAACAACGTGAGCTAGTTCAGTTAATTATTATAGTTTGGATAATTTTATTGTACTTACAGTTATAGCTCTCAGATTTACTGTAGATACAACTGTCTCTTATAAAAGAACAATGGCTTGTAACTAATTCTGACAAATATTCACATATGTATGCAGCTATGTTCGATACAAGGAACAAGTATTAAGCGTAAGTCAGAGATGTGATGGATGATCCACCTAACTTTTTTTTTAAATTTAAATGCTCATTCATACTTCGTTGGCTTTAATTACGTAAGTACATTGTTATTCAAGCAGTGACCATCAAACAACGAAAACTTTAAATGACATAACCCTCATTTTTTCGTAGTCGGGTAAAAAAGCATTAAGCAAGACTTTAATTACAAAATTGCAGTGTTAAATCGACGATGTGATTTTCCAGTGATTCTATCAATATTTTTTATTAGTTTTTATCTTATTCTAATCGGTTCAAATCTTGAAAACTACTGAACCGATTTTGATGAAACTTTCACTATTCCCTAAGTTGAAAGATACCTATTCTAAAAAAAATAACTATTGCATGTACATTTACAGTTTCTGAGAAAAACGTGGACAAACAAACACACAAACAAGCATAATACAAACATACATACATTTTATTAGCAAAAGTGTTGGTGGCTCAACCGGTAACGACTCGGTCCTTCTAACCAGAGGTACCGGGTTCAAATCTGGACGGCCAATGTACCAATGAGTTTTTCAAAACTTACGTACATATACTTAGCGATTGCTTTAACGGTGAAGGAAAAACATCCTGAGGAAACCTGCACACGCCTGCGGAGAAACTCGCAGGTTGTGTGTGAAGTCGACCTACCCGCACTGGGCCTAGATTGTTGTGATTTTTGCACAGAGATGGCTGAGGGAGTGGGAAATGACATACACTGCTAATCAGAATATCCCGATCTGGGATAGGGATCTAGAGAAAACTATTGGCCACGCTCGCAAGCCACTTGCAGCTCGCGCACCGCTCACCCTCAAAGAAAGTCATAAAAACGATAGCCACGCGGGCAAAAGCTAGTAGATAATAATAAGCCATCAATAAATCAAAAGATAAAGAAAACAAACAGCTATATTTTTTACTATCTACCTAACACTTTCCGCGATTTGCGAATTCCTAGCAACCATCACAATCCGCAATTTGTATGTAATAACAAATGCTCATATCCTATTGTCGAACCGAACAATGGGTCTATTAGTTTAAAAGATTCTAAACTACATAATATATTAGCATTGTCTTTGCTTTAAAGCAAAACTTGAGAAGTTTTAGAAAAGCGTTATGTTTGAAGTTAGAGTTTAAAAGTTTTCAGTCATGCATGACTTCACATATTTGTCCTCGGTGTAATCTATTTATCTATCTATATATATATATATATATATATATATACATATCTTAATATATATAAATCTCGTGTCACAATGTTTGTCCTCAATGGACTCCTAAACCACTTAACCGATTATAATAAAATTCGCACACCATGTGCAGTTCGATCCAACTTGAGAGATAGGGTAGGGTAGGGTAGTGTAGGGTAGTGTAGAGTAGTGTAGGGTAGGGTAGTGTAGTGTATGTAGGGTAGGGTAGGGTAGTGTAGGGTAGGGTAGTGTAGTGTAGTGTAGTGTAGTGTAGGGTAGGGTAGTGTAGTGTAGTGTAGTGTATGTAGGGTAGGGTAGGGTAGTGTAGGGTAGGGCAGGGTAGTGTAGGGTAGGGTAGTGTAGTGTAGTGTAGGGTAGTGTAGGGTAGGGCAGGGCAGTGTAATGTAATGTAAGGCGGTACGAAGTTTGCCGGGACAGCTAGTCTTAATATATATAAATCTCGTGTCACAATGTTTGTCCTCAATGGACTCCTAAACCACTTAACCGATTATAATAAAATTCGCACACCATGTGCAGTTCGATCCAACTTGAGAGATAGGATAGGGTAGGGTAGGGTAGTGTAGGGTAGGGTAGGGTAGTGTAGAGTAGTGTAGTGTAGTGTATGTAGGGTAGGGTAGGGTAGTGTAGGGTAGGGTAGTGTAGTGTAGGGTAGTGTAGTGTAGTGTAGGGTAGTGTAGGGTAGGGCAGGGCAGTGTAATGTAATGTAAGGCGGTACGAAGTTCGCCGGGACAGCTAGTATATATATAAAAATGAATTGCTGTTCGTTAGTTTCGCTAAAACTCGAGAACGGCTGGACCGATTTGGCTAATTTTGGTATTGAATTATTTGTGGAAGTCCAGAGAAGGTTTAAAAGGTGAATAAATATGAAAATGCTCAGTATTAAATAAAAAAATAAAATATCAGTAAAAAATAATTGGTTTTAGGGTAGGGTAGTGTAGTGTAGGTGTAGGGTTGGGTAGTGTAGTGTATGTAGGGTAGGGTAGTGTAGAGTAGGGTAGTGTAGGGTAGGGTAGTGTAGGGTAGTGTAGTGTAGGGTAGGGTTGGGTAGTGTAGGGTAGGGTAGGGTAGTGTAGTGTATGTAGGGTAGGGTAGTGTAGTGTAGGGTAGTAGGGTAGGGTAATGTAGTGTAGGTTAGGGTAGTGTAGTGTAGTGTAAGGTGGAACGAAGTTCGCCGGGACAGCTAATAAATTAATAAAATTATCTTTGCTGCAAATCAAGAAAAGAACTTTTCGCAATAACAACAAAATTAATTATAATAATAATAATTAATAATAATTTTTGGGTACAATAAAGAGGATTTATCTTATCTTATCTTATCTCAAATCTATACATTTAAAATATTCAAAGTTGTTTCGCTAAGATCAGTGCATTTTATTTAATGCATTTTTGATTTGAATAATTGACAAAGTCAAATAAATAACAGATAAACAAGCTACATAAAGTCCATACCAACAAAAAAACGGAATATAAACAAACCAGATCACTTTGTTTTCTAGGATTTTCAATATTATTTACACTAGTTTTAGATGTTTCCATTTTCCAGTTTCGTCGTAGAAGTCCTTTGGGGGAGGTCTTTCTCCAGCAGCGGATGTCTTTCGGCTGACGTGATGATTATTGAATTTTATTTATTTGGTTAGGGGTCGCTGGTTTCCGCAAACAGGCCACTGATGAGATACTTGAATAGGCGACCAATTAACCTATTTTGCGTGGATTAACATTGATTAGCACTTATCGGCACCACAGATCAGATTAATTTTTAACACGTCACAAATTCATAAAATTTACATATGAAATTGTAAGAGATGTCAATAGTAAGATGTCCGTCAAATAAAATTATCATTATCATCACCATATCAGGCTAAAGACATCCAGTGCTAGACAAAGGCCTCCCCTAAGGTTCTAGGACAACCTGTCCCGCGCTGCCCGCATCTAGCGGCTACCCACGACCTTCGTCGTGGTCGTCGGTCCACCGAGTGAGAGGCCCGTTTACGCTAATCCGGTGCAGGGTCGCCACTCAATAACTTTACTGCCCCAACACCCATCTGTTCTACGAGCTATGTGCTCCGCCCACGGCCACTTAAGTTTAGCTGCTGCTGCTACGAGCTATGTGTCGGTTACCTTGAGCGCTGGAGCGAGCTATGCTCAGAATTTCTCTATGCAATCGAATCATCAAATTAGAAACGAGAAGATCTGTAGGAGAACCAAAGTAACCGACATAGCTCTCAGAATTGCTAAACTTAAGTGGCAGTGAGCGAAACACATAATTCGTATAACAGATGGCCGTTGGGGTAGTAAAGGTCTCGAGTGGCGACCGCGCACCGAGAAAACGTAGCGTAGACAGGCCTCCCACTCGGTGGACCGGTGATTTGGTAAAGGTCGCGGGAAGCCGCTGGATGCGGGCAGCGCAGAACCGGTCGTCGAATTCTTAGGGGAAGCCCTATATCCAACAGTGGACGTCCTTCGGCTGATATGATGATGATAATGATATGAAAATATAATATACATTTAGTGATAATGAAGATTAGTAAATGGTTTATTTACATTCGATTTTTAATTATATACATACTTAACTACTGGAATGAAGTTTCATTTTATCGAAGTACTCAGCAAAAGCCAGAATTCCCTAAACGATATCATCTGACATAGTTCTCGTCCCCAATTTACGAGGCTTCAAGAGTCCCCTCTAAATACCTCTCGAAGACCGAACCACATTTTTGTCGATCACAATATTCTTATTAGTTCCTAAACACGGCCATTCCATTTAAGTCTTGGTATAAAAGAATATATTTAACTTTTTATTGCGCTATCATTCTTTGTTGAAAGCGATGTTTTGTAGCGCGAACGGCATTAAAAACAACGGATTTGGAAAATCAGAAACAGTGGGATATTTTGAATTAATTGTTTTTTTAAGAGCCTATCTTAATAATCTTATACACCGTCTCTTCACTATTATTTTAATATCTATATTATAACGAATCTAGTATAAGTATAACGGACATCTTGAAAAGTATATTTCCAAATGCATTGTAGCTGTACTGAAAATTTAAGTTTAAAAAAACAGCTAAGTGCAAGTCAGAAACGCACACATGTGAGACGTATAGAAGCAAAAACGGCTTTCTGACTAATTAATAAATAAATAAATAAATATTCTGGGACAAATCACACATGGTCATCTGGCCCCAAAGTAGGATTCCCTGTGTTATGGGAACCAGAGAATGATATACATACTTATATACGTTTTAAAAAAAAATTGTATATTACAAATAATGTCATGATTCAGATTACAGTCTCAGGTAATGGTATAAATACATACATATATAGATATTTAACACCCAGACACAGAGCAAACAAATCTGCTCATCACACAAATGTTTGCCCTGGGTGGGGATCGAACCCACAACCCTCGGATCAGCAGTCAAGAGCAGTAACCACTGAGCCAACGAGTCAGTCATTTTTGGCAATTTGTGGCAATATTAAAAAAAAGAATTTACTGCTTTCTATTTAATATGTAAGGTGGCTGGATATGAAACTAACCTTTCACTTTGTAGTGGTTTTTGTATGAGAAATAGTTGTATTTGATACGGAAAAGTTAGTATTGGTAAAAAATATTCAAAAATATGTGTGTTGCCACATTCACAGCTATTTTTGTTATCACAATCGTCACATATCCACCTTTGATTCTGCACGACTCATATAAGAGTTATAAGAATTGAGATTAAGAATTGAATACATGAGCAACACGAAATCAATTTTAAAACTGTGACCAAGTGTCTTATTATTAAATTGAATTTATATTAATCTTTGAATGCATTCCACCGGACTTGTATCATAGGGCTTAAACTTTGGCTCAGTAATCCGAGTGTCACCTTATAATGGAAACACAAAGGTGCCGCTATAAACGCATTAACTGAACGTCTTAGATCTTGCGCTTGCGTCATAAGGCTGGTTGCACAGTCAGTCGGTGCGAGTTTTACTAAATAAGATTGATATCTGTGCGTCCTTAGTCAAAAAGCTTTACTCTGAACTCGGCAAGTTTTCTTAGCACCCGTGATCCCGTGACCCGTGATCAATGCGCCCGTGACCCGTGATCAATGCGCCCGTGACCCGTGATCAATTCGCAAATGATAAGAGATCCTAGTGGGATTCTATTAAAAATATTAAAACCCACTTGCATCGCTACAACTTAGTACAATTTTGCATTATTGTTTTTGGTTTTTGTTAATTTTCTAATAAAGTACTACACCTATTTTGATAAAATTTATATGGGACCTCACGGGAAGCACCAGCTTTTAAATAAAAAAAGAATCATCAAAATCGGTCGACCCAGTCAAAAGTTCTGAGGTAACACACATGAAAAAACACACAATCGAATTGAGAACCTCCTCCTTTTTGGAAGTCGGTTGAAAACAGGACTATCACCGACAAATGGTTTCTAAATTTGTGAAATGTTAGTGCGGGACAGGGTCACAGATAAGATAACATAATATTAAGTTACATACTATTGCGTGTGCGCCAAACGGTTGCCGCTTTACACTTTTGGGATTATAAAACCATCTCTGGGTGATTTGAATTCTACCTAATAGATAGATAGATAAAACATTTATTCAGAGCTGCATCACAATTTACAGGGATAAACAAAAGAAAACAAAAAAATCTGTACCTTACTTACGTATATTGCTTATCCCTTGTGGTCTTGTGGCTATGTTTATAAATAAATTTTGTTAAATTAATTATTCTTATATCTTCTGTTTATTTTGTTCATGTTTCATATAAGTTATAACTGATATCGACACAAAGTTATGAGCAAGTATACTAGAAAAAGCGTCTTTGGCTCGTTACGGCCGCTACCTCCTGTCCGGGAGGCCGTGGTTCAAATCCTGCCGCGTACCAATTGTGTTTTCGAACTTCAATTTCATATGTACATACGTTTATCCGACGCTCTTACGGTGAAGGAAAACATCGTGAAGGAACCTGCACACGTCTGCGAAGAAACTCGAAGGTTGTGTGTGAAGTCGAACAACCCGCACTGGGCCCGCGTGGTCGACTAAGGCCCGATTCATTAATTCGCCTACCAAATTTCGGTGGGAACGTATATGACTGATAAGAAGATACTAGAAAGAATGGTTAGAGGAAACGAACCATCCAGCGATTTAAAAGCATGACTCTGTAACAGGCCACCTCCTAAATAATTGTAAACGGTCACAATAATACTGCGACACGAATTTATTTAAAGCTCCTTATTAAAGGCCAAATAATAGGCGTTGTACACAGTATCGATTGATGCTGGCATATGTGTTTACTTTTGTGGGCATTTGGTTACAAGCAAACATAGTCAATTTCAAATAACGATGCCACATTCCGCTTAAGACAGTCATTAGGTGATAATAAATAAAAGAAATAGGGACAATAGATGTCTGAAGAAACCCTTTCGAGGCATAGTGTTTTTCACCGTCTTCAAAAATGGGAAAGGTTTCTCAATTCGACCGTATATATATATATTTTTTTAATGTGTGTTCGCGTATAACTTCGTCGTTTATGAACCTATTTTGATGATTATTTTTTTGTTGGAAAGTAGATATCCCAAGAGTGGTACCATGATAAGGAAACCAGGATCGGATGATGGCATCCCAGAGAAATCGAGGGGAACCTTAGTTTCCTGTTTGAAGTCGGTTTTTGTTGTTCAAAATTATATCTTGCTAAAGTTGACCGGTTGTTTTTACAATTGATCCTTAATTTTAATTGTTAATGTACCTATAAAAATAATTCGACAGCAAAAGATCCCGTCCGATTACGTCCCTCACTGTTAAGTTGTTATGTAGCCTCGGTTTACGAAGTAACTAGTTACACATCTGTGATTATGATCCTTTTTAAACACCAGGGCACAGATGAGATACTAGTTACTTCGTAACCATAATATAATAAATAAATAATAAATAAATATTCTGGGACAAATCACACATGGTCATCTGGCCCCAAAGTAGGATTCCCTGTGTTATGGGTTACCAGAGACTGATATACATACTTATATACGTTTAAATACATACATATATAGATATTTAACACCCAGACACAGAGCAAACAAATCTGCTCATCACACAAATGCTTGCCCTGGGTGGGGATCGAACCCACGACTCTCGGATCAGTAGTCAAGGGCACTAACCACTGAGCCACCGAGTCAGTCAAAATAATATCAAATGAGACATGCTAAAATCATAATGTTAACAAGCAAGCATTGATGTGTTTCGGCTTGAAGATAAGATAACCAGTTTCCCATTGCGTTGGGCGTTGTGAGCCCGCTTCCATCTTCGGTGCCATCATTACTTACCAACAGGTGAGATTACGCCAAGGGCTTGCCAAAAAATAAGGCAAACTAGCTGTCTAGTGGCAAAGTATATATTAGTCGAGCGTCGGTGGCGCAATGGCTAGGGGCCGCCGCCTCCTGCCCGGGAGGTCATGGTTTGAATCCCGCCACGTACCAATGTGATTTCGAATTTAGATTTCATATTATGTACGTTTATCCGACGCTCTTACGGTGAAGGAAAATATCGTGAGGAAACCTGCACACGCCTGCGAAGAAATTCGCAGGTTGTGTGTGAAGTCGACCAACCCGCACTGGGCCCGCGTGGTCGAAGGCCCGATCGCCCTAATTCAGGGTAGGCTTGAGCCTCTCGGTGGGGACGTATATGAGCTGATATGATGATGATGATATATTAGTACTAAGTTAGAACGTGCAGAGTGTAGCCGCATTACGGCTCGTGCGCATGCGTGAGCGAACCTAGTAGCAACGAAGTAACCCGAAGACCTCCAAAATACGAGTATTAGAATGATCGGCAGTGCCGACTAGTCGGCAGTTTCAAAACCGATTAGTCGGCTAGTCGGCTAATCGGCAAATACCATAGTCGGCCCATCTCTAGTACTAACATATAGTATGGACAGGACACTCCCTGCCGCTCTCTGGATTCCGACCTCACCCCCTCGTCACCCAGATTGATATAGATAAGTTATAGTTTGGATCTTGAACGTATAGGATTTCGCCAATATTTTGTTTGCTCCGTCATTTGTTTTTTGGAAATGTCATTTCACGACCGCTGTATGCAGTGTCTGAGGTGTGCTTATTATAAGACGACATCAAAGAGTTCGATATTTTTGAAAAGGGATATCATCAGCATCATCAAACCAGGGTCGCAGTTTCTGAACAAGACTAGTAGGGGGACTAAAGAAATAGAAGTACTACACAAGAATGACCCAATACTTAAGGTATCTATCTAACTTGTAGTTTGTTAAATGTAGTTCGGTATCGTAGTACGTCTATATAGTAAGATTCAGAGACAGAAAATAGTAATAATAACTAATAGTCACTTAAGGCGGCTGGATCTCAGAGGCAGACCAATAATTGCAGCAATGCAGAAAGCAGTCCTCCTCGACAATGCCCGGATAGTCCAACGCTTTCTCTCCCCGTCGCACTGAACTCCAGCCGACTGTGCTTCCGCTGGAGGTGCTCCTGCCACTTTGCCTTGTGCCAACCTTAAATTTTATATCATCATTACAGCTCATATACGTCCCCACCGAGGGGCTCGAGCCTACCCTGAATCAGGGCGATTAGGCCTTAGTCGACCACGCGGGCCCAGTGCGGGTTGGTCAACTTCACACACAACCTTCGAGTTTCTTCGCAGGCGTGTGCAGGTTTCCTCACGATGTTTTCCTTCACCGTTAAAGCAATCGGTAAGTGTGTACGTAAGTTTTTGAAAAACTCATTGGTACATTGACCGTCCAGATTTGAACCCGGTACCTCTGGTTAGATGGACCGAGTCGTTACCGGTTGAGCCACCGACGCTTTTATTTGTGAAATTTTATATAATGCAATAATAATAAATAATATAATAAAATCATTTATTTATTACCACAAAGTAAAATTGTATATAAATAAAAGGAGCAATTAAAAGGTCAGAATAACAGTTGTTTGTGGGAGACTGGTGCCTATGCTAAGATAAAAATATCTTTTACCGGGCCCTTACTCTGAAAAACGGGTTTACAAAAAGAAAAATAATAAAGTTACGTATACAAGCAAAGTACAGGAACATAATAAGTGATATTAAATTATATAGCATGTGCAAATGTGTGTGTGTGTGTGTTGTGTGTGTGTGTGTGTGTGTGTGTGTGTGTGTGTGTGTGGTGTGTGTGTGCGTGTGTGTGTGCAGTGCAAGAAGTAGCGTAGGCAGGCCTCCCCCTCAGTGAACCGACGACCTGGTGAAGGTCGCAGGAAGCTGCTGAAAGCGGGCAGTACAGGACCGGTCGTTTTGAAATCCTTGGGGAAGCCTTTATTCAGCAGTTGACATCCTTCGGCTGACATGATGATGTTTTTATGTGTGTATAAATATGTATGTGTGTATGTATGTTTATTTGTCTAGTTGCAATATTTTTTAATAACTTAGGGAACAGTGCAAGTTTCATCAAAATCGGTTCAATAGATTCCAAGATATGTACTGATAAGTGAGGATCAGTGCAAATTATATAAAAATTGGTTCAGTAGATTCCAAGACATGTACTGATAAGTGTGTAACAGTCACTGAAAAAGCACGTCAGTTTAATACTGCATTTTTTTTATTGGAGTCGGTTGTTCTTAACAATTTTAGCGTTGTCAATTATCTTAGTAACTGATTCTATCATCAGCTTGGTTGTCCCCCAAGTTTCTATCAAACATTTTGCTATTATCAGCTTGGTTGTCCCCCAAGTTTCTATCAAACATTTTGCTATTATCAGCTTGGTTGTCCCCCAAGTTTCTATCAAACATTTTGCTATTATCAGCTTGGTTGTCCCCCAAGTTTCTATCAAACATTTTGCTATTATCAGCTTGGTTGGCCCCCAAGTTTCTATCAAACATTTTGCTATTATCAGCTTGGTTGTCCCCCAAGTTTCTATCAAACATTTTGCTATTATCAGCTTGGTCGTCCCCCAAGTTTCTATCAAACATTTTGCGGTATCAAAATACTTACTATTTCAAAATCTCATGCTGAATTTATTGGTACTTTACTGGAACGGAATAACTTAATTTATTATTACTTTACTGGAACGGAATAACTTAATTTATTATTACTTTACTGGAACGGAATAACAAATTCACAACGTGATCGTTCAATTTTAAGTTGTATCTTCAGCTGCATTATGAATAACCGTAGCGCTTCACTAAATAATCGAAGCAATCAGTAATGCACGTGACACGCCATTTTGTTTTATTCCCAATAAATCCCCATCAGTTTAAATAACATTATCTAAAGGCCGTAAATATCGGCTATTATCGAGGGCCCTCAGAACCTTGGTTTCCCATTTGACCACTCAATGTATCGGACAAGGGAAAATAATGACATTATAATACTGGCGAAAAAGGACACGGGAAAACACATAAATAATGAATTCTATTCACTCTCATATCGTAAAATTTTAATTAATAAACTTCAGATGTTTTTTTTTACATACTTTATGAGCACCATACTGAAATTTAAAGATAAAGTTATATTATATCATTTTTTCTGTAACAAAATAATGTTATAATACATTTTTTTACCATTACGTTACAGAGCAAATCCAAGAAGTTAATATCACTAAGGAGATTCCATTTATTATTTTCTTCTATTATAACGCATATACGGCGCGCGTCATTTGTATAGCATTACAAAAAAGTTTTGATTCCAATTTTTATCTGTCTGTGACAGCACCCTCTTTAGCGCATTCGCGTTGAATCGGGTGATATGCTGTGTTTTGGCGCAATTCATACCTACGTTTTGTTGTACTGAATTTCGTGGGAATCTATTTTTACTCTTTTGACTTTGATCATTTATTAAGTACGTTCAATCCCAATATATGAGATTAGATAAAGTAATGTATGAAACTGCAGGTATTAAAACACCCATATGACGCTATTAAAACCTCGCCAAGGCTCGGTTTTTAAACTCATCATCGTGTTTTGATACCTCTCATTATGCAACAGTTTCATAAACTACTATTACTAAAGTGGTAGGTTTAATACTTTTAAGACAATTGAAAATCGGCATTCTGGCCATTCTGTCGACTCCACGCTGTTATCGATGTATATTTTTCTCCCATTTGTCAATAGTGTTGACAATACGGTGTTGACAATAGGGAATAGACGCTGAGAATTCCACGCGGTGTTTCTGGACGCGAGAGAATGACGTGCCAACCACTCGGGCCGGTAAGAAAAATATTGGGACAACAGAGCGGGCCCATGGAGTGCCCTTCACGGCGACATAATGGCTTTTCATTGAATTCCTCTTGCTTTCTTTTGTTTATATCCCATAATGTTTCGATTGGAGCACGACGGAGGGCGGCCGTGATTACTTTAATAACAAAGGATGAACACAAAGGATGAAAGCTGAAATTATGTCGGGGTCGTAGAGTGGGCCTCAAGTCTCATGCGCCTCACGTCCGCGGACCGGGCTGACGTCTACCTGTGTACGTTTAAATATTATCAACTCGAACAACGAGTCGCTCAAGCGCCATCAACTTTATGGACTGATGACGCGATAAGCTGTGAATTCTCCAAGAATTGAGCTATTATGCACTGTCTAAACAAAAGTAATGACTTGGGTGCAGGCTGAGCCCTACCTTTACGGAAACTGGAGCAGTCATGAGCATACCGACATGACTCAGAAACTGTTAACCGTTATCAGTCATAGCATAAGTTAATTAAATATGTACCTTTATGACCGAAAACTGATGAGATAAGTGATGAATGATAAGATAGAAATTCGCGTTTGCTCTAGAGCAGTGTTTTTCAAACTGTGGGTCGCGAAGCCTCACTCAGGGGGTCGCAGACAAAAGTTAAAATTGTTTTCCTAGTAAACTACAATAAAAAATGGGACATATTATATTATTTATATGGTTCACGTAGTACTAAACATAAACAACAAAACCCTCAACAAGGCAAACTAATTAATTTTCAAAATTTAAATTTTATTTTAATTTTTCTTTTTATTTATAGTATGTATAGTAATAGAATGAAATAATATAATATGACTTAAAATAAATGATTTGATTAGATTTGATATAAAATGAAGTTACCTACAATTTTTAGTATATACTCTCTGTTGACTATTAATTATTGACATAGTATTATTATAATTAAAAAATAATAATAATAACTAACATAGTCTAAGTCTTATTAACAAGTTCTGGATCTTTGTTGTCTGAAAAATAAATGATAATAATAATAAATTGAATATGGGACTAAATAACAGAGTGATAAACATCTGGAACAAGTTGCCTCAGGGTGTGGTTGATGCCCCCTCGGTGAATAGTTTTAAAAACAGACTGGCTTGACAAATGTTGCAAAGATAATCCAATCCTATTTAGTGCAGTAACATTAACACAGATATAAGCACATCAGCTATAACCTGCTCGCCTATTACAACATAACAATAATATAAAATTTCGATGTAAGTCCCAAAAAAAGAAATAAACGCAGTTTTTAAATTACAAAAATTTTGTTTGTTTATGGCTATCGCTAGAATTGTTTAACTTATAAAGGGGTCGCGTACTCAAAAAGATTGAAAAACACTGCTCTAGAGAATTTTTAGTCAAACTAAAATATAAAGATAGACAAGTTACACGCCAGATAAATTCCAGAACCCGCAAATCCCTACAAGGAATGTAAAGGCGTAGTCATACGCCGTCTACAAATCTTATTTGTGTACGTTCGTCAGGTATCCACGTTCCTGTACCGCAACGCATTAGGTATGGAAGCCTCGCTCCGGCGGAAACAAAACGCGTTTCTTTACTCATTCTAAAATAGTATAGAGGTGTCCCGCCGCCCCGCGATATGTATGCAGCAGGCGAAGGGACAAGCCGTTTGATATGGTTATTACGTCCTTTGTGGCGAGGATAAAGAAGCCGTCGAAAGCCGTCTCCACGAACTCCAGAGAGATTTGTCTTCGTGATACGCTAAAATCGGAAAAGAAGTCCAATGCAATCGGCCTCTTAGAAATGTAAAGAAACCCGTTTGGAGTTAGAAAAAAAAACTGATTTGGCGTGACTGAACTAGATGCCATAAACTTTGTGCTGTGTATGCTTTTATGGGAGGTTATTCATCATGATGTGAGAACCTCCCCTGCGCCTTAGAGGCAGAAACCGTTCTCTACTTGAGATTCAAAGGCATGTATAATGTGAAACGGTTGTTTCCTGCCTTCATCGCTCGCAAGCCTCGCTTACTTTATAAGCAACAACCTCCTCATATTGGATGAGGCTAATTAGGATTCCAACTTCTGATAGAAACATGTTCTCGTAGCTAACATGAAGAAGCTTGTTCTCGATTTAACATTGAATCAAAATGGTTAGTAATTAATAACTTATTATTATTAGATAGATGAAGAAAATTATTTCAGTTTTGGATTTTAACAAAGGAATGTTTAAAATTAAATGAGTGGCTACTTGTACTTCATTTATCAATTACTAGCTGTTTCCCGCGGCTTCACCCGCGTGGACAACGTTTTAATTAATTGCTCACGAGCGTGGAAAAAAGTAGCCTGTGTGTTGATCCAGGTCCTAATCTGTCTACCCACCAAATTTTAGCCAGATCCGTTCAGTAGTTTTTTCGTGAAAGAGTAACAAACCTACATCCATACATTCTTACTAACTTTCGCGTTTATAATATTAGCAGGACTAATAGCTATTTACACAAAACATATGTTCATTATAACTGGCATGGTTCACTTTTTATGAGGCATGCTTTAAAAAAAGACATTAAAAAACCGGCCAAGTGCGAGTCGGTCTTTTCAAAAAATAAATGTATATTTTAACAAAACAAATTTATATTTGCAGTTGGTTGTAGAACATTTTGTATCTATGAACTTTTTACAAATCCAACTGCACACCTTAAGTTGTTTGACTATTACTCCTAAACTAAGAAAGTCTACTTAGCCGTGATAGCTTTTCTTTTAAATTGACAACATGTCCTCTTAATTACTTGACTTTAACAAAAATTTGCTTTAAAGCTTCATATTTCGCAAACCGATCCTTGAATCGAAAAATTGTCTTAGAAAACGCTCGGTAATTTTGAAAGACTTATTTAACGATATCCCGTACGATAGGGTGCGTCAACGAAAAAAAAAACCCCCGCTTTACGTGTAGGGGAGGTACCCTAAAACATTTTTTTAAGATTTTTTTTAACTTTGTCGGCGTGATTAATATGTATCATCATCATCATCATCATATCAGCCACAAATCTTCCACTGCTGGACAAAGGCCTCCCCCAAGGATATGTATACCCATGCCAAATTACAGCTTTCTAGTACTAATAGTCTCTGAGCTAAGCCGCGGACAGACAGACGGACAGACTTTAAGGGTTCCTTGTTAAATACGGAAACTTAAAAGTAAATGAAAATAATAAGTTACTAAATTCACTTCAAAATTGTCAATGTTAGATCAACACCGAAGCTGTTTTTTTAGTACATACAAGATGACGTGTGACGGCATCCAGTCTGCTAACTTTAAAAATCATAAATAAATAACCGTTGACATTAAATATTTAATTTAATTTGTTAAAGAGATCTAAATTTTGTTTTTAAAAACCTATCTTTTTTTAACAATTCCTATTACGATAAAGAACAGAAAATAAATTAAGTACAATACCATAGTAAAATTAAATAATTAGTAGGTTATCTTCATACATGGTACATCGCGCTGTTTGTATGTGTGAGCGTCAGTAGGCACGCACTTACACTACAATAATAATAATATAATTTAGACTACTGCAACGTTTTTATTGTAGCGTGCGTGCGTGCCTACTGAGATGCGCACACATACATACCGCGCGATGTACCATTGTATGAAGATAACCTTCTAGTTGTTTCATTTTACTATGACGATACTTTAAATACAAGCAAAGGCCAGTCTCCTATTTTTACTCTAAACCACCTACGTCACGATTCAACTTAATGACCCCACGGGGCGACCAGTTGACATTTCTTTCCTCCACTCTGCCACTCCCAGCAGCAAACGAGCCGGTTGAGAACTTCGGACATTGACTGTACGCAAAATGTCACGCAGACTCAAAAAGTCCTTTATACAGTATCTCTGCGTAGCTACATCTGTCTTCAGATGTATTTACTACGAAAAACCTGATCGTGTAGCCAAGCCAGACAATTTGCGAAATCTCAATATTCACACTAATATTATTATAACGCGAAAGTTTGTGTGTGTGTATGTTTGTTACTTCTACACGCAAATACTACTGAACGGATCTGGATGAAATTTGGTAGGTAGACATATTAGGATCAGAATTAACACATAAGGTACTTTTTTAACGCCTACGAGTCGTTTGCGGCTTGCGTACTGCGCACCCTCGAAAAGTCATAGAAATGTTGTCCACGCGGGTGAAACCGCGGGAAACAACTAGTGCAAAATAAACCCACCTGTGTGAAAAAAAAACAGCCAAGTGCGAAACGGACTCGCGCATTGGGGGTTCCGTACCAAAACACATTTGGGTACGAAATCCTACAAACATCAACTAGTAGAAAAGTCGGAATAAAGAAACAAAAACAAACTTAACTTTGTAGTTGATGAAATTTTCTCACATACCTCGATATATGACCCGGTTAATTCTCCAATTGCAAATGTAAGTGTGTAATCAGAAAAAAATATTTTTATGTGATATAACTACAAATTGATAGTTTTTGGATTTTTTCTTTGCTGTAAGATTTTGTTTCTTGCCAAATTTCATAATTATAAGAAAACAGGAAGTACCCTATAGGTTTGAGTAATTTTCAAATATAAATTAATATGACTAAAATGGCCATTAAATAATATGCCTGAATATATACGCGGTGGACCGATGACCTGGTGAAGGTCGCGGGAAGCCGATGGATGCGGGCAGCGCAGGACCGGTCGTCGTGGAAATCCTTGGGGGAGGCCTTTGTCCAGCAGTGGACGATTTGTGGCTGATATGATGATGATGATGATGATATACGCGTAACATAAAGAAATTCGTAAAACATCTACTTATGTCATAAATCATATATTATCGTTTAAAAATAAGATAAAGTAAGCGTTTTATATATTTTAGGAGTTTGTGAGGATAAAATGGAGCAGCTTGTTTCCATCAAAGTATGTATTTGAAACCGCATGACATTATTCATAAAATTATCTGATGCCGCATGACATTTTTCCACTTGGTCAAAATGCGTCCGTAGCTGAACCCAGCAACGAGCCCTCAACCTGGACATCCCAACGACTACTATTATATTGTTTGCGTAATTGCAAGCCGCAGGTTACTCCCAGCCCTGTTGAGATGCTAATGTATGCGAAACGACCTGGAATTAGTCATTGTGATAAAAGATTGACGGATTTACCGGCGCATACGAGGTGCTGACTCCTTTTGTTGCCAGATAACACTGGTTCAAGTGAAAATATGATTGCACGTTACATTTGTTGGTTATAAACTGCTTGGTTTGTGTATAAGACTGGAGCGAATAAATCGGAGAAGTGTTTTATTCTGATGAAACTTTTGCTGTGTCTTGACTAGAACTTTTTTTAAACTGACAATTTCTTTAGGCGCGTTGGGCATTTTTGAGATGGGAAAAAACCATTGAACTCGCGATATTGTGATGTAATGTAACCGCCACTGTACCAGGAATACTTGAAGGGTCTTCATCATCATATCAGCCGAAGGACGTCCACTGCTGGACATAGGCCTCCCCCAAGGATCTCCACGACGACCAGTTCTGCGCTGCCCGCATCCAGCGGCTTCCCGCGACCTTCACCAGGTCATCGGTCCACCGAGTGGGAGCCTTCCCAGTGCGTGGTCGCCACTCGAGAACTTTACTGCCCTAACGGCCATCTGTTCTACGAGCAACGTGCCCCTACTTGTACTTGAAGGGTCAAAACTTATAAAACTGTAAAAAGTTTTCACTTCTGTCGGCAGTCCCAGAGTGGTTAGGTTTTTTCTCTCCTAATTCCATTATCTGATTAAATTCAAAATACCAAAAGGATCTATTGTGACCGGGAATACGGCTTCATTTTAAATATTAGCTCAATCGGACCCCTGGAAGTCGCTTTAAAATCGATCGCAAGATTTTAACTAAACAAACATACATACATTCATACATACAAATATTGCAAGTTAAATAAAAGCTTTTAAAATAGCTTGATTTGGTGTCGGAAGACAAGATCCTATTCGGGTCGCTGAGCCAGCGAACTATATAATTGTACAGGATTAATTAATTAGTCCGTAATTGATGTTACTACAGAGCAAGAATATTTTGAAATTAACCCTGTTACTTGCAAGTTAAATAAAAGCTTTTAAAACAGCACGATTTGGTGTCAGAAGACAAGACAATATACTTCCAATGGGGTTCGCTGAGCCAGCGAAGTAAGAAAAAGTACAGGATTAAATAACTTAGTCCGTAATTGGTGTTACTATAGAACATGAATTTTCTGAAATTAACCCAGTTACTTGCAAGTTAAATAAAAGCTTTTAAAATAGCGTGATTTGGTGTTGGAAGACAAGATCCTATTCGGGTCGCTGAGCCAGTGAACTAAGTAAATAGTACAGGATTAAATAAATTAGTCCGTAATTGGTGTTACTATGGACCATGAATTTTCTGAAATTAACCCAGTTACTTGCAAGTTAAATAAAAGCTTTTAAAATAGCGTAATTTGGTGTCGGAGGATAAGATTTTGTTCGGATCGCCGAGCCAGCGAACTAAGTAAATAGTACAGGATTAAATAAATTAGTCCGTAATTGGGGTTACTATAGAGCACGAATATTCTGAAATTAACCCAGTTACTTGCAAGTTCACTTCTGTCGGCAGTCCCAGAGTGGTTAGGTTTTTTCTCTCCTAATTCCATTATCTGATTAACTTCAAAATACCAAAAGGATCTATTGTGACCGGGAATACGGCTTCATTTTAAATATTAGCTCAATCGGACCCCTGGAAGTCGCTCTAAAATCGATCGCAAGATTTTAACTAAACAAACATACATACATTCATACATACAAATATGGCAAGTTAAATAAAAGCTTTTAAAATAGCTTGATTTGGTGTCGGAAGACAAGATCCTATTCGGGTCGCTGAGCCAGCGAACTATATAATTGTACAGGATTAATTAATTAGTCCGTAATTGATGTTACTACAGAGCAAGAATATTTTGAAATTAACCCTGTTACTTGCAAGTTAAATAAAAGCTTTTAAAACAGCACGATTTGAAGTCAGAAGACAAGACAATATACTTCCAATGGGGTTCGCTGAGCCAGCGAAGTAAGAAAAAGTACAGGATTAAATAACTTAGTCCGTAATTGGTGTTACTATAGAACATGAATTTTCTGAAATTAACCCAGTTACTTGCAAGTTAAATAAAAGCTTTTAAAATAGCGTGATTTGGTGTTGGAAGACAAGATCCTATTCGGGTCGCTGAGCCAGTGAACTAAGTAAATAGTACAGGATTAAATAAATTAGTCCGTAATTGGTGTTACTATGGACCATGAATTTTCTGAAATTAACCCAGTTACTTGCAAGTTAAATAAAAGCTTTTAAAATAGCGTAATTTGGTGTCGGAGGATAAGATTTTGTTCGGATCGCCGAGCCAGCGAACTAAGTAAATAGTACAGGATTAAATAAATTAGTCCGTAATTGGGGTTACTATAGAGCACGAATATTCTGAAATTAACCCAGTTACTTGCAAGTTCACTTCTGTCGGCAGTCCCAGAGTGGTTAGGTTTTTTCTCTCCTAATTCCATTATCTGATTAACTTCAAAATACCAAAAGGATCTATTGTGACCGGGAATACGGCTTCATTTTAAATATTAGCTCAATCGGACCCCTGGAAGTCGCTCTAAAATCGATCGCAAGATTTTAGAATAGAATAGAATAGAATAGAAATCGTTTATTTGCCCTTGAGTTGGGTACATAATAGTAGGTGGTACAAAATCTTTGTTGAAACGCCAAACTCAGCCATAAAAATGATAGCATGCAAACAAAGAGGAAAAAAAACAAAACTAGTTACATTACAATTAATAAATAAATAACATTCAATTTAGTCATTATTAATAAATTTAAAATCCAGAAATTCCTTGACCGAGTAAAATGTATGCAGTAGCAGCCATCTTTTTAGTTCCACCTTAAACCTGTTTATTGGAAGTTCTTTTACAAATTGTGGTATCTTATTATAAATTATTCTGCACATCCAGAAACAGTTTTTTTGGTACCTAGTGCTTTTTGGTACCTCATCGTAAACTAGCCTATCTGGGTATCTTCTACTTCTAGTGTTAGCTGTTGCGTCTTTAGCCTCAATGTAGAATTTAGTTTGATACATCTTTACAAATGTGGCTGCTTCAAGAATGTACAAACACGGAAGGGGCAGAATTTGCAGATTTTTAAAAAATGGTTTGCACGACACGTCGGGAGCGACACCAAAAATCGCACGTATGCACTTTTTTTGAGCCACAAAAACTTTTCCTACATCTGTGCTATTTCCCCAAATTATAAGTCCATACCTAAGTACCGATTCGATGTACGCGAAGTATGCAGTCATAGCTGTTGTTCTTGAAGCAACTTGAGTTATTTTATACAAAGGAAAAATGAATCTGTTTAGTTTGGTGCAAACTATGTCAATGTGGTCTTTCCAGTTTAACTTTTGATCCATCATTATTCCTAGAAATTTAATTTTATCAACACTCTCGAGGGTTCCAATGTCGCAATATATATTAATCATGTCATTGTAGCTATTAAAATTAATGAATTTAGATTTATTTATATTAAGTGTCAATTTATTTTTAAGTAACCATAAAATTATGTTTTTTAAAGTATCATTTATGTCGTCCACATGCTGATTTATTGTCATGTTTTTGCTTGACGTTACTACTACCGAAATATCATCTGCGAAGAGAATACTTCTTTGATTTGTCACCTCTGGTAGGTCATTAATATAAATTAAGAACAGCAAAGGACCCAGTATGCTTCCTTGAGGGACGCCAACACTGTTATTTCTAGACCTTGAATAACATGAGACAGTTTCATGTTTTTCATTCAATTTCAAGACCTCTACACATTGTGTTCTGTTACTCAAATATGATCTGAGCCAATTTAAGGCAGGGCCTCTTATGCCATTGTGTTCCAGTTTAGACAAAAGTAAATTATGTGACACGTTGTCAAAAGCCCTAGACATATCAAAGTACAGGCCTGTGGTGTACATCTTATTATTTAATCCCTGCATGATTTCTTTAACTAAGTTGAACGCAACGCTTTAACTAAGTTAACTAAACAAACATACATACATTCATACATACAAATATGGCAAGTTAAATAAAAGCTTTTAAAATAGCTTGATTTGGTGTCGGAAGACAAGATCCTATTCGGGTCGCTGAGCCAGCGAACTATATAATTGTACAGGATTAATTAATTAGTCCGTAATTGATGTTACTACAGAGCAAGAATATTTTGAAATTAACCCTGTTACTTGCAAGTTAAATAAAAGCTTTTAAAACAGCACGATTTGAAGTCAGAAGACAAGACAATATACTTCCAATGGGGTTCGCTGAGCCAGCGAAGTAAGAAAAAGTACAGGATTAAATAACTTAGTCCGTAATTGGTGTTACTATAGAACATGAATTTTCTGAAATTAACCCAGTTACTTGCAAGTTAAATAAAAGCTTTTAAAATAGCGTGATTTGGTGTTGGAAGACAAGATCCTATTCGGGTCGCTGAGCCAGTGAACTAAGTAAATAGTACAGGATTAAATAAATTAGTCCGTAATTGGTGTTACTATGGACCATGAATTTTCTGAAATTAACCCAGTTACTTGCAAGTTAAATAAAAGCTTTTAAAATAGCGTAATTTGGTGTCGGAGGATAAGATTTTGTTCGGATCGCCGAGCCAGCGAACTAAGTAAATAGTACAGGATTAAATAAATTAGTCCGTAATTGGGGTTACTATAGAGCACGAATATTCTGAAATTAACCCAGTTACTTGCAAGTTCACTTCTGTCGGCAGTCCCAGAGTGGTTAGGTTTTTTCTCTCCTAATTCCATTATCTGATTAACTTCAAAATACCAAAAGGATCTATTGTGACCGGGAATACGGCTTCATTTTAAATATTAGCTCAATCGGACCCCTGGAAGTCGCTCTAAAATCGATCGCAAGATTTTAACTAAACAAACATACATACATTCATACATACAAATATAGCAAGTTAAATAAAAGCTTTTAAAACAGCGTGATTTGGTGTCAGAGGACAAGATCCTATTGGGGTCGCTGAGCCAGCGAAGTAAGAAAAAGTACAGGATTAAATAAATAAGTCCGTAATCGTTGTTACTATAGAGCATGAATTTTCTGAAATTAACTCAGTTACTCGCAAGTTAAATAATAGCCTTTTAAAAGAGCAATTTAAATACGCAATGTTGTTAAACCTAGCCCATATTAGTAATAATAAGTATTAAAAATTATTTCCTACCTCTTTATGTATAGGTAAATAGTATAATTTGACTGCTGAACCTTTTCATTTTCCGGGTCTTTCGGATCTGAAATAGAGGGCGTCCTTTAAAATAAAGGACATCTGGCAACCCTACATGTGCCACTAATATCAAAAGTTGATTTTTATAGAGTCAAATTCATTAAGAGCCAGATCCCTCGGCAGTAATATCGGACTATTCTGATAAGCATTATACGTCACGTCCTACTCCCTTAACTATTTTTATGCAAAAAATCACGTCAGTTCTTTGCTGCGTTGCGACGCCAACGTGCGTGTCCTGAAAATAATGCAATGAGTGAAATTTCCTAGATCCGTCGGGAACTATCTCGGACTATTCTAATTAGTAGTATAATAATATGTCATTTCCAACCCCTTTAACCATCTCTGTGCAAAAAAAAAACACAACACTTCGTTGCTCCATTGCGATGTTAAAGAAATCAACTAATAAATAGTCTTTTTTTCGATTCCCTGAGGAACTGTATCGGACTATGCTATTTTCACGGGATAAAAAGTAGCCATTGTCCTTCCCCGTGACACAGGCTACCTGCATGCTTCGATTAAGATTGGTTGAGGTGTCGAAGCGCCAAAAGGTGATAAACAAACACATTCTCAAATCTATTATATTACAAGCTTTTGCCTGCGGCTTCGCCCACGTGGACATCGTTTTTATGACTTTTATTTAGGGGGAGTGGTGCGCGAGCCTTAAGCGGCTCGCAAGCGTGGATATGAGTTTTCTCTAAATCCTTCAGGAACTATATCGGGCTATTCTGGTTAGCAGTCTATGTCACTTCCAACCTCCTCAAAATTCTGTACAAAAATCATTTCAATCCGTTACTCCGTCGTTGCGACGACGCAGAGATGCGCGAACGAAGCAGAGTTTTTCCCAGATCCCTCCAGAACTATGTCAGGATATGCTTATTAGTAAATAGTGTCATTTCCCATCTCTTCAACTACCTCTGTGCAAAAAATCACAACAGTCTATTGTTCCCTTCCGATGTTAAAGAATTTAACGAAAAAAGAGAATTTTTATTTAGTTCTCATCGAGAACTACATCGGAATGTGCTATTTTCACGGAATAAAGTGCTATTTTCCCAGTGACACAGGCTACCTACATGCCAAATTTCATCAAAATTGGTCGAGGTGTTGAGGCGTGAAAAAATAATAAACAAACAAACAGATTTTCACATTCATAATATTAGTAAGGATAAGGAATATACTTATTTAGCAGGTTAATGAAACAAACTGCTTCCATTTTGTCTCTTGCAGAAGTGTGGCTCTCCGACATTTTCATGTGCAGCATTTTCCTTTTTCCCATTAGTAGTTAATTTTTACTGCCATACAAAAATAATAAAGTCTAGATATTTTACAACTTTCATTCAGGTAATCTTACAGAGTCGTTATGACTTCCAGCTCAGTATATCAACCTTAGCTCATAAACTGTCTCCATTTATGTACACATTTTCGTTTTATGTACATATTTATGTTTTATGTCCTCTTCAGCAATGAGTACCAATATACAGCTTGTTTTCCGTGACTCTACTTTTATGTACGATCACCAAAGTGAGTGTTTTTATGCTATTATTAAAGTTTCTTAACTAACTGTCAAAGTTTTGATTACCTTGTCTACTCATTAAACAGCAAAAATATTTCCTGAGATAACTTTCATCATCATCATCATCATCATATCAGCTCATATACGTCCCCACCGAGGGGCTTGAGCTTACCCTGAATTAGGGCGATCGGGCTAACTTTATCACTTCGCAAGAGCGACGAAAATTATTTAGATTGAGTTGCATCACTAACCTAAAAACTATATAAAAAGATAATCTTTAATACTTTTCTAACAAAAAATGAAATAGAAAAAAATCGGCCAAGTGCGAGTCGGACTAGCCCTCCGAGGGTTTTGTACCACCACAACTTTCCACACAACTACATAGTATAATCAAAATGATACCGATTCACAACACAATACAAACAAAAGATATCAACGCAAGCGACAAAAATACGATTTTTCAACCGACTTTCAAAAAGGAGGAGATTCTCAATTCTACTGTTTATTATTTATTTTTTATGTTTGTTACCTCAGATCTTTTGACTGTGTGAACCGATTTGGATAATCCTTCTTGTATTTAACAGCTAATGCTTTCTTTGTGGTCTCATATAAATTTTATCAAAATCAGTGTAGTACTTTATAAGACAATAAACAAAAACCAAAAATAATAATGCAAAATTGTACTAAGTTGTTGCGATGGAAGTTTTATTTTTAACGTGTCTAGCGTATTCAATTACTGTCATTCAGTTAGGACTCCTTAGCGCGTGTACGACTCACACTTGGAAGATTTTTATTATTTTTTGTGTTACTTCAGTATTAGTACTATAATGACAACAAGTTTCACGCTTACATGTATTACCGTTTATACTATAGAGCTGAACCAAAAATACTTCAAAAGACCTACAAAAAACATGGTTTTTGTATCGAGACCCCCCTTCTTTTTTAACTTTTTTTAGTTTTTAGTAATTTTTGTTATAGAAGCAACAGAAATACAGGTTCTGTGAAAATTTTAACTCTTTAACTATTATGGTTCATGAAATACAGCCCGCTGACAGACGGACAGACAGCGGAGGCAAAGTATATATATTAGTACCAGCGTAGCGGCACCCTGGACACTTCATACAACGGGCCAGATATTACATTTCAAAAAAGGAATGACGGAACAAACAAAATGACGGCCTATCCTAGACGTTCCAAACCAAACTGTAACCAGTCTGTATCAATCTGGGTGACGAGGGGGTGTGGTCGCAATTTAGGAAGCGGCAGGGAGTGTCCACACTGTATGTTAGTACCTACTAATATATATACTTTGCTTGGGTGTGCAGATTTTTTTTTATTTTTTTTTTATTCTCTATTGGTAAGCCCTTGGCATCATCTCACCAGATGGTAAGTGACGATGATGCCGAAGATGGAAGCGGGCTTGCCAAGAATCCCCAACGCAATGGAGAACTGGCTATCTTAACTTCATGCCGGAACACATCAATGTTTTTTTTTTAATTTTGATGTTTGGCGGCAAGACTTAGATAAGATGGTGGTAGCTAGCCAGGCGGGCTTAGAAAATGCCCTACCACCAACCAAACCGAGTCTTACAAGGTGACCCCGCTGGGAATCGAACCCGCGACCTCCTGTTTTAAGGTAGTGAACTTTGCCTCTGAGCTACGGAGGCGGTTAAAATATGAGGCAGATCCCTAAAATGTAAGTTTTATTTTTTTGAGAAGCTGAAAAAAATAACAAAGTGTAAGTACTCAATTTTATTGTATAGTTATGAACACATATTATAGTTTCATTATTTTTTAACCAAACAAACAATAAATGATGACAACGATCTAGGTAGGTATTATCCCTGTTTGTGATAAACAGATAGAGTTTTCAATCATCATCATATCAGCCGAAAGACGTCCACTGCTGGACATAGGCCTCCTCCAAGGATCTCCACGACGAGCAGTCTTGCGCTGCCCGCATCCAGCGGCTTTCCGCTACCTTCACCAGGTCGTCGGTCCACCGTGTGGGAGGAAGTGTTTTCAATAGGTAAGTAGTTTTCCTATTTGGTTTACCTTGCCTGCTTACACATTCAACGCACCATTAGTTTCATACCAAACCCTTTTGTTTGTCTATGGCGGAGTCCTCCCACAAATATTTAGGTATTTACTTGGCAAATATAGCAATAGATTAAAAAAACTCTATTGAAAAATTATGGTTTCGTAAGAACTAGGTTGCTACAACGAATTTTTTATTGACACTAAGTGTCAAACCTATGGACGCTATTCTAAAGGGGGTATTAAGTATCACAGATTTTCGTTATTTTTGACGTCAATTACTCCTAAACGATAGACAAAAAAAAATCCTTTTTGTTAATGATGTTCCTTAAAGTCAAAGCTATTAGAAACATGATTAAGCAGCAAGATAGGTCTACACCGTTACTTTCAACTCTAGTTATGACTAATATTATGAAGTATTATTTTTTTTTTAATATACAACAACATTTGTTATGATATAATACAAAGTGAGTAATGTTATTATTTTTTAAATCAAATCAAATAAATTTATTGCAGGCCGCACAGCCCATAAATGTTAGTACTATACTTTAACTTACAAATCTAATGTTAGTGACATTACAAAATAAAAATAGAAAAACATATTTTATAAACTTTTTATTGTAGTTTTTGATTGAAACCAAAAATGATTGAAAAAGTGTAGTTATTCTCTTTACTTTTTACACGTAAAGAAAAAGACAGAGAAAACTGTTCTAATCAACACCTTGCGCTTCACACCTACTTTACTGAAGATTCGCCTAACATTGCCAAACGTTTCTGGTAGGTATATTACAGTTTTAAACAACATCATCATCATATCAGCCGAAAGACGTCCACTGCTGGACAAAGCCCCAAAGCATTTCCACGATGACCGTTCCTGTGCTGCCCGCATCCAGCGGCTTCCCGCGACCTTCACCAGTTACGTCTTCCGGTGCGCAGTCACCACTCGATAACTTTACTACCCCAAAGGCCTACGAGCTATGTGCCCCGTCCATTGCCACATCACTTTAGCGATTCTGTGAGCTATGTCGGTTGCTTTGGTTATCCTACTAATCTTCTCATTTGCCCTTTGGGTGATCTTGAGTCTTCTTATGAGGCCCATAGTAAGCGACCATGTCTCAGTTCAAACAACATAGTAAAACGATTTTGAAATAAAATAATTTTCGTAAAACCTAATAGCTTTAAGGTAGGTACAAGCTTTTATTTGAAACGAGTTTACATGCTCAAAAAGCCAAATGCTCAAATGAATTAAAAAAATAAGTACACGGTTCCAAATTCAAAAGAGGTTAGCACAGTATGATGTTTCCTATTACGATTCTATTGAAAAATGAAAGACGATTCTGGGACCTTGATTTCACCTGCAAAGTTCATCATCAGATCGGTTTCAAAATAAGAAAAGGATCTATTGTCACCGGGAATAATTCCAAATTATAGGTTGAACGGACCACTGGAAGTCACTCTAAAATCGATCGCAAGATTTAAACTAAACATACATACATTGCAAGTAAATAAAAGCTTATAAAATGCCAAGCAAGGCGATCTTCGAACAAGAATTTAAATTCAAAACCAACAAAAAAGGCTACAAAAAATCAATTGATCAAACATTAAACTGGACCCACGACCGCAACAGACCAGAATCCGCGTTTCCCATTTGAACCATGGCCCCTATAATCCATAAACCTGTTCGGAGACCAGCTCTAGTAGCACTACATTATCGTACGACGACAAAGTACGTCTTCTTCTAATACCAAAGGAATGAGGAGACAGCAACATGGAAATGCCGCCAGCACGAGAAGCGCCGTTGTCTAGTGGTCGTGCTACCAGTTCCACGGAATCGCTCAAAGATCTAATCTCCTATTCGCATCTAAACCATCTAAGCTTGTTCCTGCACCCGCCTTGCTAAGCGCAAAAGGACATCGGACCTAACACCAGTCGCGTAGTCAATTCGCAATGAATCTTCGGCAGAGCTATGGCTCCTTATCCACGAATCTGGTGTCGCATTCTTTGTAAGCTATACCTAATCTAAGGGCAGAAATGCTTTGAATTCAGTTCGTACTGACTATACAGGGTGTAACAGAATTGGTGTAGGACCCGTTAACGGGGGGTTCTACTCATCATACTGAACAACTTTCTCCAGGGAACCCATAGTCAATTCTCAACCAAAATTTGGGCCCTCCATACAAAAATGCACAAAATTGACCGATCAGCTGATTGATTTGTATGAAGAGTTCAATTTTTTTTTTGCGATTTCAGCAAAGTCATAGAACAAAAGTTGTTATGAGTAGAAGCCCCAGTTAAAAGGACCTTCACCAATTTTGTTACACTCTGTATACGCAAGTTTTAGAAAAGTGCTTAGTAAGTGAACTATTTCATTATAATAAGGTCAAAATGACCTATCTATTTACCAATTTTATTTAAAAGAAAACCGACTGCATTAAAACATAAAATTTTAAAAAAGATCGAAAATTCACTAAAAAGAATGACTTCCTCACACATAACCCCTCTTTTTCGGGCAAACAGGTTAAAATGTATCCTATTTTTGGGATCGAGACGAATCTAAAGACACCTCGCACACAGATTAGATACTAGTTTTATCATCTCTCCAAAGTCCACCAAGCCGTTTTGGCTCTAGGCTCGGCTAAAGAATCGGACTACATACAAATACCCAAAAACATTACCCTCATTTTTGGGCAGTCGGGTTGAAATGTATTTTATTTTGGGATCGAGACGAATCTAAAGACACCTCGCACACAGATGAGATACTAGTTACATCGTCATGCCCCTCCAAAGTCCATCAAGCCGTTTAGGCTCTAGGCTCGGCTAAAGAAACAGATTACTTACAAACACCCAAAAACATTAACCTCATTTTTGGGCAATCGGGTTAAAATTTATCCTATTTTGGGATCGAGACGAGTCTAAAGACACCTCGCACACAGATGAGATACTAGTTACATCGTCTTCCATCAAGCCGTTTAGGCTACCAGGCTCAGTTAACCCTGCAGTGGTCGCGGCCCCAAAAGTCACTTGAGTGGTCGCGTGGAGTACATATGTGTACCAAATTGTTCTCCAATTTTTGAAATAAAATTAGATTATTTTATAGTTTTTTAATAAAAAATATGGCAAGTATCCTTATTGAAAATTAATATATAATAAGAAACTGAACATAATAATTAACAGTTTCGTCAAAATAAACTAAATGACCAACTTCTTATAAATCGTCTTTATTTTGATTATAACGCTTATTGCGAAAACAAGTTAACTATTATTTTCTAAACGGGAACTACATACATATTTGGAATTAACAGAGCGAGGGTGGGGATTATCATACTCAAAGTAAACGGAGTCCCTTGAACTGTTTGCGAATAATTTCATTTTTAATTACCATGGATTACATTATATGTAATCCGCGCGACCACTGCAGGGTTAAAGAAACAGACTACATACACACACCCAAAAAATTATCTCCTCATTTTTCGGCAGTCGGGTAACAAATAGGCATAGGTGTGTCAAATTAACAATTTCGCTTACTCATTGAGCATTACGAAACAAGAACCGCGGTCGTATTCGCAAGTGCGAGGTGCATACAGATGAGAGACTAGTCACATCGTCTCGCTCTGCAAAGTCCATCAAGCCGTTTAGGCTACATGCTCGGCTAAAGAAACACACTACATGCAAACACCCAAAAAACATTACCCTCAGTTTTCGGCAGTCGGGTAACAAATAGGCGTAGGTGTGGCAAATTAACAATGGGTGTCAATTAAATGGTTAGCATAGTATTGTTATTTCTGTGAGCAGAAAAATATAATCGGTAAGCAGAAATAGCTAATTGGTCAGCAACTCATGGTCAGCAAACATTTCAAAATCAAGCAGCAATTTATGTCATTCTGGATGGCTGTAATTATTTTAAACATCCCCATACTACACTCTTCCTACAGTGTTGAGTGGTCGACGGAGCCCCTTCGGGGCTCCTACTTCTGTGTTCTCATGTTAAACATAACACTACGACTGTGCTTATTATGAGCTTAGCTCGCCTCCCCGCACAGTCTCCGAACCTAACGGATCCGAGTCGGGGTGCTCCGCAAGTCCGAGCTCGCTTCGCTCGCTCCCGCTTCCATTTAGAACTCCCCGTACCACACTCTTCCTACAGTGTTTTCTGCCGCTCAATCATGAAATCTTGCCGCTCAAGTAGTTATTTTGCGGACTGAATGTTTATTATGCATTTCAAATATATATGTATCATTAACAATTTCGCTGACTCATTGAGCATTACGAAACAAGAACCACGGTCGTATTCGCAAGTCTGTTTGTTGACAAATCAAACAATGAACACAAAACTGTATTTTCTTACTTCTTCTTAGCAAAACAATAGATTTCAAAAACAACAAACCCGTTATTTGTGACTTTGCTTTTAAAACGGCAAATTGGCAGTGAAGGGTTTTTAAAGAAAGAGTTGCAAATTCGGTAACAATGGCTTCAAAACTTAAAAGGTCCGCTTCAAATCTGTGCAAAACATTAAGACGTAACTGTAACTGTGCCTTGTGCGAACAAAGGAACGCCGCCTAGTTTTATTACGTCAAATAAATCCCGCAAAATTCTTGAAAGAAATTAAAAATTGCAGAAAGGCTTTAGACTATTAGAACAATTACAACTCAGTTTGCAATAAAACGGTTACTGGGTGACTGTTAAAGTTATAAATCAAGAAAAGGATTCGGACAGTAACTAATAAAATTAACAGGACCTTGAGAGTTTTAAACGAAGCATAAAAAGTGTGCAAAATGCTGGTCTTTCCCGAAAGTTCTGTTAAGTTCTATTCATTATAGTTATACTAGCTGTTGCCCGCGGCTTCGCCCACGTGGACATCGTTTGTATGACTGTCTTTGAGGGTGAGCGTGAACATGAGTTTCCTACAGATCCCTCGGGAACTACATCGGACTATTCTGATTAGCAGTCTGTGTCACTTCCCACCTCTTCAACTAATTCTGTACGAAAAATATCTTCGATCAGCTGCTCTGTTGCGTTGCGACGCCGACGTGCGTGAACGTGGAAATTAGCTTTCCTCAGATCCCTCGTGAACTATGTCTTGATAGGATATTTAGTAAATTATGTCATTTTCCACTTCTTCAACCATCTCCGTGCAAAAAATAACTACAATCTATTATTGTTCCCTTGCGGTGTTAAAGAAATTAACTAAAACATGGTATTTATTCTGTTCCCTCAGAAGCTTCATCGGACTAATGTTATTTTTACAGGATAAAAAGTAACCTATGTCCTTCTCAGTGACATAGACTACCTGCATATTAAATTTTATCAAGATTGGTCGAGTTTCTATAGGGGTTTAAGCATGACATTACCGATTGTATAAAAAGTTTAAAGGTGAAAATGAATATTAAGAACAATGGTTATTAAAACTATTTTTTTTTGTCAAAACAGCATTACGCTATTAGAAATTAAATGGTGGTAAACATATGCCTACTGTTTAGATATTTTGAGAGCATGGTGGCTTTAACCTCATGAAGTCGGGTTTTTCCACCTTAAAAAATCGCCTACTATTGAAAAAAATACAAAGGTCATTGGGCAGCATAGTATGAAACCTATACCCACGGCCTACAGAAAAAAAATTAGGTAGGATGTTTAGATAAACGTCTCTAGTTCACGAATATATATGTCGCATTAACGTAGTTAATGGGATTCAAGCCAAAAGCTTAAAAAAGAAAAATATAATATTGAGGTTAAAACGTTCGTGTTAGCAACGTGACAGAACGTCCTTAAACGTTCTTGAGGTAAAAAAAAATTGATGGAGCCTATTGCTAGTGAAAAGCAGAGTTGTACAAGTCGATGGAGCCTCTTGCTAGTGAAAATCAAAGTTGAAAAAATGGATGAAGCCTCTTGCTAGTGAAGAGCAGAGTTGAAAAAATCGAAGGAGCCTCTTGCTAGTGAGGAGCAGAGTTAAAAAAAGTTGAAAAAATAGATGGAGCCTCTTGCTAGTAAGGACCAGAGTTGAAAAAATCGATGGAGCCTATTGCTACTGAAAAGCAGAGTTGTACAAATCGATGGAGCCTCTTGCTAGTGAAAAGCAAAGTTAAAAAAATCGATGGAGCCTCTTGCTAGTAAAGACCAGAGTTGAAAAAATCGATGGAGCCTCTTGTTAATGAAGAGCAGAGTAAAAAGAAGTGATGGAGCCTCTTGCTAGTAAAGACCAGAGTTGAAAAAATCGATGGAGCCTCTTGTTAATGAAAAGCAGAGTTAAAAAAATCGATGGAGCCTCTTGCTAGTAGAGTACGGAGTTGACAAAATAAATGGAGCCTCTTGCTAGTGAAGAGCAGAGTTGAAAAAAAAGAGGCTCCATCTATTTTTTCATTTCTGCTCCTCCCTAGCAAGAGGCTTCATCGATTTTTTAAACTCTGCTCTTCACTAGCAAGAGGCGCCATCGCTTTTTTTCACTCTGCTGTCCATCAACAAGAAGCTTCATCGATTTTTTCAACTCTGCTTTTTACTAGCAAGAGGCTCCATCTTTTTTTTCAACTCTGCTCTTCACTAGCAAGAGGCTCCATTTATTTTGTCAACGCCGTACTCTACTAGCAAGAGGCTCCATCGATTTTTTTAACTCTGCTTTTCATTAACAAGAGGTTCCATCGATTTTTTCAACTCTGGTCTTTACTAGCAAGAGGCTCCATCACTTCTTTTTAGTCTGCTCTTCATTTACAAGAGGCTGCATCAATTTTTTCAACTCTGGTCTTTACTAGCAAGAGGCTCCATCACTTCTTTTTACTCTGCTCTTCATTTACAAGAGGCTGCATCGATTTTTTCAACTCTGGTCTTTACTAGCAAGAGGCTCCATCGATTTGTACAACTCTGCTTTTCACTAGCAATAGGCTCCATCGATTTTTTTATTTCTGGTCTTCACTAGCAAGAGGCTTCATCCATTTTTTCAACTCTGCTTTTCACTAGCAAGAGGCTTCATCGATTTTTTTAACTCTGGTCTTCACTAGCAAGAGGCTTCATCCATTTTTTCAACTCTGCTTTTTACTAGCAAGAGGCTCCATCTATTTTTTCAATTCTGCTCCTCCCTAGCAAGAGGCTCCATCGATTTTTTCAACTTTGCTTTTCACTAGCAAGGGGCTCCATCGATTTGTGCTTCACTAAAATTGTTTTATTTACGCATTTATATATATTTTTTACATTTTATTCCCATGGTTTAAAAAAGAAAAAAATATTTGTAATGAAATGTGGGTTAATACTTAACAATTTAAAACTAATTTGGTTTTTGTAGGATAACTTTAGTTAACCGGGTCAGATTTTGCCCAATGACCTTTCTCTAGAGTTATCGCAGCAGTTTCTTCGTTACTAATGTCATATTTGGGAATACACCGCATAAGATTTCGTCACTTTCAGGAAAATTCAAGAAAATTAATTAGTTTAAAAAATTTCCCCATCTGAATAATAAAAAACAATATCTTTTTTATTTTCAATAAAAATTGGCATTAAACTTCAAAAACTGAATCGGCAATTTCATACTTAAATCCCTATTATTAGTAAGGATTTAGAAATGTGATTACTTTAACTTCTTGTAAGTACCAGATACATGCATAACTATGTTGGAAATGCCAGTTCTGGTTAAATGAGAATTTCGAACTCTGAATACGGTATTTTACTACTAGTCATTGAAGTAACTTTTTGTCAAAAACTAAAGTTTGTTCTGCAATTATATTCGCGTTACTGACTAGTGACGTCATAAGTACCATAGTCATTAACGAACTAATTTGCTGTTTTTAATAAATATAAAATTAAAAATTGTTTAATATTTTAAATGACTAAGTTTTTTTGGTATTCTAAAAGAAATGCTATTTGTTAAATAGTATTTTTTAATTTATTTTTTATACGGTAAAATAGCCTAATGCTACATCGGTAGTTATTAGTACTCGTATTTAACCGCCTCCGTAGCTCAGAGGCAAAGTTCACTGGCTTTACACAGGAGGTCGCGGTTTCGATTCCCGGCGGGGTCAATTGTAAGACTCGGTTTGGTTGGTGGTAGGGCATTTTCTAAGCCCGCCTGGCTAGCTACCACCATCTTATCTAAGTCTTGCCGCCAAATATCAATGTTAACAATATTGATGTGTTCCGGCTTGAAGATAAGATAGCCAGTTCCCCATTGCGTTGGGAAATATTGGTAAGCCCGCTTCCATATAGCAACATCGTCACTTACCACCAGGTGAGATGTTGTCAAGGGTTTACCAATTGTGAATTTTAAAAAAAAACGGAATTGTATTTATTGTTTTCTTAGCACATGTATACAGGTGTAACAAAATTGGTGTAGGTCCCGTTAACTGGGGGTTCTACTCGTCATACTAAACTACTTTCTCCAAGGAACACCATAGACAATTCTCAAAAAAAAAATTTGGACCCTCCATACTCAAATGTACAAAATCGGTCGATCAGCTGATCGATTCGTATGAAGAGTAAAACATTTTTTTTACGTTTCCAACAAAGTCGTAGAACAAACGTTGTTCAGTATGATGAGTAGAAGCCCCAGTTAACGGGACCTACACCAATTTTGTTAGACCCTGTATAGTCTGCAACAACTAGTAACAAAACGTGAAGGAAGTTGTCCACGACACTGTCTTGTATATTACATTTTGCGTATAATGACCGCATCAACATGGCAACCGGTCAACTCGATAATGACACTCCAAGTTTAACGACTTTATAAAGTTAATGCTACAGTCCCCTCGTTGCGAAAAGCTCGGGGTTTTGTAAAATCAACCTTATTGACAGAAAATAGAGCTATTTTACTGACACTTGCAGTAACTTTCGCAAGAAAAAACCGGCCAAGTGCGAGTCACACTCGCGCACCAAGGGTTCCGTATCAAAAACTAATTTTTATCTACAGCGCCATCTATAATATATATAGGTAAAAGGGAACTTTTTGCTTTTGTCGTATTACTACGTAAATTAACTATGTAGAAGATACTACTAGATCCCAGTAGGTGTCACTATTAGTTTCCAAACAATCAGACTTTGGCAATTTCATTTTTCCTCTAAGAACGGAAGGATTTTAGATAATCTCATAGATTTTCCTGTAATGTATGTATGCGTTTACCCCATGTTCTGTGATTTTAAAAATTTGAGGCCCCGTAGTTTCGGAGTTAAGGGGGGGAATGGTAAATTATCGCCTATTTTCTTAAATAACGTCAAAACTATATATCCTAAAATAATAAAAAACATATATTTGAAATTCTCACAACAAGCCCTTTTATTTGATACGTCACACAGTATAGTTTGCAAAACTTTTTTATATATTTTCTAATTTCCCCCCAAAAGTGGTCCCCGTGTTTAAAAGTAACTTATTTACGTTACATGTCCGTCGTTGGGCCACCGAGTTACATATGTGTACCAAATTTAAACTCAATCGGTCCGTTTCTGCAAATCGGCTATGGCAGACGGATGGACAGACACACGAGTAATCCTATAAGGGTTTTGTTTTTTCTTTTTGAGGTACATCACATCAGCTCATATACGTCCCCACCAAGGGGCTCGAGCCTACCCTGAATTAGGGCGATCGGGTCTTAGTCGACCACGCGGGCCCAGAGCGGGTTGGTCAACTTTACACACAACCTGCGAGTTTCTTCGCAGATGTGTGCAGGTTTCCTCACGATGTTTTCCTTCACCGTAAGAGCGTCGAATAAACGTACATATGAGATCTAAATTCAAAAACACATTGGTAATGGTACGTGGCAGGACTCGAATCACGATTTCCCGGATAGGAGGTAGCAGCCCTTGCCGTTGCGCCACCGACGCTCAACGCTTTTGAGGTACAGAACCCTAAAAATCATAGAGTTGCATTTGCTAACATCAAGTTATTATATAAATTCTGCACAGTTACCTCACCGTGTGCGCAATTAAATGTTTCCCAGTGCACAGTTTTAATTTGAATTTTATGAGCATCGATTTATTTATTGCACGGTCCATTTGCCATTTGTACATATAATAAAAGTTATTAATCTAAAACAATTACGAACGTTTATTGCACCTTTCTGGTACGACAAAACAAAAATGAAAGCGAAGCAATAAAAATCGCGGAGTTAATTGTTCTGGCTGGCCAGTGCTCGCAGGCCGCGGACTATCTACCGAACAAAGCTCTGCCAGTGTTCCATATAAACCCATGGTTTTATGCATGACAACAAAATTCACTGTTGTTGGGATCGCTAAAGCTTCTGACAAAGAGCTACATTGTCGTGCCTTAACACAGTCCCTCTGAGCGAGGTGCCTTGAGTGACAGGCAAATAAAAGTAGACAAAGGCTCCATACCGCATAGCACGCCGCTGCCGACACACTCTTGCAGTCAAAGTAAATCTGCTACAAATAAATTCTCACACTCCCATTCCGTACGCGACATGACTGGAATTAAGAGTTCACATGTTTTTGTTCGGGTAGACAAAGTAAGTACAAAAGTAAATAGTCCACTATATTTTCTAGTCGAAAGGGAACGGCGGGACTATCCTTCAAGCGAGTGAAGTGACCGGCCTCAGTTCCCAGGTGTAGGGGGGTTTGTGTAGCGAGGCGGGGAGAGGGGGGGCTCGGACCACCGGCGCTGCGCTTGCGCTGGCCGCGCCGATCCACCGCCGCATAATTACTGTGTACAGAACACACGCACACACCCATACTCCCATCGATAAAACATTAAATTAAATTTTATCTACCTTGTAAATTTCATGGGCGTTGATTGAGTTTTTCTTATAGACTCTATACTATGCTTGACCACAACCGAAAAATAGACGTACCACCGGTAGCGATATTAAAATCCGACGCGGTCTCTTTCCAGCTTTTACGACCTTCTCTTTATTCTATCATCACTTCTCTGACATTGATAAAACGCTAATAAAAATAGATACCGTAACTATAGAATTTTATCTCCATCTTATCTCCATAAAGTTGTGACCTTTTAGTCCCACGTTGGGTGCGATTGTCAAAACATGGCGATAGTTGTTTGATTAAATGAATTGTTCACTTGGATTCTTTGCATATTTCGAATATGGTACTTGATCCAAAAATGGCTTCAATATTTGCTCAGTGTAACGTCAAAATATGTCGTGAGAACGTCAGGGGAGGGGCGAGTGACGTGCGCGCATCGTGGCAGACCGGTCACGCGAGCGCTTGTACTACACAGGCTCTTAGTGCCCGCCGCCGCTCAGTGCTCCAAGAATTCCTGCCTCGAGGCTATTAAGAGTTTCCACAGTGCAGAAATTAGAATACCATCCCAAGCCAACCACACTCTGTGATTCTTTTGTGTGTTCTATGAAGAGTTGATAGCAGTGTTCGGATACTCGATTCTACATGTGTAGATACTGTTTGTTTTACAAATTACTTGGTTTACTAAATACTGATATTACTTTCCTGTAGCTAGTGTAATACTTTATTTATGTATGATAGTAAAATATCAATGAACATAATAATTTACCTTTAGCAATGCTAATAAATTAACATAAGAAAATAACACACAGAGAGTTGTATCAAGAGAAAGCAATTTAATATAATTAAGTTGGATTGGTATGGATGCTTTATTGCTTCAATTTTAATTCATAGTTCCAACAACGAGCATACTGATGCCAGAGAGGTGAACAAACTCCGCATCTGAGGAAAACGTTGATGATAGAGTGCCGTCCCACATAATTCTCCCGATATGACCGATAATCGATGAGTCATAATTGAGACTTCGGGGAGCTCTAAATCAATAGATAAACTACGAAACATGATCTCATAATTACTAGAGCTAACGGCGGTAAAACCAACAAAGCAACAGCGACCGCAGCGTGGACTCGGTTCAACTCGGCCCATCTGTGGAGCGACCCAGTGATAGTCGCCTAAATCACTGGACGTAATCGCAATAACGATTTTAAACAGAGGTCACGAAGTCCTGCCTGCTACAAGAAAGGCGAGCTCATCTATTCTACGGACAACTTCTTTATCAGACGCTTGTCACGCCGCTAGCAGAAAAACTGGACCCGATCGGTATTACAGTTTAAAGAAAACCGCAAATGGACTTTTAATTTGACAAATACAACATGATAAAGTAACAAAACTTTAACACAATTTTATTATATCTCGGCGCAGTGTTTCGAAACACATTAAAAAGATAGTGGTGACATCTTACATGTAAATAAAGTCCTAATGTTGGGATGAGAGGCTACCGCAGACAAATGACTGCGTATCCTTATCGGTAGCGCCGATGCCTGCGGTGAAATATTTTTATGGAGGGGTAAGATTAGGGTTACCAGATGTTAAATTAAAAAGTCCTGACAAAAAGCCTGATTTTTTATTAAAAAGTCCCGACATTTTACTGAAACAGGCGCGCGCGCGCGGTTTGACGACGCACAGTCATAGTAATAAAATACTACGTACTTCGACCATATATACAGTTTCTTGTATATATGGTCGAAGAAAACGTATGATATTCCGTTTGAGTGCCAATCGGTCTCTCGCCGACTCACAATCTGCCATTGAGGTTATTCTTAATCTCCACACAGTCAAAAATCACTATTAATTTAAGTACATGGGCTGCAACATTACCTTGATGAAGACCTAAAAACACCTAAATAATCCAAAAAAAACCCTGACATTTTCAAAGTCCAGCCGGAATCGTGATTGGTGGCTAAAAATCCTGACATGTCAAGACAAATCCTGACTCTGGTAAGCTTAGATGAGATGGCTTCCGGGTTTTTGGTGTCCCACCCGTCAGATCCAGTTACATTTTCCTATTACGACAAAACCATTACAAGGTATCTTTGGGAAACGTTATTATATTTTTTTAAAGCTACATACAATACATGCATACATAAATGTACCAATGAGTTTTTCATAAACTTACGTACATATCATTACCGATTGCTTTAACGGTGAAGGAAAACATCGTGAGGAAACCTGCACAGGCCTGCGAAGAAACTCGAAGGTTGTGTGTGAAGTCGACCAACCCCCACTGGGCCCGCGTGGTCGACTAAGGCCTAATCGCCCTGATTCAGGGTAGGCTCGAGCCCCTCGGTGGGGACGTATATGAGCTGATATAATAAAGCTACATACCAGCATCAAAATATTGATCAACGTGAACCGTGTACGGAACCGCAAACGATAAATATTTGTCTTAAGTTAAAGCTCAAACAAACTTTCTAAACCGTAAATTCTTTTACGGTATTTATTTTTAATTGGAACGTCGGTGCATATGTGCTGGATCGATATTCTCGTGTCTTATTTCAATAGCTTTAATAAAATTGATTGTGTTTCAGTTGATTTTGTGTAGAGTATATGTTTTTGTGCGGCATTCCAACGGGCTAATAAATCAATGTTCATTATAAAAATCGGCGTAAAATACTTGAACGATTCGACATCGCGTCGATGGCGTTCTCGCAAAGAAGAACGATCATTGGGTGCGAGTTGAAATGTAATGCCTAGGTTACACAGTGCGAGCTGGCATGCGAGCTGACCGAGTCAGTTACTGAGGTGCAGTTACTTGCACCGTGTGACCGCATCATACGAGTTACTGTCATGTGCGAGTGGGACAGTAGCTCGCGTCCGAGTTACTTCAACATTTTTTGTTTTTACTCGCTACTTGCCTTCCCCCACCACGCCACTCGCACGCCGCTCGGTCGTCAACTCGCACGATTTTGCGAAATGACAGTAGCTCGTACGCTCGGGCCCACGCTACAGTGTTTCTTGTTTCGGCGTCAAAATGGCGGAAAGATGGACATCCGATCAAAATATAAAGTTTGTGGAGCTATACAAAGATCAAACGAACTTATGGAATTGTTTGGATCCTAATTATAAGAACAGAGATTTGCGTAAAGCGTCGTTAGAACACATCCGCATGGAATTTAATTTACAAAACACGAATGAAGTTACAAAAAAAATCAAAAATTTACGTTCTACGTATTACCAGGAGTTATTGAAAATTGAAAAAAGCAAAAAAAGTGGATCTGGCACTGATGAGATCTATAAACCATCTATCAAGTGGTTCGATTCTATGGATTATATTATGAAAATAATAAATCTAAAAGAAAAAGAAACACTAAGTAATCTGGTAAGTATTTTATTTCTAATTACACAATCATATCATTTTGCCACGTAACTGCTCCCTCGCCATTGAAATAATTTTTATATTTATCACGCATTTTCTCTGCTATTGCTTTCGATCTATTATTGATTCTCGAGCGACGAATACTCGGTAATTCATTAATTTCGGACCTCCACTGCCCCAGAATGATTTGAAAGTTTATGATGTCTTCATAATCTGTAGTTCCTGGTGGTGTATAAGTGCTTGATGCAGTGGTACGTAACCAATTGTGTAATGTACATGCACATAAGACGATCTTTATCGTAGTTTCCTCTTTAACTTGAATTGGCTTTCCCAAAACACGAAAACGAGATGCTAGAATGCCAAACCCATTCTCCACAATCCTTCTTGCTCTGCTCAATCTATAATTATATATCTTTTCTGCGGTAGTCAATATATTTTTGTAGGGCTTTAGTAAATACGGCTTCAAAGGGAAGGCATCATCTCCAACTAGAATACCATTTTCAGGCAACAAATTGTTTTCTAGATACGGATACAAAGAGCAGTTTTGAAATACCCCACCATCTGCATTACGACCGTATGAGCCTATATCTACATATCTGAAAGTATAATCGTGATCTACGACGGCCATGAGCACTATACTGTTTGTTCCTTTGTAGTTATAATATTCACTGCCACAATTTGGTGGTGCTTGAATTGTTATGTGTTTCCCATCAATAGCTCCACAGCAATTCGGGAAATTCCACCTCGAAGCGAATCCTACTTCTATATCTTGCCATTCTTCCACATTGGGTATCTGAAAAATAAAAGAGTAACATTAATTTCAGGAATCAAATCATGCGTCAACGTCAGGAAGCAACGTTGGATCAATGTCAGGAAACGAGGCCATGAATAACGAGGACCTTGATGCTAGTGACAATAGCAACAACGCCGTTCCTACAAAAGTGATGAGGCCACCAAAAACTCCAAAATTAAAGACGAACGTATCATCAGAACGGTCTGAAATTCAAGCAGCTGTGAATGAGCTCAAAGAACTAAATAACAGTTTAGTAAACGTGTCTGCCCCGATTCCAAGAGAATTAGAAGATGAATGTGATGTTATTGGAAGACATGTAGCACTGCAGCTCAAACAGTTACCTCCGATTGATAGAATTGATGCGACAGATGAAATACAGGCAATACTCTCTAGATACCGTAAAAGCGCCCTCTGTGCTAGAATTGTGTATACACCTTCTGATTACAGTTCTGAATGTACGCCATCACCACAGCCTGCAGTAAATTATCAACTTGTTGGACCTACAATATCTGCACACTCTACACAACTGGAACAATCTTCACAATCTATACTCCATAATGAATGTACGCTGTCATCACAGCCTGTAGTGTTCGCAGCTCCAGTAAATCCTTCACAAACAATGTCTGTAAATTATCAACCTGTTGAACCTACAATATCTGCACACTCTACGCCTAATGCGTAATGATATACTTTCTGCAGCAATATCAATCTCTAAAATAACGAAATAAGCTATGTAGTACTGTAGTTATTAAGTATTACTATGTTAAGTTCACGTTTAATATGTGCAAAAACTTTAACAAATCCGTTGTGAATTTGATTAAGAATAATAAAAATTACTTACTTTGATATAACCTTTTAGACTTTCATTGATAGCAGCACACACTTCTGGTATTATTTTAATTATGGATGCTTTTGAAACTCTGAAAAATACCGACAATAGTCTATACGATATCCCAGAAGAAAGGTATACCAGAGTTATTTCCAACTTCACCCTTGCAGGTATCGCATCCCTCATCAGTGTATCATCACGTTGAATTTTTGGAGCAATTAAATTTAAAAGTATTTCCACTTGTTCAGGTGTCACTCTCATAACCGCTTTATATTCTCGGGGATCTTCATCATATAGCTCTTTAAATATTGTATGCGTTGCCCCTTTTTTTTGCAACCAATCCCTGACCCAAATACTTCTTTTCTTCTTCTTTTTTTGTATAGCTCTTTCAATTCTAAGCATTTCAACACAAAGTATTTTCGTAACCGCTTTTATTGTGGTATGTACTGTGATTAAACGTGTATTTTGCGACAACATTGCAGACGAATTGCCATTGACGAATATGCCAGTACACTGGTGCAGTAGCTGTCTTCTGCGAAGCCAGCAGCTTGCATAGTGTGACCGTGCGAGGCGAGTCGAGCTACTGTCATACGAGTACATAGGCACAGTAGCTGTCTACTGTCACATCAGCTGCTCGCACTGTGTAACCTATCCTTAAGAGGTGTGTGTGTGTGCGAGCGTGCCAGCTCTACACCTCGCCCCGAGAACAGGTAGACTTGTGTTGTGTATAAACAAATAACAAAATCAACTTGTCTTATGGAGCACGCCAAGGTCGGCGCGACAGCTCTCCGCCCCGCGCGCGCCCGCACAGCCGCCAACCACACTCTAACTCTTCTTTCTTTTTTCTTCTAAGGCCCTTATTTATTGTGATGGCTGAGTATTTGGGCGCACAGTTTGTATAAGCAATCAATTTTATTCATTTAAACGGAACGAGTTCTCTTGTATTACAAATAAATGAGTAAATATAAATATTGTAGCGGGCGCAGGAGAGCCTCTCGAAAGCTAACCCAATGTTGTGATTCAAAATGTTTTTCCATTTCTAAAGAACCACGACGACCAATACCAATACATACACGTGACGTGAAAGTGCAAACAAAAAATTTTGAGAAATTGTCCGCTGCCTATTTCGTGTCACAATACAGATCGTTGAATGGAGGTTTGTGGATGGCACAATGGAATGTACAATGCGTCGCGAGCGTGTCGGCGTAATCGATACGTCAAACATTCGATCTTGAATCGATTTCGTGATGAATGGCGGGCGGAAGTCCGTGTCGTCCCTTAGCGGGCCGCGGGAACCCAACCCGAGTCTCAGGACTCGGTAAGTCACGGGCTGCGCTTGCGACTTACGACCCGAAATGGTCCACAGCATTGGTAGTAGGGATGCATCCGATACCGATACCGATATATCGGCGATACTTCGGGTTTGCCGATATATCGGTATCGGCGATATTTTTATGGCAGATTCAACGATACTTTTCAAATTTCGCGCTTTAAAAATGTAATGTAAACGCGCGTTTTGTCCCATCTATTTCGTTGCAAACGAGGCATCTGTCGCATCTGAGAGACTATTTTCCACCGCAGGTCTTATTTAAACAGACTTGCGAAATCGCCTTTGCCCGCAAAACTTAAGAATGCTTTAATTTTTATATAACAATTTTATAAATGTTAATTTTGATTACTAAAACTATTAATTAATTGTGTTTTATTTATTCTACCTTCCTTTTTGAATTCAATAAGCGTATCGGTATCAGTATCGCCGATATTTTTATAAGAGTATCGGTATCGGTATCGTATCGGCAAAAAGGCGTATCGAGGCATCCCTAATTGGTAGCCCAACCACGAAGGTAACGACTCTGGAACCATATTCTATTGCAGTCTCTTTCATTACCCAAGCGTTAAAAGGAGAAGGTTCCACGTCTCGTGTCACGTTCAAGACGAGATGACCCGAAATGCGCTCCACGTCTGTGACAAATCGATGCGTGCCATCGTTGCCAGATTCGAGGATAATTTCGATTTAATTTAATTAACGCTTCAATGCTCTCATGGCGGTGTGAACGAACCCAACTGAAACAAAAAATGAATTAATCATTTTAGCTTTGAGTTTGACGTTGATGTCGTCCTCCCTTTTTTTTGTCTAATTTTAAAATGATTGACATGTTGTTATTTTACACATCGCTGCTTGTATGTTTTCATTTTTGATGATATCAGCTCATATACGACCCCACCGAGGGGCTCGAACCTACCCTGAATTAGGGCGATCGGGCCTTAGTCGACCACGCGGGCCCAGTGCGGGTTGTTCGACCTTACACACAACCTGCGAGTTTCTCCGCATGCGTGTGCAGGTTCCCTCACGATGTTTTCCTTCACCGTAAGAGCGTCGGATAAACGTTCATATGAAATCGAAATTCGAAATCATATTGGTACGTGGCAGAATTCGAACCACGACCTTCCGGACAGGAGGCGGCGGCCTTAGCCGTTACGCCACCGACGCATTTCATTTCATGTTTATTTATCTTCAAATACTACCAGTACTTGTGTTTCACCATTATCATCATTATCTACCTTGCAAGTTGGACCTTTCCGAATGATTGCTCTACAATACTCTACAAACTCTCTGCCATATTACAAAAACAATCTGTAGAGAACGTACCTAAAACAGACCAACCCGAAGCGTAGTACGAGGGATGTTTGATAAGTACCCGTTTATGGCAAAAAAAACTTTTTTTTTTGTATATATGCAATATGCATTTATTTTTCTACGTAGTCACCTTTTAACTCTATACACTTGTTCCACCTATACTCAAGCTTCAATAAACCATCCAAAAAGTATGATTTTGGAAAGTCATTAAAATAGGCCTCTGTGGCGGCAATGACTTCGTCATTTGATCCAAATCTCTTACCACCGAGCCATTTTTTTAGGTTGGGAAACAAAAATAAATCGCATGGGGCCAAATCTGGAGAATACGGGGGGTGAGGCAATAGTTCGTAGCGTAACTGTGCTAATTTAGCCGTCACAACTCTGGACGAATGAGCCGGGGCGTTGTCGTGATGAAACAGTACTTATTTCTTTTTTAAATGAGGTCGTTTGTCCTTTAAGACGGCGTCAAATTCATCCAATAAATTAGCATAGCACTGTCCTATTATCGTTTTCCCCTTTTCTATGTAGTCAATATGTATAATACCCTGCGAATCCCAAAAAACAGTCGCCATGACCTTTCCAGCTGATGGAACGGTTTTTGCTTTCTTTGGAGCAGGTTCACCCGGTAAAATCCACTGCTTCGACTGCTCTTTCATTTCCGGGGTGTAGTGGTGAACCCACGTTTCGTCCACGGTTACGAAACGACGCAGAAACTCCTTCGGGCTACGTTTGAACACGGCCAAACACTGCTCCGAAGTAGACAGTCGGTTCCGTTTTTGCTCCTCCGTGAGTAAACGCGGCACCCACCTCGCCGATACTTTCTTCATACCCAATTTTTCTTCTAATATGTGTTGTACCCTCTCGATTTAAACGTTTACACCATCAATGATTTCTCGAAGTTTAATTCGGCGGTCGGCTAAAACGATATTTTCAATTTTCTTAACCATATCGTCTGTAGTCACCTCAATTGGCCGGCCTGGGCGATCCTCATCAAAGACGGTTGTTTTCCCCCGCTTAAACTCGTTATACCAATATCTGACGGTCGTCATAGAAGGAGCACATTCATGGTAAACCGCTTGCATTCTTACTTTTATTTTATCACATGTTTTTCCTTCCAAAAACAAGAATCTAATTACAGACCGATACTGTTCTTTCTCCATTTTAACAATTTTAAGTTCACGCTTTCACTAAATCGCTGTCAAATGAGAAAAAAAACAAAAGAATGCAATTTTTTTTTTCCCGCCTCTGAAAAATGGCTTAAAAGGGTGGTATACTTATTTTCGGCCAGTGATATTCATATATTTAGTAAACGGGTACTTATCAAACAGCCTAGGTATGTACTTTATAGTATAAAATAAATTTTACTAACTCTTAAAAAAATTTAAGTTTAAGCTTTTATTTTAGATCAAGTCTATGACACGACTTATTGGCCGACCATTATTGAGATATACATCAATGGGTCGCACATTATCGGTTCAGGCATTATTGGAACCCCATGTAATGCATTCAAAAAAGTTGAGCACAGTAGGAATCTATTGAAAACAATTGACTATTGTGAACCCTGATTCCACCTTCAAAGTTCATAAGAAACTATTGTCATTAAGGCTTTAAGATGCCTCAATGCGAGCAGGTTGATACCTGTTAAAATAATATCGAACGTAAGTATATTCATTTTAAGTTCAAATCAATGCGGGCTGCTGTCACGTTGAAACCGAACGCCCAATTCTCGATTTTTACATGTTTTTATTACTTTTCTATACGTTCAAATAAGTTACAAAAAATGTGTTCAATTCAAATGAAAGTTCTTAAAGTCACCGATTTTTGTGTGTTGGTTTCATTCAAAATTAATTCTCTGCTTTCGAGAACTTTTGCAATTAATGCCAAAAACAGCGTGTACAGTATATTTTTTTTACATCAAAAGTGGTAATATTTTTAAATTTGTATTCAATTAAATCACTTTTTTTATTACTTTAAGTGTCTTTTTCCATAGTAATAGCTTTTTACAGTCTTTCAATATTTTGAATTGAATATTGTCATTCGACCTATCTTAAGGCCTTAAGAAATACGGCTTCGTGCCAAGTTTTAGCTCAATCGGACCAGTACCGGAGATTTGATCCGTAAATGTTAAACAAATAAATATATAAACTCGTCGTGAATTATAGAACAAAAGCTTATAAATAAAAAACAATTAAAAAACCGTCCAAGTGCGAGTTGGACTAGCACTCCAACAGTTCCGTATCACCATACCTCTCCACACAACTACATAGTATACTAACAATGATATCTATTCACATTAAAAGCAAAAGAAATCAACGCGAGCGACAATAATATGCTTTTTTTGTCATTCAGTTTGGACCCTTTAGCGCGAGTACGACTCACACTTGGCCGATTTTTATTATTTGTTATTTTACTTGAGTATTAGTACTAGGGATGCATCCGATACCGATACCGATACCGATATATCGGCGATACTTCGGGTTTGCCGATATATCGGTATCGGCGATATTTTTATGGCAGATTCAACGATACTTTTCAAATTTCGCGCTTTAAAAATGTAATGTAAACGCGCGTGTTGTCCCATCTATTTCGTTGCAAACGAGGCATCTGTCGCATCTGAGAGACTATTTTCCACCGCAGGTCTTATTCAAACAGACTTGCGAAATCGCCTTTGCCCGCAAAACTTAAGAATTCTTTGTTTTTTAAATAAAAATCTTATAAATGTTAATTTTGATTACTAAAACTATTAATTAATTGTGTTTTATTTATTCTACCTTCCTTTTTGAATTCAATAAGCGTATCGGTATCGGTATCGGTATCGCCGATATTTTTATAAGAGTATCGGTATCGGTATCGTATCGGCAAAAAGGCGTATCGATGCATCCCTAATTAGTACTATAATCACACCAAGATTCACGCTTGTATGTATTACCGTTTTTACGATAGAGCTAAATCAAATATACTATTAAAGACTTATAAAAAACACTTTTTTTTGTTTTTTTTTTACTTTTTAAAATTTTTAGTATTGGTTGTTATAGCGGCAATAGAAATACACGTTATGTGAAAATTTCAACTGTCTACCTGTTACGGTTCATGAAATACAGCCCGCTGACAGACGGACGGATAAACGGACAGATATCGGAGGCTTAGTAAATAGCACACCCTGGACACTTCATACGACGGGCCAGATATGACATTTCAAAAAAGGAATGACGGAACAAACATAATGGCGGCGAAATCCTATACGTTCGACGACCAAACTGTAACCAATCTGTATCAATCTGGGTGACGAGGGGGTGAGGTCGCAATCTAGAGAGCAGCAGGGAGTGTCCTTACTGTATGTTAGTACTAATATATATACATACTTTGGTAATAGGGTCCCGTTGGTCACCCGTTGCGTGCACGGAACCCTAGTAACTCACCGACTATTTGAAGATACAAATGAAATACTTACATACCTTGGTAATTATATATTTATTTACAAATACGTTTTACAAGTAGCCCACTTTGTATGTAAATTAACATCATATCCTGTCCACATGTCTACGAGTATTCAAAGAAAAAGTACAAACTAGTGTGTCCATAATTACTATCTCATCCCCGGAGGAAATTGCTTATGAACCAAATTCTTTCATCACGGTCGTACAGTCAGCATCAAAAATATGTATACATCAACAAGGTTTCAGAAATATGTGGTCTCACTTCGATTTCAGAAACATCTATCAATATCTGACACTATAAAATTGGATACATCAGCTGTTTCAGAATGGCGTAAAGCTACGACTTAAAATGTTGTGTACCTCTTGTTTTAGTAGACATATATATATTAAGTATTTTATGTTTACGCCATTCTGAAACAGCTGATGTATCCAATTTTATGGTGTCAGATATTGATAGATGTTTCTGAAATCGAAGTGAGACCACATATTTCTGAAACCTTGTTGATGTATACATATTTTTGATGCTGACTGTACAAATAAGAAGTAAGGCGTGTTATTAGCCACAAAAAGTGAGGAGGTAACAAGACAGTAGCCTGGTATTAGGACTTGACGAAAACATGTAACAAGATACGGCGCACGCGACGGTGGCACGCCAACTCGAATTGTATCAAGTTATTAGGGGCACCAAAAGTATGAACTTTTCTAAAGTGGAATAAATGAATGTACTTAAATTATGATAATATTCATCATGATATTAAGGCTGATTTTATATAGAATGACGTAGTAAATAACTATATTTTGCGATAGTCAGAGTCTGTATTCTTTTAGATCTAAATTAAAAGAACACTTCTTGTCTTTTCCTTCTTAATGTTAGCCATATTTATTTATTTTATAGTTTATTTATTATATTAAATGCATATTATTATATTTTGAAACGCTAACTATCGTTTCGAGCCGATCTCTTTTGTCGCGTTTCATAATTAAATTCTTTTTTGATGTCGTTGCTCTATGGTATTTGAATTTGAAAATAGTTGTTATTTTTTGACAAGAGAAAAACAAAGGTTGATCGTGATCCCGTCTACAGTGATGCGAATTTAAATTTTTTGGATAAATTGTTTTATAAGTTGTTGTTGAGGCCCACAATTTTATTCTGTGGTAAGTAATTTGTATAAGGAAACCGCTTTGCGTGTATTTTTGGTACTGCGGCGAACTACATTTATATATCTCCGTAGGGTTTCATCCACCCCCCTGCGAGGTTGACGTCCCGACGGTTTTCCTCAATAAGGATTAATCCCGAGATGGAGCTGTGCTGACCACCAGCCAGTCCTTTCACTGCCCGCCCAGCTGCTTGCCAAGGGAAGTGAATACTTATTTTATCTTTTGTCCCGAGTGTCTCTCTAACTCTTTGACTTTTCTGCCATCCTAGAAGATTTCCTGCTTCCAGTTTCTAACCATTAATTATTTATTTTAAAAGTGTTTTGTATCTGATACGTGTTATGTTAGAAAAATAGGGTAATTCAGACCAAAGTGAAATTTAATTATTTTAGAACTTAGTAACTTATTTAAGTACCAAAGGGACGGTAACGATCGTTGCCTACCGGCATTCTATAAAATAACTTTTTATATACTAATAAAATTGTAACTTTAAATTTATTTCCGATATTTGCCCATAAATAAAGTAGGTCATTGTTTTAAATTTTCAACACGGTCAACCAATGTAATCGCACCTTTTTTTTATACTCATATTGTTTATTGTTCCTTCCTTTTAAAATGATCATAAAAATACATATATTCTAATTTACCCCATAACCTTTTTTCCTTAAAACTCCGTTTAGGCCCGAACCTCTAAATCTTACGTATCATATGTGGCAAACTCCGTAAGGGTTTTTATCCCCATTTCCCATATTTTTGTCACATATTTATGGCGCCCGAACTAATGTTTTTTACCGCTTTTCTGCCTTTAATCTTTCCCTAACGAACCCGTTTTTTTGTCGTTCGTGGGTGTATCCGTTTTCCGGATAATATGGTTCAAGTTTTAACACCTCAAGACCCTTACTTAATTTAATCGTGCAGTTTTCTTTGAAACGTAAGGTTTTTTTGTTTGTATGCACGGTATTTTTTTGCTTCTCTTCACACGGGTCGTTTTTTTCCCGGCTTATTGGCATTATACCTCTTTCGGATAATTGCTTACGTGTTGATGAGTTGTTTTTGCCTGTGTATTCCCTTACGATTCCAAGAGAATTTTTAATTTAAGTAGTCAATGGCCAGACTCTAGATTTCTTTCAATCGAAAGTCGGGACAGACTTACTTTTAGTTCACGATTATTTAACGTTGTTTTAAGGTAAAAATCTTTAAGGTTAACTGTTTGGAATATTTTTACGCGTTGCTTTGCGAGGTACTCCTTAAATTTTTGGCGTACCCTGTTCACTTTTATGTGACAACGTTTCTGTATTCCGCAGTATTGTTTAGATTTCTTGAGGTCTTATAACAATTTTCCATTTTTAAAACTTCTTTCATTAATCTTGCCCTTGTCTTACCTCAAATGGCCTATTTTTCGGTAGAGTTGTCCCTTTAGACTCTAGCGTATCGCGTTTCAGACTTCCGGTGTTGATTTTATCCGTGAGTCGGATTTTTCACGCATCCGCCTTTACCGCTTTTGTCCATATTTTCGCTGGGGTAACCGACAATGTTTAGCAAGTTTTTTTTCAGTTTTTGTCAACCCTATTGGTGTTTAATGTTTTAGTAGTTGTTTGATTTCTCCTGTTTTCTTAAGTGACTAGTTTTAGGCTCAATGCATAGCGATCCCTTAACACTAGTGTGTTGTTGGGGTTATTAAGTTGGTTCACTTTTAGATGGAGTTTTTGCCGTTTGTATGTGTACGTTCGTGTATAAATGTCAACTTCTACCAGCTTCAAGTAAACGTTCGTAGTTAACTAGTTACTTAGAGAGTTTTTATTTTTTTCTTCTTCAGGGCTGTCCAACGTCTATAGGGTTGTCCAAATTTCAAAAATTTTTTGGACTTCTCGCCTTTTTTTTTGTGAGTTTGTGGGTATTTTGAAACGCTAACTATCGTTTCGAGCCGATCTCTTTTGTCGCGTTTCATAATTAAATTCTTTTTTGATGTCGTTGCTCTATGGTATTTGAATTTGAAAATAGTTGTTATTTTTTGACAAGAGAAAGCAAAGGTTGATCGTGATCCCGTCTACAGTGATGCGAATTTAAATTTTTTGGATAAATTGTTTTATAAGTTGTTGTTGAGGCCCACAATTTTATTCTGTGGTAAGTAATTTGTATAAGGAAACCGCTTTGCGTGTATTTTTGGTACTGCGGCGAACTACATTTATATATCTCCGTAGGGTTTCATCCACCCCCCTGCGAGGTTGACGTCCCGACGGTTTTCCTCAATAAGGATTAATCCCGAGATGGAGCTGTGCTGACCACCAGCCAGTCCTTTCACTGCCCGCCCAGCTGCTTGCCAAGGGAAGTGAATACTTATTTTATCTTTTGTCCCGAGTGTCTCTCTAACTCTTTGACTTTTCTGCCATCCTAGAAGATTTCCTGCTTCCAGTTTCTAACCATTAATTATTTATTTTAAAAGTGTTTTGTATCTGATACGTGTTATGTTAGAAAAATAGGGTAATTCAGACCAAAGTGAAATTTAATTATTTTAGAACTTAGTAACTTATTTAAGTACCAAAGGGACGGTAACGATCGTTGCCTACCGGCATTCTATAAAATAACTTTTTATATACTAATAAAATTGTAACTTTAAAGGTCATTGGGCAAAATCTGACCCGGTTAACTAAAGTTATCCTACAAAAACCAAATTAGTTTTAAATTGTTAAGTATTAACCCACATTTCATTACATATTTTTTTTTTTTTAAACCATGGGAATAACATGTAAAAAAAATATATAAATGCGTAAATAAAACAATTTTAGTGAAGCACAAATCGATGGAGCCTCTTGCTAGTGAAAAGCAAAGTTGAAAAAATCGATGGAGCCTCTTGCTAGGGAGGATCAGAGTTGAAAAAATAGATGGAGCCTCTTGCTAGTAAAAAGCAGAGTTGAAAAAATGGATGAAGCCTCTTGCTAGTGAAGACCAGAGTTAAAAAAATCGATGAAGCCTCTTGCTAGTGAAAAGCAGAGTTGAAAAAATCGATGGAGCCTCTTGCTAGGGAGGATCAGAGTTGAAAAAATAGATGGAGCCTCTTGCTAGTAAAAAGCAGAGTTGAAAAAATGGATGAAGCCTCTTGCTAGTGAAGACCAGAGTTAAAAAAATCGATGAAGCCTCTTGCTAGTGAAAAGCAGAGTTGAAAAAATGGATGAAGCCTCTTGCTAGTGAAGACCAGAAATAAAAAAATCGATGGAGCCTATTGCTAGTGAAAAGCAGAGTTGTACAAATCGATGGAGCCTCTTGCTAGTAAAGACCAGAGTTGAAAAAATCGATGGAACCTCTTGTTAATGAAAAGCAGAGTTAAAAAAATCGATGGAGCCTCTTGCTAGTAGAGTACGGAGTTGACAAAATAAATGGAGCCTCTTGCTAGTGAAGAGCAGAGTTAAAAAAAAGATGGAGCCTCTTGCTAGTAACAAGCAGATTTGAAAAAATCGATGAAGCTTCTTGTTGATGGACAGCAGAGTGAAAAAAAGCGATGGCGCCTCTTGCTAGTGAAGAGCAGAGTTTAAAAAATCGATGAAGCCTCTTGCTAGTGAAAAGCAGAGTTGAAAAAATGGATGAAGCCTCTTGCTAGTGAAGACCAGAAATAAAAAAATCGATGGAGCCTATTGCTAGTGAAAAGCAGAGTTGTACAAATCGATGGAGCCTCTTGCTAGTAAAGACCAGAGTTGAAAAAATCGATGGAACCTCTTGTTAATGAAAAGCAGAGTTAAAAAAATCGATGGAGCCTCTTGCTAGTAGAGTACGGAGTTGACAAAATAAATGGAGCCTCTTGCTAGTGAAGAGCAGAGTTAAAAAAAAGATGGAGCCTCTTGCTAGTAACAAGCAGATTTGAAAAAATCGATGAAGCTTCTTGTTGATGGACAGCAGAGTGAAAAAAAGCGATGGCGCCTCTTGCTAGTGAAGAGCAGAGTTTAAAAAATCGATGAAGCCTCTTGCTAGTGAAAAGCAGAGTTGAAAAAATGGATGAAGCCTCTTGCTAGTGAAGACCAGAAATAAAAAAATCGATGGAGCCTATTGCTAGTGAAAAGCAGAGTTGTACAAATCGATGGAGCCTCTTGCTAGTAAAGACCAGAGTTGAAAAAATCGATGGAACCTCTTGTTAATGAAAAGCAGAGTTAAAAAAATCGATGGAGCCTCTTGCTAGTAGAGTACGGAGTTGACAAAATAAATGGAGCCTCTTGCTAGTGAAGAGCAGAGTTAAAAAAAAGATGGAGCCTCTTGCTAGTAAAAAGCAGATTTGAAAAAATCGATGAAGCTTCTTGTTGATGGACAGCAGAGTGAAAAAAAGCGATGGCGCCTCTTGCTAGTGAAGAGCAGAATTTAAAAAATCGATGAAGCCTCTTGCTAGTGAAAAGCAGAGTTGAAAAAATGGATGAAGCCTCTTGCTAGTGAAGACCAGAAATAAAAAAATCGATGGAGCCTATTGCTAGTGAAAAGCAGAGTTGTACAAATCGATGGAGCCTCTTGCTAGTAAAGACCAGAGTTGAAAAAATCGATGGAACCTCTTGTTAATGAAAAGCAGAGTTAAAAAAATCGATGGAGCCTCTTGCTAGTAGAGTACGGAGTTGACAAAATAAATGGAGCCTCTTGCTTGTGAAGAGCAGAGTTAAAAAAAAGATGGAGCCTCTTGATAGTAAAAAGCAGATTTGAAAAAATCGATGAAGCTTCTTGTTGATGGACAGCAGAGTGAAAAAAAGCGATGGCGCCTCTTGCTAGTGAAGAGCAGAGTTTAAAAAATCGATGAAGCCTCTTGCTAGGGAGGAGCAGAAATGAAAAAATAGATGGAGCCTCTTGCTAGTGAAGACTAGAGTTGAAAAAATGGATGAAGCCTCTTGCTAGTGAAGACCAGAGTTTAAAAAATCGATGAAGCGTCTTGTTAATGAAAAGGAGAGTGAGAAAAAGCGATGGAGCCTCTTGCCAGTGAAGAGCAGAGTTAAAAAAAAGATGGAGCCTCTTGCTAGTAAAAAGCAGATTTGAAAAAATCGATGAAGCTTCTTGTTGATGGACAGCAGAGTGAAAAAAAGCGATGGCGCCTCTTGCTAGTGAAGAGCAGAGTTTACTCTACTAGCAAGAGGCTCCATCGATTTTTTGAACTCTGCTTTTCATTAACAAGAGGCTCCATTGATTTTTTCAACTCTGGTCTTTACTAGCAAGAGGCTCCATCACTTCTTTTTACTCTGCTCTTCATTAACAAGAGGCTCCATCGATTTTTTCAACTCTGGTCTTTACTAACAAGAGGCTCCATCGATTTTTTTAACTTTGCTTTTCACTAGCAAGAGGCTCCATCGATTTGTACAACTCTGCTTTTCAGTAGCAATAGGCTCCATCGATTTTTTCAACTCTGGTCCTTACTAGCAAGAGGATCCATCTATTTTTTCAACTCTGCTCCTCACTAGCAAGAGGCTCCATCTATTTTTTTAACTCTGCTCCTCACTAGCAAGAGGCTCCTTCGATTTTTTCAACTCTGCTCTTCACTAGCAAGAGGCTTCATCCATTTTTTCAACTTTTCTTTTCACTAGCAAGAGGCTCCATCGATTTGTACAACTCTGCTTTTCACTAGCAATAGGCTCCATCTATTTTTTTTACCTCAAGAACGTTTAAGGACGTTCTGTCACGTTGCTAACACGAAAGTTTTAACCTCAATAATATATTTTTCTTTTTTAAGCTTTTGGCTTGAATCCCATTAACTACATTAATGCGACATATATATTCGTGAACTAGAGACGCTTATCTAAACATCCTACCTAATTTTTTTTCTGTAGGCCGTGGGTATAGGTTTCATACTATGCTGCCCAATGACCTTTATTTCCGATATTTGCCCATAAATAAAGTAGGTCATTGTTTTAAATTTTCAACACGGTCAACCAATGTAATCGCACCTTTTTTTTATACTCATATTGTTTATTGTTCCTTCCTTTTAAAATGATCATAAAAATACATATATTCTAATTTACCCCATAACCTTTTTTCCTTAAAACTCCGTTTAGGCCCGAACCTCTAAATCTTACGTATCATATGTGGCAAACTCCGTAAGGGTTTTTATCCCCATTTCCCATATTTTTGTCACAATTTATATTATTACATATATTTATCTTGTTATTAACCTACATTGTGTGGTATATTATATATTATTTTATACATGATATTTATTTATTTGCTAGGTCTTTAGGAATATGAAAATTTCTGTTTTTAAAAATGCTATATTTGTTATGTAAACGTCTTTTGCCAAACTTTTGTAAATTCTCTTACCAAGGTCTGCTGGAAGAAATTTCTTATAGAAATAAGCTGTACCTTTTGTATGTTTTATATAATTTAATGTTTGTTTATCCCTATTTCTGTGTGCAATAAATAGTGAAATAATTAAATAAATATAAAAAAAACTTATCAAGGAAGCTTTGCCGTAGGTAACTATTGTATATTTCGGATCATCAGAAGGGTTTTGGCCGGATCTAAGAAATAAACTCGTCTTTGAGAAGTTTTGGAGTGTACCATCAATATTCACACACGTTTGCAACACGAGGCTTCACGATGATTCGGATGAAAACCGATTATTTTATAGACTGCGATGAGTTCGGCATGGGGCTGGCTTCCCAAGTTGACAGTTCAGCTGCTCGATCAAAAGTGCTCGTAAAATAATTGGCGCCTCTGTCGTAGCCTCTGTAGGTAGGCTGCATTGTCTTTGATGGTTCGCTATTCACAACGATTCTGATTGGCTAACAAACAAACCCCAACACTACCAACTTCCGGTTTCCGGTCCCGCACCGACCACGCCTTGGCCTAAGATGACTTTTATTACTACCCTAGCTAAGCGCTGGACGTTTCAAGATAAAGCACACGGTTCTTCGACGCATGCATAGATGGCGCCACGTCCTTGCGCTCCGACACGGCCATCCTGACGGCGATGCGTGCCCAGCAGCTGCCATAATCTGTAATGAGGAGTGGATGTGTGTTTAAGTTAGGTATTCAGATCACCTAACTTATCATAAATCTTCTACAGATAAGTAGGCCTGTGGTATGGCCCTAGAATAGTACCACCCATCTCTTCCCGAGGGTGTGGTAAGAGGTGACTAATGGATCAAAGACTGGAGGATGGGCAGCGGCGTCTTTTCTGCGTACCGTGCCACACACCGCGATCGCCCACCTGCCTGCCAAGCGATTGCGCCTTTGTACAGCAGTGAACGTTGCCTGGCTGATGTGATGACGATGAGCTGTGTAGGTACTTGAACTCCCCTTCCACAGGGCAAAGCTCCCAAAAAAAAGGTTAGGTACTTGAACTCCCCTTCCACAGGGCAAAGCTCATAAAAATAAAGGGAATACGTCGAGGTCGATGCTGTGCGACACACAGAGGCTCTAAAATGATAAAGGTCAGGTCGATGCTGTGCTCTAGGCGCATATGTCCATATGCGCCGTGGTACACAGGGCCCTAAAAAAAAGGAAAGGTCGATGCTGTGCTCTGGGCGGTCTTGTACGCCGTGGTACACAGGGGAAAAGGAATGACGGTAAAAATGTGAAATAGTTTGCAGTCGTCACTACAAGTATCATAAGGAAACCTGACCAAACAACACTGGCTGTAAACAAATCTACACGGAAACGACCAAATCATACGGTCGGCACCATGTTTTTCTTTGTTATAGCTTATGGTTAGTTAGTTTATGGTCAGTTAGTCTATGATGGTTCCGAACCAAGGTGTCGTGTCGGCTCCGTGCCGACATTGAGTCGTCAGACTAAAGAGTCGGACAACTAGCTGTCGTCAGTCTGTAGCATTGTCAATGGTAGTAGTGTACCTACTCAGTGCCTCTTAACTTGCACTGATGCAACAGATAACAACAGATTTCTCTTTAATGAAAACTGCTCACCCGATGGAATTCCAGTATTGTGCATCAACCACGCAAAGGTTAACTCTCTTCTCCATCACTGGGGCAGCTTCACAGGTGCTTCCCTCTTGGCTGCATCGCTTCAAGCAGCTAGACATGTAGTGGCCCTGCCCCTTGCCGATATGGGTCGTAGATACACAGATCCGTAGTAGCAATCCATGCACGTGCATTCACATCCGATCTATAGGGGTTGAAATCGGGTAACCTCAATTCATGCGACGATGATGGCATCCGCGTGGCTATTATCAGCGTCAGAAAATTCTGATTTCGTTGTTCCAGAAGCACTTTCTATTTTGTGTTGCTCACATCACTATCTGGAACACGTGGGGCGTCCATGTCCTATCCCAATTCTGATTTCGGATCATCAGAAGGGTTTTGGCCGGATCTAAGAAATAAACTCGTCTTTGAGAAGTTTTGGAGTGTACCATCAATATTCACACACGTTTGCAACACGAGGGTTCTCGATGATTCGGATGAAAACCGATTATTTTATAGACTGCGATGAGTTCGGCATGGGGCTGGCTTCCCAAGTTGACAGTTCAGCTGCTCGATCAAAAGTGCTCGTAAAATAATTGGCGCCTCTGTCGTAGCCTCTGTAGGTAGGCTGCATTGTCTTTGATGGTTCGCTATTCACAACGATTCTGATTGGCTAACAAACAAGTACCAACACTACCAACTTCCGGTTTCCGGTCCCGCACCGACCACGCCTTGGCCTAAGATGACTATTATTACTACCCTAGCTAAGCGCTGGACGTTTCAAGATAAAGCACACGGTTCTTCGACGCATGCATAGATGGCGCCACGTCCTTGCGCTCCGACATATATATCTTGCTTAAGCCTTCTTATAATTGATCGAATCAGAAACGAGGAGATCCGTAGGAGAACCAAAGTAACGGATATAGCTCTCAGAATTGCTAAACTTAAGTGGCAGTGGGCGGGGCACATTGCTCGTAGAACAGATGGCCGTTGGGATAGTAAAGTTCTCGAGTGGCGACCTCGCACCGGAAAACGTAGTGTAGGTAGGCCTCACATTCGGTGGACCGATGACCTGGTGAGGTCGCGGGAAGCTGCTGGATGCGGGCAGCGCAGAACCGGTCGTCGTGGAAATCCTTGGGGGAAGCCTATGTCCAGCTGTCGCGAACACGATCGATTTAACATCTTGTCGCGAATGAATTTCATAAAGATGACCTAACTTAAATTGATTAGTCTATGACGAATCGGTAAGCAGCAAAGAGATTTTATCCTCTTAGTCATTTCACTCGTTTTATATAGGAGCGTCGGGCTCATAATTCATTTCATTTCGATTTCGCGTGTGCTTCGATCAACATCTCTTCGAGCCAACCACGAGGAAGGAAGGAGACCCGAGCCGGCTGCCGCTACTACTGCGCCTAAGGACCCAAGTTGAATATCATATCTTGTCGAAATCTCTCTTTGCTTCTAATTTGCTCAAGTAACTATATCCGATGTAATCTTGATATTTACACAATGCCTGGAGCCGGTATCAGCCTGAAGTCTCCACAATCACCAAACCCCATCGACCTTGCACCATATTTCCACTATACATCATACACGCCACCACAGCTCACACATAACCTATAATCATCGTGTCCTTTGACACATTGTTTCCTTAACACAGCTAGATGGAGAGATGACAATTGGACGACGTGGCAAACGCACTGCAGATCCTGTTAAGTACCCGGGACGGACAGGAGCCCAATAACCTTGGATGAACCTGAGACTGTTTATAGATATACGGAAGACAGCATACTCGAGTATGATCCTTTAAGTTACGTGAGGCCGCAGATCTTTCCGGAGTGCCGACTCCCTAGAAGTGAATCAACCGACATGTGAGAGTGGCGTGGTACCTACTGTGACTTCAATGAACGTGGATTGCCAGGTTTGCCTGGATATAGAGGAAAGTATTGCTCCTCCAACGTGGCACCCTCAACGATTCGCTAGCCTGTAAGCGGGTGGCAATAAGGGAAAAATGGGGAAGGCATTTTTCTCCCCCGACGAGGGATATGGGGAAGGTGTTGCTCCTCCAACGTGGGACCCCCAACGATTCGCTAGCCTGTAAGCGGGTGACAATAGGGGAAAATGGGGAAGGCATTTTTCTCCCCCGACGAGGGATATGGGGAAGGTGTTGCTCCTCCAACGTGGGAACCCCCCAACGACTCGCCAGCCCGGACGCGGGTGGGAGTAGGGGATGAACTGGGGAAAGTGTTGCTCCCCCGACGAAGGATATGGGGAAGGTGGTGCTCCTCCAACGTTGGACATGGGAAACGTTACTCCCCCAACAGTCCCCAACGACTCGCCAGCCCGGACGCGGATGGGACGAGGGGACAAAGAGATGTTTACGAGGAATGTGTTTCTCCTCCAACGTGGGACATGGGAATGTGACTCCCAACTGCCCCCGACGACTCACTGCCCAGACACGGGAGTGACGAGGGGATGAGGAAGTGACGCTGACGTGGCCGACCGAAGAGCCAACTCATGTAAGAGGCCGTGAACCGGATCGTGGTGCCAACCGGGCAGCCACAGCGCATACGAATCCTCCCCCTTTCCTTTCCTCACCACTGACCTAATAATGAATTATTTCTTTCAGCACTGTTGTTGTTTGATGTGTGACTAACCATTGCTTTACTCATGCTACTGTGATTATGTATTATGTGATATTCATTTGTATGCACATCTGACATCAAACACACTCTCATAGAAAGGCGCCACATGTGACACCGATTGCTAATTTCATACGCATTCTCGTCCCGTAATTTGGCCCTGGACTGCATGTCCATCCCAAGGTAGAACCCCACTCCTCACGACAGATTATGGGATCCGCTATCATACTCATACCAGTTTAATTACAGGAGTTGGACGAATACCTGGCAGCCCGGGTCACCCTTCGATGGTGAAGAGCATGAATTCCTATGCGGTACAGCGAGTTACATGTGAGTCTAGCATAAGTACATTATTAATAATCGCGGTGTATACAGAAATGTCTAAGGCATCGCGACACCAGCAGTGGACGTCCTTTAGCTTATATGATGATAATGATGATGATGAAGCCTTCAATAACATTGTTACGGTTGTAATTGTGCATCATCTAAAAAACCAAGACGGGTTAGTTACAGCATTTATAACTCAAGAACGGCTGGATTGATTTTCATGATCTCAGCTACTTATTAATCAAATGTTTTAGATTCAATGGCTTTGCTGGCACCGATCTTAAAAAAATATTTTAGGCCCTTAATTTGATTCGTACCTACCTTTGATTTCATTATTGTTGCTTAGTGTTAAGTGGTTAAGGAGTTATTGTACCTTCCATCATCAGCTCAACAACAAGACGCAAAAACTTCAATAACTTTAGAAAATACATGAAACACGTAATATAAGTGCCTATAAAATTTGAGGGTAGTCCTTGATTTCCCTGTAATTCCATCATCAGATCCTGACTTGCTGACAATGGGACCACCTCGGGAGTATTTATATTCTTTCGATTACAAACGAATTTTGAATATCGGGCCACAATAATTGACAGAGTAATCGGTAAACATAGATATTAAAAAAAAATACACACAGTGGAACATGGAAACTCTTCCTTTTTAAGTCGGTTGTTAAGAATCCACAAAAATACTTTATATTTATTAATATTTGGTCATCTTTGACTTGGGCTGTATGATGCCGTTGCCTCACACACTGTGAAAAACGAAAGAGAAATAATAAATAATAAAAACGTGTCTGAAAAGTATGGCGGATTTAATTGAAATGATGATTAAACGAACTTACCTGAAGTGACGTTCTATCATAATTATACGAAGGCTTCGTCCGAAGAGATTAGGTAGGTATACATTGTAGTAGCGAGTAACGTCTCGCCATTCAACCACTATAGTCAGAATAAGAAAATAAAACAAATCACCCCATGTAAGCAGACCGATGCCGGCATCTCGAGGACGAAGCAAAGTATATTTTTTTGTTATAATCACATTTATCACAAAAACACCTATAAAACAAGTAAAACTTAATTCCGTAAAATCGGTTAATAAAGTATAAAACAGAGACGGGTTAGTTACAGTGCCGCTTTAAGGCTGTCAGTCCCGTTGTCCCAAGCGAGGGCAAAAATGTCCTGCTTTCGCAAACAGACCAAAGGATAAATTAATTTAAGTATATACCTATTATTTTATGTACTAAAAAACTACTTATTATTCAGTGTACATCATATCAGCTCATATTATACGCCCGCACCAAGGGGCTCAAGCCTACCCTTAATAAGGGCGATCGGGCCTTAGTCAAGGGTTGTTCAACCTTATTCAGTTTAATTCCTTTTTCTAATAAACGCTAGTAAAATATAAAGAAGTTTTTTTTACATAACTCCGCTTGTGTCCCGCTCTGACGAAAAAATAAATGGTCACGTTCATTAAGTATATTATATTATAACTCAAGAACGGCTAAATTAATTTTCATGATCTTTGACTTGTTGGATTTGTCTCTGCCCTGATTAGCAGAATAACCATTCAAAACGTTAAAAATAAAGTAGGTGTAGTCTAGTGTATTGTAGTGTATGGTAGTGTAGCGTAGCTTACAGTGGAGTGTATTGGATTGCATAGGGTAGGGTGGAGTGGAATGGAGTGGAGTGGGGTGGAGTGGAGTGTAATGCTTTGTGGGCGACATAATGCACTTAAGAACCACTGATCTATAGGTATACTGTACCACAGAATAAAAAGAAAACGTATGCTGTTAAATATTGCTACACTGAATGAATATGAATCACAGAAACGAATCAACTACTTTATATTCCCGGCTACATCGTTACTTTTCCATCATTCCATCAGGTGAGATAATTGAATGCATTGAATCCAATAAAAAAGCAGTTACGCCACCATATATGAGAACATCTGCTCGATAACCAAGCTCAAACAAGCACCCATAATCTCTTAACAGTGCCTTATAAATCTGTCGCAAAACAATGCGCAAAAACACACATTGAACCCAGCAAAAACTTAGTAAACGTCAATTAAGAGGATCCAAGTATCGCTGACTCAATCGGCAATCGAATAAGCTACAACGCTCTACGCCCATGAGAACACAATTACAGTGCCTTATATTCTCGTACACCTTTAAAGGAATGAGTTTAACCTGTGCTAAGATGAAGGCTAGGTTAGGGGCTGTTCAAGCTTATTAGATGTATTTTACGTTAAAACCTAGTTAAAACCTTTTATGGCTACATCGAATGCACTTTTTATTACTAAATCAATAAATCTTTGTTATACATATTATGTATTGTCTTTCCATGTGTATTTTATGCTTCACATGCAACACCTTTTAGTACTCGTTTGTCTTTTGTACTATCTTAGTACTACAGCGGTTGTTTGGGTTTGGTCTTCTGTATCTTTTTAGTACTACAGCGGTTGTTTGTGTTTGGTCTTCTGTATCTACTTAGTACTACAGCGGTTGTTTGGGTTGGGTCTTCTGTATCTACTTAGTACTACAGCGGTTGTTTGGGTTGGGTCTTCTGTATCTACTTAGTACTACAGCGGTTGTTTGGGTTGGGTCTTCTGTATCTACTTAGTAGTAGAGTGGTTGTTTGGGTTGGGTCTTCTTTATCTATTTAGTACTACAGCGGTTGTTTGGGTTGGGTCTTCTTTATCTATTTAGTACTACAGCGGTTGTTTGGGTTGGGTCTTCTGTATCTACTTAGTACTACAGCGGTTGTTTGGGTTGGGTCTTCTGTATCTACTTAGTACTACAGCGGTTGTTTGGGTTGGGTCTTCTGTATCTACTTAGTAGTACAGTGGTTGTTTGGGTTGGGTCTTCTTTATCTATTTAGTACTACAGCGGTTGTTTGGGTTGGGTCTTCTTTATCTACTTAGTATTACAGCGGTTGTTTGGGTTGGGTCTTCTGTACCTACTTAGTACTACAGCGGTTGTTTGGGTTGGGTCATCTTTATCTACTTAGTACTACAGCGGTTTCTTGGTGGGGTCTTCTGTATCTACTTAGTACTACAGCGGTTGTTTGAGTTGTGTCTTCTTTATCTATTTAGTACTACAGCGGTTGTTTGGGTTGGTTCTTCTGTATCTAAATAATTGTCTAAAAAAAACAATGGTAAATATAGGTTAGATGGAAAAATCATTTTTGTTCTTTTGTCATTATCCACGAAGGAAACAGGGGACTACGTTTGTATAGAAAAAATGGAACCCGCGTTTCCTCTTAATTAGTTGACATTCAGTCGCTGAGCCGTATCAAAGTAAGCCTTATGGGCGGTTTGAAAACTTCTAAAAGTGGTATTCGCCTTTTCAGATACCTATATTTTTAACTTCACCAAAAGCAGACCAAAAGTCAATTTACTAACCCATGCATCAGCATTGCCAGACGTCCCGATTTTTAAATCAAAATTAAATGTCCCGCGCGGGACAGGCTAAGTCCCGCTTTTGGTGATAACTCGACCGTGCGTGCAGCGTGCTGAGGAAGCGCGGCCGGGTGGCACAGCAAGGCCCGCTCGGCGCGTAATGATGATAAGCGCGCGGGAGAGAGAGGGATGCGTCACGCAAATCGGTGCGTGCGGCCGCGACATATTCTCTTTCACTCTTTTCTTATTCCAGAGCCTTCTCTATTGTCTTATTCCCATTTGTTTATAAATTTCTATTTCGCGAAAACGCACTATTACGTACGAATTCAAATAAAAAGATCAATATTTAAAAACTTGTGATTACATACGTTTTTTTATTATGTCCCGCTTTTAACGAAAGAATCCCCCCTTTTTTTAAAAAAAATTTCAAAATCACGAGCTGGCAAAAAAAAAATCTGGCAACGCTGCTATGCATCAAAATCACTAATGAAAGTGTGCACAGTTCTTTAGCCAAGTACATAGTTGGTTAGCGATAGTCAAGCTTGTCGGGAAGAACAGAGGGACTGTTGTCGCCGCCGACGCAGAATTATGTCCCGGCTACCCTCATTGTTTGTCACTCACTCACGCGCAGCGTAGCCGACAAATGGCCAGATCCAGGATAAACGAATAAACTGTGCTAGCAAAAAGATTGTATGCGAGGTTAAGTACCTAATGATTGGCGATGCTAATGTGATGTTGCTGTGTGGTTTCCGTTGTGAGTTCAATTCAAGCAAAAACATGTCGGTGTGAACTTCAAAATTCATAGTACATATAGTTTTTGTACGATTAAACTTGGTTGAACTAATATAACTCTCACATTATGTTATGTAACTATATAATGTTAATACATACAGGGTGTAACAAAATTAGTGTAGGTCCCGTTAACTGGAGGTTTCCACTCGTCATACTGAACAACTTTCTCCAAGGAACCCATAGTCATTTCTAAAAAAAATTGGTCCCTCCTTACTAAAATTCACAAAATCGGTCGATCAGCTGATCGATTTGTATGAAGATTTTTTTTTTTTTCGTTTTCAGCAAAGTCGTAGAGCAAAAGTTGTTTAGTATGATGAGTGGAAACGGGACCTACACCAATTTTGTTATAGCCTGTATAGTCGCTTTGAGTAATAAGACAGTCCAAATTGTATCGCTCTTGTAGCGACATATGATTTTGTTGATAAATACTGGACAACTTTCCCCCAAAAACCTATACAGAAATTGCAAAAAATATTTGGACAATCATTACATAGTTTAATTAGTCCGATCGGACAACTTTGAAATCTTTTTTTTTTTTGGTAATTCCCTAGAGAAAATTGAGTGGGACGTACTCTTAATGGCTTGCACTTTATTAAAAAAAAACAGCCAAGTGCGGTTCAGAACCGCACACATAGGGTTCCGTACCATCATACCAGATGGCGCTAGTTTCTTCATGTTTAAAAAAAACACGTATTTGGTAAGGAAACCCCCCACCCAATTTTTCACTTTTTCTAATTTTTAGTATTTGTTGTTATATTATTATTATTATTATATCAGCTCATATACGTCCCCACCGAGGGGCTCGAGCCTACCCTGAATCAGGGCGATTAGGCCTTAGTCGACCACGCGGGCCCAGTGCGGGTTGGTCGACTTCACACACAACCTTCGAGTTTCTTCGCAGGCTTGTGCAGGTTTCCTCACGATGTTTTCCTTCACCGTTAAAGCAATCGGTAAGTATGTACGTAAGTTTTTGAAAAACTCATTGATACATTGGCCGTCCAGATTTGAACCCGGTACCTCTGGTTAGATGGACCGAGTCGTTACCGGTTGAGCCACCGATGCTTTTACCGATGTTGTTATAGGGGCAACATAAATACATCATCTTTGAAAATTTTTGTTGTCTAGCTATCACGGTTTATGAAATACAGCCTGGTGACAGACGGACGGACGGACAGCGGAGGCTTAGTAATAGGGTCCCGTTTTTACCCTTTGGGTACGGAGCCCTAAAAAATCTTCCATGTGCGAGTCAGACTTGCGCGATTCTTCGTTTTATCGTAAGTATACATTCACCAAAATATTTTCTTATGAAATTTAAGCTTTTTTTTTTAATTCACAATTGGTAAACCCTTGACAACATTTCACCTGGTGGTAAGTGACGATGTTGCCGAAGATGGAAGCGGGCTTACCAAGATTCCCTAACGCAATGGGGAACTGGCTATCTTATCTTCATGCCGGAACACACCAATGATATCAACATTGATATTTGGCGGCAAGACTTAGATAAGATGGTGGTAGCCTGCCAGGCGGGCTTAGGAAATGCCCTTCCACCAACCAAACCGAGTCTTACAATTGACCCCGCCGAGAATCGAACCCGCGACCTCCTGTGTAAAGACAGTGAACTTTGCCTTTGGGCTACGGAGGCGGTTAAGCTCATCAAACATTGCTCTAACGAAAAGGTAACTGAAATCGAAGGGCAAACTTAACTCTGCAGTAAATAAAATGTTCCCCCATATATCGGTCTACATTACAGTCGATGCTTCGACTGCAAATGATTATTTGTAAAGGCATTACATTTTTTATATCTACAAATTAACGACTTTCGGATTTTTTTTCTTTTTACTAAGAAGTCTTGACTTCCCGCGATCTTCACCAGGTCGTCGGTCCACCGCGTGGGAGGCCTGCCTACGCTACGGAAGCCGACAGATGCGGGCAGCGCAGGACCGGTCGTCGTGGAAATCCTTGGGGGAGGCCTTTGTCCCAGCAGTGGACGATTTTCGGATGATATGATAATGATGATAAGTCTTGGTTCGTATTTTATGATTCTAAGTCAACGGGAAGTACCAACCCTAGGTTTTGGTATTTATTTATTATTTTATTTCCTTAATGAAACCTACAGCATATAATTTTAGTATTTGAATTTTAAATACAATTAGTGACATATATGGCCGTATCTTTTAACTACATTGACTAGAAGTTTGAATTTTTAACACCTCCAAGGGATGGTAGACCTTAGTATTAGATTTTAATTTTAACTTGGCATCTCTAACTGTTCCCGAGAAATCGCTTTGAATAAAGTGCAAAAAAGTTTTAAAGCCAGCTAACTCCCAAGTGAAGGTTGGATTTTTGGATTTCCAAAAAAGTTTTTTAGTATGATAAGTAGAAGCCCCTGTTTTAAGGGTGTTAATATTACAGATTTTCGTTATTTTTGACATCAATTACTCCTAAACAATAGAAAACCCACGCTTAAAAAATTATGTTCCTTAAAGTCAAAAGCTACTAGAAACACGATTGAGCAGTTTTGGCTCGATAGAAAAAATCCCAAAGATAGGTCTACACCGTTACTTTCAACTCTATATATGAATAATATTTTAAAGTAAAAATTTTAAAAAACATACAACAATATTTGTTATGATAATACAAAGTGAGTAATGTTATTATTTTTTATACTTTCATTGTAGTTTTTGATTGAAACGAAAAACCATTGAAAAAATGAAGAAGTGTGGTTATATTCTTTACTCTTTACACATAAAAAAAGACAGATACAACTGTTCCAATCAATACCTCGCCTTAAGCTCCTATAAAAAAAGTAAACTACTTATTGTGTATTTAGCATAAAATCATGTACACACGGCCTCACAATAAGCTATATAAAACCAGTATACGCGGGCCTCGCGTATGTTGAAACACAGAGGCGTTGCGCGGCCAGCTTATACTGGTTTTGTATAGCTTGATGTGTCGCCGTGTGTTCATATCGAAAATATTATTGAAAATGAAATGATCAAATGACTCTAAAGTTTTTTTTTGCTTCATTACTGCTTCAAGACCGCCTCTGTGGTGTAATGGTTGAGGCCATCAGCTTCACATCAGGCAGTCGAGGGTTCAACTCCCGGCGGGGTTAACTTCGTAAGACTCGGTTTGGTTGGTGGTAGTGCATTTTTATAGCCCGTCTGGCTAGCTACCACCATCTTATCCAAGTCGTGCCGCCAAATATCAGTGTTAACATCATTGATGTGTTCCGGCTTGAAGATAAGATAGGGAGATCTCCATTGCGTTGGGGAATCTTGGTAAGCCCGCTTCCATCTTCGGTATCATCGTCACTTACCAACAGATGAGATGATGCCAAGGGCACATCCCGGACACTTCATACAACGGGCCAGAAATGACATTTCAAAAAAGGAATAACGGAACAAACAAAATGGAGAACCAAACTACCACCAATCTGTATCAATCTGGGTGACGAGCGGGTGAGGTCGCAATCTAGAGAGCGGCAGGGAGTGTCCATCCATACTGTATGTTTGCAAGGGCTTATCAATTGTGGATAAAAAAAAAGAAACCATCGATATAATAGAAGGAATGAGAGTGTTATATATAATAACCTACCAACAACTTTCCAAAAAAGAGTGTTATAATAACCAACCAACGACTTTCCAAAAAAGCAATTGACACAAAAGCAAAATAAGATGTGAGAACGAATCGCATTGTCATTTGAAGGTAAAAGTGTATCAAATTGCGAAGCACACATCTGTGTCGATGTAAATTGATATTGAAGCAGTCACGTTTTTCTAGTGAAATTGACGATACCTATCGTAAATACATATAAAAGTAAAACGTTTGTGAGAAATTGTGACGAGAATGATAGAAAACACGTTTTACCTGCGCTGACAGTTTAATCAGATCAAGTTTCGAATACGTAATGAAAATGGATGTTATTTTACGCTTCATAGTAGAACATATCTAGTTATGAAACAAACATTATATTTAAATAATATCGTGGTTCGAACCTGCCACGTATTAATGTGATTTCGAATTTAGATTTCATATGTACGTTTATCCGACGCTCTTACGGTGAAGGCAAACATCGTGAGGAAACCTGCACACGCCTGCGAAGAAACTCGCACGCAGGTTCTGTATGAAGTCGACCAACTCGCACTGGGCCCGCGTGGTCGACTAAGGCCCGATCGCCCTAATTCAGGGTAAGCTCGAGCCCCTCGTTGGGGACGTATATGAGCTGATATTAATTATGTGAATTAATGTCATAAAATACTATACATATGTAAATAGCGCATACCCATGGCTTCGCCCCGTGGATATCGCATTGCGTGGTGCGTAAGCCGCAAGTTGCTTGCGGGGTTTTTAAAAACCTTCATCGGACTTCAGCGAACATTTTAAAAAAAATATTTGCGAAATATTTTTTCTCAGGTATTTGCTTAGCAACTCATTTAGCTATTTATTTTTAGTTATATAGACGAAAATATTTAACTTCATGACTTTTAAAATATTTCACGAACAGATCTTGAAAACAAAGAAAATATATTGCATTTCAAAGAAAACTTTTACGACAAAGATATATGCGGTGATAGAGGCGTCGTTAAAGTTTTATTCTTGAATAAGATCGGCAAACTATCATTTGTTTCGTTTATTGTGCCTGTAAACTGTAAAGATTTATCGTAACTGCGATTCCCACGTCGGCTCGTTCTCATTAAGCGATAAAACGTGGCGAATCGTTTTAGAGGTGGAAGAGTGCGTAAAGCGTCCAATTCGCGCCCTGCTCACAAATGGAGGATTAGGGGTAGATTTATACGTCTGGCTTTTTCGAATTAGACCGGACAACTCAGCCCTCGTTTAGGGACAGTAGAGCCTAAGAGCCTTTATCGCAACCCAAGGCTGTCTAACAATAGGTACGGATTAGGTGTTAAGCCCGACTCTTAGTACTTGAAACTGCGTAAGTAATATTTGCATAGTATACCCAGTTTAATAAAGGAACAAAATGGTCGAGACTAAGCTACTTACGGCAGAGTTAATTCTGAAGTCTTCAAGTTTTGACAAGGAAATTTGTGCAAGCTAGTATTAAGCAATTATCGGTTAAAATATTATTACTATTTGTCTTTGCTGGAGGGGTGGTAAATATCAAGGATTAGCATGGCTGTATTAAATCATTACATATGAAGCCAAAGACGTTTAAAATAGTTTTCACAATTACCAACAATAGAATATCTACGCACCTGTATTTTATTTATTATTTAGATAAACTAGCTTATGCCGGCAGCTTCGCGCGCGTGGACATCGTTTTTATGACTGTTTTTGTGGGTGAGTGGTGCGCGTGCGTGAACCGCATGAGTTTTCTCCAGATAGCTAAGATCGGGCTATTCTGATTAGCAGTCTATGTCATTTCCCACCCCGTTAACCAATTCTATACAAAAAAATCTCTTTACTCCGTTGCTCCGTGCGCGAGCGACGAAATGAGTCCCCAGATCCTTCGGGAACTATGTCACGATGTGTTAATTAGTAAATTATATCATTTCCCATCCCCTCAACCACCTCTATGCAAAAAATTACAACAATCCATTGTTCAGTTGCGATGTCAAAGAAATGAATCAAAAAATTTTTCAGTTCCCTCAAGAACTGCATCGGACTATGCTATTTTCACGGGATAAAAGTAGCCTATGTTTTTCCCTGTGACACAGGCTACTTGCATGCCAAATTTTATCAAGATTGGTCAATGTGTTGAAGCGTGAAAAGGTAACAAACAAACAATCACATTTCACATTATATTACAGTAAGGATTATAGGGCTGGTAAACTCTTATATAAACTACATGATTATAGAAATATGTAAGTACTATTTAAAAAGAGAGATAAGGGATCGCAACGTAAAATTAACTCAAAAACGATGCAGACAAAGTAACATTTCCAATTACTTTGTCTTAAAGCGTGGAAGAAGTTCGCCTCGCCGGGGCACGACTTGCTGAGAAACGGTCTATAATTAAGAAATAAGATACAGTTTTTTAGCCAACTTTTTACCGCGCATCATGCGGCCAGCAATCAACTTGCCTGCAAATTGAATGTTTGCTTTATGGTGATTACTGATTAGTAATTATTAAGTGTACATTTTTTGTAGACGCTCATCTTGTGGACCGTCGAGATGGACGTGAAGCTTAAGACTTAAGGCTCTATTCCGCTAGTAAATTCTAACTATGAAACTTCAAGTGGACAACATTGTAGCAAAATATGTGTCCTTGTCTTAAGATAGGTACTTTGATTCGCACCGCCAACATTCACAAACGAAAGTACACAGGCCAGCACATCAAGTTACACACTTTGGACTTTGTACCGTTCTTATGCCGTACACGTTTGGATCAGAATCGCACTACGAGTGTCTAGATTGATGTGCTGGCCTGTGTACATTAACTTTATGGTTCGCGCAAACACATGAGCATGCTTAAAACCGCTTATGTGGACAGACCCTTTACTGCCTTATTTGTTTGCGTCGGGTTCAATTTTGTACCGTAAATATTAATTAACGCAAGCTGCGTTTTTATTGCTTTTTCGTATTGTGGACGTTGATTTTATTAATTTTACTTTTGACCGACTGAGGAGGTGAGCGATATCGAGCAACGAAGGAGGGAGAAGGTATTGTTATGGCAAAAAAAACAACTTCGATTGTCTTAAATGAGTCCGAGGCGATTTGGCAGGCGTCGCGCTGGAAGGGTTAAGACATTGAATTACTATACGTAGTAGTAGTAATTCAATGGGTTAAGAACGTATTCACAAAATCGTTTCCAATACAAAACTTTAAACACAAACCAATTAATACAAATAAGCAAGTCACAAATTCTAGTTTGTTGATCGATTGCTTTATTTTAAATACTTAATTTTGAAAAAGATAAGCGAATTTTATGATCACTATGATTACCTTAAATTACTATTATTTAGTTACAAGCGGAGCCTTTGACTGTTAAATCAATCAAACCTGACCAAACCTAACATCGCTCGCTACTCTAGCTCATTTATTTAGTGTCATTCACTTCGCTTAGTGTTATTGTAATGTCAGTAGTTAGATTACAATGACACTAGTGAAATTGTAAATAATATGTTACACTTCACAATCTTTCGACAGTTCACAATCTCGCGAAATAAATCCAGTTAGATTATTATAATCTAATGGAATTTATAGTCTTACGGTGACATATATAATCTGAATCTCGGAAACGGCTCCAACGATTTGCTTGAAAATTAATATACGGGGAAATTTTTGGGCGAAAAATCGATTTAGATAGGTGTCATCTCTGGGAGAACGCTATTTTCCGAGATTTTCGCACTGGATATATGCCGCGCAGTGTATTATATAGGTAGCGTATTTTTAAATGTTTCGGCTCGAGGTATTATGCCCCGAGCAAAGCTCGGTCGCCCAAGTACTTTTTTTAATGTAATCTAATATTCAAGACTCATGTCAAAAAAGTTTTGTGCTCTAGAGGATATTATAAAATAATAGATTATGTAAATGACAAAGATATATATGTTGATTCTATAACAAATACCATTACCTGCTGAGACTGTAATCTGAATCATGACATTATTTGTAATATACAATATATTTTTTTTGTTTTGACTATTTAAAAGTGTGTGTAAACACCTATTTGAAATAAATTGTTTTGAATCTTGAATTTGAATCTATCGACAAACCGGAATTTCGTGACTTGCTTGATGTGTATAAAGTTTCATTAGAATCGACCCATTTTTCAAGAAGTAGTAATTTTAAGTTTGTATGGGAAACGATTTTGTGAATACGCTCATAAATAGAGAGAAAAAAGTACATCATAAAAAGTATGTGTATGCGTCCATCTGGTGCTTGCTTAATGTGTATAAAGTTTCATTAGAATCGACCCATCCTTTTTCAAGAAGTAGTAATTTTAAGTTTGTATGGGAAACGATTTTGTGAATACGCTTATAAATAGAGTATACAAAGATCAACATAAAAAAGTATGTGTATTCGTCCGTCTGGTGCTAAACTACTTGGATTTGGAAAAAAAATGGGTTAGTTGAATATTACTTTAAAATCCTTATTCGTTTTCTTCAATTTTGTCCTAATTTGTTTTCTTGTTGTCACCGTAATAAAAAAAAAAACACTTGTTCCTTTTTATTCAAAAATGTCTCTAACAATATCGATGTAACTCTGTACGTTACTTTTACTTTACGTTGCCTACTATACTCGATAATTCGTTGTTTCAGGTAAAATCTAGTTCAGGTACTTCCTATTACAAACCTAGGTCGTTTTATACTTTTCCTGAAAAAGGGCTCGTTTCATACTTCTCCTCAAAAATTTGAATTATTTGTAATTTTTTCATCAAGTTTGATATAACTTTATTCTTTGTTACTTAGCAAGCGTAATGTTTATTGTTGATATGTGTATTCCCCACTACGCCTGACACTAAAGGCTTTTCAAGAAAGTGTGCACAGTTGGGCTGTACAATTAGTTAATTAAGTGGCACCGTACATTGTTTTTGGTCAGCCGTCACAAAGCAGGAAACGTTCGGCCGGTAACTCTATGAACTATATCGTATCGTTGTTCGTTGATGACTATGATTGAAACTTGAAAGCGTGTAATTTTATGTTCTAATTAGGTATTGCTTGTTTTGCACTCGGAATGTAGGAGCAAGCACCTTATTTGAACATTTGCAGCGACATTTATTGTTCAAATAAATTGTACAGTCACGTTGTACATACTTTTTCGCGAAGCCTTCATGCCGTACTACGTAGTCGGGCACGAACATTATGCTTTCATACTAGCAAAGAATACAAGTACATCGGACTTGACGAACAATTTTCAAATAATTAGATTTTGTATGGGAGGTGCTGCAGTAGGCCTTATTAGGTCTTAATTACTTACAAAATTTTACTTCAAAATATCATTAGAGCCATTTTTGAGAAAAATGTATTTGTAATGGAGGTTTCGTATTTTGATTTTTCTTGGAATAACGAACAACTGCATGTTGTAGGCCATAGAAAGTAAAGTTATAATAAAAACCTACCTACAAAGTTTCATCAAAATCTTTAGAGCCATTTTTTAGTTAGGTTAAGAAAAATAAATAATAAATACTGGACATATCAAAAAAATTATATTCATAATCTAAATTAGTAAGTAGTTTGTTTGTATACTCTTTATTTTACAAAACATAATACTTAAAATAAAAATTAAAAGAATTTATTTATGTACAAAGGCGGACTTCTCCCATTTAGAGGAATCATGGCACGTAACGCTTTAGGCCAAAATGTCCTAGTATATTTTCGGTTTGTTTTTGCATCCCCTTTCGAAATATAGAGGTTCAATTGTAAGCCAAAAATTTTTAAAAAAGTTTGCTTCGATGCGCGACAGGTGTTTACTCATACATTATACATATATTTTTGCCTCCGGCCTCAAAATATGACGGAACGGTCCAGGCTTCACCCTTCGCGAGCTCGGCCTTTGGCCTCACAGGGAGCTCTTCGGGTTTCGCACTAAGGGGAGTCGGCCTACGGCCTCGAATAAGGTTGCATGGCCATGTTTCCTTAGCGTTCAATATGCCGCGTTCCATACAAAAATGTTCCAACCCCTTGATAAGTAATTCCTGTAAGCTAATTTCTGTGTCTGTGGTTTGCAAATCCCATTAAAAATCCTTAATGATTTGCGTTAAAATTCTTTACGATTTTTCCAAATATGTATTTTTTTTACAGAAATTTGACATACCACACAGATAATAGTTTTACAAAGCGTTTACAAAATTTTCTTAACTTTGTTTAATATTTTAATAAGAATCAAACTATAATATGCAGCGCGCTAGGGCGGCCCGCAGGGACACTAGCCGCCGATAAGGAGGATGGGGTCTGAAGGTCTGAGGGTCTGTCACCAACCTCAACGGACCAGCTCCATCAGCAAGGTGTCTCCACCTAACTCCTTTGATGAACATCATCATATCAGCCGAATTGATGAACATAGAAATAAATAATTCTACACCGTTTTTTAGCACTGTAAAAGTAGTGTACAAAAGGATAAACAAACATAATCTACATACATAAAAGTCGATGTGTGTATGTATGTTCCTTATAGACTCCAAAACGGCTGGAGCGATTTTGATGAAATTTTCATGGCATTTTCAAATTAGCCCAGCAGATGATCCTGAAAAAAAAAACGGGTGGAGCTGCGGGGCGGGTCGCTAGTTTCAAATATTGACATAAGTAATATACGACCTTCAACCTTTAAAGACTGTCGATGTAATCGATATATCGAGTTACTGAAATGTTTGTATGAAAACGCCACCATGTCCGTTCGCCTCCAGGATCAAAACTCGGAACCTATCTGGTTGCAGCGAGGGGTGAGACAAGGAGAAGTCATATCTCCGAAACTGTTCACCGCTGCCCTGGAAGAAGTTTTTAAGCTTTTGGACTGGGGTGGACTCGACATTGACATCAACGGCAAGTACATCACCCACCTTCGATTCGCTGAAGATATCGAGGTTATGGCTGAGACTATGGACGACTTAGGCACAATGCTCCATGGTCTCAGTAGAGCCTCTCAACAAGTAGGTCTTAGAATGAACATGGACAAGACAAAAAATATGTCAAATGTCCTTGTCGCACCTACTCCTCTGAAGGTTGGAGGCTCTACGCTCGAAGTTGTTGCCGAATATGTATACCTGGGACAAACAATCCAGTAAGGTAGGTCCAACTTCAAGAAAGAGAGCAGTCGTCGAATCCACCTTGGCTGGGCAGCGTTCGGAAAGATTCGCAAAATCTTCACGTCCCAAATACCGCAGTGCCTTAAGACCAAGGTCTTCGACCAGTGTCTGTTGCCAGTGATGACATACGGAACTGAGACATGGTCGTTTACTATGGGCCTCATAAGAAGGCTCAAGGTCACCCAAAGGGCAATGGAGTGTGCAATGCTCGGAGTTTCTCTGCGTGATCGAATCAGAAACGAGGAGATCCGTGGGAGAAACAAAGTTACCGACATAGCTCTCAAAATTACCAAACTGGAGTGGCAGTGGGCGGGGCACGTAGCTCATAGAACGGATGGCCGTTGCGACAGTAAAGTTCTCGAGTGGCGACCGCGCACCGGAAAACGTATTGGAGGCAGGCCTCCCAATCGGTGGAACGATGACCTGGTGAAGGTCGCGGGAAGCCACTGATTGCGGGTAGCGCAGAACCGGTCGTCGTGGAAATCCTTGGGGGAGGCCTATGTCCAGCAGTGGACGTCCTTCGGCTAATACGATGATGATGAACCTTTAAAGAGCTGACTTAAACAGTGATTTTGTATTCGAGGTACTACTAAAATTCGTTTGGTGAATTAGCTGCACCTTTGACGGCTAGCGTGAAACGCTCCGTCAAAAGGGGCCGCCCTAAGTGTAATCGGCGGCGGCGCGATTGAACTCAGGGCGGCCCCTTTGACGCGAGCCAGCGGTGGCGAGCGGCATTTTTCAAAGGTGCAGATAATTCAGCAAACGAACTATACACGTAAAATTACTATATATCTCTTATTTATCCATGTTTCCACTAGTTACGACGATAATTCAAGCTATTAACAGACAACCCACTATTAAATTCAATACCGATCAAGATAACTCCACAATGTCTGGGTACCAATATGCGATCAATTATTATTAGCCATAAACATTTTCGTCGCTTGGCCGCCGTAATCCTGCATAAATTCAATTAAAAGCCTCCAGAACACACCAAAACATGACTTTGTGGAATAATTGATGAAGCGAAACCCTTTGGAGCGACCGAAACGGGGATTATCAGCGAAAATACATACTAACAAGAAGTTTAGATAAGTTATGTGATTGGTCTCAAGATCTACTGACTTGTATTATGATAAGTTTAGAAAATACATGCAACACGTAAAAGGTGCCTATAAAATTTGAGGGTTGCCCTCGATTTCCCTGGGATCCTATCATCAGATCCTGACTTGGTGACTCGGGAGTACACTCTTTCGAATAAAAAGAGAATTCTGAAAATCGGTTCACAATCGGCGGATATGTCGCGTAACAAACATACAAAAAAAAAACATCATACAGATGAATTGAGAACCTCCTCCTTTTTGAAGTCGATTGAAAATAGTACTTATTACAAGTTTTTATTTAGTGTCACCTGTCCCGGTGTCTGTAACGAAATCTTGCAAGTTAAATTTCACCCACTTCCCGGTTTCCGATTGAGCTGAAATTTTGCACGCGTAACAATGCAATATTAAAAGCTTGTATAATCATATGAGCTCATATACGTCCCCACCGAGGGGCTCAAGCCTTCCCTGAATTAGGGTGATCAGGCCTTCGTCGACTACGCGGGCCCAGTGCGGGTTGGTCGACTTCACACACAACCTTCGAGTTTCTTCGCAGGCGTGTGCAGGTTTCCTCACGCTGTTTTTCCTTCACCGTAAGAGCGTCGGATAAACGTACATATGAAATCGAAATTCGAAAACACATTAGTACGTGGTAGGACTCGAACCACGACCTCCCGGATAGGAGGTAGCGGCTCTTGCCTTTGCGCCACCGACGCTCAAGTTAATGTGAAGCTTGTAAAAATATATTTTGGGGTTGAAGGCCTCGTGTGGATCTCGATGCAAAAATCTCCTTGGTTTGGCCGGAAAGTTATTGGTGACATTGACATGTCTTCATTTGAAATTTAAATTAGCAAGTCCTGTTTTGTTTTTACTAAATGTCTATTAAAGCTTTTATTTAACTTACAATGTTTGTATATACGTATGTATGAATGTATGTACTTATGTTTGTTAAGGTCAATCGATTTTAGTGCGATTTTCGATTTTAGTGCGATTTCCAGGGCTCAGATTGAGCTGAAATTTCGTATGAAGCCGTGGTGAGAATAGATCCTTTTGGTATTTTGAAGTTGATCTGATGATGAACTTAGGAGGTGGATTCAGGGCCAAAGAATCTTAGGAAATACTGTGCTCGTCTTTTTTTAAAAATTTTGAAACGAGCCGTGAGGATTTGGCTTTTGAGCATAAAATCTCTTGTACCAAAAAGATTTTATGTTTTTCTTCAACTTATTTATGATCTGCCTCAGCCTTGTCTATGTAACTTTCTTTGTTTACATTGCTGGCTTTGATGTTTCGTTTGCCACTTTCACTGTAATAACAAAAGCGTCGTAGAATTCGACACACGTCATTTGATACCTTCTATGTGGAGTAAAACTAATCGTCCCGTCTGCTCGTCGCGGACAATTTGTTCAATTTTAATCGAGAGTTTGGTAACTGTGTCAATATGTTCACACTCTTTTTAACAAAGATTGCCCTCGTTTTGGAGATTTTATTTGGAGAAGTGATTTATTATCCATTCAATATTTTTATTTTTCTATTAACATTTTTTCGTGCCACTTGTGTACTATGAAAGTTTTTTTAGTGAAAACAACATTAGATACACTATTGAAATTAAAAGCACTTTTTTATTCATGTTAATCCTTGAATTTTTAGAAAATGTAAAATTTGTAGAAATATTAATCCTTGGGGGGAGGGAGGCTTTTGTTCAGCAGTGGACGTCTTTCGGCTGATATGATGATGATGATTATTCGTTACAGATGGGTCATAGGTACAAACAATAATCGTGGGTATTTCAAAGATTTATACAGGATGTAACAAAATAGTTTACAAGCCGTTACTAGGGATTCTATTCATCATACTGCACAACTTTTACCATTAGACTCACAGTCAATTAAGAAAAAAAATCTCTTCATACAAAAAGATCAGCTGATTAACCAATTTTTGAGAATTGATTACGGAATTCTTGGAGAAAGTTGTTTAGTGTAGTGGGTAGAAAAACTCCTAGTGGTAATGACTGGGAATATTCGCAGTTAACGGGTCCTATTCCAATTTTGTTACACCAGTAGGGTAAAAGCCGGATAGTTGCCACACTTTTTGAAATCACTCTTTAACTGTCAATACGAAAAGCAAAATACTTTATTTGTAAAACTGGCCGGTACTTTGGTTTTTTATCAACAAATTTGTGAAAAGTGAAAAACATTATCTTTAATGTTTTTAGAGCATTTGCGATTTTTGCGGACCTCTACATTTTGGGACATTTATCTCACATAGGGGATAGTTGCACAGTTGAATGTTTACTTTCTAATGCAATTGAATCGAACACGAATGTATTTTTTATGTGACCTAATAAAATTAAATGAGTTGCCAAATCCATATTAATTACGTTTAGGATGAAACAGGACATCTACCCCTCGAAAACCTTGATCGCGTTTTGCTTTCCCATTCAATCGCACAGAGACATGAGACACGATCAACTTAGTGATAGTTGGAGAATCTTTCGATAGATTAATAAAATAGCATGCGATTCATCCGCGACACTAAAGTAATTACAATCGGTGCAACTATACCCCTGGGGCAACTATACTGGTTTTACCCTATATATTATGCAACGGTGAAAAGCAAGTGAAGACCATTCCAGCAACACAAAAACAGAAGGAAACTATTCATAAATCGAAATAAAGCCGCCGTGGTATGTACGGAATACCACCTACGTAATTAAAACTTGACTTTCACCTACCTCTTAAGCGAATTCCTGCCATAGCACCAACCGGCAACCATAGACTATAGAACCAGAACAGAGAAAACTCTTTAGAAACCGCCCAGCTTGCGCTGCTGTTTATTTATTTATGTAGATGGTTATCTAACGTAATAATTCACTAAGTTTCAATTGCATAATGATGGCGGACAGCTACCAGGCTCAGCCTACCTTGGGCGGACGTGTTGGTAGAATATAATCTTCTGGAGGACTGTTATTATAGGCAAGATTGTCAGTGCTGCGGGCCTCGCGCCTGCGAGCCGGCAACAAGTAAACGGCTAGGAATATGTTAATTTGTACCAAAGTATAAATATTATATTAGTACTAACATACAGTATGGACACTCCCTGCCACTCTCAAGATTGCGACCTCACCTCACGAATCCTGAAATTCTATTCTAACAATTGATAAAAGATTGTTTTAAATTGGATGAGTAGTTTTGGAGATAAGTTACCTCCAGCTTACAAACATACAAACTTTACCTCTTTATAATATTAGTACAGATATATAAATTGTTAAATTGACATGTCTTAGAACGGATAGTTTTCATTTTTTCTGCACTTTCGCCCAAAGACCTAATGTTCGTTCGTAATAATTCGTAAGGACGAGTCCATAGGCTCTGAAAGTGAGTACTTTGGCAGAGATCCTAATCAGTGACCAGCTGTCAATCTAGTAAGTAAGTCACGACACCTATTACACCTTTTTATCTCACAATGTTGGCACTTGGCAGGAATAGCGACTCTCACTATAACATACTTTACAGTAAGGCTCACTATAATATACTTAAAAATACATCATAAACCAGAGTATTTTGCATAGCTCTGGTTCGTGCTGATGGTGACGCATCGTTCCTTTCCCTCTAATATGGTTGAGTGAAGAAATGACTGACTCTCGCGTTATACCTGGACTGGGTGCTGTCCGTGTGAACTGGCCCACTCTTGTCGAAGGCATTTATGACATTCAATGATTTTAACGTATAACTTCTCGTTTCATATTGTTTTCATGTAGTAATGACACAATTTATATTATATCAATGATTGCATTTTGAAGTTATTAACTAATGATTGTTTTTTTTTACAATGACATCATGTATATGTAATTACTATTTTTATTATCGGAAAGAGTGCAATTTGCACCTTTTTTAAATAGACATCTCGAATCTTTGAGCTAGTAGAGTCCAACAAGGGCTTGTCCATAAAAACCACAATTTTCGTAAGAAACTTTTTAAAGCAAAATGTTCGGAAGGACAGGTCTGGCGGTAGACGTCAATGCCTTTATTAAAAATCAATTTGTTCGTTTAACTCTAAGAGTGACATAAAGAGAATGAGGATCTCAAAATTCATCATCATCATTTCAGCCGAAGGACGTCCACTGCTGGACATAGGCCTCTCCCAAGGATTTCCACGACGACCGGTTCTGCGCTGCTCGCATCCATCGCCTTCCCGCAACCTTCACCAGGTCATCGTTCCACCGAGTGGGAGGCCTGCCTACACTACGTTTTCCCGTGCGTGATCGCCTTTCGAGAACTTTACTGCCTTAACGGCCATCTGTTCTACGAGCAATGTGCCCCGCCCACTGCCACTTAAGTTTATCAACTCTGAGAGCTATGTCGGTTACTTTGGTTCTCCTTCGGATCTCCTCGTTTCTGATTCGATCACGCAGAGAAACTCCGAGCATAGCACGCTCCATTGCCCTTTGGGTGGCCTTGAGCCTTCTTATGAGGCCCATAGTAAGCGACCATGTCTCAGTTCCAAATTACTTAACCCAAATCAACAAGAGAAAAGTATGTAGGTACTTGAATGAAACAAAAATCATTTTGTTCAATCTACACGTGTGCTCTAATCTAAACACTTGAGATAAAAGAGAAACTGCGTGTTCTAGCAATCTTATCTGGTAAACAATGATATTTATCTGGGATCCATCTCTTATTGATGTATTTGGGTCGTTTGCAATGCGTCTTGTATTCAAATGTGATCGTTTTTGTGATTGAGATTTGTAATAAGTATTGCAAGGTTGGAATTCTCTGGTTTGCAAAATGGCGTTCACACGCAAATATCCAATATGTAATATTTCAGAATTTTAAAAATTTGTTCAAAGGTATAAATATTTCCGCTTACCTACTACGTAAGTGCTTACAAATAATTTATCGTAATTTATAAGTAATTAATAAAAGTCAATAATATTATATTATAAATAACGTCAAAATAAAATAATGTACTTGGTACCTGCAATTAGGTACTTAGTCTATGTCGCACCGCCTCGTACCCGGCTCAAAAGTGCCCATTATACTGGCCGCGTTGCCGCGCTGTATAGCCAGGGATATCTGTTGAACCAGGTACGAGCCGGCGCGGGGATCACTACCGCGGTCTCTCAAACGCCTGCCTATTTTCATTATAAATTCTTTGGCCGACGAGCACCACACACCCGAAGTTTCGACGGCAAAAGGCACAGTCGTGAGTCCGCATTAGGTCCGCGTACTTTGTTAATTTTTGGCTCGCGGCCCACTCTGCAGCCGCACCCGCGGCCCTCGTGGTACGGGGCACATGCGTTGTTGCGAAGGTGCACGCGCAGGTCGCGTCCCAGAGCAGAGCACGCCCCCGCTCCCAGGGGATCATCGTGAGTCCGTCGGGTCTTTTACCGTCTGTGCGGCTCAAACCCGAAGGCTATAAGATGCAGGGAATGTCGATTGACACCAGCGCCCGGCGGATGACTTCATTCAGCGCATGATGCCGGGGATGTCTGCCCGCACACCTCTTGCAACTAAGACCATGCCGCCCCGCGGAGTCAACCAACGCCCCGCATCGGCATTTATGTGGCATATTTAACTGTCCTCGGTGGTGCGCAGTGCGCAAGCCTCAAGCGGCTCGTGATCGTGGAAATTGAATTTTCTTTAGATCCATCGGGAACTATGTCGGGCTATGCTAATTAGTAGTCTGTGACACTTTCCAAACCCACAACTATCTCTGTGCAAATTAGCACGTCAATCCTTCCCTTCATTGCGAGGTGACAGATTTAACAAAAAAGAGAGAGTTAACAGCTATCCCACGGAAACAACTTAAGAAATCGGGATAAAAAGCAGCCTATATGTTAATCTAGGTCCTAATCTGTCTGTCTACCAAATTTCATCCGGATATTAACCGCCTCCGTGGTGTAATGGTTAGTCCATCCGCTTCACACCAGGAGGTCGCGGGTTCGATTCCCGGCGAGGTCAACTTTGTAAGACTCGGTTTGGTTGGTGGTAGGCCATTTTCATAACCCGTCTGGCTAGCTACTAACATCTTATCAAAGTCTTGCCGTCAAACATCAGTGTTAACAGCATTGATGTGTTCCAGCTTAAAAATAAGATAGCCAGATGCTCATTGCTTTGGGTAATCTTGGTAAGCCCGCTTCCATCTTCGGCATCATCGTCACTTACCATCAGTTGAGATAATGCCAAGGGACAATGCACTTGGAAATTTAAAAAAAAGGTGCGTTCATCGGTTCTGGAGTAGTTGAATAACAAACATCCATCCAAACTTTCACATATCTATATGTATATATAAAAATGAATCCCTATTTCCCTTGGTCACGGCATCACGCGTGAACGGCTGGACCGATTTAGCTAATTATTACTTGTCGAGTTCGTTATTGTCAGGAGAAGGTTCTTATGTAGGGTAGGGTAGTGTAGTTAAGTGTAGTGTAGGGTAGGGTAGGGTAGTGTAGTGTAGGCTAGTGTAGGGTAAGGTAGTGTAGTGTAGGGTAGGGCAGGGTAGGGTAGGAAGGGTAGGGTAGGGTAGGGTAGTGTAGTGTAGTGTAGTGTAGTGTAGTGTAGTGTAGGGTAGGGTAGGGTAGGGTAGTGTAGTGTAAGGTAGTACGAAGTTCGCCGGGAATACTAGTTTATAATATTAGTTAGATTGTGAAAAGCTATGCTAGTCACAAGACTCCATCTATATTTACAATCTACAACAGACTTCAAGTAGAATGATTATTGTAGATTAGAATCGGCGTATGCGCATTTGCGATCATCTCCGGGCAACCGCTGCGCTGGTGAGACTCGCTTTATTCAAGTGTCACGTTGAGAGAATCCACTTGTCCTGTCCTTGTCTCGTAGCACCCAGTACGTCACCAGTCTCTCGTGTACCTTCCACTAACGCTTTCTGACGTCACAGAATGGCAGGTCTAGCAGGTCTATATTGGAGAAGCTGCTTGATAAGCGATAAGCTATAAGAAAATTATGTGCAGGTCCATGACTTTACGACTACAAAAGATAATATATTATGGGCTTTTTAAGATTCTGTACCAGATAACGAGACCTAACTAAGTCTACGCTGGACGTCTGTCTGTTTGTCTGTCCGACCTTTAAAGGGCTGTATCTTTAAATCATAATCATAATCTTTATTGACAACAATTTTGTTACAAGTCTTCAATTATATCAATATTCATTATTATACATTATATTAAATGTATGCTATTTATCTTACTTAATTACCATCTTATAATAATTATACATGTCAATTTTTATAATTTACTAATATTACACCATTTTATTTTATTTTAAGTAATTTTAAACCGTACGTTTTATGTGGCTGGCTAAAACTTTCACAGAAAATATTTCATTATGGTGGATTAAAAAAAAAGTAAAAAATAAGGGGTGTCCCCATACAGAAAACAATATAATTTAAAATTCGTAGTTTAAAGGTTTTCCTAGTTTTGCTCCATCGTAAAAACGGTAAATAATACACACAAGCATAAAACTTGGATTGTATCTCTATAACGGCTGAATACATTTACCAATATTACTTTAAGATCTTTGTAATATGTAGGTATAAGTATTCTAGCAAATAAACATTTCTTATTATTTCTTATTATTATTCTTCACAGGCCAAGTGTAAGTCGTAATAGCGCTAAGAAGCCGGAACTACATGTCAAAAAAATAAGTCGCTCTATTTAAAGTATTTTCATATTTAGGTTTTTCCTTGCACTATTCCACAATTAATGTAAATAAAACACAAATTTGTTTATACTGCAACCGGTTTCGTGATCATCTTCAGGCAGTAGACTAGAAAAAAAAAAGTTAAATATGTTCAGTTCAGTGTTCCACCAAGAACCTACTATCGCAAGCATACAATAAAGTATTTTCTTTTAAATGATTAGGTATCAATGTTGTACTCGAGTGAGTAGTGGTACAGAACCCTCGATGCGCGGGCCCGACTCGCACTTGGCCTGTTTGTTTGGAAAGCTAAGCTTTCTCATAAATTGGAATATTTAAAAAACTTTCTTTTTAAACGACTTCAAAAAAGGAGGAGGTTTCTCAATCGACCTTATATTATATTATAATTTTTTATGTGTGTTCGCGGATAACTTCGTCATTTATTAATCGATTTTGATGATTCTTATTTTGTTGGAAAGGAGATATCCCAAGGGTGGTACCATGATAAGGAAACCAGTATCTGATGATGGCATTCCCGAGAAATCGTTAAAAATTATCATTCTACCAAATTACTAAAAGAAATGATTGAGAAACCTACCTCACTCATTGGCACGAAATATTGTACGAAGCACAGCTTCTTCAAACAAACAAACAAACCTTCTAACAGTAAACACAACTGTTCAAAATAAAGCTACTCAAATTATCAATGGAAGGGTTTTTTGATACAGATCGCTTAATTCATGGCCTTCAAATAAACATTTCATTAGCAACTAAGCTCTATTGAAAACCGTTATCTTGATTTCGTATTGATGAATTTACAGATCTTCACCAGGTCGTCGGTCCACCGCGTGGGAGGCCTGCCTATGCTAAGTCTTCCGGTGCGCGGTCGCCACTCGAGAACTTTACTACCCCAACGGCCAACTGTTCTACTATCTATGTGCCCTATCCACTGCCACTTCAGAAGACCTTTCTGGTGAAGATCGCGGGAAGCCGTTGGATGCGGGCAGCGCGGGACCGGTCGTCGTGGAAATCCTCGGAGGAGGCGTTTGTCCAGCAGTGGACGTTTTTCGGCTGATATGATGATGATACAGATTCTTATATTTAAAGTACATTTACATTTTAAGGTCTCAAGATTCGGTGGTCGTACAACTAAATATCTTTTTTTTTATCCACAATTGGTAAGCCCTTGACATCATGTCACCTGATGGTAAGTGACAATGATGCCAAAGATGGGAGCGGGCCTACCAAGATTGCCTAACGCAATGGGTAACTAGCTATCTTAGCTACAAGCCGAACCATATTAACGCCTTGAACATTGATGCTTGGCGGCAAGACTTAGATAAGGACGCACTGGTCAAATACTTTAATCTTGAGACACTGCTGCCGACACGATACCTTAATTCAGATACTCATGCCAACGACAGGTGACCATAGTCTAGGATAAGGATACATAATATGAATCGCAATGCGAAAGACAAAGACAAACATGGTGACGACGACGGTTTAGTCGGTTCTTTCCCGTGTGAATTGGTATGAAGTATGGGAAAAAGAACTAAACGGTTCCGTCGTTCGTGTAAATAAAGCCTTAGTGCGCACACTTCCCGTTCACAATATGTAGGTCGCAATGCGAAAGACAAAGACAAAGATGGTGACGACGGTTTAGTCGGTTCTTTCCCGTGTGAATTGGTATGAAGTATGGGAAAAAGAACTGAACGGTTCCGACGTTCGTGTAAATAAAGCCTTAGTGCGCACACTTCCCGTTCACAATACTTAGGTTACTAGATAAATTTTGCAAAACGACTTTAATTTTTACAATCGTTCAAAGTAATTTCCGTTACAGTTAATACATTTAGTCATGCGTAAAAACCAATCATCAAAAATATCTATCCATTTGTTTTCTGGAAGTACAGCACACTCATGATCCCAAGCTCTCAAAAGTTCCTCGTCGCTGGTAAATTTCCGCCCTTTCAGCTTAAATTTGATAATAGGAAATAAAGCAAAGTCACAAGGGGCTAGGTCGGGGCTGTATGGTGGATGCTCAACCGTTTTTATCCTAGCAATTGTCAAAAAATTCACTGTGAGAGCTGCTCGATGTGCCGGTGCGTTATCATGGTGAAAATGCCAAGTACCGAGTCTGGAGTTGGGACGCATTTCCTTAAGTTTATCAAGCAACTGAGGTAAACATTCATTAGTGTACCAGTTAGCTGTTATAGTACGCTAACTGTCCAGAACTACTCGATCGATTACACCACGGCTAGTAAAAATACAGCTATCATCCTCTTTTTAACAGATTTTGATTTGCGGGGTTGTGTTGGCGTAGGCTCATTTTCAAAGAGCAAAACTTTATTTTTACTTTCAGATGGCACATCATAATAATAAAGCCAAGTTTCAACACCAGTGACGATGCTGTTAACATAAGCACTTGACCCGTTTTCAAATTTTTTAACATTTTTTTATACCATAATACACGACAGTCCTTTTGCTCCTCCGTTAGGTCGTGAGGTAACCATGGAGTGCAAACTTTTCTTACTCCAAGAATTTCGTGCAAAATTTTGTGAAAACTTGATGCACTGATGCCCAGGGCTTCTTTTATTTGCCTATAGGTCATTCGACGATCAATTCTTAACATTTCTTCTATTTTGGCAACGTTATCTGGAGTACACACGTCACTGGGTCGTCCCGATCTTGGTGCATCAGAAAATTCGAAATTTCCACGTTTAAACTCACAATACTAACGGTAAACAGTCGTACGATGAGGGCAGTTTTGTTTGAATACAGATTGCATTTCCTTGAGACAGTCATCTAACGACAGACCCCTCTCAAAGTTGTAACGAATTACAACTCGTAAGTCGTCTCTAGACCACGCCGACATCTTTAAATATTAAATCTATTTTTTTAATAAAAAAATAATAAAAAAATAAAACTTTTTCCCGCCAAACTTTGTATATGGAAATATAGTTTTAAAATATATATATGATATGCCACCTCTTTGTTTCATATTTGTGTATTGCAAAACTTATCTAGTAACCTAATGTAGGTCGTAGGAAATTGCAGATTTTCAACTACGGACGAGTCGTTCGATGCAACGAGACCATGCAAGTGTAGTGCTTGCCAAGCACTATAGGTTATCTTAGATGTCCAGGTTTTTCTTAAAAATGTTTTTTATTATTCACAATTGGTGAACCCCTGGCATCATCTCACCTGCTGGTAAGTGACAATGATGCCAAAAATGGAAGCGGGCTTACTAAGATTCCCCAACGCAATGGAGACCTGGCTATCTTATCTTCAAGCCGGAACACAAAAATGCTGTTAACACTGATGTTTTGCGGCAAGACTTAGATAAGATGGTAGTAGCTAGCCAGGCGGGCTATGAAAATGCCCTACCACCAACCGAAACGAGTCTTACAAATGTTGACCCCGCCGGGAATCGAACCCGCGACCTCCTGGTGTGAAGCGAATGGACTAACCATTACGCCACGGAGGCGGCTAAACATAATGAGAGAAACTTCTATCAGCAGCTCATTTTCATCATCTCATTGTTGACTTGACCTGAAATTGGAATCTACCTCTGACAAATAAACCTACACCATGGGTACTTGGCAGCATCAAAAATAAATTCTGAAATTAATTTCACTAAATTTAAAAAAACACTTATTTTATTTCCACAAACATTGCTATTTTTAATTTATCAGAAACAAATAGTTAGTACGTCAACGGCCATGAAGAAATCATAGTTTAATATCATCCTTATCCTTCATCATATCAGCCACAAATCGTCCACTGCTGAACAAAGGCTTCCCCAAGGATTTCCACGACGACCGGTCCTGCGCTGCCCGCATCCATCGGCTTCCCGCGACCTTCACCAGGTCATCGGTCCACCGCGTGGGAGGCCTGCCTACGCTACGTTTTCCGGTGCGCGGTCGCCACTCGAGAACTTTACTGCCCCATCGGCCATCTGTTCTACGAGCTATGTGCCCTGCCCACTGCCACTTCAGTCTAGCGATTCTGTGAGCTATGTCGGTTACTTTAGTTCTCCTGCGGATCTCCTCGTTTCTGATTCGATCACGCAGAGAAACTCCGAGCATAGCACGCTCCATTGCCCTTTGGGTGACCTTGAGCCTTCTTATGAGGCCCATAGTAAGCGACCATGTCTCAGTTCCGTAAGTCATCACTGGCAACACACACTGGTCAAAGACCTTAGTCTTGAGACACTGCGGTATTTGGGACGTGAAGATATTGCGAAGCTTCCCGAACGGTGCCCAGCCGAGTTGGATTCGTCGATTGATCTCTTTCTTGAAGTTGGACCTGCCTAGCTGGACTGTTTGTCCCAGGTATACATATTCGTCAACAACTTCCAGTGTAGAGTCTCCAACCTTAAATGTCCGTGTCGCACCCACTCCTCTAAAGGTTGGAGACTCTACACTGGAAGTTGTTGACGAATATGTATACCTCGTCCTTACTAAATAAATATTATAAATGTGAAAATGTGTTTGTTTGTTAACTTTTCACGCTTCAACGCCTTGACCAATCTTTATGAATTTTGGCAGGCAGGTAGCCTGTGTCATGGGGAAGGACATAGAGACTACTTTTTATCCCGGGAAAATAGCATAATCTAATGCAGTTCCTGAGGGAACTAAAAAAATACTCGATTGTTGGGGTTTTTTGCACAGAGATGGTTGAATAGGTGGGAAACGACATAATTTACTAATCACCCTTAAATACAGTCATAAAAACGATGTAAAAAAACTAGTAGTTCAATAATTCAAACATGTTTTGAACAAAATCTCTTTTTTGACAGTTCATAAAAAGGAAGTTAGAGATAGAGTTTATTGGCGGGATTTGTGGTAGACGCATTCGTAGTTTATTTTGTTGTTTTTTCATTGTTTTCTGCTAGGATTTTGTTTAAAAAGTGGTGAATTTTGGAGAAAATCATCTAGTGCACGTGAGCAATGTGGAGAACAAGAAAATAAAACGAAGGAGGACGTGAGAACCCAACTTGCTCTAGGTGCAGTTTTATAGACGCCTTACAGCAACTGGGTGTTCCACCTCAGAATGTAGCTGCTTCAAATGCTGTAAAGAACTTCAGAGAAGACTTGTAATGCACCGGCACTAGCATTACAAATCCAAAAGTTAAGAAAGCTTAAACACGTCAGACCTGGCTGTATGGTCTTAGTAACCTTTGCCTTTTCGGCGCTTTTTGTAAACCGGAAAGAAGAAACCAAAAAAAAAAGTAAGTTAGATGACTAGTAGGCAAGCACCGAATTGTCTCCATTCCGCGCGTCTATCTATTTTGTATAATAACTTGAATAATAGCATCTAGTGAAACGGTAGACAATGGATAAGCGTACGAGATTCGTACAATCGACCGAATACGAACGCCGTCAGTGGCCACTCTCAGTATACCGTTACTTAAACAGATATTAATCATAATTCCCACTGTGCGACCACCGAAACTTCCAGATAATAGTTATTAGCTATTTTCGGTGATAAACACGCCTGGCCTGCGTGTGGGCACGCAGCTACTGGAAAATTGTCGTGCGACATTCGAGGGGTAATGGATTTAAAACAGCCAAATACATTTGGATGGTAAAATAATCACTTCCCTCTACTAAAGGCACGAAATCAGTGGGTTAAGTTGTACTTTACAGTACTTAGTTGGAGTAAAGAGTGATATTTGGAACGAAGCTTTCTTTTTATACAATCTTCGCCTCGTTGAGGCGTGTACCTATACGTTGAACAGAACGTGTTGAAGTGCGATCTTCACGTTGTGGGTATTTGTCAAGTGCGCAAGTTACGAAAAGGTTGATTTGCTCGTGGTCTCTTGTTTGTTTTTTAACTGACTTCAAAGAAGGAGGAAGTTCTAAATTCGACTATATTTTTGTGTGTATAGGTTACGCGATATTTTCACCGATTTTCAACCAATTTCTATAATTATTATTACTTTCCAGCGACGACGAAGGAGTGATAGTTAGCACAAGATGGTAAACAAAATGAAGTTGAGATTTTGATGGCGATCGATTGTCTTACACTGGTTATAGCGTCTAACAAACTCTAGCCGTTTTTTTATTTTTTTCCTATCTTGATTTTTTAGGGTAGCCAACTTGCCACCATAGAAAAAAAAACTTTAAAAAAACTCTACTATACTATGATATTCATTATTCCAAGAAAAATCGGAATATGGTACTTCCCATACAAATCCAGTACCTTTGTAATTGTTTCTCAAAAATGGCTATAATGATTTAAATTAAACTTTTTAAGTTACTAGGACTTAATATTTTTTTTTAACTGGGTAGTTAATTATTTCATGACAAATCGTATTCCTCCCATACAAACTCAGATTGTTTGTTAAATTTTCATTATTTTTTTGTATTTGTTAGTAAGTGCTACACCGATTGTGATAAAATTTGTATGGGACCAACTCGGGATCCATCCTAATAAAAAAAGAATCATGAAAATTGGTTCACAATGTGTGAAGATATCGTGTAACACACATACAAAAAAAACATGCAGTCGAATTGAGAACATCCTCCTTTTTGGAAGTCGGTTGAAAACATCATGTAGTGGAAGAAAGTTTCTGTATAAGCTTAATAGGTAATCTATTCGCTTTACACCAGGAGATCGCGGGTTCGATTCCCAGTGGGATCAACTTGTAAAACTCTATTCAAAATTCTTGGGTATTTTCTAAGCACGATTGGCTAGCTATCACCATCTTGCCGCAAAACATCAGTGTCAACACCAACGATGTGTTCCTGCTTGAAGACAAGATAACCAGTTCTCCATTGAGTTGGGGAATCTTGCTAAGCCGGCTTCTATCTTCAGCATCATGGACACATAAACATCAGGTGAGATGATGGGCTTATCATTTGTGGATTAAAAAAAAACAATACAAACAAACATTCTGGCACCACATTAGTAACTAATTAGTAATCTGTGACCACATAGACAATAGACGATAGACAATAGACAGATTATGACATCGTATATGATTATGCTATGTTTTTTTGTTAATGCTAGTCGCACTATCATCGACCTTTAATTAATTCATATCGCCTAAAACTAACCTTACTAAAATTCGTGTCCTGGCCAGCTGGAGCTGGAAAACCTTACCCCGTTAACCCGCCAGCACCTAAAATTTGTACAGCGCCGGCACCTTTTCATCATCATCATATCAGCTCATAATATACGTCCCCACCAAGGGGCTCGAGCCTACCCTGAGTTAGGGCGATCGGGCCTTAGTCGATCACGCGGGCCCATTGCGGGTTGGTCGACTTCACACACAGCTCGCAGGTGTATGCAGGTTTCCTCACGATGTTTTCCTTCACCTTTAAAGCAATCGGTGAGTATATTATGTTCGTAAGTTTCGAAAAACTCATTTGTACATTGGCCGTCCGGATTTGAACCCGGCACCGCTGGTTAGAAGGACCGAGTCGTTACCGGTTGAGCCACCGACGCTTCCCGCTTTTCAGTAAAACAAAACATCGTCCTTGTCATCTCAAAGGCGTCGAAATAACTCCTCATTGATATTCACAACCATCCACCGCCTCCACAACACAGTCACAATCACAAAACTCATAAAACAAAACCGAATGAAAATTGACATGAACATTTCATAAACGTATTCTGATTGTGTTGAGGAACCGACGACCCATTTCGATGCTGAGATTCATTCGGGATCAATTAGGAGACGGCCGCGTTGTCAACTTGTCATATTCGTGTATGTATAGAGTCACGGGAGGCGTATTCACAAACTATACTAAATAAATAAATAAAAACGTTTTATTTCAGACAATGAAGTCCATAGGTAAAAAGCGTTTATTCCCATCTGCCCCCTTCGGAGCCGGCCACCGGGGCGGCGGCTGGCCCAATTAGGTGGCGTTCACCGTTTATTCCCATCTGCCCCCCTTGGAGCCCGCCATTCCATATGATGAAGATACAGGTACCTATTTACAACTCGACCAAGCAAGTTTGCACCTCGCGTCGATTACGTCACACTGACGCTTAGGTACGGTCTGCAAAAAAGGACTCGCTATGACTTTAAAAAAGTAAACAAGTGTTTGTTAGAATTTACTTTGCATTTATTGTTTTTAACATTATATATTATGGTACCTGGAGAAAACTCATGTCCACGCTTGCGAGCTGATTGCGGCTCGCGCACCACTCACCCTCAAAAAGATTCATAAAAGCTATGTCCAGGCGGGCGAAGCCGCGGGCAAAAGCTAGTTATACATAATTATGTACATGGAATGCTCCGCATTCCAGCGGGGTGCAAACTTAGCTCGGTGGAGTTTATATATAGCATATCTCTGGGTGGAGTTGTATCTTCTTAGGTAAGTAAGTCACTGAGAAGGTATTTGGTCTGATGGTTGTTTAAGATTTAATGATAAGTAGGTAAGTTCAAGTATATTTTCAAGTTGATTATATTAATGGGAGTAATTAAAGTTATGATGAATGAATGAATAAAAGATTTATTGTATTGCTAACATAATATACAAGTTACGTTAAATTTAATTTAATAAAAATAATAAAGTACTTTACAAAAGATAAAACAAAAATTAAAAAAAGGGAAACACAAAGAAACAATACAAAAAGGCAATAGCTAAATGTAGTTTGATCAATCCTTTACTTCTTTTGTAACTTAGTCATCATATGAGCTCATAAAAGTCCCCACTGAGGGGCTCGAGTCTACCCTGAATTAGAGTGATCGGGCCTTAGTCGACCACGCGGGCCCAGTGCGGGTTCGTCGACTTCACACACAACCTTCGAGTTTATTCGCAGGCGTGTGCAGGTTTCCTCACAATATTTTCCTTCACTGTAAGAGCGTCGGATAAACGTACATATGAAATCAAAATTCATAAACATCAATACGTTTTTACCAACGTACCAATGAAAGTGGCAGAATCCGAACCACGACCTCCCGGACAGGAGGTAGTGGCCTTAATCGTTACACCACCGACGCTTACTTATGCTTCTGATATAATGAAGCATAAATACAACAATTATCGACTTATTTTATCATCATCATCATCATATCAGCAGAAGGACGTCCACTGCTGGACATAGGGCTCCCTCAAGGATTTCCACGACGACCGGTTCTGCGCTACCCGCATCCAGTGGCTTCCCAAATACCAAGTGCATATTACAAAACCACGTACCTTTCAACATCAGTTCCATCATCTGCCATAGTGGTTCATAAATTTGCCTCAGGGTAATGTTCGACCAGCCGATGCAACCACTTGATTTAATTGAGACAATTGTCCGCTTCACTTGACTACATGTTCTTTGATAGACTTTAAACTGCCCCCCAATCTGTTATTAGCCAATTGTTGAGTGCTGATTGGTCTGCTCTTTTCTGTGTTGCACAATTCAGAACTTGGATGGTCATTATTAGGGAACTTAAGCTTTAGGTCAGTGCGTAATGGCTAGGGCCGCCGCCTGCTGTCCGGGAGGTCGTGGCTCGAAACTGCGACGCAGTAATGTGATTTCGAATTTAGATTTCATATGTACGTTTATCCGACGCTCTTACGGTGAAGGAAAACATCGTGAGGAAACCTGCACACGCCAGCGAAGAAACTCGCAGGTTGTGTGTGAAGTCGACCATCCCGCACTGGGCCCGCGTGGTCGACTTAGGCCCGATCGCCCTAATTCAGGGTAGGCTCGAGCCCCTCGGTGGGGACGTATAAGAGCTGATATGACAAGCTTTAGGTAGTAACTTTGACGACCTCAAGAGTGCAATTTTTAGTCCATTCGCTACATACAGGAGGTTGTGGATTTGATTCCCACTGGGTTCTTACTATGTAAGTGTCGGTTTGGTTGGTGTTAGGGAATTTTCTGAGCCCGCCTGGCTATAGCTACCACTAAATAATCTAAGTTTTGCTGCCAAATATAAATGTTAACAGCATTAAAAGAATTATACAAAGAAACTTTTTGCATTGATGTGTTCCAGCTTGAAGATAAGAGAGCCACATTCCCCATTGTGTTAGGTAGTCTTGGTAAGCCCGCTTCCATCTTTGGAATCATCGTCAATTACCATCAGGTGAGATTATGCTAAGGACTTATCAATTGTATAAAAAAAGGGAAAATAGTCTGACAATGAATGTATTGAATTTGGTAAACATAATGATTATAAATGGAACTTATAAATTTAATTAATTAAGCATTATTTTTAATTCTTTCTAACTACTTTAATGCCTTCTTAAACCCATTTATCATATTATTAACTTAAAATCCGGTCTCATACATGGCAGATTTTCGTTTAGCTTTTAAAAATATTGGTAAATTAATATTTTAAGGTTGTTACATAAAAATCGTCGGTAGTTAATTAAAACGTTAGATTAACCATAAACTTTGCTCGAAAATGCTTGTAATTTTGTCATTGCTTTGACAACCTTCTTTGAGATAAGTCGATCTTGCCATAATACTCAGAAAACAGGATCGCAAATTTAACTGCGATGCTAGGACCTCAATTTCCTGTACAAAGAGACTTTTTTCAGAATTAGGCTAGAATCTATCTCACTAAAAGGAGGTCACATAGTCATAACAAGCATAATTTACGTAATTTAAAAAAACCTCCGTGCATAATAAAGAGATATTATTCAAAATTAGGCTGTATTTATCTTACCAGAAAGAAGGCCGCACAGGCATATTAAGCATCTTTTACCTAATTTTTAAAAAAACGTGAGGTGATAAAGAAGCGATCTGATAACCAAACTCTGCGCTAGTATTATCACAAACTATAGGTATGCACACCCCGGACACTGCATACAACGGTCATGAAATGACATTTCTAAAAACAAATGACGCAGCAAACAAAACACGGCGAAATCCTATACGTTCGAGAATCAAACTATAACCAATCTGTATCAATCTGGGTGACGAGAGGGTGAGGTCGGAATCTAGAGAGCGGCAGGGAGTGTCCATACTGTATGTTAGTACTAATATAATTATATACGTTGATGTGTACTTTGCTATAAGTTACATAAACTCTGGAAAAGCGATCCTGAATTTTAATAACTGTACTTTTAATAAATGCTCTTTTAATTAAATCCTTACTATTTATATCTATAATATAATAAAACTGTAACGGGGCCGTGTCTGTACATGGAATATTTTTGGAAAATAATAACTGTGGTGGACACTACTAACGATACAGAGGCCAAAACAATAACTTTTGGAATTTTTGTCTGTCTGTCTGTCTGTCTGTCTGTCTGTCTGTCTGTCTGTATGTTCGCGCATCACGCAAAAACTACCGGGCCGATTTTGATGAAATTTTGTATGGTGGTTCCTTATAGCCCGGGTTAACATATAGGATACTTTTTATCCCAGAAAATTCAAGAGTTCCCGTGGGAAAATCAAAAGTATTCATTTATAGAATGGCTCACCACGCAAATGTGGCTTAACCTATTACAATCAAATTTTACACGTTGATACCCTTATCGAGAACTGAAACTGGGACATTGTGAATCCCAACAAAATTAGGTTTCCTACAGGAATGCAAAAAATTGTATCTTTAGATTGGCTCAACGTAACAATATGAAACCTTTACATTGAGATGGGGTGTTTTGACCATCATTGTATAGTCGGGTATTCTTTATCCCGGAAAACTAAAGAGGTCCCGTGGGAAATTATCTATCGATACTTACAATAATAGCAATAGAGTACTTTTTTCTATTTATTAGCTACACATACCAAACATTATAATCATAGTAGCAGAATGTCAATAGATGGCGCTGTAGGGATAATAAAACGCGCTTAAGTTGTATTAAAACATTAAAATATTGTTTCATACTTTTGAGTGGATTCCTTTTATGTATTTTTCAGCATACGCTACTTTAAACTCTGGAACTATGGTACGTAGCGATGTGTTTCATAGAAAAACAGAGAGGTATTTTTTTACAGATTCCAATCGTGTAAAAAAATAAAAACACATAAATCGAGTTTAACATCTTTTAACAGGAGGCACAGATATGGGAACTCTTCTGACGGCGACTGTTTGCGTGTGGCAGTTGCTCTCCGCCTGCAATATCAATATCTGTGAACCTCATCAATGTATTTGCGGGTCCTCGGTGGTGGCAATTGGCCATCACTCACTGAGTTGCAGTCGTGTTTGTGAAGATTACCATGTCACCAATTCTTTAATGACCTCACTCGGAGGGCACTGGTCTCGGCCAGATGGAATATTCCATCTTTGATGCAGCCGCCGGCCGGGCTTTAGTCGATCTGATGGCAAAAGGCCGGAGGGTTTAAACAGGTGCTATGGCAGAGAGGAACGTGTCTGCTTTGGGAAGCCACTTTTTCTGCCTCACTCCTCACCCGTACGGTACTGCTGCTCAATTTGCGGTGAGAAAGAAGCATAATAAGTAGGTTCTCGGTCTTGGAGGCAAATAACTGCTTTGTGCCGCTGGTCTGTGAGACAACCGGCTGCTGAACCCTTAGAGGCCTTTGCCTTCACAAAGAAGATTGGCCTTCGCCTTCGAGAGAGGAGATGTGACGTGAGGTCCTACATGCTGTTAAAGTTGTCTATTGCCATCCAGCGCGGCAACGAGAAGTGCGTCTTGGGCTCCGTTGGAGCTGATACGACTCGAGGATTTGACCCATATTAATATTGTTAGGAAATTTTATTACTAGATTGATACCTATAATGATTTGAATTAGTTTTTTGATAATATTTCATCATATCAGTTTATATGCGTCCCCACCAAGGGGCTCGACCTGCCCTGAGTTAGGGCGATCTGGCCTTAGACGATCACGTGGGCCCATTGCGGGTCGATTGACTTCATACATAAGCTTCGAATTTCTTCGCAGGCGTGTGCAGGTTTCCTTACGATGTTTTTCTCGCCGTAAGAGCGTCGGATAAACGTACATACCAGTATGAAATCGATATTCGTATAGATATTGGTAAGTGGCAGTATTCGAACCACGGCCTTCCGGACAGGAGGTAGTGGCCCTAACCGTTTTGCCACCGACGCTGTATATTTAGAAATCCTTACTTTATAATAAATGTGAAAATGTGTTTGTTTGTTTGTTACCTATTCACACTTCAACACCTCTACCAATCTTGATGAAATTTGGCATGCAGGTAGCCTGTATCACTGGGAATGAAATAGTCAACCTTTTATCTGTGGAAATTATCATAGCCCGATGCAGTTCCTGAGGAAACTAAAACAATACTCTTTGTTCGTTTTATTTAAAATCGTAACGAAAAAATGGATTGGTGTGATTTTTAGCACAGAGATGAGGTGGAAAATGATATAATTTACTAATAAGAATATCCTGACACAGTTCCCGAGGGATCTGGGGACAACTGTTTTCTACGCTCGCGCACGTCGGTGGCACGTTAAAGTGATTTTTTGTATTGAATTTGTTGAGGGGGTGGGAAGTGACAAAGACAGCTAATCCGAATAGCCCGATACAGTTCCTGAGGTACCTGGAGAAAACTCATGTCCACGCTTGCGAGGTGATTGCGGCTGGCGCACCACTCACCCTCAAAAAGAGTCATAAAAGCTATGTCCACGTGGGCGAAGCCGCGGGCAAAAGCTAGTCTATAATATAATAAAACTGTAACGGGGCCGTGTCTGTACATGAAATATTTTTGGAAAATAATAACTGTGGTGGACATTACTAACGATACAGAGGCCAAAACAACAACTTTTGGAATTTTTGTCTGTCTGTCTTGTCTGTCTGTCTGTCTGTATGTTCGCGCATCACGCAAAAACTACCAGGCCGATTTTGATGAAATTTTGTATGGTGGTTCCTTATAGCCCGGGTTAACATATAGGATACTTTTTATCCCAGAAAATTCAAGAGTTCCCGTGGGAAAACCAAAAGTATTCATTTATAGAATGGCTCACCACGCAAATGTGGCTTGACCTATTACAATAAAATTTTACACGTTGATACCCTTATCGCGAACTAAAACTGGGACATTGTGAATCCCAAAAAAATTAAGGGTTCCTGCAGGAATGCAAAAAAAATATCTTTAGAATGGCTCAACGTAACAATATGAAACCTTTACATTAGGATGGGGTGTTTTGACCGTCATTGTATAGTCGGGTATTCTTTATCCAGGAAAACTAAAGAGGTCCCGTGGGAAATTATCTATCGATACTTACAATAATAACAATAGAGTACTTTTTTCCACATATAAGCTACACATACCACACATTATAATCATAACAGCAGAATGTCAATAGATGGCGCTGCAGGGATAATAAAACGCGCTTAAGTTGTATTAAAACATTAAAATATTATTTCATACTTCAAGCTACTTTACACAACTCTTACTCTGGAACTATGGCACGTAGCGATGTGTTTCATACATAGGTATTTTTTACAGTTTCCAATCGTGTAAAAAAATTTAAAACACATAAATCGAGTTTAGCATCTTTTAACAAGAGGCACAGATATGGGAACTCTTCTGACGGCGACTATTTGCGTGTAGCAGTTGCTCTCCGCCTGCAATATCAATATCTGTGAACCTCATCAATGTATTTGCGGGTCCACGGTGGAGGCAATTGGCCATCACTCACTGAGTTGCGGTCGTTGTTTGTGAAGATTCACACGTCACCAATTCCTTAATGACCTCACTCGGAGGGCGCTGGTCTCGGCTGGATGGAATATTCCATCTTTGAAGCAGCCGCCGGGCTTTAGTCGATCTGATGGCAAAAGGCCGGACAGTTTAAACAGGTGCTATGGCAGAGAGGAACGTGCCTGCCTTGGGACGCCTCTTTTTCTGCCTCACTCCTCACCCATGCGGTACTGCTGCTTAATTTGCGGCGAGAAAGAAGCATAATAAGTACTCGGTCTTAGAGGCAAATTACTGCTTTGTGCTGCTGGTCTGTGAGACAACCGGATGCTGAAGGAGATTGATGGCCGTCGCCTTTGAGAGAGGAGATGTGACGTGAGGTCCTACCTGCTACTAAGGTTGTCTATTGCCATCCAGCGCGGCAACGAGAAGTGCGCCATGGGCTCTTTTGGAGCCGATACGACTCGAGGATTTGACCCATATTAATTAACATTTTTAGGAAATTTTATTACTAGATTGATGTAATGATTTGAATGAGTTTTTTGATAATATAGATATACTAGCTGTCCCGGCGAACTACGTACCGCCTTAGATTACATTACACTGCCCTACACTACCCTACCCTACACTACACTACACTACCCTACCCTACCCTACACTACACTACCCTACCCTACACTACCCTAACCTACACTACCCTACCCTACATACACTACACTACCCTACCCTACCCTACACTACACTACCCTACACTACACTACCCTACCCTACCCTACACTACCCTACCCTACCCTACATACACTACACTACCCTACCCTACACTACCCTACACTACACTACCCAACCCTACCCTACCCTACCCTACCCTAAAAAAAAAAATATGTTGGCCGATTCTCAGACCTACTCAATATGCTCACAAAATTTCATAAGAATCGGTCAAGCCGTTTCGGAGGAGTAAGGGAACGAAAACTGTGACACGATTTATATACGTCCCCACCAAGGGGCTCGACCTGCCCTGAGTTAGGGCGATCAGGCCTTAGACGATCATGCGGGCCCATTGCGGGTTGATTGACTTCACACACAACCTTCGAGTTTTTTCGCAGGCGTGTGCAGGTTTCCTCACGATGTTTTTCTCACTGTAAGAGCGTCGGATAAACGTACATACCAGTATGAAATCGATATTCGTATAGATATTGGTAAGTGGCAGGATTCGAACCATGGTCTTCCGGACAGGAGGTAGTGGCCCTAACCGTTACGCCACCAAAGCTCTATATGTTATTTAAGATTTAGAAATCCTTACTTATAATATTATAAATGTGAAAATATATTTGTTTGTTTGTTACCTATTCACCCTTAAACACCTCTACCAATCTTGATGAAATTTGGCATGCAGGTAGCCTGTATTACTGGGAATGAAATAGTCATATTTTATCTGTGGAAATCATTATAGCCAGATGGAGTTCCTGAGGAAACTAAAACAATACTCTTTGTTCGTTAAGTTATTTAAAATCGTAACGAAAAAATGAGTTGGTGTGATTTTTAGCACACAGATGAGGTGGAAACTGATCTATTTACTAATAAGAATATCCTGACATAGTTCCCAAAGGAATCTGAGGACAACTGTTTTCTACTCGGTGGCGTCGCAACAGAGCAACGGATGAAAGCGATTTTTTGTATAGAATTTGTTGAGGGGGTGGGAAGTGACAAATGCTAATCCGAATAGCCCGATACAGTTCCTGAGGTACCTGGAGTAAACTCATGTCCACGCTTGCGAGCTGATTGCGGCTCGCGCACCACTCACCCTCAAAAAGAGTCATAAAAGCCATTTCCACGCGGGCGAAGCCGCGGGCAAAAGCTAGTCTATCATATACTGAATTGCTGTCATTTAAATTACTCGCATTTTTTGAGTAAAGCACTATACAAGCCTTGGTCCGTAATGACTACACTGCTGGTCACAGTATAACAGCCTCGAGCTTAGCTTAGCTACGCTCTCGGCCTTCAAGCTTGGTCAGCATTGCAGCCCTTGCTGTCCAGGCTATAATGGCCTTTCGGTCTCGGCCTTTATTGTACCAAGGGCTGAAAGGCTGTTATGGTTTTCCGCCATCATTAACGTGTCTCGCAACGCATTCATTACAGATCACGGCAGTACTATACTAACTATGTATTTGGAACCCCGAATTGCTCCGTACTTTTAAGTTCTTATTCAGGGTAGTTAAGTTAAGGGGTTTCTTAATCATTGTTTACTAACATTCGCAACTCGCCAACCCCCAAGTTGCGGCCAAATCCCACAAATCGTCGGGTTTGCGACTTGCTAATTATATTAACAGGGCAGACACACAAGATAACCTTTCTTTGAGAAGTTTTAGACCGAAGGGAGCTATCCTTTCCTGAAACTACATAACCTTTCCTCTAGTGTATTACAATAACATGATTATGGCTTGTTTGTGACTAGTGACTTTTGATGTTCGGTAAAGGTGAGTAGGTAATAAACTAGAGAAAAGAGGCTTATTTTAGTCCAGATGACCGTCTGTGATTGTTATTTGTATATTTTTTATAGACAAATCACCCATGGTAATCTGGTCCCAAATTAGGAATCCCTGTACACAGATTTGAACAGAAGGATCCGCCCGTCTGCATATTTTAGTCAGATTTTCTTCATACATGCAAAAAGTAGCGCCATCTGACATAATTCGTACGAACTAGCGTGGGCGAGAGTTGACTGACGTGCCGAGTTAAAAGAACCTTGATAGAATTGTCGCTTTAAAAATTCGTTTTTTTAATTTGTTTACAAGAAAAATTACAATGTAAGGTTACTTATCGATAATACGACATCCCATGTTTCTTTTTAGCCTTTCTTTTATGATATTTACGGCCTCTTACAACACAATAAGGCATTTTTATATGGAATATTTTTCCACCGCACTGAACAATGTCCCGCAGACGACTGAGTCGCGAGTGTGCGAAACTTTCGATTTTCGCACCAATTCGCTGGGCCCATTAGTCGCGCGCGTTGGCCGGGTCCTTACGCCAGTAATATATAAGTCATTGTCCCTGTAATATTTTAAACTCATATACGTCTCCAACGAGGGGCTCGAGCCTTCCCTGAATTAAAGCGCGATCCATAGTCGACCACATGGGCCCAGTGCGGGTTGGTCAACTTCACACACAACCTTCAAATTTCTTCGCGGGCGTTTGCAGGTATCCTCGCGATGTTTTCCTTCACCGTAAGAGCGTCGGCAAAACGTACGTATGAAATTGACATTCGAAATCACATAGGTACGTAGCAGGATTCGAACCATGACCTCCTGGATACTCCACGTTACGTCACTGACGCTCAAAGACCGACCGACGACACAATCATATTATAGATATTAAACACATAAACACAGAATAAACAAACTTGATCGTCACACGAATGTTTTGCCCTGGCTGGGGAATAAATTAACCCACGACCTTCGGCCGTCCAGGCATTAGCACTGACCACTGGACTATCAAGTCATTTACATAATGACAAGTCGATACGTGTGGAGCCAGGTCTGCTGCAGGACACCACCCGCCACAAGGTCCAACGCCTTTTTGATGTTAGCGTCAAAGCCGATATCCCTAGAGTCATTGGGCACGTGCGTCTGCGCCACTGCCTGCATTTATTGATTTCAAAAGTTTTTGTTTGACTTGTAATGTTTGTATTTAGATTTTAGATATGTAGTTTTGGCAAGTGGTCTCAAACCATAATATGACGCGGAGTGATGGCACAAATCCAAAGATACCACATTTGTTAAGATCGGTTAAGTGGTTTAGGAAATACGAGGGAACAGATGAACATCCATACATACATGCTGACATACATACATAGATTGTCATAAACATAACCCTCCTTTTTTCGTATTGGGGTAATAAAATACATATAGTCTAAAATCAACGTGTTTTTTAAGATAGATAGATAGATAGATAGATAAACCGACCAGGCACAAAAAAACAATGAGTAAAGCTATGGTAACAATAAAGTAAAAAAGAAAAACCAAAAGATTAACCCACTAAGACTAACTTATAGCTACTTACTAATAAAAACAATAAAATACAATGGAATTACAGTTAGTGCCAGGCCAGTGAAAAGGCCCTGGCTCAGCATATGTTATAGGTGAATTCCCATAACGCTGATATGAAAGGTTTTTTTGTTTGTTTCTCCAACGTAAAAATACAATTAAAACGGTAATACATACATGCGTGAAACTACACGGTAATTATCTTAAAGTAAAACAACAACGAATAAATATCGGCCAAGTGTGAGTCGTACTCGCACTAAGAGTCCCAACTCAATTAAAAAAAAACATTTTTCTGTTGCTTGCGTTGATGTATTGATTGAAATGAATAGGTATCATTATTGTGTTGTCTGTATGATATGGTGGTAATTCGACTTGTACTTAGCTTGTTTTTCATACAGTTTAATCTCATACAATCACGCGACCTTTTTGCGCTTTGACAACATTTAACTCCGTCTTAAAAAAAAAAACAACTACATAAAACATCTACTGAGCTACAAAATAACATTTTTCCCGTAAAATCATTTCTTTGCATCAGTTACACACACACACATAATCTCGTTGTTAACTTTTAATATCCTTCAGGCGAAACCAGTGAGCACTCCTCAAAGTCTGAATCACGAAATAGAACTCTGTTCCTTCCTTTTAAGGACTAAACAGAACTTTACATACTAACAGAAGTGAGAAATTGTTTGCTTTAGGAGGTAAAGGTCTTTGTAACTTTATGAAGGCGCACCATGATTATTTTTTATTCACAATTGGTAAGCCCTTAGCAACATCCATGATTATGTTATTTTACTAACATTTCAATCTGGGTTCCATCAAAGTATACAGGATGTAAAAAAATTGGTGACTTCTACTCATCATACTGAACAACTTTTGTTCTACAACTATGCTAAAAACGTAAAAAAATGTTTTACTCTTCATACAAATCGATCAGCTGATGGACCGATTTTGTGCATTTTAGTATGGAGGGTCCAAATTTTTTTTTTGAGTATTGACTATGGGTACCTTGGAGAAAGTTGTTCATTATGACGAGTAGAAGTCCCAGTTAACGAGACCTACACCAATTCTGTTACACCCTGTATATATTAGTACTAACATATAGTATGGACACTCCCTACCGCTCTCTAGATTGCAACCTCACCCCCCGTCACTAATATTGATACAGATTGATTACAGTTTTGATTTCGCCGAGATTTTGATTGCTCCGTCATTTGTTTTAGAAATTTCATTTCACGACTATTTGTATGCAGTGTCCGAGGTGTGGTTCCGTTTAGTTGCTTGTTGGTCGTTAAGGTGTTAATTTTCTAATCCCACCTTTATGGCTACAACTGATTTCTGATTTCCTGAAGTGATTGCTTTGTCTCAGACCACAACACTCTATTTCTTTATCAACAATAAAGATGATGACAGCATCAGAAATAAATTATGAACTCTTACTAAATTGCCGTCCTACTTAAACTTCGGAAAACCTTACTCGTTTTGTTTTCCATCAAGTCATCGATTTTTAATTCACCAAAATCACAAAATGAGTACATAAATGACGCTGCAAAACTATGACGTCACGCCTAGGTATTTCAAACATTTTTAGAACAAAATGTCATTTTTGACAGACGACAAAAAGTAAATCAGATGACTAGCATTCGTCATCCCTATTGATTAGCCATTAAAGGCATCTCAGCTGATGGTAAGTGAGAAAGATGCCGAAGATAGTAACGGGTTTATCATGATTTCCCAACGCAATGGGGCACTAGCTATCTCATTTTCATGCCGGAACACATCAATGGTGATGTTTTGGCGGCGATATTTAGAGATGATATGGTGGTAGCTAACCAGGCGGAATTTGAAAATGCCCTACCACCAACCAAACACAGTCTTACAATGTTAGACCCAGCCGGGAAATGAACCCGCGACCTCCAGGTGTGAAGCAGATGGACTCACCATTATGCCACTGAGGTGGTAAAGCCAACAGGAAATCTCTACACATTTTAATTTATCTTACACTTCTAATTGCAAAATTGTCCTACGCATTTAGAAAAAGTTTTTTTACGTCTGATAAACAGTTATAGTGAAATTTTGTTTTTAAACCAACAATTATGAAGTCGTAATAACTTAATCACAGGCATACATCAGTATATTTTTTAAGCTGTCCAATTAATCGTTCTTAACTTCGCATAAAAAAAAATTCAAAATAAGAACATAAAAAAGTCACAGATAACATTGAGCGTCAACGTGGAACAGAGCTTAACATGTAAATAAAATTAAAGACGTTAATCCCAGCATATAGCCGTTGGAGTGCGTTCGACGCTTGAACGCGACCGATAAAAACATTACGTTGTACCCTCAATAAATACACATTACTGTCCCGGAGCATTCTGGTTTACATTCCGTGCGGTTTGCAGCCAGTTTTATAAAACGCTCCGCTCAACGCAATTACAACGCTCCACGCAAACGATACAGGATGTACTTGGGAGTTAGGAAAGAATACACCACAAGCCCAAGGAGCCTATATAATATCGGTGATGTAGCAGAAGAGAAAAGCCTATGAAACAAAAGAGAAGTCAAATAGGTAGTACCATTTGGGGCTGAAGGATTAATCAGTTTCCTTATTTTATTGGAGATAGCCTTTAACGTCTTCATAGTCGTAGGAAAGAATGTTCTCTCTATACCTTTGCTTTTTCGCATCATTTGAGTTTGCGTGTACCATCTTGGACTACATCGTCCTTACCATCAGGTGAGATGTAGTCAAACGCACTAAAATTTTTAATAATTAAAAAACCATCGAAAATAAATAATTACATATATTCTAAAAAAAAATACTGACACCTGTTTTCCCGTTGTGTCATGCTCCATGCTGCTTGCATTGCAGACTTTTCACGATGAGTCCGTCATACTCCGTGCTGCATGCATAGCAGACTTTTCCCGTTGACTCCGTCATTCTCCGTGCTGCATGCATTGCAGACTTTTCCCGTTGACTCCGTCATTCTCCGTGCTGCATGCATTGCAGACTTTTCCCGTTGACTCCGTCATACACCGTGCTGCATGCATAGCAGACAATGCCGTACTTACGCATACGTTGCGTCAAAACATAACTTGATTTAAGAACAATGAACATCTTCACAACGCGCAATCAATACTAAAATAAATAAATAATTGAGATGGTCTTTACATAAAATAACTTAATTGTTACATTATTTCAGGAAACGGTTACTGAAAGTTACGCCAATTTCCCTCACATCCTGTGCATTGAAAGGGAAGATAATGCCGCACTCACACATACGTTGCCTCAAAACATAACTTGAACCAAGAGCAACGAACATCTTCACAACGCGTAATCAATACTAAAGTAAATAAATAATTGAGATGGTATTTACATAAAATAACTTAAAAATTACATACCCGTATTTCCAAGAAACGCCTGCTGATGGTTACAACTGTGTTCCCTTCCATCCTGTGCATGCGAATGTAAAACACCGCACTTACACATGCGTTGCCTCAAAACATAACTCAAGCCAAGAGCAACGAACATCTTCACAACGCGTGATCAATACTAAAATATATCAATAATTGAGGTGGTATTTACATAAAATAACTTAAAAATTACATATTTCCAAAAAACGACTGCTTCAACGCCTTGACCAATCTTCTGAAATTTGGCATGCCGGTAGCCTGTGTCACGGGGAAGGACACAGGCTACTTTTTATCCCGGGAAAATGGCAAAATCTGATGCAGTTCCTGAGGGAACTAAAAATTACTCGATTGTTGTGATTTTTTGCACAGAGATGGTTGTGTAGGTGGGAAACGGCATAATTTACTAATCACCCTTAAAGACAGCCATAAAAACGATGTCCACGCGGGCGGAGCCGCGGGAAAAAGCTAGTACTAAAATAAATAAATAATTGAGGTGATATTTACATAAAATAACTTAAAAGTTACATATTTCCAGGAAACGCCTGCTGATTGTTACAACTGTTTTCCCTCCCATCTTGTGCATGTGAATGTAAAACAATGCTACACTTACACTCACGTTGCCTCAAAACATAACTCGAGCCAAGAGCAACGAACAACTTCACAACGCGTAATCAATACTAAATTAAAAAAATAATTGAGATGGTATTTACATAAAATAACTTAATAATTACATATTTCCAGGAAACGCCTGCTGATTGTCACAACTGTTTTCCCTCCCATCCTGTGCATGCGAATGTAAAACAATGCCGCACTTACACACACGTTGCCTCAAAACATAACTCGAGCCAAGAGCAACGAACATCTTCACAACGCGTAATCAATTCTAATTTCAATATTTCCTCCGAGGCTCATGTGTAGCGCCATTCAGAGATTTATTTAAATAAAGAACAGCGCGAGCGCAACGTACGTACAGTCAGCGGCCAATATATATTAACGAACACGGCAATATAAACAAATAAGACATACAACGATCAGAAAATTAATTCAAATACATATGTCAGATTTCGATGGAATCTTCACAGAGCATAATGACTGTTTTTTTTTTAGCATATTGTGTTCGTATTTGTTTGAAACTGAGTGTACACATGCCAAGATGGGGATAAATAACGCACCGTGCAATCTTCTAAGTTAATGATATTGCGATGCATTATCGTTTTGGTTAGACGAGCAAAGTCTTGTACTCGCTTTTAACTAGTATATCCACAGAATAACTATGTTAGTTAAAGAGCGTTATCGTGAAGAGGCGAAGAAATAATTTCATTTGCAACCTCTGCCTGAATCCTTAACGAATATAATATTCACTCTAAGCTAAGGCTAAGGATTTGTGCATTATATTCGGTGTGGTATCATTATATTTATCTACATCGAACTATTCATTAACTTCATTTAGAATGTACATTTAAATGCAAAAGTGCATAGCCTGCCAATACTGCGATTATCGTGTGTACTATTATTATTCCTTTTAATAACTAGTAACTTTAACACGATCCAATTCTTGTTGCTGGCCATCAGTGACTGTTGTAAACTATAATACCACCTTTTTACACAGCTGACTGCATTTTAAATATGTAATTGTGAAGTAAATTCTCTCCCTATTGAACTGTAGAAATTCCTAAATAGCTTTGTTTTCCATCACGTCTTAATTTCTGAGGTTCCGTACCCACAGGGTAAAAACGGGACCCTATTACTAAGACTTCACTGTCCATCCGTCTGTCTGTCTGTCACCAGGCTTTATTTCATGAACCGTAATAGCTAGACAGTAGAAATTTTCACAGATGATGTATTTCTGTTGCCGCTATAACAACAAATACTAAAAACTGAATAAAATAAATATTAAGGGGGGCTTCCATACAAGAAACATGATTTTTTTTAAATAGTGAAGAAACTAGCGACATCTAGTATAGTGGTACGTAACTCTTTGTGTGGGATCTTAAATCGCACTTTACTAGTTTTTTATTCATAAAATAGGTACTTTAATGACACTGAAAAAAATATGACGTCACGCCTTGCTATTTCGAACATTTTCTCAACAAAACTTCTTTTTAGACAAATGTTAAAAAGTAACTCAAATGACTGTAGTTACACTATTACATTATAATGGAATGCTTAAAGTAGTTAGGGCAGATAGGTACATATTCACTTTTGTGCCCGACTTTACACACTGTTATGATACAGATTAAAAATGAAAGTTAGTAGGTAGTGGAAGCTTTTACCACGCTTTTACCGTGATTTTACTGCATATATAATTAATTTCCAATTAAGATTAATAGCCGATTTCAAGTTAAACGTTAACAAATCAAAAAGATTGATTACATAGACAAAACATAAAAGAGAGAAAAAGCAAAAAAAAATGGCAAACAATGTATCGGCACATTATATACAGGGTATAACTTAAAGGTGCAGTGATACTTTAATGTGGGCTTGTATTCATCAAAATGAAGAACTTTTGTTTTACAACTTTGCTGTAATCGCGTTTTTTTTTTATTTTTCCTACTAAACTTTGTATAAAAAATTCATAAAAAAAAATCAGCTTTTTCAGCAAATTGTAAAACAAAGGTCGTTCAGTTTGATAAATACAAGACCACCTTACATTTTTTTTTTTTCGAAAGGAAAAGCTTGTTGTTGGCCGTGGGGGCCTTTACAACTTCACCGGGCAGGGAAGGCGAGTACGGCAGGCACTCAAGACCACCTTAAAAAGTCACTGCACCTTTATGTTATATTACACCATGTATATTAGTACTAGCGTAGTATCGGATTTAAAATTCGAACAATCGGAATCGACGGGATGGTGAGTGAAAGCGTATGCGCTGAAACAAGAAAAAGTCTCGCGGACCAACCAGTTATTACGCTAATCGTTGCGATATAATTCCCGAGTCAACTTAAACACAGGTTCCTTGCGGATCGCGGATCGTAAGGCAAACATGGCGGGCCTTTGGGCCGATAGCGCGGGAAACGGGAAACGGCTCGTGGCTCGTGGTGCTGGCTCGCTGTATCGAACACTCTGTTTGAAACGATTACTAAACATTCGGTGAGCGATATACAGGGTGTAACAAAATTGGTATAGGTCCCGTTAACTGGGGCTTACTGAATAACTTTTGTTCTATGACTTTGCTGAAATCACAAAAAAAAATTTTTGCTTTTCATACAAAACGATCAGCTGATCGACCAATTTTGTGCATTTTAGTATGGAGGGGCTCATTTTTTTTTTTGAGAATTGACTATGGGTTCCTTGGGAAAAGTTGTTCAGTATGACGAGTAGAACCCCCAGTTAACGGGTCCTACACCAATTTTTTTACACACTGTATATAAGGTCTAACAAAATCAATTTTCCCCATAAAACCCATTGCCAAATTTAAAAAAAAAATTGAACTTCCAATACTATGTTGATCATCAGTTGACCGAGTTAGTATGGGAGAGCCAATTTTTTTTTGCGATTTGACTATGGGTTCCATGGGGAAAGTTGTTCAGTTTCTTGGGTAGGAGCACCAGTTAAAATAGTTTCAGCTAATTTTGTTACACCTTATATAACTAAACAGTCGGTGACTTCCAAAAAGGAGGAGGTTATCAATTCGACTGTAAGTATGTCGTTTTTATATGTTTCGCAGATTGTAGGTCGATTTTCATGATTATTTTTTTATTCGATGGATATGCTGGCAAGCTGGTCCGATATAAATTTTATCAAAATCGTTTTCAATTATTCAATTTTAATAACACGTCTCGCCTAATTAGGTTAATTAATGAAAAAATTAAAAAAAAAAATTAATAAAATAAAACCGGCCAAGTGCGAGTTGACTTCACGTGGAGAGGGTTCCGAACAATGCCAAAGTCAAATACAAAATATCACATTTGAAATCCTCACAGTAAGATGCGAGTTTTTTTTTTAATTATTAAAAATTTGAGTGTGTTTGGCTGCACCTCACCTGATGGTAAGTGCCGATGCAGCCGAGGATGTAACACGGAAGCTCCAAAAGTACCTATTCACTCTCGTCTTGAAGATTCCTAAATTTTACGAACCGGGGAATACAGACGCCGGCAGGGAATTCCACTCCTTGCCCGTTCGCATAATGAACGAAGAAGCCAAACGCTTTGTACGTAAAGGTGGAACATCAACGACAAAGGGGTGGAATCGCCCTCCGCACCTGGTCGTTCTATGATGAAATGAAGAGGAAGAATGAGGTCGTGAAGCTCCAGGACACACTTTCCGAAATGAATCCTGCAGAACACCGATAGACTATTTTCTATTATGACTATAACTTTATTCCGTAGGTGAACGTATTACATTGAGTTTACCACTTTTTTCAATTGATAGAATTCTTATAGGTTTTCCTGTAATCTACAAGCCATGAAGCATATTTTGTATTTTTTTCAAAATTTTAGGCTCAGTAGTTTCGGAGAACAGGGGGGGGGGGGGGAATGGTAAATTTTCGTCTTCTTTCATGAATATAATCAAAACTATTTATTTTACAATTTAAACAAAAAGGTATTTAAGATCCTGATAACGAGCCCTTTCATTTGATATGTGACACAATTAGGTTTCCAATTTTTTTATTTTAAAGTTCCTAATTTGTCCCCCGAAAATAACCCTTATTAAAAAAAAATTTATTTACTTTGTACACCTGTGTTTGGGTCATAGGATTACACTATCCTACCAAATTTCACCTGATTTGGTTCAGTAGATTCGGAGGAAATGGGCTTGGACAGACGGACGGACGGACAGACAGACAGCCGCACGAGTGATCCTATAAGGTTCCGTTTTGTTTTTTTTGTACGTAACCTAAAATTATATTTTTAAGAGAAGAAGAAAAAACCGGTAAAGTGCGAGTCAGAACCGCGCACAAAGGGTTCCGTACCATCATACTAGATGGCGCTAGTTTCTTTACATTTTCGGAAACACAGATTCGAAGAAAATGACTACTCTGATTCTAAAATTGGTGAAATGATTAATCTGTAATTTTTTAACAAGACGTTTATAGTGAAATGAGCTCTATGTTGTGCTTCATCTTACCTTCTGACATTAGAAATCTTAATAATATTTTGTTGTGAAAAACTATTATCCTTACTAGTAGATATAAGCGCATATTGACTGCGTAAGTTGGACAAAGGCATAAGAAAGGCTTAAGATTATAGACCTTTTATCAAAAAACCGTTCAAGTGCGAGTTGGGTTTGCGCACTGAGGGTTCTGTACCAGCACACAATATACATACTTATTTGTATCGTGACGTGTCGTTATTTGGATTGAAGGACAAACTTAACTTTGTAGTTAAAAAAATTATCTCCCATACATCGATAAACGTCACGGTTAATTTTCCAACTGCAAATTTAAGCTTGTAATCGGTTTTTTTTAAAGTGATATAACTACATAATAACTATTTTAGGATTTATCCTTTACTCATCTGTAATTCCTTTCTTCTTGCCAAATTTCATTTCCTTTATACTTATGCTTGCAAGTCCTAGCTTTTTGCCAAATTTCATGATTCGTTCGAGGTCAAGGGTAAGTACCATACATGTTTTTATTTACTTACGATACATTACAATTCAATACCCAAGTGGGTACTCGAGAAAATGGGGAAGAAACTAAAATGGGTGACTCCGGGGCGATGGAAAGACAAGCAAAATGAACACAAACTAATACATTTTCTAATGTACAATAATCTCAACCGAGCGACCTCGCAAGTTTCCGTTTGTCGTGTTCGTAAATTCGCACCAGTTATCTGTGATTCTGCTGTACAGATGCGCCGGCGCAAAACAAAACAAAACTGCACCGATTTATGCTCTCATAAACATTTTACACATTTCTCGTTATCTCAGTGGGTGACCCGCTTTATTTGAGGTTAATAACGATCTCCAGATGAAATCGTATCGTTGCATAAAACCGACCACTTATAATGCGACCATTTAAATTTATGTTACCGGACAGTTTTAAACATAAACGTTTCAATCTATAAATTCCTTTACGGTTAAACTTAATGAAAATCGTGAACAAAACACTGTCCATGAAAGTAGTGAATATAAATTCTTAACTGGCTTTTGCACGCGGCTTCGTCCGCGTGAACATCGTTTTTATGAATGTCTTAGAGGGTGCGCGGTGCGCGAGCCGCAAGTGGCTTGCGAGCGTGGACATGAATTTTTCTCCGGATCCATCGGGAACTATGTCAGGATATGCTAATTAGTAAATCATATTATTTCCCACCCCCTCAACCATCTCTGTGCAGAAAATTACAACAATCCATTGTTCCGTTGCAATGTTAAAGAAATTAACCTAAAAAAGAGAATTTTTGAGTTACCTCACGAACTGCAACGGACTATGCTATTTTCACGGGATAAAAAGTAGCACATGTCCTTCCCCGTTACACAGGCTACCTTCATGCCAGATTTCATCAAGATTGTTCAAGGTGTTGAAGCTTGAAAAGGTTACAAACAAACACATTTTCACTAATTTATAATATTAGTAAGGATTGATTATTATTAACGTTAATTTATTGATTGAAATGCAAATATTCCTGTGCCGGTAACACCTCGCCGTTAAGACGACGTTTATGAACACACTGATATCCAAATATTTATGGCCGATGAACAAATTACAATTATAAGATTTAATATTAAACTAAATCCATTATTATTCTGACTTATACCGTTCAAATCCTGTTTGTTATTGGTCCGTCTGTGCCCTCTTGTCAGTCGCCCGGAGTGAATATTAATGGATTTAAACTTTGAAAAAGTCGTTTAATTTCGTCAAAATCCATTTGAAACGGTTTACGATACGAGCTTTGTCATAATATCATTCTGCTCTAAGATTAGAATTTATATCCATTTAATTGCATATCGCATAGTATTTCACGGATAAGAACACCCAAATAGATTTGATATCTAACGCGGTCGGAGTTTGGAAATTGAAAATATCTCTCGTGAGTAGGCTTACCAGACATTAGGATTTGTCCTGACATGTCAGGATTTTTAGGCACCCGTCAGGATTGCGGCCGGACTTTGAAAATGTCAGGAGTTTTTGGATTATTTAGGTGTTTTAGGGTCTGCATTAAGTTACTGTTGCAGCCCATGGTAATTTTTCACTGTGTGGAGAGTAAGAGTAGCCTCAATGGCAGACTGTGAGTCGGTGAGTGACACTCAAAGGAAACGACATAAATTGGTATTTTATTACCATGACTGTGCTTCGTCAAACCGCGCGCGCGCGCAAAATTCAGTAAAATGTCAGGACTTTTTGAATAAAATCAGGCTTTTTGTTAAAACTTTTAAATTTAATATCTGGTAACCCTACTCGTGTGAAACTTGTTCCCGACCGTTCTAAACGGGCCTTTCAAATCACAAGTTGTTAAACTTTCATTTCCTTCATTCTACGAGTGTAAGTCTATTTTTTCTAAACGGAGTTATTTAGTTTCATATTATTCTGTAGGCATATTCTTCCTATGTTTCAACTCTAGCGTATGATCTTTTTAGGGTTCAGTACCTCAAGAGGTAAAAACGGAACCATTATAGTATCACTCGTGTGTCTGTCTGTCCGTCCGTCTGTCACCGCAGGAATAACGGCCCTCACTATATGCCCAAGGGTAGGTAAGTAAGTGGGGACGCTATATCATAAACGTGGTAGTTTTCAAGCGACTTCCAAAAAGGAGGAGGTTCTCAATTCGTCTGTATGTATTTTTTTTGTTTTTTTTTAATGTTTGTTACCTCATAACTTTGGTATGGATGAACCGATCTTTATGATTCTTTTTTTATTTGAAAGCTAGTGCTTCCCGTGTGGTCCCATATAAATTTTATTAAAATCGGTGTAGAATTTTATTCGAAAATTAACAAAAACCAAAAATAGTAATGCAAAAATGTACTAATTTGTTGCGATGGAAATCGGTTTTTTAACGTGTTTAGCGTTTTCAATTATAGCGTATCTGGTAGATATAAGAGAGGGAATGTCACCAATTTGGTCCGAAACTACTAGACCGATTGAGTTGAAATTAGGTACACATATGTAAGTCGGTGACCCAAAGACGGACGTGTAACTTAAATAACTGAATTTCAAAAATGGGGGCCACTTTTAAGGGGTTAATTAGAAAACTTTAAAAAAAGCTTTGCAAACTATATTGAGTGACACATGAAATGAAAGGGCTTGTTGTGAGGATCTCAAATATTTTTTAACACTATGATAAATAGTTTTGAAGTTAAAGAAAATAGGCGAAAATTTACCTTACGGGGGGTTCCCCCAATATCTAAAACTATGGACCCAAAATCTTGGAACAATCACAGTATAAGAAAATCTAAAATTCTTTCGTTCCCACAAGACTTATTCCGTAACGCCACTCTGGAAATTAGAAATTTCATTTTTTTCTAAAGTCCAGAGTGAAAAGGCAGTTTCATTTCATTATAAAAACAATACATTTGAGATTCTCACAACAAGCTTTCATTTGATACGTCACACGATATACGTAGTTTGCAAAACTTTTTTTTTATAAAGTATTTACTGAGAGGACTTATTCTGTTGGTAGTTAAAGTTTGGTGCGGAACCCTGTTTGTGTGACCCGCAATTGCACTTGACCGGTTTTTGCTACTTTTACATGCTTTCACATTACCTTCACATTAGATATCTACTGATCCAGTCATGGGAAGAATAATATTTTCTAACTTCATCTTAAATCGTGAATCTGGCTACGAAAAAGTATCAACAAGGGTTGTTGAGAAATAAAAGAGTTTTCACTTGTTAATTACTTTATACTAACTGTTGCCCGCGGCTTCGCTAAGCGGCTCTCGGGTATTTTCTTCCAACGAACTTTATTCGAAACAGTGTTCTTTTTTAACCCTTAGTGCGCCTTCGTCATTTTCTTCTTGTCACTTTCCTAACTCCTCACCTTTTTAACTGGTCTCTTTTTCAAACTTAACACTTTCCTAAATCGTCAACTTTTTAACTGGTCTCTTTTTCAAACTCGACACTTTCCTAACTCGTCACCTTTTTAACTGGTCTCTTTTTCAAACTTGATACTTTCCTAACTCGTCACCTTTTTAACTGGTCTCTTTATCAAACTTGACACTTTCCTAACTCGTCACCTTTTTAACTGGTCTCTTTTTCAAACTTGACACTTTCCTAACTCGTCACCTTTTTAACTGGTCTCTTTTTCAAACTTGACACTTTCCTAACTCGTCACCTTTTTAACTGGTCTCTTTTTCAAACTTGATACTTTCCTAACTCGTCACCTTTTTAACTGGTCTCTTTTTCAAACTTGATACTTTCCTAACTCGTCACCTTTTTAACTGGTCTCTTTTTCAAACTTGACACTTTCCTAACTCGTCACCTTTTTAACTGGTCTCTTTTTCAAACTTGACACTTTCCTAACTCGTCACCTTTTTAACTGGTCTCTTTTTCAAACTTGATACTTTCCTAACTCGTCACCTTTTTAACTGGTCTCTTTATCAAACTTGACACTTTCCTAACTCGTCACCTTTTTAACTGGTCTCTTTTTCAAACTTGACACTTTCCTAACTCGTCACCTTTTTAACTGGTCTCTTTTTCAAACTTGATACTTTCCTAACTCGTCACCTTTTTAACTGGTCTCTTTTTCAAACTTGATACTTTCCTAACTCGTCACCTTTTTAACTGGTCTCTTTATCAAACTTGACACTTTCCTAACTCGTCACCTTTTTAACTGGTCTCTTTTTCAAACTTGACACTTTCCTAACTCGTCACCTTTTTAACTGGTCTCTTTTTCAAACTTGATACTTTCCTAACTCGTCACCTTTTTAACTGGTCTCTTTTTCAAACTTGATACTTTCCTAACTCGTCACCTTTTTAACTGGTCTCTTTTTCAAACTTGACACTTTCCTAACTCGTCACCTTTTTAACTGGTCTCTTTTTCAAACTTGATACTTTCCTAACTCGTCACCTTTTTAACTGGTCTCTTTATCAAACTTGACACTTTCCTAACTCGTCACCTTTTTAACTGGTCTCTTTTTCAAACTTGACACTTTCCTAACTGGTCACCTTATTCTTGTTCGATGATTTACCAACGAGCAGCTTTTCATTTTTATTCATACGGGGTGACTGGTATAACACCGGACGCATTTCAGGAGGTGAATCAGATGACGAAACTGATCAATTTTTTCCCAAAGGAACCAATGGAGTAACTATTTAGTAATCTGTGCCAATGTTCAATTTGCATTAGAAAATTTGGACTTCTCATACAAAGTTGACTAATGAGCTGATCTATTTGCATGGCCTATTTTTTTATTGACCATTGGTTGGAAAAAGTTCTTTAGTTTTGTCTTCTGATTCAGCCCCCTGAAATGCGTCCGGTGTGTTACCAGTCACCCTGTGTAGCAACTTATTCGCGACTTCTGATTGGCACAATTTTTTTCAGTTCTGCATTGACGACGAAACGAACTCTTTAGACAGCTAGACAGATAGATATTCATTCATATCAGCTCATATACGTCCCCACCGAGGGGCTCGAGCCTACCCAAATCGGGCCTTAGTCGCCCACGCTGGCCCAGTGCGGATTAGTCGACTTCACACGCAACCTTCGAGTTTCTTCGCAGGTGTGTGCAGGTTTCCTCACGATGTTTTCCTTCACCGTTAAAGCAATCGGTGAGTATACGATTATGTAGGTAAGTTTTGAAAAACTCATTGGTACATTGGCCGTTCGGATTTGAACCCGGCACCTCTGGTTAGGAGGACCGAGTCGTTACCGGTTGAGCCACCGAAGCTTCTAGACAGGTAGATATATAAAACATTTATTTAATACTATGACACAATTGCAAACAAGTGTTTCAGACATCAGCCAAAGGACAGCGAGGGTTTACCATCTACACTAGTTTGCCAATTACCTTTAAAACTACGTTTTTCAATACATAAGACTTTGGATAATAAGGTAAGCATAAAACCTCCTTGGCAAAGATGACCTATTCCTTGGTGTGACCTATGCGCTTCATGCGTCATCTCATCTGTCTCCTTCTGATAAAGGCCAACGTGGTATTTAATCTCCTTTCTTCACAAAGATATAATATCTCTTTTAAAACTATCCTCTCAAAAGTCTAAAAGAAGATTCTGTATCTTTGGTTAGAATATTGTGCGGTAAAATGAATTTTTCGCATAGTAAACTGGCATATTAAGTACCAATTTTTCGATCAACTGTATAGAATAATTGAAAACGTTAAAAAACCGACTTCCATCGCAACAACTTAGCACATTTTTGCATTATTATTTTTGGCTTTTGTTAATTTTCTAATAAATTACTACACCGATTTTGATAAAATTTATATGGGACCACACTGAAAGCACTAGCTTTCAAATAAAAAAAGAATATCAATATCGGTTCACCCAGTCCAAAGTTCTGAGGTAACACACATAAAAAAAAACATAAAGTGGAATTGAGAACCTCCTCCTTTTTGGAAGTCCTTTGAAAATCGCCCTCTACCCTGTATACCTTAGAAAACACACATCTACAGTTTATAGCCTGGATATTAACTGTCACACTACCATATAAATTATTGCCGGTAATGAGAATTGCCACAATTATTGCCACTGCCAACGATTATTCTGCGCGGGTATTAATTGAAATTATTAATTTGCAATCGCCTTCCATGGGAACGGGTAGTGGTCATCGGCACGTAGGTGTTAATTTTAATGCTCCATCTGAGTGAACAGTTAGGGATCTTTAGAGGTATAATAGTCATAAGTTTTATTTAGGTGGTAATATGCGTAGTTTATATACTTTTCAACATTGTAAAGGGATATTTTAAGATTGAATAATAAACATGGTTTTCGAAAAGCTATATAAGGTGTAACAAAATTAACTGGTGCTTCAACCCATGAAACTGAACAACTTTCCCCATGGAACCCATAGTCAAATCGCAAAAAAAAATTTGGCTCTCCCATACTAACTCGATCAGCTGATCAGCCAACTTAGTTTGGGAAGTTCAAATTTTTTTTTGAGATTTGACTGTGGGTTTCATGGGGAAAGTTGTTCAGTTTCATGGGTAGAAGCACCAGTTAAAATAGTTTCAGCTAATTTTGTTAGACCTTATATAAAATAGGAGCGTCGTCGGTAGCGTAACGGCTAGGGCCGATGCCTTCTGTCCGGGAGGTTCGAATCCTGCCACGTACCAATAGGTTTTCAAATTTTGATTTCATATGTACGTTTATCTGACGCTCTTACGGTGAAGAAAAACAACGTGAGGAAACACAGTAAAGTCAAATTATATATAGAGTAAACAAATCGTGAAGTGTTGTCTTTAAAATAAACCATTTTCAGTTGATATTTAAGTCTTTAATGAACTACACACACACACACACACACACACACACACACACGGTGATTTAATAAATAAAATTCTCGCAAGAACATGTCGATGTCCAAAATGTAATTCGATTAAGTAAGATAAAATGTAATTAATGATAAAATGTTTTGTTTACATGTTTGCCCATTCTTAAATAACTACACTTTACAACACCCCGGACACTGCATACAACGGTCGTGAAATGACATTTCTAAAACAAAATGACGGAGCAAAAAATTACGGTGACATCTTATGAGTTCGGCAACCAAACTATAACCACTCTGTGACGACGGGGTGAAGTCGGAATCTAGAGAGCGGCAGGGAGTGTCCATACTGTATGTTAGTACTAATATATTATGTATATACTTTGACTACTGTGCACGCCTTATTTGCATTTGGAAACGTGTAATTCATTTGAGAATTTTAGCTTTTAGAGCAGTGGTGCCAAACTGGTATTGCTCCAAGGGCTATTTTGAAAATCCTGATACGCGACTCGGGCACCGCCGAGTTAATAAAAAAAACATAAGTGATATAAAGGAAACTACACTGTACATTAACACCTCTTATTATTATGGTTAATATTATAAGATTTCAAAATGTTTATTCAGAATAGGTGCATGTACACTCTTTCTGATGGTAATAAGAAAGCGATTATATTTCATAATGTCAGATTGTGAAAAAAATATAAACAAACAATCATCAGTTAATAATTACAATAAATTCATTGATATAAATAAATAATGTCATTTGGACATGAAAAGAACACGACACGAGAAGTAATATATGAAATTTATTGAATTTGTCGTTAATGCCTTTGACAAGAGTAGGCCAGTTCACACGGACAGCACCCGTTCACGAGTATAACGCGAGAGTCAGCCATAGCTTCCCCTCGGCCATATTAGAGGAATAGGAACTATGATACACTTAATAACTCTTCAAGCAGAATAAACCGGAACAGCAAAAAGCTAATGCGATACTTGCGTACGTACTAAGGACTCACACCATACATACAGCGTAATTTTATTATTGTTTATTTATTTTATTCTACCCAATTAAATTTTTGAAAATTTGTGTACTGTTTATCTGATTTTTTTCGCGGGTGCTGTGGGTGGATGTGTTTCACTAATTTCTTAGAAGAGTGATGTGATATACTCCTATTAAATATATCGGGTACTACTGGCGTTCATTATTAAGGCAGCGTAATGAAAAAGATAGATATACCGTGTTTCAGAAAGAATACCAACGCCATCTGGTGCCGAACTGAGTTACAAAGTCGTCCGCTGAAACTGAAGCTGAAAGGTTCATGTCGCTTCACCCTTTCCTCACCCCATAACAACAGGTGTTGGAGCCTTGATTCTGCTCCTCAATATTATAATTTTTGCACCATTCTCTGGACTTTACGCATTGAGTACCTACCTAATACTACTCGTAGAGCGTCGGTGGCGTAACGGCTAGGGCCGCCGCCTCCTGCCTGGGAGGTCGTGGTTCGAATCCCGCCACGTACCAATGTGATTTCGAATTTAGATTTCATTATGTACGTTTATCCAACGCTCTTACGGTGAAGGAAAACATCGTGAGGAAACCTGCACACGCCTGTGGAGAAACTTACAGGTTGTGTGTGAAGTCGACCAACCCGCACTGAGCCCGCGTGGTCGACTAAGGCCCGATCGCCCTAATTCAGGGTAGGCTCGAGCCCCTCGGTGGGGAAGTATATGAGCTGATATGATGATGATGACTACTCGTATGTATTTTATTTAATCATCCCGCCGAGTTATTTTTCAAGTTTATCAGTAAATGTTTCAAGATGGCCATATACATTCACCAGTTTAAATATTAGTTTATCAACAATGCAACTTCCCTGCGATACTTGCGCTAAACGCATTAACTTAATGTTTATTCTGTTACGTTGTTTTAAATAATTTTCAAAAAAAACTTAAAAGCTTTTAGGTACAAGCTTTTAATTGAAAAGAGTTTTTATAATACTCAAAAAGTCAATGCTCAAATATAATGTAAAAAATATACGGTTCCAAATTCAAAAAAGGTGAGCGCAGTAAAGTCTAGTTGTTGTTTTCTTATGATTTTATTTGAAAAAATATAAAAGACTATTCTGGGACCTTGATTCCACCTTCAAAGTTCATCATCAGATCAACTTCAAAATACCAAAAGGATCTATTGTCACCGGGAATACGGCTTCATTCCAAATTTCATCTCTATCGGAACCCTGAGAGTTGCTTTAAAATCAATCGCAAGATTTGAAATAAACGTACGTACTCGTACATACTTACATACATTGCAAATTAAATAAAAGCTTTTAAAATATGTTGTTTCGCTCGCACTAGTAACTTTTTCAACGAAAGTGTGATATGACAATTACTCTGATAGTATTAAGGTATCGTAATGATTTAAGTGTCAAAGTGTGGGTATCGGCAAGAGCTTTAATATAGAAGAAAAAAATAAACTCAGAAACTTTTTAAATTTTTTTCTGGACTTTAGTAATTATTATTTTAATATATAATATTTGAGCTATTCTGCTCACTTGGCACGAGGCAAAGTGGCAGAAGCGGAGCACAGTCGGCTGGAGTTCAGTGCGAATTAATAATAATAATTATTATTTACAAATATAAAATTAGAGCCTCTCTGCTCACTTGGCACGAGGCGAAGTGGCAGGAGCACCTCCAGCGGAAGCACAGTCGGCTGAAGTTCAGTGCGACGGGGAGAGAAAGCGTCGAACTATCCGGGCATTATCGAGGAGGACTGCTTTTTGCATTGCTGCAATTATTGGTCTGCCTCGGAGATCCAGCCGCCTTAGGTGACGTTCAAGGTCGGCTGGAATTAGCCCGTTCACGGACAGGACTATGGGGATGATTTCGGTGGATTCCACTCGCCACATATCAGTAACCTCGTGTGCCAGGTCCAGGTACTTGGTCCTTTTATCGGCATCAGCCTGCACGAGGTTTTCGTCATATGGGATAGTGACATCAACCAAAAACACTCTTGACTGCGCCCGATCCATCAACACGATATCAGGCTTATTCGAAGGAATAGTCCTGTCCGTGATGATGGGTCGGTCCCAGTAGAGCTTGGCGCGGTCGTTTTCGAGAACCGGCTCCGGCGTGTACTTGTAAAATGGCAACCGTCGAGATATGAGGCCATACTTAAGAGCGATCTCTTGGTGCAGGATCCTGGCTGCTTGGTTGTGCCTGTGCAAATACTCAGTGTTGGCAAGCATGGAACAACCGGAGGTTATATGACGCAGGGTCTCCCCTGGTTGACGGCACAACCGACAAACGTCCAAGGTGCCATCTTTAATTATGAACCTCCTATAGTTGTTCGTCTTGACCACCTGATCCTGTATAGCACAGACAAAACCCTCGGTCTCCGCAAAAAGATCTCCGAAGCGCAGCCAGTGCACGGAGGCCTTTTGATCTACAAAGGATCCACAAAGGGTCTTGAAGAACCTACCGTGCAGCTCTTTGTCTTTCCATATGGCCTCTCGATCAGTAGTGCTAAGAACAGCCGGTGCCTGCCAGTTCTCTTGGGCCATGGATAGAGGGGTTAGTCCTTTATCACACGCTATGACAACTCTATGCAAGTCACTACCGATTTTCGACAGGAAGTAACTTCGTAGGCTGCATATCTCGCGGTTATGCATTTGTTTGGCATTGAGGAGGCCACGACCGCCACTCTTCCGCGGGATATTAATTATTATTATTATTATCTTTATTTGTCAGACAACATAGTCCATTTTTGTTAGTAACACAAACGTCTTAATACACTAATGTTAGTAAAACACAGATTGTAGAAACAAAAAAAAACAAAACAATTAAAGTGAAATCAGTGGTGAAAGTTCCATATCTTAACATGAATTCATGTAATTGGAAAATTCAAAAAATACCTAAAGGTGATGTCATGCTATAATATTTTATGATGGGTTGATAAATAAAAGTACATAGTGTGTACATTATGTAGAGCGCGCGGACGTTCCCACAGCATTGCAGTTCGTAAGTGTATGCATGTAGACTCGATTTGTGTAATGTAGAAAATGACTGTTTATAATTAGTTTTTTAAATTAAAAAAAAAATTAAGAAAGATGTTTGAAAAAATTGTCTGAGTTCACTTCACATTACACGAAGATCATGTAATGCATGAGATCTGTGATGTTTAGGGTTCCAAACCTTTAAAAAGAAAAAACTAAACCCTTATGGGATCACTTGTGTGTATGTCTGTCCGTCCGTCTGTCACAGCCGATTTTCTCAGAAACTAACTTGACCGATTGAGTTGAAATTTGGTACACATATGTAAATCGGTGACCCGGAGGCGGTTATGTAACGTAAATTAATGATTTTTTTACATGGGGGCAACCTTTGGGGGGTAAATTAGAAAACATTAAAAAGTTTTGTAAACTATATTGTGTGACATATCAAATTAAAGGGCTTATTATGATATTTTCAAATACATTTTCTATCATTTTAAAATAGTGTTGACGTTATTTAAGTAAAAGGCAAAAATTCCCATTCTCCCCCTCCCCCCCTTATCTCCGAAACTACTGGGCCAAAATTTTTGAAAAATCACAGTGTATACGAGGTTAAATGCATAGATTACAGGAAAATCTATAAAAAAAATCGAAAGTCCTTCCGTTCTTTCAGGAAAAATGAAATTTTGTAAAGTCCTATTGTTTAGAAACTAGCGACTCCTAGTGGGATCTAGAAGTGTCTTCGACATAGTTAATTTACGTAGTAATACGTCAACAGTAATTAGTTTCCTTTTACCTATATCTATTGGTGGCGCTGTAGATAAAAATTAGATATTGCTACGGAGCCCTTGGTACGCGAGTTTGGCTCGCACTTGGCCGTTTTTTATTATTGATGTCGTACAGTAAATAAATATTTTAATTTTATTTTTACACATTTAATTCGTTTATATTCTTGTTTCATAACAAAATATTATCACCTGGAGTATTGCACCGACCTCAGTGGTCCCTTATTCAAGCTCATGTATGATGAATTGATGATGAATGATGATTTATGTAAACTCAGACGAAAATTGCATGACCCTCTGTCCAAATCAAATGCGCAATCAATGAAATTCGCGAGCAATCCAGACTTGAATAGGGACAAAGCTATAAGCTCACTACAGGTGGCCCTGTGCCAGTTCAATCTCATGTTTCGTGCAATTGTGATCCTGCAGCCTTCCGGTCGGAACTGTACCGCCCATACGAGAAAACTTTACCAATATAACTCCACAAAATGTTTCATCCTTATCTGCTAGCATTAGAGATGATAGTCCAATGATTTGTATGTGTTCAAAATTGGGGCACTTGCATTCAAAATCAGTTTAATTGGCCTTCACCGCAGACATTTAATATCTCATAATGCGAACCAAAAAACAGAAAAAGGCACCCTTGATCTCCCAAAGCTCAGCATCCTCATTCAATGCGGACAAACTGAAATACGATATTTTAGTGAACCATTTGTTAGCAGATGGGTGTGACGCGAAACAGGAAGCATTCTCAAATTTGTTGCCACTGGGGGCTGGATGATCTTTTTTGCCTCTTTTTGTTTGTGGAGACATTAGTAGTAACATACTTTTTTGCAGCAGCAAACAAAGTACCTACCTAAGTTTATCTATATTACACTTCTATATTTATTAAGTTTGCAGGTACAAATAATATAAGCGAACACGTTTAAAAGTATTGAGTATCATAATACCAGGTGATTATCCATACGTATTCATTTCTATTCCAAGTTTTGCTAGTACAAGCAAATAAAAGAACAATTATGTACAAGCAATTAAAAACCTGATGTAAACTCGAGTAGAATTACCTGTACAAAATATGACGTTATCATATTTCTTTCCGTAGAAAGTACATAGCCGACCAATGTCGAATCGCACCTCGCACACCGAGGCATAACTATATCTAAGTGCGGTAAGCCCGCTTCTATCTTCGGCAACATCGTCACTTACCACCAGGTGAGATGTTGTCAAGGGTTTACCAATTGTGAATAAAAAAAAAGCATTATTTAAATTGCGCGTACCATCCTTGACTACATCATCACTTACCATCAGGTGAGATATAGTCAAACGCACTCAAATTTTTTGTAAAAAAGTCAAGAAAAAAGTAATCCTTCAAGCAAAAGCGGTCAGACCAACCGCGGTTTATGTTCGCCCATAACATGCGATTGTAAATTAATTCGGTCCTAAACCACAACGATCCTTCAACATTTAAGCACCGTCGACAAAGTCCCATTAAAACTATTTCCACTATTGGTCTAACGGAACAAATCCCTGCTGTCTCGAAAGTAACATTCTGTCAGGTAAAAGGAATATGTTTTTTCAAGTCTCAGCTAAGGGCTCTTCAAACAACTCAAACGTTTATTTAATATTTTAATTAAATTTTTAGGGTTACGTACCCAAAGGCTAAAAACGGGACCCTATTACTAAGACTTCGCTGTCCGTCTGTCTGTCTGTCCCGTCTGTGTGATACCTAAACAGTTGAAATTTTCACAGATGATGTATTTCTGTTGCCGCTATAACAACAAATACTAAAAAATAGAATAAAATAAATATTAAAGGGGGCTCCCATACAACAAACGTGATTTTTTTGCTTTTGCTCGATATTGATAACGGCAACAGGTATTAATTATATATACAGGTATTATTAATATACTCACAGAATATTTAATATTTAGTAAATGTATATTCACTTTAAAAAAAAATTATAAGAAATATATCTAAGGGGGGGGGGGGCTTGCATACAACATACTTGATTTTGTTGCTCGATATTGATAATGGCAATATGTAGACGTTTGAAATATTCACAGAATAATGACTTCTAATATTAACTTTAAAAATAAATAATTAAATTATAATATTACAAATATTTAAGGGGGGCTTACATACAACAAACGTGATGTTTTTGCTCGGTATTGATAACGGCAACAGGTAGACATTACAAAAATATTCACAGAATATTGATTTGTATTATTCACTTTAAAAATAAATTAATTAATTAAAATAAAATAAATATTTATGAGGGGGCTTCGATACAACAAACGTGATTTTTATAGATAATGATACGGAACCCTTCCGGCACTTTGCCGGTTTTTATATTTGTCTGTATGTTTCTTTGTTTTTGCTGCTCTGGCTAGACTTTGAGTGGTACTTAGTATTTGATTGAGATGGTTTAGTTATATAGGATTTTATTTTAAAATAAGATCTTTAAGTCTCTAAAGTAAATGTAGAGAGGTATTATAAGAGCACGTTCAACATCTGGTTCTGCACAGTATAAAAAAAACGCGCGAGCCTTACAGTAGACGCATAATATGATGTGTAACATCTGACATAGTAAAAAAACCTGCCGGCCTTTCGAGGGCACACTCCGGGCTTTGCCCTACTCATTAGGCTGCATGGCCAATTTTTATTAGTCTTCGTGACTGAAAAAAAACTAAATCACTCCCACAGATGATACATTAAAAGAAAGAGACATGCTACACATCAAAAATCCTTTGTATGTAAATATGTGGTGATGACGCCAAAAGTGGAATCGCGGGGCTTCAGAAAAATAGTTTAAAAATTGTGTCAAAAGAACTCTTTGTAAAAAAGAAACCGACTTCAAACAGGAAACTAAGGTTCCCCATGATTTCTTTGGGATGCCATCCGATCCTGGTTTCCTTATCATGGTACCACCCTTGGGATATCTCCTTGCCAACAAAAAAAATCATTAAAATCGGTTCATAAACGACGAAGTTATCCGCGACCACACATAAAAAAAATATATACGGTCCTCCTCCTCCTCCTCCTTTTTTTTTTATTTTATATGTGTTGCAAAAGATCGTGTGAGGATGGTCTAAAAACTTATTCTATTCGTATACGCTACACAGAGGGATTATTATTTTTGTAACATCTGTACGCGTAGCTCTAACTAGATACTAATAGATAACCGCAGATGCTTTTTATGCGACTCTGTTTTTTAATCTTTTGTTGTTTTCGATACCAAATGTGCGTTTTTATTTATAGGGGCGGCAGTACTGGGGTAGCAGTCTGTAACACAATAACATGTGAATGATAGAGGTCGCACTTGTGGATTGTGACCACTTGTTATTAATTGGATACTTTTTTATTTATAACAACAACAAGTGCACAGTGCTGTTGTTAGATGCATGTGAACCTTTAATACCAATGATATAATAAATATTTCATTTTTTAATTTTAGTTTAAATTCGCCCTAATTTAGGGTAGGCTCAAGCCCCCGGTGGGGACGTATATGAGCTGGTATGATATGATGAATAAATATTTGATTTCTTAAATCAACAAGAAATGAGAGGTAGAGTATGTAGTGAATCCTATTATATTATTCGGCAAGGAACTCAATCAGGTTGGGGAGCGACACTGCCCCTCCCCAAACTCCCAATAAGCTACCGCTAATTACGTAATTCAAGGACCGTGACGAAAATAAAAATAAAAGGCTAGAATACCTCGCGAGAGTTTTAGCTTTGTGGCGGCGAAATGTAAAGGGAATGAGTCGACGCGGCCAGCGAGCGCTGCGCCCGCGCCCGACCGGGGTTCATTGCGGACAACAAACACTGTAGAGTCGCAGTATGTATTGTAACTATTTGCGAGTGGTCTAGAAAATCTTATTACACAAAGCCATTAAGTTTTAGCATGGGATTCTGCTAAGAATCCCATGGACAGCAATGCGAACAAATGTTTCCATACTTGAGGAACTACACATCAAAAAACGGCTCTCAAGGATATGCCAAGAACGCGTGCTGGGTTTTTTCGGCCACATAATGCGTTCTCTAAAGCGTGATCTGGAGAGGACGATCATTTTGGTACAGATTGAGGGAAAACGCGCAAGAGGAAGAACACCAGTCAGATAATCCGATGTCATAAAGGGCAAGGCGGGGGGCAGTCTGCACCGGGCAGTCCACCTGGCCCAAAATCATGTCAAGTGGAGGACACTATGTGGTCACGATCCTCAGCAGTGAGGGAACGACGAAGAAGAAGAAGAATTAAATTTTTAAAGTACTTTAAAAATAACAATACTGATTTGAATTAAAGATTATAATAGAAGCAGTGACAGGCCTACCTTTGAGCATACGCACACTTGGTCGTGGGCCCTTATAGTCCTTGCCAGATCAACAACTGATAAAAATATTTGTTTTGCGAAAACTGAACATCTGTAATGTCTAATGTCTAGCGACCTATTTCAACGAAAAGGAGCTAGAACTCACTTTAGGCATTTTTAGGGTGTTTTAGGGTTCCGTACAAAAAATTGGGAGATCTCCTAGGCAATAGGCATTATTTGAGTTTGCGTGTACCATTCTCTACTGCATCGTCGCTTCCCAGCAGGTGACTTACAGTTAAACGCACTCTATTTTTTAATAAAAAAAATATAAACGTAATTTGTGTCATGGAGAATGACATAGACTACTTTTTAGGGTTCCGCTCCAAAAGGGTAAAAATGGGACCCTAGTACTAAGACTCCGCAGTCCGTCCATCGTCTGTCTGTCTGTCACCAGGCTGTATTTCATGAACCGTGATAGTTATACAGTTGAAATTTTCACAGATGATTTATTTCTGTTATCGCTATAACAACAAATACTAAAAATTTAAAAAAAGTAAAAGTCTCCATAATAAAAACGTGTTTTTTTAAACGTGAAGAAACTAGCGCCATCTAGTATAATGGTACGGAACCCTTGGTGCGCGGTTCTGACTCTCACTTCACCGGTTTTTTTATCGCTCCCCAACTAAATGGAAAATTAAAATTAATTAGCAACATTTTTGTATAGACCACTGCCATAGATATTTATTTCAAAACGAAATATATATTTTTTAAAGGCATAATAAACATTCGGTCCGCAAAATAACTACTTGAGCGGCAAGATTTCATGATTGAGCGGCAGAAAAACATGTCTATAAGCAGCAACTCAACACTGTAGGAAGAGTGTGGTACTGGGAGTTTTAAATGGAAGCGGGAGCGAGCGAAGTGAGCTCGGACTTGCGGAGCACCCCGACTCGGATCCGTTAGGTTCGGAGACTGTGCGGGGAGGCGAGCTAAGCTTAGCTCGCCTCCCCGCACAGTCGTAGTGTTAGGTTTAACATGAGAACACAGAAGTAGGAGCCCCGAAGGGGCTCCGTCGACCACTCAACACTGTAGGAAGAGTGTAGTACGGGGATGTTTAAAATAATTACAGCCATCCAGAATGACATAAATTGCTGATTGATTTTGAAATTTTTGCTGACCATGAGTTGCTGACCAATTAGCTATTTCTGCTGACCGATTAGCTATTTCTGCGGACCGATTATATTTTTCTGCTCACAGAAATAACAATACTATGCTAACCATTTAATTGACACCCTTTCAAAACGGCTGCCCACGATTCAACTAAGTAATTTCTATAAGAGATCTCTCTCTTATCGTGTGGCATAATTAACCGTGCTATCCAGGGGATAGACGGCGGTGAAAACAAAGCATACATACACATAATAAGACATTTTGAACTAAAGCGTCGCATTACAATATTTTTTTTGGTGTAATTAAAGATAAAATTTACAATTTAGTCTAGGTAATGTAAGTCTTAGTAATTAGTTTTTTTTGTTTTTCATTCTTTTCAGTTTGATTTTAAAAAAAATATTTAATGATATAAGGAGCCTTCTAAGCTCAGAACAATATAATACGAAATATTTTTTGTGCTTCTAGGATTAATATTAAGTGACTTACTGTGTACTGCATAATTATCTGTAATTCCAAAACTACACAAAGCATTGTTCAGAACGCGACTCTACGCCACTCTTGTTCGCTACCATTACACTCGGGGGTCGATTTTAACGAACTAGGCATTGTGAACCAGTGCACTGCGTACGCAACTAATCAGCATATTCAATTTCATCTGCTTAATGTTATTTTTTGTGACAAGTGCAAACCCCACTCGCATATGGCGCGGTAAAAAGTTCTAACCCACAACCTGACAAATTTTGGAGGCCACTTAACTTATTTGATTTTGGAATATAATCAATGAACGAGTTAGGTATTCTCTTTTAATATGAATCATGAACTTCTTATTTCTTTCTTTTTTTCAGTTAAAAAATATAACACTATAGATGAGAAACATAACTAATTTTAAATAATTTATTATTTATTTATTTTAATTTTACATAGTACGTAATTGTAAAACAAAGTCTTCCCCCCGCCGCTTCTGTCGTCTATCTGTCTGAGTATGATAAACTCTAAAACTGTCGAATGGATGAGGAAGATTTAGGTGTTACTAGGATTATGTCATACTAAAGCACAGTACATATACAATATTAGTACTATGCTAATATTATGTGACAATGTTAATGTTTGTTTGTTTGTTATCTTTTCACGCTTCAACACCTTGACCAATTTTGATTGAATTTGGCATGCAGGTAGCCTGTGTCATGGGAAAGGGCATAAGCTACTTTTTATCCCGTGAAAATAGCATAGTCCGATGCAGTTCCTGAGGGAACTTAAAAAACTCTACTCTTTTTTTTGTTAATTTCTTTACATCGCAACGGAGAAATGGGTTGTTTTGATTTTTCACACAGAGATGGTTGAGGGAGCGGGAAATGACATAATTTACTATTTAGAATATCCTGACATAGTTCCCGAGGGATCTGGGGAAAACTCATTTCCACGCTCGCACACGTCGCAACGGAGCAACGGATTGAGGGAAGAATAGTACGTGCTCGTCCATACAAAAAGAGAAAACGTTTTTCCACTTCTAAATATTTTCCAATCACCATGATTTTTTAGTATGTTATTGACACAATGAATTACTAGGTTTATAGCTTTTCCTTTTTTCAAAATTTGCTATAGATTCAGACTTATAGGCAGCTCAAGTAACGTAATTTTTGTGATTAAAACTGTGTCGAATTAAGCCGTTTTTTGAACAAAATCAATGTATTTTTTTTAAAAAAAGCGAAACCTATAAACCTAGAACATATTGTGCTGAAACGATCGACATCAAAATCAAAGAGATTTGTTGAGATTTAGTTAGTGAAAACCGTTTTCTCCCGAAATAGGAATTTCGTCCAGAAAAGTACCTATTGTCAGTTGCGAGCTGCAACGCTCTCTATCGCACGATTGGGGGTCGGGGGGAAAGCAAAGCACTCGTACAATAGAGATGTCGATGGTGAAGTCGATAGTAGAGATGGGATCCCACCCACGTTATCGATATCTATATCTGTTTAAAAAATTCTGGGAGTGGGAAAAGTTAACATTAGTAGGTTTTCAAGAAAAAGATTGACCAGTGATTATTGTTTTATTTCTTCCTAACTCAAAATGGATTACATTGCTTTTTTTTTATAAACGATTGTGTGTTTGTACTTCGCTGTTCCAAGACGTTACAGCAGCTAAACATGTTCGTGAATGTAGCCGAATTTTCCATCGTCGCATTTGGACGAATAAGACGAATACGCGAACACGAATAGCGATGTGATGTGCTAGCATTAGAGTTCGTTGTTTTGCTTCAGAGCCCTTATCTTTTTGCTTTGCACTAGGTTAAGTGCCTTCCGTACTCGCCTCCCCTGCCCGGTGAAGTTGTAAAGGCCCCCAAGGCCAACAACAAGCTTGTCATTTCGAAAAAAAAATAAAAAATTTCAGAGCCCTAATAAAACCAAAACCGTAATGTGGCTAATCCACCTACTCATTTCAACGGTCCACGAATAAGAATAAAAAAAAAATACGGTACCTATACTTAACGTGACCATAGTCCCTTTTTCAGGCTGTTCGTCCCGCTGTCCCCAGCGAGGGAAAAAACGTCCCAATTTCGCAAACAGACCAAACGATAAATTAATTGAAGTATCTACCTATTATTTTTTCACTCGCAAACAACTGCTTAGATATTAGAAGTCATGTTACTTACTAAGGCCATAAGTAGCTCAACTTATGTGAACTAAAAAAAAAACTACCAAGTGCGAGTTGAACTCGCGTAGAGAGGGTTCCGTACAATTACAAAGACATTTAGGGTGATTTTTAAATAATTAAAAATATCACATTTGAAATCGTCACATTAAGATGCACTAGCGCTATCTAGTGGTGTTTTAGTGAACTATTTTCCGTAAATTTACGTAATAAATTGAGTTTACCACTTTATTTACAATTGATAGAATTCTTATAGGTTTTCCTGTAATCTACAAGCAATAAACTATATTTTGTAGTTTTGGAGTAATCACCTAATGGGGGGAATGGTCAATTTTCGTCTTTTTCCAAGCGATTTCCAAAAAGGAAGAGGTTCTCAATTCGACTGTATGTTTTTTTTATTTATTTTATAAGTGTTACCTCGGAACTTTTATTGGGTGAACCGATTTTGATGATTTTTTTTTCTTCGAAAGCTAGTGCTTCCCCTGTGGTCCCATATAAATTTTATCAAAATCGGTGTAGTACTTTATTAGAAAATTAACAAAAACCAAAAATAATAATGCAAAATTGTTCGAAGTTGTTCATTTGATATATGACACAGTTAGGTCTGCAAAACTTTTTTTTTAAATTTCCTAATTGGTCCCCCGAAAATACCCTTAATTTTTAAAAATATTTATTGACTGCACATCTGTGTTTGGGTGATAGGATTACACCATCCTACCTGATTTCACTTGATATGGTCCAGTAGATTCGGACAGTGATCTGTGATGGCTGTGACAGACGGACAGACAGACAGGCGCACGAGTGATCCTATAAGGGTTCCGTTTTTTTTGTACGGAACCCATAAAACCTACTTATTATTTAGATGGTCACGTTAGGTATAGCTCGTATAATTATTATAGTATCACATTAGTAGTTTCGTTCACAATAACTAGCATAATATTTTATCACGCTTTTATTATAAGGTAAGGTGCAGTGCAGCCAAACGCACTCAAAATTTTATTTAAAAAAAATGCTGCACCTGTATGTTTGTATGTAACCGACTCCTTTGGACTCGATTTTGACCCACTTTAAACGGACACATTTAATTCAAACTTTGTAGACTTATCAAGAATCAGCGACAATATAATAATTTCATAAGTTTGAACTAAAAAATAAATAGAGTTTAAAAAAACTAAAAAACACGCTTTTAAAGTACATCAGACTGAAAAGTAAAAAATAATTCTTAATATAAGTTGAAAATAATAATTAACAAAAAATACTAGTCTTATTTGGGAAAAAATGTAGACGAAAAATATGGCACAGAGCGCCCCACGCTTTTTCACAATAATCTAGTATTATTTTAGTAATTCTAGTTATATTTTTCGTTAATTATTATTTTCAACTTATATTAAGAATTATTTTTTACTTTTTAGTCTGATGTACTTTTAAAGCGTGTTTTTTAGTTTTTTTAAACTTTATTTATTTTAGATACACTGCAAATACCTAAATAACCTTACAATACAAAATTTCAGTCATTTAGGGCGCATATCGTCAACAAGCCGATTTATCAAAAATCAATTTAGTTTATAAATACTCCTTGCTAATTACTATTATCTACATAACAAAATACTCACTTGAAATTATCACTATTACCTACTGCTATTAACTTCAATTTCTCTGTATCGGAGTTTCGGGGACACCACAACAATCACTATCCGTAGGTACGTAAGAAAACATTCCGCCTTTCGTCGCAACTTCTCGCCAACTGGCAGCGTCCGTCGATGTGTGCGTGAGGCTCTTTGTATGTGCTGTGCGCGATGCCCGGGGGCATGAGCGCACGAGCGATAGCAAATGTTTTCCCAAATACCTATTTCGTTAGGATCGCGAAGCTATTCTTCCCTCTTAAACGACAGTTACAAAACCGATGGCCACGCGAGCGAAGCTAGTAAGTCATAATTTATGAATTTCACAGATACGTGTGCCAAATATACCACTTCAACACCATTGACAGCTTAACTGCTGACTGCCAGTAGTACCCATATTGGATTATCGACCGACCGCCACTTGAGCTCTTAGCTAAGTGCCAGATGTTACATATTCCCATGATTTGCAGCTAACACATTACAATTTCATAACTATCAAGTTCTGGACTGCGGAGTCTTAGTACTAGGGTCCCATTTTTACCTTTTTCGTACGGAACCCTAAAAAGTTGTGTATGTTTTATCCTAATTTTTATTTTTCATCATGTTTAGTTGTCTACGCAGATGAAATCGCAGGCAAAACCTAGTACAGATTTATATTTCAAATACTTATCAATAAATTATTTTTAAACTCTTACAATCTTACAAAAATGTCCTCTTTAACTAAACATTTGTATACATAATCTCAAATATCGAGTTTGAAAAATTCGGACCTTCAAAATTTTATTCTTTTACCTTTGCCTAAAACATATGTTATCTGTGACTCACTGGTATTAACAGAAGTTATATTGTGTTTACTTAGTCCATGGGGTCTTATCTTTTTTCATCCCTTACCATCACGTATTAGCACTTACCTGGGAAGAACACTTCCCCTCTCTTATCCTACATCTTAACATTCCCTTCCCGAAGATAAAAAACATGGATTTGTTATGAGTAATAGCCTACAGATGTTTCAAAGGTATCAAAAATAGAAATTAGGGGTTATGCTCGCCCTTTATCAATGATAATAATTAAAATTAAATCCGTTATCGGGCTCCGATCAAACCACCCAAGTTAGATTTGGAGTTAATTAATGGTTTGAAATGAAAAGCAAATTGAAGCAACTGTAGGAAAATAATTGGGAACGCTAAACACCAGGAGGTCGCGGGTTCGATTCCCGGCGGGGTCAACTTTGTAAGACTCGGTTTGGTTGATGGTAGGGCAGTTATAACCGCTAAGTCGAGCGCTTTAATTTACCCATGTTTTCGTGTATTGTCTGACAGTGGAAATGAGTAGGTAAATAAATGCGTAGGTATTTTCGTTTTATAGGGAAGTGCAGTATCTGTTTTGAAGTAACTAGTATCTCATCTGTGGTAGGGCGCTTTCATAGCCGGCCTGGCTAGCTACCACCATCTTATCTAAATCTTGCCACCAAACATCAGTGTTAACAGCATTGATGTGTTTCGGCTTGATGATAAGATAGCCAGATCCCTATTGCGTTGGGGAATCTTGGTAAGCTTACTTCCATCTTCGGGCATTATCGTCACTTATTTTATTACCATCAGGAGAGATGATGCCAAATAATTAGCAATTGTAAATTTAAAAAAAATATTAAAAACCGCCTTCAAACGTAACAATAACTAAGTACAATTTTGCTAACATTTATAAGATACAACACTACTAAAATATTAATAATATTGTTAATTTTCTAAAAAAAAACATAAAGTACCCACTGCTGGGGTACGAGTCGCTTAAGGTTAGGCAAACACTCTAATAAAAAAAAACAAAAAAGTAAAAGGACTAAGAAATATGGAACAGATTTTGATAAAATTTTGATGGAACCAACCTGAAAGTATAACCTATCAATTAAAAAAGAATCGTCAAAATCGTTTCTCAATCGGCGAAGAAATCTCGTACGTATAACATACACACACAAAAATCAAATTTTATAATTTTAAACAAAAAAAAATTACTTCAAACAGGAAACTAAGGTTCCCCTCGATTTCTCTGGGATGCCATAATCAACTCCTGGTTTCCTTATCATGGTACCACCCTTGGGATATCTCCTTTCCAACAAAAAAACAATCATCAAAATCGGTTCTTAAACGACGAGGTTATCCGCGAACACATATAAAATATATAGTCGTATTGAGAAATCTCCTCCTTTTTTTATATCGGTTAAAAATATACAGGGTGTAACAAAATTGGTGTAGGACCCGTTAACTGGGGCTTCTACTCATCATACTGAACAACTTTTGTTCTATGACTTTCTTAAATCGTAAAAAAAAATAACTCTCCATACAAATCGATCAGCTGATCGACCAATTTTTTGTTTATTTGTATGAGGGGCCCAATATATATTTTTTTTAAGAATTGACTATGGGTTCCTTGGGGAAGGTTGATCAGTATGATGAGTAGAACCCCCAGTTAACGGGTCCTACGCCAATTTTGTTTAAAAATTCCTAAATAATTAACGAGAAAAGGAAAACTGGAGGAAATAACGAAATAGGTCATTTGTATAACATAAAATTAAACTAAAAAAACATGAATTGAAACACATGAGTGCTCTACGCTTTGCGATAACCAAGCCTCGTTTAAAAAAACCGGCTAAGTCCGACTCGGGGTCATAAAATTGGGGTTCTGCACCAAAACTTTAACTACCAACAGAACAAGACCTCTCAGTACATACTTTGCTCTAGATAAAAAGGGTCTACTTATTCTGGAGTTTGAAATAGAAATTTCATTTTTCCTGTGGGAACGGAAAGACTTTTTCTCATAAATTTTCCTGTAATCTGTACCCCAGATACTGTGATTTTTTTTCAAGATTTTAGGCCCAGTAGTTTCGGTGATAAGGGATGGGAGGAATGATCAGTTTTCTTAAATAACTTCAAAATTATTTATCTTAAAATTATAAAAAAATATATATTAGGTTCTCACAACAAGCGCTTTGAAAAGTTTTAAGCAATATATTATGAAAACTTCTTTTGTTTTTTTTTCTGTTTCTTTTTTTATTTATTTACGTAACATTTCCGACTTTGGCTCGCCGACTTATATATTTGTAACAAATTTCAACTCATTTGGTCCAGTAGTTTCCAGGCAAATTGGCTGTGACAAACGGACGGACAGACACGACACACGAGTGATCCTATAATGGTTCCGTTTTGACATATAGGGAACCCTAAAAAATCAGTAAAGCAAAAACGTAACGACCTCATTTACGTTCAAAAACACATGCGATACATTCCACGACGTCAACACAAACACACTATTCCCCTGGCGAATTTAAATTTGTAATTCCAAACAGTCTTCGTTTCCTTCGACCAATAACGACTGAACATTTATCAAAAAAAAAAAGAAACAAACTCCACCCATCGACGGAAGCAGCTGCAGCCCTAATAATTACAAAACATGGTCTCTTGCCTGAGCATTGGGCTGCCGGCTGAGCAGGCTCGAAGAAATCTAGTAGTGTGTACGTAAATGTAGTGCGTTTGGGCAATTAACTGATCTACACCCGAACGGAGTTCTGGAAATGTGTTAAACAATATTTTTTTTTTTTTTATAATTATGCGGGTATTTTTTTCAGATGAAATATCTGCAGAATCGTCGCCTACGTTAATAATTACAGTCTGAAAAAGATTCGCGCGACCCCATGCGAGTGTAATGTCGGCGGCCCCTTTGACGCAACCATTTGACGCGAGCCGGCAACGGTGCAGCTAATTCAGCGAACGAACTTTACTTGCAGTAGTACTTACAAACCGCATCCGCGGCGTAATGCTTAGTCCATTCGCTTCGCACCAGAAGGTCGCGGGTTCGATTCCCGGCGGGTTTAAATTCATAGTTAAGCGGGCTTACCAAGATTCTCCAACGCAATCTGTATCTGGCTATCTTATCTTCAAGCCGGAACACATCAACGCTGTTAACACTGATGTTTTGGCGGCAAGACTTAGATAAGATGGTGGTAGCTATTCAGGCGGGCTATGAAAATGCCCCACCACCAACCAAACCAAGTGTTACCAGCACACAGAGTCACTGGTATTAATATGCATTGACTGACTTCTTATTGACAATTTGACAAGGAGCCTTTAGTAGAAGTGGTAACACAAAGGACTATTTTTTATCCACAATTGAAAATCCCTTGGCATAATCTCACCTCATGGTAAGTGACGATAATGCCGAAGATGGAAGCGGGCTTACCAAGATAAAGAAATATACCATAATTAGGCGGAAGTAAGACTCGGTTTGGTTGGTGGTAGGGCATTTTAATAGCCCGCCTGGCTAGCTACCACCAACTTATCTAAGTCTTGCCGCCAAAACATCAGTGTTAACAGCATTGATGTATTTCGGCTTGAAGATAAGATAGCCAGATCCCCATTGCGTTGGGGAATCTTGGTAAGCCCGCTTCCATCTTCGGTATCATCGTCACTTACCATGAGGTGAGATGATGCCAAGGGATTTTCAATTGTAAATTAAAAAAAAACTTTGTGTTACCGCTTCTACTAAAGGCTCAATGTCAAATTGTCAATAAGAAGTCAGTCAATGCATATTAATACTAGTCTTTGAGCTGGTAGACCTCGCGAGTTTTTCGAATATGTATGTATGTATATATGATATTTTTACGTTTTCAACCCTATTTTGTGAAGCCATCTCCGCCATTATGAAAAGTTCCAAAAACTGAACAGACAAAAAAAAATTCGTATAATTATCGAACTTGCTCACAAAATTTCACGAGAATCGGTTAAGAATTACGACCTGTAGAGGAGAACAGCCAGACATCCGCCGGACAGACATACAGAACCATTTTTTTTCCGAGCTTAAACTGAGACGCTTCGCTCGCGCTCGCACGATCAATATTTTTTTTTTGTGACCAAAATTTATGTTTTTTTTTTAATCTGGAAACGTGCCGTAAGCATTTGGTTTTGGAGCATAAAAACTCTTTTCAAATAAAAGCTTGTACTTAAAAGATTTTAGGGATTTTTATTCAACTTATTAGATTTTAATGCTTTCAGCTTCGAAATATTACTTAAAAGAGAACTGTTATTAAAGCCTTTACATCACACCACCTATCCTCAAGGACAGTGAGTAATGATTGGAGGGTATACCACTAATTAATAATTACTTTAAGTAATTATTAATTACTTTCAACGTCATTGATTTGACGTCGATATCGTATTTTTTTTTCAATTGGTAAGCCCTTGGCATCATCTCACCTGATGGTAAGTGACATAGGCCTCCCCCAAGGATTTTTACGACGACCAGTTCTGTGCTGCCCGCATCCAGCAGCTTGCCGCGACCTTCCCCAGATCATCGGTCCACCGAGAAGGAGGCCTACCTACGCTACGTTTTCCGTTGCGCGGTCGCGACTCGAGAAATTTACTGCCCCAGTGGCCATTTGTTCTACGAGCTGTATGCCCCGCCCACTGCCAAGTTTAGCAATTCTGAGAGCTATGTCGGTTACTTTGGTTCTGCTACGGATCTGCTCTTAACTTCTGTAAATACTCTTAATTTCTAATTCTACTTTTTAGGGTTCCGTACCTTGAAAGAAAAAAACGGAACCCTTATGTTGTCCGTCCGTCTGTCTGCCTGTCAAGACCCTTTATCTTGGGAATGCGTGGAGTAATCGAATTGAAATTAAAACTATATGTATATTTCGGTCTGCAGTCCCTTGAAGCTGCGAAAAAATCAAACATCTAAGTTAACGTAAAAAAAAAGATACGACCTTTTATGCCGCAAAAAACGTATGTTTCGACACTCTCAAGAGTATCAAAATTTATAGGGTATTTCCCGTTGACCGAGAACTATGAAATTTGGCAAGTAATACCGTCTTATACTACAAGTATAGGGGAAAATCTGAAAACTATACATTTGTAATTAAATCATAAAAAAAATATCATTGTTTTTATTTGAAGTACGTAATCATAATCAATTATGCAAGGAACGGCGGTCCAAATTTTTAATAGAGTTAACCATGTCATGTGGGGTATCATGCATGTTAGTTTAGGATTGCAATTATTCTACTTTTAATTTAGTGAACCTTTTAAATTGTTCTCTCCGTTACTTTAGTAACAAAATAATGTATTGCGCCAACTGGAAGAGGACTAATGCCTATAACACAGGCTCTTGCCTAGCTTAGGCTTTAGTTGTAATAATTTTAATACTGATCTGTATTTCTTGCTGTATGTGGTGAATATTTTTGTAAATTTTTGTGGTCAATAAATATAAATTATTATCGTATGAATGGGCTTCATTGGCACAAGCTTAAACAGATTTTTAATAAAAAAAAAATTGTGTATAGTTTTCGACTTATGACGAAGAATGAAAAAAAAACTTTTTTATATATATAGGTAGGTACCTAATAATTTTAGCGTATGTAGTACCTAACAGTTTGCACTGTTATGATTAATAATATATACCTAGAAATTTGTTCGGAACCCTCGGTGGGCGAGTCCGACTCGCACTTGTCCGGTTTTTTTAATTTAATTAAATTAAATATATACATCATTTCTTACGTTTATTTACATGTACTGTTTATTGCTGCACATAAAGTTGTTACAGTTAGAGCAGTACTTGACAAATGGCGCAAATGTCTCAAGCGCCTGTTACATTTTATGGATAACACCATTTTCATAAGAGGTTCCATCACCAGCTCGTAATAAACCTGTCGAGGCGCCGCCGATAACATCACAATCTCAACTCCACCAAAAAGCTAAAAGGCCGTTTACGCCCCTATAAACGTTTATAGATTCATAAAGTAGAACCAATCTATTGTTTCCATTCAACCCACGCTTTTCGTCGACAAAACTAATCGAGCTATTCCGCTTTTTGTTTCTACGATATGCCTGTAATCAATTGTCACCTTAAGCTGGTTGTTTCCCACCTAAGTTTTCGATGTCTCCGATCCATTTGGAACGGGTTTGGGATAGCTCGTCGCCTATAAACGATCGCGTATCGTATTGCAGTGAAGAAAAAAAACGGGCCAAGTGCGAGTCTAACTAGCACTCCGAGAGTTCCGTACCACCACACCCCTCCCCACAGCTACATAGTAATAATGACAATGATACCTATTTACATTACAAACAAAAGATATTAACGCGAGCGACAAAAATATGTTTTTTTTGTAATTTAGTTCGGACTCCTTAGCGCAAGTACGACTCACACTTGGCCGATTTTTATTATTTTATTTTAACTTGAGTATTAGTACTACAATCACACCAAGTTTCACGCTTTTATGTATTACCGTTTTTACGATAGAGGTAATTAAAAAATCCTACTGAAGACCTATAAAAAACACGTTATTTGATGGAGAACCCTCTTTTTTCATTTTATAAAATTTAAAAATAATTTAAGTATTTGTTCTTATGGCGGCAACAGAAATAATAATATACATTCTGTGAAAATTTCAACTATCTACCTATTACGGTAACACTGACGGACGGACGGACAGACAGACAGCAGAGGCTTAGCAATAGGGTATCCGTTGGTCACCCGTTGGTTGTACGGAAGCCTAAAGTCCTATAAAAAAATTTGAGACGATGTAATAAAAGTTTCACTTTAAAAAGTAGTGTGTGGTTTTTTGAAACCACGGTAAAAGTGAAACTTTTTTTCACATTATAGACATTTACAGAGGACGGAACCAACATGGCTGAGCTCTCGTCTTGGAGCTACGGTACAGAGAACGAAACGATCATACCGACCGTCACGCGACACACAGGCGAAAAAATTTGAGACGATGTAATAAAAGTTTCACTTTGAGAACACGTTTTTAGTATGAAGACTCTCCTTATTTTTTCACCTTTTCAATTTTTTTGTATTTGTATAGCGGCAATAGAAATACACATTATGTGAAATACAGCCCGCTGACAGACGGACAGACAGCGGTGGCTTAGTAATAGCAAAGTATACATATTAGTACTAACATACAGTATGGACACTCCCTGTCGCTCTCTAGATTGCGACCTCACCCCCTCGTCAACCAGATTGATTAAGATTGTTTACAGTTTGGTTGTCGAACGTATAGGATTTCGCCGTCATTTTGTTTGTTTCGTCATTACTTTTTTGAAATGTCATTTCTGGCCCATTGTATGAAGTGTCCAGGGTGTGGTAATAGGGCCCCGTTGGTCATTTGTTTTACGGAACCCTAAAATGGTGATGAGTGTGGGTGCAGGTCAGTGGTGGCGCGAATGGATGACCGCGCGCGCTGACACGGACCACGAACATACGATTTAAAAGCTCGACGAGCTCGAGCAACACTCGATATTTAAATTTACCGCCTGGATAATGTTACAGTGAATATTGAGATATTTGTTCGTGTCCTAGACAGAGATGCAGAATAGTTTGTTTTGATTATTTACGATCATTCATAGCGTGGAGGTCCATATTTCAGAGCAGGTGATTTAGTAGCGGTGCTAATAAAAAGTAAGTAAAACCAAAGTATATATATTAGCAATTGTCACCACTCCTGTGACAATTATGAAACATTCTTCCCAATTGTCCCTTCTAGCGCGTCTCCAAAGGGGTCAGATGGGACGAATTGTCACCCGGGTGACAACTGAGACATTTTTTTTCCAGTTGTCCCCTCTGGCAAGAAGCGGAAGGGGACAGATGGGAAGATTTGACACCCCGGTGACAACTGGGAAAAAAATCCCAGTTGTCAACCCCGGTGACAGTGCTAGAGGGGACAGGTGGGAACAATTCATACTAACATACAGTATGGACACTCCCTAACGCTCTCTAGATTGCGACCTCACCCCCTCATCACCCAGATTGATACAGATTGGTTATAGTTTGGTCAAAGTATATATATTAGTACTGAGTTTGGAGTATCTCATCTGTGGTTTAGTTCTTGGACGTATGGGATTTCGCCGTTATTTTGTTTGCTCCGTCATTTGTTTTTAGAAATGTCATTTTTGGCCCGTTGTATGAATGAAGTGTCCAGCCAGTGTATGGTAAAACGAAGAGCTGTATAACGTTATTGAGACAACGACTTATTTGTGAAATAATAAAGCAGTCAACAAGAATCCTTTGATTTATACAAGCTAAAACAATGAACTGACTAGTGACTCCACACACAAGACCTGACAGATAACAAATGGCACATCAATGCTTATTAATCTCCGCGGATACAATGCAATATTTTACTATGATATGTTTGAATAAGACTACGTAATCGATTGCTCGGGTATCTTGGAGCTATACACAACAATGCGGAGACATCGTGCAATCAAAAGTCAATTAAAATGCTGTTTATTCATCGTCGGTTCGACTGACGATGATTTATAGTTTCGCAGCGGGCTGCGTGCGCGCACTGTCGCGCTCACTTTTTAAATTAAAACCGTACCGGCCAGGGCGTGATCTTATCTTGGTCGATCAATTTAGATAAAATAAATATTTATACATTTGACCGTGGATGGGCGAGTAAAGCGATTCCGTAAATTGATTATGTCGATACAGAATTTTTAACTCACGCCCCTATTCAATCACTTGATCTGATCCTACTAGATATGTATGGTTTTTAATAAAGTCTACGATCTCCACAAAGAAAAATAAATAAAGAAATATAAAACGATTTGCTCTATCCAAAAGTAATCTGGGTACTAAGGCTGTATATTGGCAAATAAGCAATGAGAAGTGCTTAGTAAAAAAACGGGAAAATTATTCACGCTTAATTTATCGGCCTAAAAAAGGATATGTTATATTCAAGGATATTTCCTAGGGCCCTTGTAAGTTCATTACACGATTAGATTAACTTGACTCGATCATAAAAAAAATCCCAAACATAGCATAAATTGAAGCAAAGCCTGTAAACATTTGTAGAAAAAAAAAATATTTTAAATTTGAAATTTATATCATAACTTTCTGCTTTTCAAACTACGTAGTCTATGTTTATTCAAATTTAATTTAGTTCACTTTTTCGAAACTTATCAACGAAAAAACATTGGAAAAGTGTGGTTATTTTCTTTACTCTTTACACGTAAAGTGACATCTGTTCAATCAATGCCTCACCTATCTGTCACGTTTAAAACAATTTTCTGGTTCACGTACTTAATTAAATTGCGTTAAGGAATTGTGAATGAAACTCAATATACTTAGTAGAGAAAAATATTAATTTATTTATACTCTGCGTTTGGAAGCGTAATAAATACATTTTTTTTTGTTCTAACTAAACTTAACATCACAAGTTGTATCTTACACCTTAATATATTACTTATCTAACTATTTACAATTGACTAGGGTCCATTTCAGTTCTTTAACTCCTCATATTCAAAAGTCTTCAATTGATAAGTACTTAATTGTATCACAAAGTTATTAGTGGGTTGTAATTTGTAAAAACTTATATTTACCATCCATAATCAGGAAACTTACTTTACCAGAATAATATAAAACTGTAAATTCTATGCGAATAGGAATGTGTAGGTAGTGTTGGAGATTATTACAAAATTAATGGCAGTGATTACTATACATAGTGGGCGGTGTACCTACAAAGATAATATGATTCGAAAACCGCAAATAGATTTACAGGATAACCGTTTGGTACACAGGTACTTGAGGTTATAACAATAATTATGATAGGTAGTAGGGATGACGACAGCATCAGAAATAAATTATGAACTCTTGATCACTAAATTGTCCTCCTATTTAAACTTCGAAAAACCTTACTTGTTTTGTTATCCATCAAGTCTTCGATTTTTAATTCATCAAAATCACAAAATGAGTACATAAATGATGATGCAAAACTATGACGTCACGCCTAGGTATTTCAAACATTTTTAGAACAAAATGTCGTTTTTGACAGATGATAAAAAGTAAATCAGATGACTAGCATTCGTCATCCCTGTTCTTAAAAATATTTATCTTAGGGGGAATTAGATGTTATCAGTTTTTTTTTATGGAATTCTTTTTTTTCTGAAACCTATCGTGTGGGGTATTAAATGAAAGGTCTTTATGAGAAGGTACTAAGAAAACTGGTTGTCTGTAAAGACGGTTTACGGATGATAATTTAACGTGATAACGTGTCACAAGCCGAACGATTAGGCCGATCGTGCCTCTCTATCGCTTGTTTGCGCTCTCGCTTGGACGCTCGGCTCAGGCGGGACGTGACAAGGACGTGACACTTTTTAGTAAGTGCAGGCGGCGTTCATCGAATTATAAGAGGTTTTCACGTCTAAATATAACACATTACGTTTTAGCCACATGTTTTCAAAAAATTAAAAAAATATTTTCAAAACATACCAAGTTAGGGCTCTTCCAGGAAGGAAATGGATGCGTTAATTTTTATAAAACATGAGCCATTAATATCCTCATACGTAACTTTTAAAAAGATGGACAGTTCTTTGTTCTTTCATCATCATATCAGCTCATAGGTACGTCCCCACCAAGGGGCTCGAGCCAACCCTGAATTAGGGCGATCGGGCCTTAGTCGACCACGCGGGCCCAGTGCCCAGTTGTTTGTTCAGTTGTATGAAAACTGTCCAACATTTAACAATGGAAAAAAATGTAAATCCTAACTAATATTTCAAATATGAAAATGTGTTTGTTTGTTTGTTGCCTTTTCACGCTTCAACACCTTAACCAATCTTGACGAAACTTGGCATGGAGGTAGACTGTGTCACGGGGAAGGATATGGGCTACTTTTTATATCGTAAAAATAGCATAGTCGGATGCAGTTCCTAAAGGAAATAAAAAGGACCTTTTTTGGGTGATTTTTTTAACATCGCAATGGAACAACGGTTTTTTGAGATTTTTGATCAGAGGTAGTTGAGGGAGTGGGAAATAACATCTACTAATTAGCATAGCCTGAGACAGTTCCCGAGGGATCTAAGGAAAACTCATTTCCAATCTCGCGTACGTCAGCGTCGCAATGGAGCAACGGATTGACGCGTTTTTTTTTTGCATAGAAATAGTTAAGGGTGTAGGAAGTGACATAGACTGCTGATCAGAATAACCAGATATAGTTTCCGAGGGACCTATGCAGATCAGAATAGCTAGATATAGTTCCCGAGGGATCTGTAGTAAACTGACTGCTCGCTGACGGCTCGCGCAACACTCACCCTCAAAGATAGTTACAAAACGATGTCCACGCGAGCGAAGCCGCGGGCAACGACTAGTATTGCCTATTTTTAACTACTTTTTAGAAAATTAGATATGAGGATATAGCGAGACATGAAGCGTATGTTTTACAAAAAAAATACTCAGCGGTTCCTACCTGTAGGAGCCCACATATTGGTACCTTTTAAAATGCTTTTTGGATTTTTAGAAAATGTTTGGCTAAAAGGTAATGGTGTAGTATATTTTTAGAACCGGCTCACAAAGCCCTTTCAATTGATACCCCACACAACAGGTAAAAAAAATAAGAAAATATGACGTTATAACTCACCCTAAGGGAAACATTATTACGAACTGTATATCAAAGTACTGTTTTAACCTAAAGTACCTGTGTACGAAACGGCTAACCAGTACATCAATTTGCTGTTTTTTTTAACCGACTTCAAAAAAGGAGGAGGTTTCTCAATTCGACCGTACATGTATTTATATATTTTTATGTGTGTTCGCGGATAACTTCGTCGTTTATGAACCGATTTTGATGATTATTTTTTGTTGGAAATTAGATATCCCAAGTGTAGTACCATGATAAGGAAACAAGGATCTGATGATGGCATCCCAGAGAAATCGAGGGAAACCTTATTTTCCTGTTTGAAGTCGGGTTTTTTTTGTTAAAAAATATTCGTAGACCGACCACACTAACAGCACAGTATAATAAAGAGTACTAGCTAACAGACAGGTACAAGATTACGTATATTATGACGTATGAGCTATAAAGCCTTGGGTTTTTTTTACTGCGCAGTTAAAATAAAATTTAAACGTTATGTTTAAGTTTAAACCAATGATTTACACAAAGAATTATGTAAAGGAAATGTGCAGTGCAATCATTCAGCACCACCATAATATACGATTACTGACAAGGTTACACAATTTTTATCGGTTTGAAATATTACATACAATAGTAAACAAAGTCTTGTTACGTACAGTACGTGTTGTTAATAATATTTACACAAAGTAAGTCTTTCTCATGTTATTAGGCCTAGTGCTTGACATGGGAATTTGTTGTGGAGGCCTGAGGGGCCGCTCCTCACACTGGTGGTTATCAATCGAAACGTAACTATGATGGTGAGGCAGTCGGTCGTCAGGGCGACCGTCACTGCTTGCCACCGAGCAGGTCTCGTCCTCAGTACTCCGTGCCGAGACCTCGGCGCTCGCGCTCGTCGAGTGCAGAGGGCTGGACATCATCAGAATAGGCGGAGCCATGCCATACTTGTACCAAGGATCGTGAGAGGTCGGGGGCGCCGTGTACCTCAAATTCCCATGTCGTCCAAAACACTCCCTATTACTACTCTTCAAGTTATTCGCGTGATGAAGCGTCCGATTCGGTAAAGTCACGTCCACATCCGGTAACCGAAAATTTAGCTTTTCCCAACAGTTTCTTTCCCCCCACACTATCACTGTACACGTTTTAAGGAGCACTTTTAGATCTGGATCGATATTTATGGCACTTAAGTCTGTCGTCACGAGGAATATTATCTTTTGACGTCTATGCCGCACGTTCACTGAATTTATAGCACTTTGCACTGCGGCTTTTGATTCAGCCGAGTACCATTCCTGTTGCAAAAAGTTTATTGATAGCACTATCACGAGTCGTTTAGAACTTTCTGCGGCACTAACTAAACTATCACTAGAGCGTCTCTCTATAAGTTGCAGGTCCCTATGCTGTAAACACAAAGAATGTCCTGAGTTTTCTAGTCCTGAACTCACCGCACGAGTAACAAAGTCTTCGTCACGGGGGTTGTACACAAAAAGCGCATCGAAACGTTTGTTTTTGTTGTCGTTCATATCTTTGGGCGTAGAACTGAATACTCTCACGCCGTATCTCGAATGCATCCATAATTTGAAGTCCTCTCTGAACATGAACAGTAGAGCACACATAAGTAAGAGTATAATTGCTATTATCAGTACCACAGCGATGTAAGGGATATAATTTTCGACACCGTCATTTGATTCGATGAATAATCGCTTTAAAGTCTCCGTACCAGTTTCCTCTGTGGTGGCCTCTGTTTTACATTCCTTGGCCACAGTCGCGATGGTCTTGTTCATTGGCTGGCCGTGGTCAAAGTAGCACATCATGGTCTCGGTATCTTTTAATTTTTTTATTAGCCATTGATTCAGCTGAGCTACATCTTTACAATCACATATCCAGTTGTTCCCATCTACGGACACCCGCGTGCGGGGATTGTTGTCCGTAATGACTCTCCACGGCATGTAATCAACGTAACCGTTGTTGTCCAGGTCTAGAAACTCCAGCGAAGGCAGATAATTAAAAGTATCATTTTCTATAATTTTAATTTCATTATTTTGCAAATAAAGTTCGTTCAAGTTTTGCAGCTTCGTGAACTGCGTGTTCCGCAGAACCTCAATGTTATTGTTTTCCAAGTGGAGTATCCTCAGTGACTCGATACCGTTAAATGTTCTATTTTGTATTGTGTTGATATTGCTATTATTGAGATACAATACTTGCAATCTTTTTTTACCGATGAAAACGTGATTTCCCAATTCTTTTAGATCGTTTCCGTCCAAGTATAATTCGGTCGCGTCCATCGGTATCTGTTCGGGTACGTGATTGTATCCAGCACGCGAACAATCGACCACGTTGGAGTTCCAGGAGAGATCATGATAACACGAACATTTATCTGGACATGTCATCTTACAATCACAGGCGTCAAAGTCGCAACAATGGCACAGGGTGAAACAATGAGATTCATACTCGCACAAAAATTCAGAGGATTTTACTTCAAGCATGAGCACATCCGATTTGGTTCTCGAATGGGTTAAAGAGCACCTTACACTTTCTAAATCCATTACTCGCGGGCGCTGCCGGAGGTCACTTAATTGGTTAATTCTCTGCAGCCATTCCATTGTGCAGTCACAAGCAAATGGATTCTCACTGATGTAGAACTCCGGTAAATCTTTTTCTTCGGGAACAGCTGATATAGCAAAAGCGCCGACTTCCAATGATTTTATCTTATTTGAATAAAGCATAACCTTGTTGAGGTTGTATTTTTGTAAAAAAGTCCCTGGGTTTACTTTCTCTATAATGTTGTTATTTAACACAACAGATTCAATACTGCTTGGAAACGAAAATTCATCTATGTATCTTATCTTATTGTAGCTCACATCTAACATTTTGATATTACAGGATTCTTTCACACCATAAGTGTCTTCTAACTTTTCTATCTTATTTTCATGCATATCGAGCCATTCCAGGTTACTTGGTATGTGACTGTAGTCAAACCACAGCAGCTCATTGTTGGATACGTTTAACCACACGAGAGGCTGAGTGTTTGTAAATATTCCCTTTAAATCCACCAATTTGTTGCCGTCCAATCCAATTGCTTTCAACTGCTGGTTTGAGGAAAAAGCTCCATCGTCTATTTGATCTATGTTATTAGATGCCAAATTCAATATTTGTAGAGACGGCAAAGCTGCAAAAGTATCCTTTGATATTTTCTCTATTTTGTTTCCCACAAGACGTAAGCCGTATAAGTCGTCGAGGCCTTCAAACTGTGTTGTTGTTACCTTTGTTATTCGGTTCATGCCTAGATCTAGAGATGTCAAAAATCTCAACGTTTTTATGGCTTCTGGAACATCTGATAACTGGTTTCCACTAAGACCCAAATCATGCAGCTTCGTGATGTTTTCAAAAGAGCGTAAGTCCACTTTTGTAATTCGATTCCCGTCAAGGAATAACTGATTCAACACGTACAAGTTTGAAAAATGACTGATGTCTACTTCAATGATATTATTGTGAGCCAGCGAAAGTGAATGAAGATTTTTCAAATTGGAAAAAGCGCCATCTGCTATACGTGCAATATTGTTGTACTCTAAACTCAAAAATTGCAAACTGTTCAAGTCTTGAAATAGAAGAGAGTCAATTTTGGTTATCCTGTTGTGCGATAGGTTCAAAACAATGAGACGAACTAGCCCAGAAAATGTATCTCTGTTTACCCACTCACTGGTCAATTCATTTACTGAGAGATCCAAAATTTGCAGCTGGTCTAATCCTTCTAAGAGTCCAGGTGCCAAGACGCTTAGCGTATTGTTGTTCAGATATATCTGTTTTATATCTCTCGACGATTGAAACATTTCTGGAGGTAACGCCGTTAACGCATTTGTCGATAGATTGAGTAGTTGTAAATCGCTTAAGCCCACAAACGCTCGATCTGCCACATTAGATATTCTATTGTTTTGTAAAAACAGTTTCTGCAACGCGCGTAGGCTTGATAAACCGTTATCGGGTAGAGCACTAATTTCATTGTGTGACATATCCAGTGTCTCTAAAACAGTGTTGCATGACTTTCCAGGGGCAGTCGGGCCGTTACCCCAATCGGAGAAACCCATGTTAGAAATGTCTTGCAATCTATTTTGTGTCACATTCAACTCCTTTAAATTGTACAGCGGGCAGAATATTTCAGAAGGCAATATCCAAATATTATTATCACCCAAATCTAAACTTCGCAAGTCTGTTAGTCCTCTGAATGTATCTCTGTGAAATTCCATTGACATCGCCGACCAGTCCGTATTGTGCGTACGAATACTAAGAATTCGTAGTCCGCTAAGTGGGGACAACACAGCTGAGGGCACGTAACGGATCTTACACGATTCTATTCTCAGTTCTTTTAGATTGTGGAACCGGGACAAAAGTTCGGTCCCTTCTTCCTTGCGCCTGCCGACATCAAGAGAGCTCTCGAAGAACAGAACGTCGGTGCAGTGTAGGTCGAGGGCAGTGATGCGCTGCGCCTGCGAGGAGCTGAGGCCCGCCAGAAGATCGGTGGCGCCGGCGGCCGTGCGCAGCGAGCAGGCCAGCTGCACGCGCGTGGGCTCACCGCTGCCGCCCGACACGCGCTGCCACTCACACTCCTGCGGCGCCTCCGCCACCCGGCTCGTCAGCGACGCTCCACCGGCACCCGACCACATCCAACACCATGCCGCATACCACACGAGCAATCCCATCGATAACATCTCGAAAAACACACTTTTCAACTGTCACTATATTCAAATCGTCACTGTTTGTTTCGCTTTTATCGGGCACATCTCTAATGCAGTCCGGAAAACTTCACCAATTTCCCGTCAAACTTGTTCTGAAGTACGAGACATAACGGCACGAGTGTCTCTCGTTGGAGCGTAACAAGTCCGCTCGCGACGAGGTGCTGGGAGCGACTGGGTGAGTGACGGCGCGCGGAGAGTTGAGCGACCGGTGCCGGCACGCTCCCCGCGCGGACGCTCCTCCCCCAACAGTGACTTCCGATATGCACCTCTCTGTTCATCAAAAAGTTCACTACGGCAACAAGTTGCTTGCCGCAAGATTGGCACGAACAGGAGCGCTCTTTGCGAGCTTTTATAAACATGGCGGTGCTTACTTTGTTTGTTTTGCCGTAATCATAAAATTTCAATAGCGCCTCTACAGGTTCTAGTGAAAAACGTGTGAGTGAGAGCGAATTCTAGATCTTAACTCGAATTTTCATTCACCACCTAATCGTATCAACCGTTAGCTTGCTTATTTAATTTGCTAGGAAATGTTTTCATGCTTTTATTCGTAATTAAATAGATACTCCTTCCATGAAATGATACATTAATTTATACAGAAATTATACCTTTAGTAGTTAAACAGGGTGACTGGTAAGTAGTGCAAATACTTTTAAGGGGATAAACTACATCTAATTTGCAACAGAATAAGTTACACTAACTGGGGGTCGGAAATCAATGGTTGTCGAGTTAAAGCCCATTTCATTTTTATTTTGTATAAAAAACGCATTTGTTCAAATATTTTGTGATTTTTACAAAAAAAAGTTATAATACGGTTGGCGTGAAAAATACGATTAAAACTTTCTCATTTTAACAGCATTCCAAAAAAGTATAATAGTTAAAAAATACAAATTGATTGTAACAAAAAATAATGATAGTTGTCAAAACGGTGCATCAAATCCCATACAAATTTTCAATAAACATTATTTTCATGTTTTTTTAAATTTCATAATTTATCATATTTTTCGCATAAACAAAAATCTCTGACCCTCTAGCATCATGACTAACTTTGGTTCACAAGCTCATCCAAAAAATTCGAACTTTGACAAAAATCATTGTTTTTTGTTGCAATTAAGTTTGTAATTTTTTTACTTTGTTCGAAAGCGTGATAAAATGAGGTAGGTTTTACCGTATTTAGCATGCCAACTGTATTATAACTTTTTGTTAAAAAATCACAAAACATTTGAATAAAATATTTTTTCATACAAAATTAAAAAGTTAAATAGGCTTTAACTCGAAAACCGTTGATTTCCGACCCCCAGTTAGTATCACTTTTTCTGTTGCAAATTAGATGTAGTTTATCCCCTTAAAAGGATTTGCACTACTTACCAGTCACCCTGTATAATCTCATGTTTAATTAAATACCATCTTTTATATCTTTTATATCCTAAAAGCGTCGGTGGCTCAACCGGTAACGACTCGGTCCATCTAACCAGAGGTTACCGGGTTCAAATCTGGACGGCCAATGTACCAATGAGTTTTTCAAAACTTACGTACATACTTACCGATTGCTTTAACGGTGAAGGAAAACATCGTGAGGAAACCTGCACACGCCTGCGAAGAAATTCGAAGGTTGTGTGTGAAGTCGACCAACCCGCACTGGGCCCGCGTGGTCGACTAAGGCCTAATCGCCCTGATTCAGGGTAGGCTCGAGCCCCTCGGTGGGGACGTATATGAGCTGTAATGATGATATCCTTATAAGTAAATATGCAAAGCTAGTAATAGGTACCTATTAAAACTTTATAATCTTCGTATAGTTCGTAGGTAACTGTCATGTAACTCATGTATCACCCTCACATTTATTGACCATTTGAAAATCCAGTGTTTTTCAAACTGTGAAGTTTGAAAAACATGTGCGAAGCATTACTCGGGGGGTCGCGGACAAAATAAAAAAGGTAGGTAAGTGTTTCTAGTTCCAACACTACAATAAAATAAATTGGGACCTATATTGTTTTTTTTTTATCAATATAGGTCCCAAATGAAAGAAAAATATAAACGTAGTCTTTCAAACTACTAACATTTTGTTTGTTTGTGGCCCTAGAGGGTCGCTAGAATTATTTAACTTGTGAAGGGGTCGCGTACTTAAAAAGATTGAAAAACACTGATCAAAACCATTATCAGTGCATGTACGTATATTTAGTTACTAGCTTTTGCCTTTTGCATTTAACTCTTGTAATTACCTACACTTTTTTACTTTCGAGCGACAAAGAAGGAACGGTAACGATAGCACAAAAATCAAAGTTGATATTTTGATGGGATCGATTATTGTACACTAATGAGTCCAAAAAAATAAAAATGTTTGTGTGCATGTGTGTGTGTGTATCCTTGCTCTAGCTCCTAAACTAATGATTGAATTTTAATACACATTGGTTTTGACATATTGATTTTTACATTTCCAGACGTTTTCTTTTAATATATTTTTTTATATGTTGTACTTTTAGTTAACCATAGTAAAAAATCACTTGTTATTATTTTCTTTAAAAATACCTAGCTCTAAAGATTTTAATCAATTTTGTATGTTGCAACAACTTTAAACAACCCATACAAGTAACTGGTATCTCATCTGTGCCCATATTATACTGTGATGTTCAATATTCCAGGAAAAATCGTAATAAGGCACTTCACATAATATAAATCCAGTCTTTGTTAATGTTTCTCAAAAGTGGCTCTAACGATTTTAATAAAATTTCGTGGATTACTAGAACTTTGTAGTTCATTATTCCACAAAAAATCTAAGTAAGTTCCATCCATCAATCCAGATCATCATATCAACTCATATACGTCCCCACCGAGGGGCTCGAGCCTACCCTGAATTAGGGCGATCCAGATAAATTATATGTTAATTTGTGTATGCCCGACTACGCTAAACGGTAGAGGCTTCTTTTTTTATCCACATAGGTAGGCCCTTTGGCATCATCTCACCTGATGGTAAGTGACGATAATTCCGAAGATGTAAGCGGGCTTACCATGATGCCTCATCGCAATGGGGAACTGGCTCTCTTATCGTCAAGCCGGAACTAGCCAGGCGGTCTTGTAAAATGCTCTTCCACCAACCAAACCGTGTCTTACAAAGTTAGACTCAGCCGGGAATCGAACCCACGACCTCCCGATGTGAAGCTAATGGACTTAACCATTACGCTACGGAGACGGTTATATCGCTAGACAGAATGCACAGCGTGGTTCTACAATTTATTTTGAATTTTCCAAGCCGGAGGCTCCATTTTATTTAAACAAATTACGTATAAGAGTTGCCTTATTTCAAAATTTTATCGTTAAACTTGTTTAATTGAAGCTTCATATTATAATCAATTTAAAATGAAAACCTAACACGTCTAAGTAGGCTTTCTTGGTTTAGACACACCCCGGACACTGCATACAACGGTCGTGAAATGACATTTCTAAAAACAAATGCAGGAGCAAACAAAATCACGACGAAATCCCATACGGTCGAGAATCAAACTATAACCAATCTGTATCAATCTGGGTGACGAGGAGGTGAATTCGGAATCTAGAGAGCGGCAGGGAGTGTTAGTATTAATATATATACTTTGTTTTGAGAGTAAAGGTCGACAAACTTAAGCCGAGCCTGCAAAATGTTTGGATTTGCAAAATGTTTTGTTACCAACTGCAAAGAAATGTTTTTAAAATACAGTTTTATTTTTTGAAAACACTACGGAACCCTACTTTGCGCTAGTCCGACACGCACTTGGCCGGTTTTTTGTACTGAGAGTCTTGAACTTTTTGTCGCCGATTGTGGAACTTGTTCAAGGGAAGTATTTTAGTTTCATGTAACATCTGCACTATTTGTGACTTTTGAGCGAATAAAAAGTCATTAAATGAAACGATTAAACATATACAGGGTGAATGGTAATAAGTAGGGCAAATCCTATGTGCGCGTCAGAAAAAACATCATAAATGCTAGAATTAAAAAAAAACATGAAAATAATGCTTCTTGGAAATTTGTATGGAAGTTGAGGCACGCTTTTGACAGCAATTTTAATTTGTATTTTTTAAACTTTTTTGGATTTTTTGGAAATGTATTTTTTTTATCATTAATTGATAAGTCCTTGGCATCATCTTATCTGATGGCAAGTGATGAAAAGGAAGCTTTTATCGTATTTGACAAGTCAACTATGTTATAACTTTTTTGGAAAATCACAAAACAGTTAAACAGATGCGCTTTCCATGCAAAATTAAATGGACTTAAACTCGAAAACCGTTGATTTCTAAACCCCAGTTAATATTACTTTTTCTGTTGTAAATTAAATGTATTTGATACTCTTAAAAGTATTTTCACTACTTACCAACTACTTGCAAAAAGGAATAACTGTTCATACTAATCGATCAGCTGATGGACCAATTTTATGCATTTTTGTATGAAAGGTCAATTTTTTTTTGTTGAGTATTGACTATGGGTTACTTGGGGAAAGTTGTTCAGTATGATTAGTAGAACCCCCGTTACCGGTCCTACACCAATTTTGTTACATCCTGCATATCTAGCGCGCACCTGACAAACTTAGTTAAGTTCTAATTTGAATATTAACCCAGATGAACCTACTAATCGTCTAAACAATAAAAAAAATCATGAAAAAAAATATATTTTTTTAATTAAAAATTCTTTTTCCAAGTCGGGAAAAAGATCACAAATCACATGAAATTATAAAAAATAATAATTTCAGTGGGTTTCCGAAAGATATAAAAAAAAATTACACACGTTCTAAAAACAAATAATGTATTGTCCGGTTTTTTTAATTCCATAATCAGACCTTTGCGGAGCTTTTTAAAAAAAATATACACTTTTTTTTCGGAAATCTGACATACCAGATACATATTATATTAGTTTCTATAACGTGTTAACAAAATTACAATGACTTTGAGTGATTAACCTATGAATAAGAACCAAACTATAAAAAGTCTCAAGGTCACCCATAGGGAGAAGAAGCGAGCTATGCTCGGAGTTTCCCCTAACGCGATCAAATCAGAAATGAGGAGATACGTAGGAGAACCAAGGTAACCGACATAGCTCCCAGAATCGCTAAACTCAAGTGACAATGGGCGCGGCACATAGCTCGTAGAACAGATGGCCTTAGGGGTAGTAAAGTTCTCGAGTGGCGACGGCGTACCGGACGACGTTGCGTATGCAGGCCTCCCACACGGTGTACCGACAACCTGGTGAAGGTCGCGGGAAGCCGCTGGATGCGGGCAGCGCAGGACCGATTCTAGTGGAAATCCTTGGGGAGGCCTTTGTCCAGCTGTACTCGTAGATGTCTTCTGGCTGATATGATGATGATGATATAATAATTGCCTTCAGCAATAAATAAGTAATGGATAGTTGGCTTACTAAAAAAAAACTCTGAAAGCCCTTGAAACATTAATAAAAAAAAAAGAAAATTATAGAATAGGCAAAATGAATAACGCACGGTTCTCCCTCGGACAAAGTGGTCCAGCGATACTGTTCGAAATTCTTTGTCCAGTGGTGGACGGCTTTCGTCTGATATAATGATGATGAAGAACCAAATTACGTTTGTCTGAAGTGCGCTAGGAATACACTCGTTTTACGCATTATATACCAAAATATATATATTTTTTTCGCAATTGGTGAGCCCTTGGCAAAGTATATACAGGTTGTAACAAAATTGGAGAAGATCCCATTAACTGGGGGTTCAACTCGTCATACTGAACAACTTTCTCCAAGGAGGAACCCATAGTCAATTCTCAAAAAAAAATTGAACCCTCCATACTAAAATGCTGATTTTTTAACGTTTTCATAGAACAAAAAAAAATAAAAAATAAAATAAGTTTATTGTTTTTAACAAGGAGTACACTTTGAGATGGGGTCGGTGTCTCCTTTTAAGCATAAACAGCCTGTGTCAGGAGGCACCGCAAAAGTTGTTAGTATGATGAGTAGAAGCCGTAGTTAACACCAATTTTGTTACACCTTGCATATTAATACTAACGTACCCGGCATATCCCACCTGATGGTAAGTCACGACGATGCCGAAGATGGAAACAAGCTTACCAAGATTCACCAACGCAATGGAAAACTGGCTGTCTTATCTTCAAGCCGGAACACATCGACGTTGTTAACACTGATTTTTGGCAGCAAGACTTAGATAGGATGGTGGTAGCTAGCCAGGCGGGCTTAGAAAATACCCTACCACCAACCAGACCGAATCTTACAAGTTGAAGTCTATCGTTCGTCACCTATTCAATTCTTTCAAAGACAGTTCTTTACGTACCTGTGAAATCGCTGAGCGCCCGTGCCGTGATAACTCTTTGTTCTTAAACACAATACCTGCCAACATGACTCACTCACTCACTCACTACTAATGTTTCGCGATAACACTTATCTTAACTGATTGTCGCCTCACTCACCCTGTGATGACGCCATTAACGAACGAATGCTTCATGTACGTTTTTAAATCTGTTTTAAGATTAAATTCATAGATTATTCTTATACTTTTCTGATGATTTTAATTAGAGGGTGAACGGTGTGTGAGCCGCTTGGGTAATTATACACCGAAATCTGGCTCAATAAGCACTCCGTCCATTGATGAAAACCGTATCAAAATCCGTTCAATAGTTTTTGAATTAATCGCGTTTAGACAGACGGACGCGGCGGGGGACTACTCGTTTGTTTTAAAATATACAGGGTTTAGCAAAATTAGTGTAGGTCCCGTTACCTGAGGCTTTTACTCACCATACTGAACAACTTTTGTTCTACAAGTTTGCTGAAATCGCAAAAAAAATTGAACTCTTCATACAAAACGATCAAGTGATTGACCAATTTTGTGCATTTTAGTAGGTATGGAGCGTCGAAATTTTTTTTTGAGAATTGACTATGGGTTCCTTGGGGAAAGTTGTTCTATATAATGAGTAGAAGCCCCAGTTAACGGGTCCTACACCAATTTTTTTACACCCGGTATAGGTTTTAAATTACGATACGAACGATAGAGATCACGTTCTTAATCCAAAGTTGTGAATAAAAAAATTAAAAAAAAAGTTGAGTATAAAAATATCAAACCTTACATACAATTAAAAAAAACATAATAATTAACGCATTTATAAAAATCTGTATAAAAAGTTTGATTTCTGTTGCTATGCTACATTTTTCAACTAGCGCTCCGCCTTGCGGTTTCGCCCGCGTTTCTTTTACCAGAAACCTTTCCTGACGTGCCACAGCAATAACCACCTCCGTAGCTCAGAGGCAAAGTTCACTGGCTTTACACAGGAGGTCGCGGGTTCGATTCCCGGCGGGGTCAATTGTAGGACTCGGTTTGGTTGGTGGTAGGGAATTTTCTAAGCCCGCCTGGCTAGCTACCAACATATTATCTAAGTCTTGCCGCTAAATATCAATGTTAATATCATTGGTGTGTTCCGGCATGAAGATGAGATAGCCAGTTCCCCATTGCGTTGGGGAAACTTGGTAAGCCCGCTTCCATCTTCGGCAACATCGTCACTTACCACCAGGTGAGATGTGGTCAAGGGTTTACCAATTGTGAATAAAAAAAAACCAAAAAAAAATAATAATAAAAAAATTACCTAACAAGAATTTATTCTTATTCTCCACATATATAATATATTGCTATATAGCAAGAAATACAGATCTCTCTTACTAAAGTAATCAAATCTAAAGTCTAAGCTAGGCGAAAGCACACCCTGGACACTTTATACAACGGGCCAGAAATGAAATTTCAAAAACAAATGACGGAACAAACAAAATCACGACGAAATCCCATACGTTCGAGAACCAAAATGTAACCAATCTCAACCAATCTAGGCGACAAGTGGGTGAGGTCGGAATCTAGAGAGCGGCAGGGAGTGTCCATACTGTATGTTCATCATCATCATATCAGCCGAAGGACGTCCACTGCTGGACATAGGCCTCCCCCAAGGATCTCCACGACGACCGGTTCTGCGCTGCCCGTATCCAGCGGTTTCCTGTATGTTAGTACTAATATATATACTTTGGCGAAAGCATGTGTTTTAGGCAGTATTCCTCTTCCAGTTGACGCAATACATAACAACAATATAACTATACAAAGTTCAAAGAAATCGGTGAAGAACGTTCGGAGATTTATAATATTGAGCAAACGAACATTTAGATTTTCATTTAACTATATAGACTAAGGAAAACATGTCATAATTAAAATTTATTTATGACCAATTTCCAAAAACACCTTGGGATTCATCGTGTATTTTACAAAAACAAAATATGAGTAATTAGTTGTAAGTCATTTAGAAGTTTATGGGTAATTAAATGGACACATAATATTAGCTGACTCTCTTGTAAATGAAATGTACTTACAATCACAAAATGAGCAAAGAACACTAATAACTCTACAAGTCATAAATGTCTAATAAATGGAAAACATAATTAATGATACTTAAGTATTTATGTACCTTCTATAATTATGACTTGTGTGTGTCTAATCGATAACTAAGCGTCGCGTCGGTGGCGTAATGGCAAGGGCCGCTACCTCCTGTCCGGGAGGTCGAGTTTCGAATCTTGCCACGTACCAATGTGTTTTCGCATTTTGTTTTAATATGTAGGTACGTTTATTCGACGCTTATACGGTGAAGGAAACATCGTGAGAACTGCACACGCCTCGAAAGTTGTTTGTGAAGTCGATCAACCCGCAGTGCGCCCGCTTTGTCGACTAAGACCCCATCGCCCTAATTCATGGTAGTCTCGAGCCCCTCGGTGGGGACGTATATGAGCTGATATGATGAATCAATAACTCGGGTAATAATTATTCTGTTATTAAGGTTACCCGATGGTTCAGTGGTCAGATTCTGCCTGCTGGGACGAGGGTTGAGTGTTCGATACAACCACACCAAGGGCAAACATTCATACATACATCCCCACCGAGGGGTTCGAGCCTACCCTGAATTTAGGCGATAGGGCCTTAGCCAACCACGCGTGCCCAGTGCGGTTTGTACTACCTTAGAGTTTCTTCGCAAGCTGTGCAGGTTTCCTCATGTTTTCCTTCACGGTAAGAGCGTCGGATAAAACGTACACATGAAATCGAAATTCGATAACACATTTGTACGTGGCAGGGTTCGAACCACGACCACCTTTTTGACCCAACTCATTTCGCTAGCTATCCAGCGGGGAAACACAGCAAGCGTCATGGGCACGTTAGGGCAGGGGGCACTGCAGGGAGGGCTTTTCGACTACGCACAGGGATCTAGTTTCAAACATATTATACTTCTTATTTCGTCGTAGATTCAAATATATTCGTAAATAATTTAAACTTACACAAGTATTTAATTATCACTCTAGTTTATTTTGTACAGGGAATCGTGATTTGGATCCAGATGACTGTTTAATGTGTTCCTGAATATTTATTTCTCGTCAAATCCAACTCCGCTGGCCAGCATTTGTGAAGGGTCGCAACATCTTCACGTCACAAAATCTCTTAAATATATATACAGTGTAAACTCTGTATAACGTCACTCGATATAACGATTCACTCTTTGAAACGTTAAATTTTCTGGCTCCAGTTGGTTTACTTTAACGCTTTTTTTTCTCTGTATTACGAAAACTCTCAATAACGTCACAAAATGACCGGTCCCTTGAGTGTACAGAGTTTACACTGTATAATAATGTGATGACATACAGAACTAAGACATGGTCACTTACTACGAGCCTCAGGAGAAGGTTCAAGGTCACCCAAAGGGCTAGGACTGGCTATGCTACGTGATCGACTCAGAAATGATGAGATCCGTAGGAGAACCAAAGTAACTGACATAGCTCAAAATAATCGCGAAAGTTGTAGCAGTGGGCGGGGCACATAGCTTATCGTAGACCACATGGCCGTTAGTATTATTATTTTTTAATTCGCAATTGGTAAGCTCTTGGCATCATCTCACCTGATGGTAAGTGACGATGATGCCGAAGATAGAAGCGGGCTTACCAAGATTCCCCAACGCAATGGGGATCTAGCTAACTTATCTTCATGCCGTAACACATCAATGATGCTTGGCGGCAAAACTAAGATAAGATGGTGGTAGCTAGCCAGGCGGGCTATGAAAATACCCTACCACCAACCAAACCGAGTCTTACAAAGTTGACCCCGCCGGGAATCGAACCAGCAAACTCCTGGTGTGACGCAAAGTAAAGTTCTCGAGTGGCGACCGCGCATCGGAAGACGTCACGTAGGCACCACTTCCACTCGGTGGACCGACGACCTGGTGAAGGCTGCGAGAATCCGCTGGATGGATGCAGCGCAGTACTGGCTATGGAGGCCTTTGCCTAGCAGTGGACGTCATTCGGCTGATATAATAATGATGATTTATTTATTAGGTACTAAGCCGAGTATGACGGACGAGACCAAAATAGAATATAATTAGTATGATTACATATAACATTCTAGGAAAACTGGCTCATTAATTCCTTTTTGTTTAGTATCCACGTTGTATGGTGTATTTATATAGTGACAAAGACACATGGTGTATTTATAAAGTGACAAAGACGTCATAAGTACACATAACATAAATCTTGAAAAAAAATTAAACACTCCATAAGTGCCGACAGAAATGAAAACTTTTTACAGTTTTATAAGTTTTGACCCTCCCAGTGTTCCTGGCGAACGACTAGGTTGAAAAAGTTTTGACCCTGCGAGTGTTCCTGGCGAACGACTAGGTTGACAAAGCTTTGACCCTGCGAGTGTTCCTGGTACGGTGTCGGTGACAGTAACAGTGTCGCGAGTTCAATGGTTTTTTCCTATCTCAAAAATGCTCAACGGGCCTAAATAAGATTTCACTTCAAAAAATTTCTGGACTAAAATGTATGTAACTATTTATTGATTTTAAGGGTTCCGTGCTCAGATCAAAAATAAAAGGTAGATGCAGTGTTAGCGCTTTGAAAACGGGGTATAAAAAACTCTGCTCCAATCACGACGGAGCAGAGTTTTGCTTACAGTCACGCGTTGGCAGACTTACCGTCAGCATGTTGTGACATGTCTCAAATACACCTGTCTCAATTACAGTGTAGGACTACAGACTGGCTATGCTACGTGATCGACTCAGGAAGTAGCAGTGGGCGTAGTACATAGCTCACTCGTAGAACATATGGCCATGGGGTCAGTAAAGTTCTCGAGTGGCGACCGCGCATCGGAAGACGTAACGTAGGCAGCCCTCCCACACCCAAAATGCAATTAAGGACCATAACGTGTCGAAAAATTATTTGAGGTCACCACTTAACGTAAAGATGCATGTATTTAATAGAACAAGCGCTACCCCACATTTTTACGATTTTTGTATGAAACTCAATATTTACATTATTTTTGTTCTGTATCGAAAAGTGACAACGGGACTCTATTACCATTTACTAACAGTCACAGAAGAATTACCTATTACTGCGTACGATGAGATCTTACAATCAAAGCACTGACTCAAGGTCTCCAAAAAAATATTCATAAAGTTTTCTTTGAAGTACTCTACAAGTACTCTAGTCAAGATGGCCATTCAAATCTTCTTTGATATGAAAACATTATCATTCGATCGATAATTTTATGAATGCAGGCGGCATTGCAGCAAGGGCTTTTATTAAGGCCCTCGTCAGTCGGCGAATCGCGAAATCGGCCCCTCAAAGGGCTAACTCATCTTATAGAGGGCACTCCACACTCTTCATCGCAGCCGCTTCTCAGGCCCAGATGAAATAGTGTTGTTTCAATTTGGAGCATTTGACAACCCAACTCGTTGCTTGGACATTATTTAATTTAACATCTAGGACAGTGAAAACCAACTGCCGATTTACGAGTAAACAACCAACATTTCTATACAGGATGTAACAAAAGTGGTGTAGGTCCCGTTAACTGGGGGTTCTACTCGTCATACTGAACAACTTTCTACAAGAAACCCATAGTCCATTATCAAAAAAAAAATTGGACCCTCCCTACTAAAATACACAAATTCGGTCGATCAGCTGATCGATTTGTAACAAAAAAAATGTTTTTTTTACGTTTTCAGCAAAGTCTTAAAACAAAAGTTGTTCAGTAGAAGCCCCAGTTAACAGGACCACCCTGTATAAGCACTTCTAAGTCTTCCTCTTCCGTGCTTTCCTTCGATCTTTGTTTCTATTATCTTCTTGATAAAACTATCGTGTCTAATTAGGTGTCCTTGTATCTTTTCTCTTCTGTTCTCAATGATCTCAATTATGTTCCTCTTTTCGTTTACTCGTTTGAATACTTCTTCGTTCGTTACTCTTTCAGTCCAGCTCATTTCCTCCATCCTTCGCCAGCACCACATTTCAAAAGCTTCCAGCATTTCTCTATCTCTTTGAGTTAAGAACAGAGTTCAGGTCGAAACGTATAGAGAAATGAAGGAGATAGTGTAGGAGAGAGATCTGGAAAGAGCTACACCGACAAGAGTACGGCTCTTAAATTATGATGATGATGAACCAACATAAACGATATTGAGATGAATTTCATATAACGGACCATTTCCATACTTATAGATTGGAAAACTGAAAACACATACATACATACATGTGAATTTCCTTGAAATACTTACTACATACTTAAATATTCTAATTCTATGCTCTGAATTTCCTTACGCAATCAGTAATAAGGATAACTAAAGTAATCAACATAGCTCACTGAATCGCTAAACTTAAGTGGCAGTGGGCAGGGCACATAGCTCGTAGAACAGATGGCCGTTGGGGCAGTAAAATTCTCGAGTGGCGACCGCGGACCGGAAGATGTAGCGCAGGCAGGCCTCCCACACGGTGGATGACGACCTGGTGAAGGTCGCAGTAAACTGCTGGATTTGGGCAGAGCTGGGCCGGTTTCGTCGTGGAAATCCTTGGGGAGGCCTTTCTCCAGCAGTGGACGTCTCTCGGCTGATATGATGATGATGAAATGTTCTTAGTGGATGTGTTTGGTAGCAATGTATGATAATAAAATGCATAATATGTTTAGCTCAATAACAGATTTCACTCATTATGGCTAATATACGATTAGAACAGTCGTCTCTGTCTTTTTCTTTACGTGTAAATAGTAAAGAAAATTACCACACTTTTTCACTTTTTCAATGGTATTTCGTTTCAATCAAAAAATACTATGAAAATATAAAAAATAATAACATTATGTATGTATTATCATAACAAATATTGTTGTATATTTTTTTTTAATTTATACTCCAAAATATTAGTTATAACTAGAGTTAAAAGTAACGGTGTGGACCTATCTTTGGGATTTTTTTCATCCAGCCAAAACTGTTCAATCGTGTTTCTAATAACTTTTGACTTTAAGGAACATCATCAACAATAAGGATATTTTTCAAGCTTGGGTTTTCTATCGTTTAGGAGTAATTGACGTCACAAATAACGAATATCTGTAGTAATACCACCCTTAGAGAAATGAAAATTAAAAATGAAAAATGCACAGCCGATGAAATCAAGTGGATCTCCTATAAGTAGTTTCACAAGGCAAACTAAACTAACTTAACCTACTAACTCAACTAACTTAACCTGTGTATATATATCTTTTAATTTTGAACATACAGGAGAAATAGCTTACTTGTTAAGTTACGTTATTTCAGTTTGCCTTCGGCTACAACAAATAGGAACCCGCGCACTGCGCGGTCGCCAGCGTACTATATTTTTTCTTCAATTCTCTCATTTCGCGTAATGAGTGAATTCGGAGCCTGACGCATAAACGATTTTAATATTATTATCACTTCTTTATGATAACATGTATCGGGTTTTGGTAAATCTGTTTCGACGTTTGTTACTAGGGGTCGTCCTTTAATCACGTGTTGTCCGAATAGGGAGGGAGGGGGTCAGAAAAATATCACGATTCATCACGATGGGGGGAGGAAATAACGTGAGGGAATTAGGTTTTTGAGCCTCACATATATACGATTTTAATATTATTATCACTTCTTTATGATAACATGTATCGGGTTTTGGTAAATTCGTTTCGACGTTTGTTACAAGGGGTCGTCCTTTAATCACGTCGTGTTGTCCGAATAGGGAGGGAGGGAGTCAGAAAAATATCACGATTAATCACGATGGGGGGAGGAAATAATGTGAGGGAATTCGGTTTTTGAGCCTCACACATATACGATTTTAATATTATTATCACTTCTTTATGATAATATGTATCGGGTTTTGGTAAATCCGTTTCGACGTTTGTTACTAGGGGCAGGCCTCCGTCACTCCATGTACTTGCGCGCTATAATTACCTACTGCCCGGCCCAGCGTTCTCGGGCCGTTTGCGGACCCAATTCAGTGCGGTTTTCACAAACGAAGCGCACGCACGTAGTTCAATTTAAATCGTTTCGTTCGTTCGTACGCGTACCTACGATGCCGTCTGGTGCCTTATGTGCTGTAGATGGGTGCAAATCAAGCAAAAGAAGAAATAAACACCTAACATTTTTCCATTTACCTGTCAATGAAGAAAGGTATGTGATAAACTATTACTATTTTTTGTCGTTTTAAAATTATTTTTAATACTAGGTATACTAAGCATTAGCTAGTACTCTTTATTACACTGTGGCATTAGCTTGCCTTTCAAACACAGATTTACATTTTTTTGTTTTTTTGTTAATTTATTTATTTATTTATTTAAAATACAATAATAATAATATGTGAGTCGCAGGCGCGGCGACAACGCAGGTCTCAACTTGTCGTGCTGTTAGCGCACACAAACACTTGTGACATAACTATTTAGTAATCTGTGCTTGTGATTCGGTTTTATGCGATTTGTAAAAAAATATACATGGTGAATTTTTTCTATGAGGAATTTCTAAATTATAAGAGATAGAGCAATGTGTTATCTAGATGTATTGCACAGTCAGCACCTTTTTATAAAATATATATTTTACTAGCTGTTGCCCGCGGCTTCGCCCGCGTAGGGGTATGAAAAATAGATAAGAACCTATTCTCAGACCTACCCGATATGCACACAAAATTTCATAAAAATCGGTCGAGCCGTTTCGGAGAAGTATGGTTACTAACACTGTGACGAGAATTATATATATACTAGCTGTCCCGGCGAACTACGTACCGCCTTACATTACACTACACTACCCTACCCTACACTACCCTACCCTATCCTACACTACCCTACCCTACACTACACTACCCTACCCTACATAAGAACCTTCTCCTGACAATAACGAACTCGACAAAAAAAGAATTAGCCAAATCGGTCCAGCCGTTCTCGAGTTATGCGCTTACCAACACATTTTGCGATTCATTTTTATATGAAATATATATTTTTTAAAGGCATAATAAACATTCGGTCCGCAAAATAACTACTTGAGCGGCAAGATTTCATGATTGAGCGGCAGAAAAACATGTCTATAAGCAGCAACTCAACACTGTAGGAAGAGTGTGGTACGGGGAGTTCTAAATGGAAGCGGGAGCGAGCGAAGCGAGCTCGGACTTGCGGAGCACCCCGACTCGGATCCGTTAGGTTCGGAGACTGTGCGGGGAGGCGAGCTTTAGCTCGCCTCCCCGCACAGTCGTAGTGTTAGGTTTAACATGAGAACACAGAAGTAGGAGCCCCGAAGGGGCTCCGTCGACCACTCAACACTGTAGGAAGAGTGTAGTACGGGGATGTTTAAAATAATTACAGCCATCCAGAATGACATAAATTGCTGATTGATTTTGAAATGTTTGCTGACCATGAGTTGCTGACCAATTAGCTATTTCTGCTGACCGATTAGCTATTTCTGCTGACCGATTATATTTTTCTGCTCACAGAAATAACAATATTATGCTAACCATTTAATTGATACCCTTTTTATATATTAGATATATAGATAGATAGATAGATAAATGATACAATTTTAAACTACCACCTATAAGTCAAAACATATTCACAGTTCTCAATAACATAGACACAAAAGGTTATGTTAATTTAATTTTATCGAAGAGGCAGCCCTGCGATTGCTGTAGGATCGCGCGGTGTGAAGCAAGCTGACGCGATGGAGTAGGCTATTATAGCAGTAGGTATTGGAAATTTACTACTGAGTGAAGTATCTGTTACGTAGTAACTAATTAGTAATCTGTGCTAGGGGTCGTCCTTTAATTACGTGTAATCCGAACAGGGAGGGAGAGGATCAGAAAAATATCACGTTTAGTCACGATGGGGGGGAGGAAATAATGTGAGCGAATTCGGTGTTTGAGCCTGACATATATAATTTCAATATTATTATCACTTCTTTATGATAAAGATGTATCGGGTTTTGGCAAATCCTTTTCGACGTAAGTCACTAAGGATCGTCCTTTAGTAACTTGTTGTTCAAACAGGGAGGAAGGGGATCAGAAAAATATCACGATTAATCACGATGGGGGGAGGAAATAATGTGAACGATTTCCGTGTTTGAGCCCGACACATATACGATTTGAATATTATCACAATCAGTTCTTCATGATAAGGTATATCGGATTTTGGTAAATCCGTTTCGACGTTAGTCACTAGGGGTTCTCCTTTGATCAAGTGCTGTTCGAACAGGGAGGAAGGGGGTCAGAAAATATCACGATTAATCACGATTATGTGTATTCTTTCCTGTGATAAAAAAAATATATTTATGTGTGACGTGTAAAATATACCATTAAATTAATGGAATTTAACCTAATTTTATGAAATATTTTTTTAATAAAACCGTATCTTAATAAAAACAAATACACGGGAAGCTGGGAGAGGGGGAGGAAGGGATAACCTAAAACATCACGACAAGGAGGAGGGGTGTAAAAGTGGCCTAAAAAACCTTGATACTTGATTAAAGTCGGCCTACACATCATCACGAACCTTCGGAAACTTACAAGGTGACTAAAATAAAGGGATCCTATTACTAAGCCTCCGCTGTCCGTCCGTCTGTCTGTCTGTCTGTCTACTCTGCCTAGAGCTACCCGGCTAGGTGGAGTTCGCAGCCGGAACTACGGGTCCGACTGTTTGGATCAGGGTACTACGGGGTCGGGGGTAGCCCACCGCTTGCCTGCCGTTGGATCTATCGCCTTCGGCACCCTGGCTTGTCGGTCCCCCGACTGGGTCATGGACTCGTAGTGGTATGTGGTTAGTTGCAGGGGTTGGGCAATATTTGTTGCCTGGCAAGCACGTTGCGTCCAGGCGTCCTTCCCCGCGCGCAACTAGTGTTGTCGTAGCCGGCCACGTGGGCTATGGGCGAAAACAACGCGGGGCACGTGAGTTGTCCATTAAGCGGAACTGCTGGTTTATATACTGGCAGGGAAGCATCTCCGGCACTTGCCTGGTCAGCAAGAAGAGCTAAGCTAGTACTGCTCCGGCCGATCCAGCCGCGTAGGAGTAAGTCTGGACAGGTGCGATAAGCGCCGGGAAGTGAGCGTGCCTACAGCTCCAGTACCACACCGGATATGTGGGAGCCAGCTTCTCTGGCGTCCCGAGTGGGGATAGAACCGCCAGCAGCGAAAGCCGCGGAAGGTGAGCTCGCCTACAGCTCCGGGACCTACCTGGACAGTAGGTAGTGGTTCTCTTCCACGAGGCACTCGCCTTGCAGAGTACCAGGACAAGCGTCTTGGCGGCAAGACCTACCGTAACTGGTCCTTGTCTTCACCTTATGGTGTTGGCAGGAATAGCGGCCCCCACTGTTATGCCCTAGGGTCGGTAAGTGGGGACGCTATATCATAAACCTGGAAGTCTAGCGTATCTGGTAGATATACGAGAGGGGATGTCTGTTTGTCTTTCAGCGGGCTGTCTTTCATGAACCGTAATAGAAAGACAGTTGAAATTTTTAGAGAATTTGTATTTCTACTGCCGCTATATCAAAAAATAATTAAAAATTAAAACAGTTTTTTTAAGGTTTTATACAAACGTGATTATTAAAGGTTTTTGCTCTATCGTAAAAACGATAACATATTATAATATAAGCGTGACACTGAGTGGGAGGACTAATCTTAAAGTAAAACAACAAATAATAAAAACCGCACTTATCTATCGCTCGCGCTGATGTCTTTTGTTTAAAATGAATAGGTATTATTGTAATAATTGTATTAGTATTATTTTAGTATTTTATGTAACTGATTATTTCCAATTTTTTTTTATTGTTTTTCATCATTACATTTATCTTACTTACTCCAGCACTGATTTTCCTACCCAAAGGTTGTCTGGAAGATATTTCTACCTAGCAACAAGGCCGCCTATCGTATAACATTTCATCTATGTAGTTTTATTAAATTGAATAACTGTGTAGAGAGGTGTGGTGGTACGGGACCGTTGGTACGCTAGTCAGACTCACCCTTGGCCGGTTTTTGGAATTCTTAAATTTGTAAAGATTATTTCCTTAGTTTTTCTAGAAGACTAATTTTATAAAATTGTCGTATCACGCGACTGAAGTCGTTGCACTTGCGTCTGCGTCGCCCTCACCAGGAAGTAGTAAATCATGAAAGCTCCGCCAACACTACCCACTCATCAGATCTTCCGCGATAACTAGCATAGCTTGACCTCTCAGTATTTAAATCAAATCAAATCGGCAAGTCTTATTATCTGAGATTTTTTATTCGAAAATAAGCATACAACCTATGCTGATGTTACACTTCAGGTACAGTCGAAGAATTAAAAGGTTGACCACCTTAAGATCTGTTTTTGCTTGCTCAGTATAAGTTATCATATCAGTACATGCTTTAACGACCGAGTTTGACACATTCCGTCATACATAACGAATTTCGTTTCACTGCATGGCCACTTTGAGATACGTCCACTTTGAGAAAAGATTACATGTGCTTGCAACGCGTAAATAAATGTACATATTTGAAAAGTGGTCAACCTTTTCATGCCGCGACTGTACTAATAGAAGTTTTAAGGCTTTAAGATGACTCAATCCGAGCAGGTTGATACGTGTTAAAATAATATCGAACGTAAGTCTATTCATTTAAGTGCAAATCAATGCGGGCTTCAACGCGGCTGTTACGTTGAAACCGAATGGCCAATTCTCGATTTTTACATGTTTTTATTACTTTTCTTCAGTTTAAAGTAAGTTAAAAAAATGTGTTCAATTAACATGAAAGTCACCGATTTTCGTGTGTTGATTTCATTGAACATTAACTATTTATTTTCGAGAAATTTTGCAAATAATGCCAAAAAAAGGGTCTACAGTATATTTTTTTACATCAAAAATAATAATATTTTTTAAATTGTATTTAATTAAATCTATTCTTTATTACTTTAAGTATATTAAACTGAAACTGAAAGTACATCCGATTTTGTACATGTGGCAATTGATTTTTTTACATGGTGTAACAAAGTTGTTGTAGGTCCCATTAACCGGGGCATCTACTGATAAACTGAACAAATTTTGCTCTAAAAGTTTACTGAAATTGCAAAAAAAACGTTACTCTTCATACAAATCGATGCGATTTTAAACATGTTTGTATGGAGCGTCGAACTTTTTTTTTAGGATTGTCTATTGGTACCTTGGGGAATGTTCTTCAGTATGATGAGTAGATACCCCAGTTAATGGGTTCTGCAACAATTTTGTTACACCTGTATATACAGGCTGTAACAAAATTGGTGTATGTCCCGGCAACTATATCTTCTACTCATCATGCTGAACAACTTTTGTTTTACGAATTTACTGAAATCGCAAAAAAAAATTAAGCAGTTCGACTAATTTTGAGCATTTAGTATGAAGGGTCCAATTTTTTTTTTTGAGAATTGACTATAGGTTCCTTGGGAAAACTTGTTCAGTATGATGAGTAGAAGCCCCAGTTAGCAGGTCCTACACCATTTATTTTACACCCTGTATAGATAGGTTCCTTAGGGAAAGTAGTAGGAAAGTTTTGGTGAGTATAAAACATAGTAGGAGGTCCAGCTAATGGGTCCTACACTAGTTTCATTACACTCTGTATTATTAGATGTACACAGGCCAGCACATCAAGCTAGACACTCGTGGTGCGACTTACGGCATAAGAACGGTACAAAGTCCAAAGTGTCTAACTTGATGTGCTGGCCTCTGTTACCTTAATATGAAAAGTTATCCGACTTTTAAAATAATATTTTTTACTCTTTGACCAAGTCATCGCAGTTCTACACTCGCTGGCCACGAAGAAGCAAAGCGACGAAAACATAAAAATCTCCTTTTTATTGCACTCACTTCCTGCCAGCTACTGCAGCGTCTTAAAAAAAATAAAGGACGTTTGTCTTAATCTGTCGCCAGTCGTCGTGTTACATATTCCCAAATTAATCACTTCTGGCTGACAAATTTTAATATCTTCATGAGGTTATTGTATTCAAAACGTTATGGTAAATTATCATTAGCATCTTGGTTTTTGACTCCGTTGAGTGGTGTCATGCAACTCATGCATGACTTGCATGGGAAGAAGGAACTTGTTGACAAAAGATAGCGCACCCTCTTTGCTTGATGCGTTTAGCTGCACTTACCACCAGGTGAGATGTTGTCAAGGGTTTACCAATTGTGCATAAAAAAAAAAAAAAAAAAGCTGCATAGCTGCGTGCGCGCACACAATGATACATTATTATGTGACTTCTTACGTAATAAAGTTAATAAAATGTATAATAAAGTACCTCGGGAAATCCGTGAGTTTGACGAAATTATGATTTTTAAAAATTATTTTCAAAAAAATACGTAAATGTTTTAAAATCTTTTAGGTACAAGCTTTTAATATTGCATTGTCACGCGATATACATACACAAGAAAAATTTCAACTCAATGGGAAACCGGGAAGTTGGTCAAATTTAACTTGCAAGATTCCACAAGTTAAATAAGTAAAATAAAAGCTTGTAACAAGCGTGAACAGTTATTAGAAAAGATTTACTATTACATGTATGAATATTTAAATGATGACGTATTGTGATCGCGGGAAGCCGCTGGATGTGGGCAGCGCTGAAACGGTCGTCGTGGAAATCCTTAGGGGGAAGCCTATGTACAGCAGTGGACGTCTTCGGCTGATAAGATGATGATGTGATTTTACGTAATTTATTTACGTAAGACGATATAATATACTGATTTAATAGTGTACTATTATTATAATTTTGTTTTGTTTATTTTAATATTGTATTTTAATGGGTTTATTGCCTAAATAAAGAAATTTTTATTATTATTAAGCAAAGCGAAAAGAGCGATTGAGCGAGCTATGTTCGGAGTTTCCCTACGTGATACAATCAGGAAGGACGAGATCCGCAAGAGAACTAAATAACCGTCATAGCTCATAGAATCACTAAACTAGTGGCAATGGGCGAGGTACACATAGTTCATATTGAAAAGATTGCCGACGGGTTAGTGAAGTTCTTGAGTGGCTTTTGCGCACCGAAAGGCGTAGCTAGGCATGCCTCTTACTCGGTGGACCGACGACCTGGTGAAGGGCCACGCACGCAGGACCGTTCGTTGTGGAATACCTTGGGGGAAGGGCTTTGTTATCCAGTACACATGTTTCGCCTGACATGATGAAGCAAAGCGAATCATTAAACTACCTCTATGGTGAACCTAGATTTGCAAAGGGTGGGCGCATGGGCTAAGGATAGGATCACATTATACAGTAGTGGTATTATGAATCACTAGCTTTTGCCCGCGGCTCCACTCGCGTGAGCATCGTTTTCATGACTTGTCTTTGAGGGTAAGCGGTGCGCGAGCCACAAGCAGCTCGCGAGAATAGTCAGGAGTTTACTCCAGATTCCTCGGTAAGTATATCGGGCTATTCTGATTGTCAGTCCATATTACTTCCCACCCACCCTCCTCAACTATTTCTATGCAAAGAAATCGTCAATCCGTTGCTCCTTTGCGACGCCGACGTGTGCGATGCTGGAAAAGAGTTTTCGCCAGATCCCTAGGGAACTATGTCAGGATATGATAATTAGTAAACTATGACATTTTTCATCTCCTTATGCATCTCTGTTCAAAAAAATCACAACAATCCATTGTTCCGTTGCAAAAAATTAACCAAAAAAGAGTATTTTTTCAGTTTCCCCAGGAACTGCATCAGATTATGCTATTTTCACGGGATAAAAAGTCTACATTTATGCCAAATTTCATCAAGATTGGTCAAGGTGTTGAAGCGTGAAAAGATAACAAACAAATAAACAAAGACATTTTCACATTTATAATATTAGGTACTAAGGTTTATTACATAATTATTACGGCCTGGCTCTGTGTTGCACTGATGCAAACTGTTAACAGTGCTGAAGGTCGCACATTCGACCTATATTCCACCATACCACACATTGCATTCTCAAGCGCGGATATATGAAACCAGCCTTAATTATTTTAAATATTTCTATATTATTTAATAAATTACTTTCAGAGGTTACTCGATTTGGCTAAAAAGTATTTTAACAATGCTCAACGTATACAGGGTTATTTGGAATTAACCCAATACCTGTTAAGTGGTCATTCTTATCTATTCTACACATTTGTTGAAAATGCAAAAAAATTGGTATGCTGATACAAAAATGCTGCTGGCTACTCTGCTGACCAATTTGAAGGAAACACAAAAAAATTAGCTTTCAGAAAAGATGTAACATAAACATATAAACGTAGCTCAGAGTCATGCATGAGTAGAATGACCAATCAACTAAGAGGTTTTGAGTTAATTACAATTTACAAATACATAACAGCTGTTTTTCCGGGTTCTTTCTATTTTGTCTTAGTACTATGATGTGACAAATAAATAAATAAGAAAAGTTCAGAAAAATTTTAGAACAAACGTAGCTCAGAGTCATGCATGAGTAGAATGAGCAATCAACTAAGAGGTTTTGCTCTTAGTTGATTGGTCATTCTACTCATGCATGACTGGGCTACGTTTGTTCTACAATTTTTCTGAACTTTTTTATTTTTTATTTATTTATTTATTAAAGGAAACACAAAAAATGAGCTTTCAGAAAAGATGTAACATATACATATAAACGTAGCTCGGAGTCATGCATGAGTAGAATGACCAATCAACTAAGAGGTTTTGAGTTAATTACAATTTACAAATACATAACAGCTGTTTTCCGGGTTCTTTCTATTTTGTCCTAGTACTATGATGTCGATGTGACAAATAATAAATAAATAAAAAAATCAACAACAAAGAATTAAACAAAATACTACTTTATTTGTTTGACACTACATATTCATTTGAAACGTCATGTGATCATTACAATAAATTCTGGAATAATGTTGACATTTTTTGCTGTAGTAAAAACGCGTAGAAGTATAAAGTTCTGGAGTGGTTAAACAACCTTTATCATCATCATATCAGCCGAAGGACGTCCACTGCTGGACAAAGGATTTCTACAACAACCGGTTAAACCTAAAACAAAATCATTTATTCAAAGACAGTGTATAGGATATACACTACCACTGTGTATAATAATGTTTGTTTTTTATTTTATTGGACTTAAGTCTTTTTGTATAAATTTTGAGAAAAAAAATTTTTGTTGTTGAATTAGCTGCAGCTTTGACGGCTCGCGACAAAGACTCCGTCAAAGGGGCCGCCCTGAAAACAATAGTTACGAGGTAAATATATTTATTTTATACTATTATTATTTTCGTTGGAAATATTACTAATGAGTCTCCTAGCGCGTCGGTCAATAGAATCCAGGGCATCTAGCTGGTAACGAGCTGATCCGTCCCATAAGTGAGAGCAGTACTCCATACATGACCGAACTTGAGCTTGGTATAATAATAGAAGCTGCACTGGTGTGAAGTACAGTCTCACCTTCGAGAGGATATACCAAGCTTTTTGGCAGCCGTTTTTGCCTTGGATTCAATGTATCCCAAAATTCAGATTATATGTTAAATCAACGACAAGGAGCTCGAGATGCTAGGAGATTCATCTCGAAAAGTAGTAGTCAGGGTAAAAGGACTCCTTTTTGCAGTGAATAGACACGCCTGCGTTTTAGAGGCATTCAACCTAACAAGATTGGCATCGCCCCAGTCAGAGACTGCCTTGAGTATCAGGTTCACGCGCTCAATCATTGACAATAGTAGATTGTTAATCAAGGGAAGAAAGTGACCCCTTTCACTCGAGATATTTCTGGCGCTCGAACGTAGTGAGAGCGCCAATAGTTCGAGGGTGAAATGGGTCATTTCACCCGAGTTAAACACTCTACTTTTCATTTCGACTATGAGGAAATGTATTAATTGTAATTTAATTGTTTATATGATATAAAATATTAATTATATATCAATAAATTAGTTTTACCTATATCCAACCTCCAACCTTTTCGCAATGACCGCTTGCCACGGCCGTCTAGATTGAAACTAATCAAGTTGGTCACGACGTGCATCTAGGTGACCATGCCGAAAATTGAAAAACAAGTGTCATGTTATCATGGCATTATGGCGCGCAGCAGAATAGAGGAATGATTTTAAATTTTAATCTTCTGTAATTGTGAAAAATATAGACCAACTATAAATTAATTTAATATCAATCTGTAGATCGTAATAAACCCGTCGTTTAATGTATAGCTGAGTTTAGATATATGAAAACCTTTTAGTACGACTCCGTGGCTGGCAATAAAAAAAAATTACTTTCCACCCTAGGGATGACAATACTTTTCAACCTAGGGATGGAAATACTTTCTACCCTAGGGATGGAAAAGCAATGTTCCACCCGGCTATCTACTCATGAAAATTAAACTTTCCGAACAGGAGAGATGAAAAATATATTTTCATCTCTCCTGTTCGGAAAGTTTCATTTTTATGAGTTGATAGACAGGTGGAACATAGGTTTTCCATCCCTAGGGAGGAAAGTATTTTCATCCCTAGGGTGGAAAGTATTTTTTTTTTAATTGCCAACCATGGAGTCGAAGACAATTGAGTTACATCATATTATTATTAAATTACATTAAAATAAGAGGTTTTCACCTCAACTATACATTCAACGACGTGTTTATTACGATGTACAGGTTCATATTAAATCATTTTATATTTGGTCAATTTTTTCACAGTTACAGAAGATTAAAATTTAAAATCATTCCTCTATTCTGCTGCGTACCATAATGCCATGATAACATGACACTTTTTTTTTTCAATTTTCGCCATGGCCACCTAGATACACGTCGTGACCAACTCGATTACTAGGTACAATCTAGTCGGCCGTGGTAAGCGGCCATTGCGAAAAGGTTGGAGGCTGGGTTATAGGTAAACTTAATTTATTTATATCTAATTAATATTTTATATCATATAAATAATACATTTTTCCTGACAGTCGAAATGAAAAGTAGAATGTTTAACTCGGGTGAAATGACCAATTCCACCCTCGAACTATTGGCGCTCTCACTTCGTTCGAGCGCCAGAAATATCTCGAGTGAAATGGGTCACTTTCTTCCCTTGATTAACAATCTACTATTGTATATTTTATGTCACATACCTTGGATATGTTTACTTACATGAATGTTTTTAATTATACTATTTTGGTAATTTCTTGACTTGTAATGTATGTTATTAATAAGTGATGTCTATGTCTACTATGATACCTAATTAATTCTTAATATATTTATCTACTCTCTTATCGTAAAGTTCGAATTATAAACTTCAAAACGAATTTATATTGGCATACTTTATAAACACAATACCGAAAATGAAAAGAAAAAAACACTTTAAGTATAACATTATTTCTCTAACAAAATAATTTTCCATTACGAAACAAGTTAATCCAAAGAGTTAGCTGCATTAGCCCCCTGATCTGAACAACGCAACGGGAAAATAAATTCCCGTTGACCAGACTCTGACCATCAATCTGCCTAATGGGAAACACTCAATTCTAATGAAACTTTATACATGTAAACTAGACACGATATTCTAGGAAGCGAATTGTCATGGCACATCCATTTTCAAAAAAACATAAATTTCAAGTTATAAAGGCTTTGAAAAATAATTAAATATTTGAATAATAAATAAAAGAAACAGCATACGAGTAGATGCATTGAATCCTAACACCAGTGTCGAAGATTTTGACACACCCTCTGTGATTTAGGTCTTTTAGCATTGCTGGAATACGTACAAATTCTGAAACGCGCTATTGAAATTTTATTAGCGCTACGTATAAATACACCGTTATCTGCCTGTAAAAAGAGGTGGTCCGTCTCTACACAGTTAGCCGGCTTGCGGCTGTGCCGGGCATAATTCAGTCGCTCAATCAGATGACTCTATCGACTTTCATGTCCAGGAGTATACTAAATAGGATGTACTAGGACATAAGGTTATCTGCGCTGTAGCTAACCACTTCTGAGGAGCTTTCACAGCACCAGAAGAATACAACACTGTTTGTAGAGGATTTGACAACTTCAATTTTATTGGGATAAAGCTTTACTTTAATTAGAGCTGATAAGGTAATCTGCGCCGTGGTAACCACTTCTGAGGAGCTTTCACAGCACCAGAAGAGTACAACACTGTTTTCATTTTTATTTGGATGAAACTTTACTTTATCATTGATATCTTAGTAATGAGAGCATTAAAGCCAGCTGTTTTTTTTACAGATTATATGTGTTACTATCGCACAAATAATAATTAAATTAAAAATTCAAAAATCCACGACTAAAACCGCTAAAATATGTATTGGCCCTCTAAGTTTAATTTATGTAGTAACATTTCATCACGAGTCGTCGTGTATGGGGACCGCTAACTTGTGAAATTATTAGTAATTAGTTGTAGTAAAGTAATTATAATTAATAGTAGTTAAGTAAATCAGTTGTATTCTGTTTTCATTTTATTATCTTAGCGGTCCTCCTACGCGACGACTCTTGGATCAAATTATTACTACTTATATTAACTTATAGGGCCAAAGCATTATATTTTATTTTTTACTTATTAGAGGTTTTTATCGGGGTTTTCTAAATTTTAAATTTTAGTTGTATTTCATGCTTTTTAAACTTTACTTAATACTTGTAGACACGCTACAATCGAAAACCTATCCCCACATTCAGACAAAAACTTTCGGGGATGTAACACGAAATTGCGAAAGGAAATCTAGCTTATTCTGAATTGAACAAACCTGTAGAAGTTGCTCACCTCCCTTGTTTATGGCTGCATCAGTTAAATGTATTTTAAAACTGTAAATTTCAAATCAATTGTAACTATGGAAGTTTCTAAGACCTCATAATGAGCTAGAAAAGGAGCGGACAATATTTACTTTTTTTTACCTGTGCCTATAACTCTGCTGTAAGTTGGTAAGAAGTTGGGTATCCTGCAGATTCCAGGAGATACTGCAGAAACAGGTCAAGGTTACCATGTTCTATCTAACACCTATTCATTGAGGCTATTTCAATAAGCCCAAAAAGGATACTTCTACTGTAAGTTGGTGAGGAGTTGGGTATCCTGCCGATTCCGGGAGATGCTGCAGCATCAGGTCAAGGTAACAATGCTCTATCTAACACCTGTTCATTGAGACTATTCTAATGAGCCCAAACACGAAGCCACTGCTGTAAGTTGTTGAGGAGTCGAGTATCCTGCAGATTCTAGGAGATGCTGCAGCATCAGATCAGGATTACCATGTTCTACCTAACACATATATATTGGGACTATTCCAAAGAGCCTTAACACAATATTCTGCTGTAATTTAGTGAGGAATTGGGTATCCTGCAGGTTCCAGTAGATACTGCATTGTCAGGTCTAGGTTACTATGTTTTTGAAATATCATTAAAATAACAGCACATCAAATTTCGAATTGATCAGACCGGTACAAGTTGCCCACATCCCTTCATCACCTAGAAAAGAGCTGATGATCTTCAAACTGCTGAATCGATTTTTACCAAATATACCTAAGAACCACCGCAAGGAAACTTGCTTTTAAAAAACCGCATCAAAATCGGTCCATCCGTTCGAGAGCTACGATGCCACAGACAGACAGACACACACAGACATTGGCGTCAAACTTATAACACCGGTCGGGGGTTAAAAATAGACACATATATAGAGTATACAATTAAGAACGGTCGCCACAAAACGTGTTTATTAACGTTTCACTTTTTGCTGTATCGTAAAAACGATATTCGTAATATACTCGTACTTACAAGCGTCGGTGGCGTAATGGCTAGGGCCGCCGCCTCCTGTCCCGTAGGTCGTGGTTCGAATCCTGCCACGTATCAATGTGATTTCGCATTTAGATTTCATATGTACGTTTAACCGACGCTCTTACGGTGAAGGAAAACATCGTAAGGAAACCTGCACACGCCTGCGGAGAAACTCGCAGGTTGTGTGTGAAGTCGACCAACCCGCACTGGGCTCGCGTGGTCGACTAAGGCCCGATCGCCTTAATTCAGGATAGGCTCGAGCCCCTCGGTGGGGACGTATATGAGCTGATATGATGATGATGACTTACAGGCGTCAAACTTGGTATGAATATAGAACAATCTATTTATCCTAAAGAAAAAAATCAAATAATAAAAAGCGCCCAAGTGTGGATTGTATTCGCGCCTTAGTGTGAACTATTTTCTTCTCAACGTTTGTAATTACTAGCTTGCACTGCTTGTACTTAGCCGGCCTGGACACCTGCAGGCGAGCGAGGTCAGCCCTTCCGGCAGCTAACCACGAGTCTATCCACGAGCTTTCCGAGACTATGGAGAGCTCAGCTCCGCAAGGTAACAGCCGCTGTTACTGGACATGGCCATTTTTATAATTCGCTCTAGGTATCACCGACACGACGGACACTATTAAGATCGCGTATGGAGGCTGAGGAGACTGCTGCCCACATCCTGCTGGATTGCGGGGGGCTGGCACAGTACAGGGTCGTGCACCTCGTTGACCCGAGGTCACTCCAAGAAGTCGTCGGCAACTTACGGGGGCTACTGGGCTTCTTGGAGGAGCTGGGCTGGCAGTGATGCCGGCCAATCACGCAAAATGGGCGCATTGGTCGCCTGGTAATAACTATTTAGTAATCTGTGGCCTGGTTGCGGAAATCAACCCGTCCCTAACTTCAACTTCATTATTAGCTTGCCGCGTTACTTTGGGACAAATCTTGAAAGCTAAATTAGAACCACTTCCTGGTTTCCGATTGAGCTGAAATTTTGCATACACGTTTAGTTTGGAGAACAATGCATGGTTAGCTAAGTGACGTCATTCTTAGCGGACTCCCGAAGATGGCGGATCTGTTATTTTTTTATGCACCCCCATGATATGGGTATCGAATGAAAGGGTTCGCTGAGAAGAATACGAAAAAATTAGAATTATTTTCGAAGTAAAGTGTGCACCCAAAAGTTTTTAGGTTTTTCAAAAATTATTTTTGTCGGTCTCGTTATGACTTGATTGAAATGTAAGTAACATTCTTGTATTCGTCTGGAGAGGCGTGTTGGTAGTTGGTACGCAACTTTCGGTATGCGAGTCCGACTCACACTTGGCGGGTTTATATTGTAGAGAAGGTACTAAGCTTGACCAGTCCCATGACAAGACATTGGGTCTTGGTTCACCGAGACCCAAATAAAAAATGACGATATAATATACTGATTTAATAGTGTACTATTATTATAATTTTGTTTTGTTTATTTTAATGGGTTTATTGCCTAAATAAAGAAATTTTTATTATTATTATACATTAAAGTGTGTTCTTAATTACAAAATTTGATATTTATAATTTAAAAGTATATCATGTTTATGTTCGAGATATTTTGCTATTATGTAACATTTTCTTTTTCTATTTTTGGGCAGCTCAAATGTATTGTATGCCTCTCTAGGTAGATTGTGTGAAAAAAAATCTATTACAAATAATGTCATGATTCAGATGACAGTCTCACGTATTGGTATTTGTTATAGAATCAACATTCATATCTTTGTGATTTACATAATCTATTATTTTATAATATCCTCTAAAGCACAAACGTTTTTTTTCATGAGTCTTGAATTTATTCTCTGACAAACTAGTTACATTTTCTGGAATCTGACTCTGATTCTTACAAAATTATCATAACAATTTTATTTCTCACGACACTATGTAGATATGTGATCGTAAAGTTTTTTATCTAGGAACTACCTTAGTATCATACCTTTACCAAGTAGTCATAAAAGAGGAATATGACACGGGCCATTTGCTCATACGTTTATTTTATGCTTATTCGATCAAAGTTTCCTGCATAATTGGAAACCTTAAACACGGAAAAAACCGACCAAGTGCGAGTTAAAACCGTATGTGTGTTCCGTACCATCATACTAGATGGCGCTAGTTTCTTCACGTTTCAAAAAAACACGTTTTTTGTATGTAGACTTTGACTTTTTCTAATTTTGAGTATTTGTTGTTATAGCGGCAACAGTACATCATCTGTAAAAAATTCAACTGTCTAGCTATTACCACACCCTGGACACTTCAAACAACGGGCCAGAAATGACATTTCAAAAAACGAATGACGGAACAAACAAAATGGCGGCGAAATCCTATACGTTCGACAACCAAGCTGTAACCATTCTGTATCAATCTGGGGGACGAGGGGGTGAGGTTGCAATTCAGAGAGCGGCAGGGAGTGTCCATACTGTATGTTAGTACTAATATATATATACTTTGCTATTACGGTTCATGAAATACAGCCTGGTGAGAGACGGACAAACGAACTTTTTACGAATATTTTAACTGTGGCTTCAATTTTTTTTTAATCCACAATTGGTAAGCCCTTGGCATCATCTCACCTGATGGTAAGTAACGATGATGCCGAAGATGAAAGCGGGCTTACGAAGATTCCCCAACGCCATGGGGGACTTGGCTATGTGATCTTCAAGCCGGAACACATCAACGCTGTTAACATTGATTTTTGGCGGCAAGACTTAGATAAGATGGTGGTAGGCAGCCAGGCAGTCTTGGAAAATGCCCTTCCACCAACCAAACCGAGTATTACAAAGTTAGACTCCGCCGGGAATTGAACCCGCGACCTCCTGATGTGAATCTAATGGACTAACCACTACACCACGGCGGCGGTTAAACTCATGAAACTTAACAACTTTCCTAATGGAACCAATGGAAAATTTAAAAAAAAATGATTTACTAATACGGCTAATCAGCTGTTCGATTTATTTGAGAAGTATGTACGAGTTCTAAAATTATTTTCCGAATCGACTATGAGTTCTAAAAGCAAATGACGGAGCAAACAAAATAACGGCAAAATCCCATACGTTCGGGAACCAAACTATAACCAATCTGTATCAATCTGGGTGACGGGGGGGTGAGTACGAAATCTAGAGAGCGGCAGGGAGTGTCCATACTGTATGTTAGTACTAATATTATATACTTTGCTACAAGTACAATTTTGGCAGAAATTTTTTATCACCTGTATGTACCTCCTCTGCGTACAAATGTTTTACAAATACTCTTCTGCGTATAAATGTTTCACAAATATCTCTTCTGCGTACAAATGTTTCACAAATATCTCTTCTGCGTACAAATGTTTCACAAATATCTCGTCTGCGTACAAATGTTTCACAAATATCTCTTCTGCGTACAAATGTTTTCCAAAAGCCTCTTCTGCGTACAAATGTTTTCCAAAAGCCTCTTCTGCGTACAAATGTTTCACAAATCCTAGTGTGTGGACCAGGAATACTTACTGTTTATTAGCTATAACGGAAATAAAAATAGTTTATTGCACCAAAAACAAACTTATAGCCTATATTTATTTTTATTTTTTTAAATATCTCTTCTGCGTACACAAACACTAGAGTCAAAGTATATATATTAGCACTAACATACAGTATGGACACTCCCTGCCGATCTCTAGATTGCGACCTCACAGATTGGTTACAGTTTGGTTGCTGAACGTAAAGGATTTCGCCGCCATTTTGTTTCTTCAGTCATTCCTGCCTTGTTGTAATGCCTTTTCTGACCCGTTGTATGAAGTGTCCAGGGTGTGCTAGAAAATAAAATTAAAAGTTTCTGCAATAGCTTAGGGCGCGTAGTTGACATGTGATTTTGATCACCATAGCAAACCGCATTACGCATCACCACCAAACACGTCGAGGCCAACTGTTCCCTGCATTTTAGCCACCATTATCTAGCCATCGATAAATGGAATCTATTGTGTTTCCGCAAAAAAACGCGCATAAATCGAATCGATCTTCCTAGCTGTCTGCTCTTGGCTTTTGTCAATCTGTATGCCTCTGCCACTAATGGTCGCTCCCTAAAGACCCATACGTATTGGTGGTAGTAAACGTCAAAATATTTTGTATCAGCTGTGCTAATGGCCTGTAAAGTCGGCATTAAGGTCATATTGTTGTGTTATCTGGGAATATTGTGGCCAAATGTGAATTTCTTTTTATTACTTTCGAGCGACGTAGAGGTGAAGAAGGAAATGTGATGGGGAAAACAACGAAGTTGAGATTTTGATGGGGATTTATTGTCTTACACTAATAATCTAAAAAACAGAAACAATAAAAATATGTATGTACACATGTGTGTGTGTGTATGTGAGCGTTTGTCCGGTGCTCTAGTTCCCAATCTACTAGACGGATTTGGGTAAAATTTGTGTTAAGGCAATATTACTTTTATATGCCCAGCTTCAAATTTTCATGTTTCAAATTTCTTGATTTTTAGGGTTGCCACCATAGTAAAAAATCGTTTTTGTATATTTTTTTAATGGCTCTAACAATTTAGATGAAACTCTGTTCTATACCATAACTTTATAAAACCTACATATGCTGTACTCAGTTATTCCAGAAAAAATCTGAATACCGTACCTTCATGCAAATCCCTGTTGTTTAAAAAATATTAATAAGGTACCTCCAATACAAATACCCAAATTATAAAATTTTCATTAATTCTAATACACGTCTTTTAATTGCTACTAGGTAAGTGTACAGAGATTTGACGGGATTTCAGTAGATTTAAAAATTATTGTAATTTCGATGTTGTTTAATACAGCTTCAAGCAGAAAGTGAAGTGACAAAGATACAGATAAAAAATCATATAGTTAGTATAGTCACTATGAGGCACAAGCTAAAGATAGGAACGTAAATATTGCTCCAAGAATTGTTGTAGGCGCGAACAGTAAGCGTAATGTTTATTGTTGTTTTGTGTCGCGAGAAAGTATGTACAGCTTAGCTGTACAATTTATTTGTAAAACGTTTCAGAGAAGTCTAGACTAGAACTGTAATAATTGAAAACGCTAAGCACGTTAAAAACCGAATTCAATCGCTACAAATAAGTACACTTTTGTTACATATTTTGTTTCTGTGAATTTCCTAAAAGACACTTAACCGATTTTGATAAATTTTAATGGGACTAACCTCGAGACATACTTAACCTACTCAATAAAAAAACAAATCGGTTTACACTCAGCGAAGATATCGAGTACAAAACAAAAAAACATACAGTCGAATTGAGAATTCCTCCGTTTTTGAAAAATAAATTGCTCTAAATTAGTTACGTTGAAATTGATACAACCTACGTACTCATTCGATAGAAATGGAACTACCTAGGAACTGCACTAAAATTCGACTCATAAATGGGGCTATAAACAATCCCATAAAAACTTGAAAGTAATTCTATTCTTCATCTCAATTTGCACAATTAACAAATCCCATTTTGTAATTGGTAGCCAGACACGATTGCCTCTCATTAGATTAAGGCCTTTTAATGAGAAAAATGTGACGCTGGAAAAAAATTATGAAAATCTCTGAGTTCGACAACGTTCTACTTGACGAATTCCGATGAATGAATGTAATGCTATTACGATTAGCATTATTTGGTCCCGAGGGGCGGCGGATTCCGGTTTACGAGATAATGCGAACTTCGCTAACAAAGACTAGCGCTTTTTTTCTTCGATGTGGTTTTTACTTTTTAATTTGCCCTAACATCTGTGTTGGATGTCGAACGCAACGCAACCAAAGAGGTTTTATTTAATCGTTGTGGTTGTTTGAATGTTTAGGATAGATGATCGAGATAGCTACCAATAAATTCAGCAATCCGGTATTTGACTGTTAGTCGTTTGAGTTACTTTTTATTAACTGTCAAAAACGATATTTTGTTCTGAAATTTTTCGTGTTACAAACTTGTGACATCATTGTCTTTGACGAACTAACTTTGTGATTTTGATAAATATTGAAATTAGAATAAAACGGTAAATGAACAAATTTTTATGGTTTTGTAGGAGAAATGCTATTTAGTGAATAATATTTATTAATTTATTTTAAACGCTGTCAAATACCATATTTCAAGTATTTCTTGGTATCTTATTTTACGGTGCGCGGTCGCCACTGGAGAACTTTACTGCCCCAACATTCATCTAACACTAACATATTTAAAAACTTGAAATTTTGAACTTTAAAATCAAATCATTGAATTTAAAAAAAAAACCCACTGCCACTTAAATTACTTCACAATGCAATATCGTTAGGTATTTCAGTGGGCATCCATCATCCCTTCACTTCATAAAAATAACAACCTTCTTTTTTTAAAAAAAAACTAAACACGCTCTATAATAGCAAACCAAACTTTTTTTTTATTAGGTCGGGGAAAAAGTTTCTTCGTATTTTGTATGAAAATTCAAACAGAGCGAACAAAACAAGCTGATTCTGGAACGTTCAGATTTCCATACTGGAATGGAACCGCTTGTACCAAATTTGTATTATGTACTGATTGATACTGCATTAGGTCAATAAACAGTAAAAATTTTATTTGCGGCCTGTGTTGCATTTTTACCATTTTTCACAAAATAATTCAAAATGTAGCGAATTTCTCGTTACTTTCACATAATTTTATAATCAGAAAAACAATTGTAAAATAATGGCAGGAATTTTATATTTTATTAAAATTTCGAAACATTACTTAATTAATTTTATTATAATCAGCCAGGTGCAAATAATACAAGCAAAGAGATTTGATAACAAAATAGTTACAAAATACGAAGACCTATTGTGAAGCGTGCCTAATACGTGTGCAAATTTTGATTTAAACTAACGACGTTTAAAGTGAATAAAAATTACGTAAATAGATTCCGTTACAGACATATGTATATACAGGTGAAGTTAATATTAAGCGTGTAACAATAATAATATAGCTTCTATAATTTACAAACCAAACTAAAAAACCATTATATCCCAAAATAAACTATCCGTTACTAAACCGCGGTACCCTAAAAGCAGTTTTTAACTAGTCGGATGAATTTGAAATTTATGTGGGGATTTCTATAAATAATTACACATCTATGTGTAAACAGTGAGCTAAAAGTTTCAATTTTTTTTAACGTTTTTTTTCACAGTCATAGGGCCGGTTAATCTGGTGTGTGTTTCGTCACGGGGCATTTTGACGATGAAAGCGTATACGTCGTGTGGACTAAATATATGTAACTTTATGCGTTCACGATGACATTAATAACAAAAGACCTGGTGATTTATGCATGTAACAACACGATCGATTCAGAGTTTAGTCTACGATTTACTGGCCGCTTTACGTTCTAACAACAAAGAAACGTTTGGTCTAAACGCGTTTTTATTTTCATTTCGAGTGACCACGCACGAGCGTGTCGGTAATATTTTTAAAGAAACAAAGAGATCCCTTCATAAGTTTGTTATGGTTGCCTCATTTCTAGCTTTGGTTATTGCATAATGTTTAAAAAGATGAATATAATATTTTCACTGCGTCCGTGGCGTAATGTTAAAAGTTAATGTTAAAGTCCATTTTAGCTTCACATCAGGAGGTCACGGGTTCGATTTTTGACGGAGTCCTACTTTGTATGACTTGATTTGCTTGGCGGAAGGGCATTTTCTGAACCCGCCTGGCTGGCTACCACCATCTTATCTAAGTCTTGCCGCCAAGTATCAATGTTAACAGCATTGATGTTTTCCGGCTTGAAGCTAAAAAACGCCAGTTTTCCCATTGCGTTCAGGAATCTTGGTAAGCCCGCTTCTATCTTCGGCATCATCATCACATAACATCAGGTGAGTGAGATGATATCAAGGGCTTAGCAATTGTAGATAAAAAAGGTAATTCCATGCGGTGCTATAATCTATATAAATAAAAATGAATCGCTAAATCGTTGCTAAGCGCAGAACTCGAGAAAGGCTGAACCGATTTCGCTAATTCTTGTTTTGTTGAGTTCGTTATTGTCAGGAGAAGGTGAATCACGATCTGAAATCACTATTATTTAGTGCCAACACTATTTCACAGACTATAATTTCGTGACTTGCTTATGTATATGAAGTTTAATTAGAATCGGCCTATCCATTTTCAAGATTATAAAAAAGATTAGCTAATTTTAAGATTTTAATAATTATTACATTTAGTACTAATATACATACTTATATACTTTGATTATATTATGCCAACACAATTTTGTGACTTGCTTATTTTGTATATAAAGTTTCCCTAGAATCGGCCCCTCCATTTTCAAGAACTAGTAATTTAAAGTTTGTATGAGAAACGATTTTGAGAATACGCAAACGCGAGCATATTCACATAATCTTCTCTCAGGCTTAGGATACGGCCATCCCATCTTTTCCCGTAGGTGTTGTAAGAAACGACAACAGCGTCATTGAAGCGCACTGCATCAGACCTGCACCTGCAACCATAGTGCAATCACCAACCCCCCTGCCAAGCGTGGCGATTACGGCAAAACCCCCCAACATGGACAACACACCCAAAAAAAACCATACTTTCACACTTACATCATTTTTTAAACGTTCGTTTCTGACTATAAATTTATTGATGCCGGCCGGCGAAAAGTGCTTATCAAGCGTGACACAACACAACAAAAATCAAAGTTATGAACATCATACCTGCTCCTATATCATACGTCTTTCAAATTCATTGCCACGTATACGTTTAATTAAAATTTCAAATCCAAATCTTAATACAGAACGACCCACATCCTACCGTGTGTCAGTGACCGATCTTGAAAGGGCCCTAATTTTTTCCAATCCTTGTGGGTTCTGGCTTTGTGATACAAAATTAATGATTTCTGGTCAGTGCTGCGTCAGTCACAATGGAGCTATTGACAATGGTGTCCTGCTGTCTGGGATATTGACGGTAGGCAGAACCCGAAGTCACTACCTACTCGCTCCTGGCTTCGTTTCTTTGTGCCCAAGAATGCCGGCGTCACGGATCAAACTCGAACGCATCCCCTTGAGATTCAACAGTGATATTTTAGAATGATTCTAATTATTAAACGAAAATATTCGGCTCAAAAGTTTGTTCGTTTTTTTGTTATTGACAATTGATAAGCTCTTGGCATCAGCTCACCTGACGGTAAGTGACAATGACGCCGAAGATGGAAGCGTGCTTACCAAGATTCCCCAACGCAATTGGGAACTGGCTATCGTATCTTCATGTCGAAACACATCCAATGCTGTTAACATTGATGTTTGGCGGCAAGACTTAGATAAGGTGGTGGTAGCTAGCCAGGAGGGCTTAGAAAACCAGCAACCAAACCGAGACTTACAAAGTGAGACCCTGTCAGTAATGGAACCCACGACCTCCTAGTATTAAAGTAATGAACTAACCATTACGCCACAAAGGCAGTTGATTTGTATCGTTAGGCGTTCTTTGGTGGAATTTTATGCGATTTGCTGTTGATAAAAAAAATGTTCTGGTGGGCATAGCTCGTAGAACAGATGGCCGTTGGGGCAGTAAAGTTCTCGAGTGGCGACCACGCACCGGCGAGACTAGTGTATTTTAGTTTCTTCCATAGATTAAATGGCTGATGGCATCTTACTGTGATAATAAAAGATATAGAAACTATGTATTTTCATCTTGCAGAAAAGAGCTATCCGCGCAATCTATCAGATGCTATCACGTGAGTCATTAAAGAAAAAGTTCAAAGAAATCAATATTTTAACTGTTGCTAGTCAATTTATATATGAAAACATCATTTGCATTTATTTCCTAAAAACAGTGACAGGCATAATTTGAATTTAAGAAATGTAAATAAAATAGATATATAGCCTTTTCGAGACTGAGTAAGGTTAAAAAGTCATTTGTGGGGCAGTGTATAAGATTCTACAATAAAATTCCAGAAAATGTAACTAGTTTGTCCTCAGATCACAGCTTGATTGCTGTGATCTGAGAGTTTGTCAGAGAATAAATTCAAGACTCATGTCAAAAAATGCTTGTGCTCTAGAGGATATTTAACAATAATACTTAGATTATAAAAATGATAAAAATATATACATATATTTTGATTCTTTAACAAATACCATTACCTGAGACTGTAATCTAAAACATGACATTATTTGTAATATTCAATTAATTATTTTTGTGACTAAAAGTGTTTGTAGACACCTATTTAAAATAAATAATTTTTATTGATTGATGGCTAAAACAAGAAAGAAGCGTAGTCTCAAGCAAACTTCGAGAATAAAAACGGTTAGTAAAAGTTTTTTTTATAATATCGATGGTCGCAAACCATAGAATGTCTGACGGGGCGCCGTGAAACGTTATACTACCTAATCTTGAAAGTGCGCCGCCGCAAAGTTAAAAAGATTGAGAACCCCTGCCCATGTAATTATCTGCTGCAATTTATCTCAGTTACTAGCATAGAATTAGTACTGCTACCTTCACATAAACACTCAGCTTACATACAAAATCGTTCCCCCTACCCTCCCACCTAATCCTTACTAATATTATAAATGTGAAAATGTGTTTGTTTGTTACCTTTTCACGCTTCAACACCTTAACCAATCTTGATAAAATTTGGCATGCAGGTAGCCTGTGTCACGGGGAAGGACAAAGGCTACTTTTTATCCCGGGAAAAAAGCATAATCCGACGCAGTTCCTGAGGGAACTAAAAAAATACTCTTTTTTGTTAATTTCTTTTACATCGCAACGAAACAATGGATTGCTGTGATTTTTTGGCTGAGGGGGGTAGGAAATGATATAATTTACAAATTCGCATATCCTGACATGGTTCCCCAGGGATCTGGGGAAAACTCATTTCCGCGCTCGCGCGCAACGGAGCTACGGACTGAAGAGGTTTTTTGTATAGAATGGTTGAGGGAGTGGGAAGTGACATAGACTTCTAATCAGAATAGCCCGATATTGTTCCTGAGGGATCTGAGGAAAACTCATATCCGCGCTCACCCAAAAGACAGTCATAAAAACGATGTCCACGCGGGCAAAAGCTAGGAAATAATAAATGAACCCACGCAACCTAATCAAAATGAATTAACATCTGTGTGGTCTAACCGCCAAACCACCTGTTAGTAAATACGCAGTAAAAGTTCGCATTGCCCCTATAAATTACTGCACGCGAGTAAATGGTGGCCGAACAAAACATCTTGCCCGTACGCCATTGTACTGAATCAAAGTTGGTCCACACGACAGTAAGTCATTGGTCCACACATTAGGGTGGTCTCGCTGTAACCGTAACAATTGTAAACAGCATCATTGTTAGCGCCCCGCGCACGAGAGATTTATAGCAATCCAATATTGTAATTTCATTACCACGTTTATGTTGCAGGAGAAGTGAAAAGAACGGATTTTGCCTATTCAGCTAGGTCTCGCGATAGTGAACGGACTGTTACTAAAACTTAGCAAAATACCCGCATCTGTAATAGATACGAATACGCTTAGTTTAATATAAAAATTAACTTAAAAATTTAAAAAAACGTCTAAAAAGTAAAGATAAAATGTATAAATTGGCCCTTTGAGTTTAATTTAGGTATTAATATTTTAATCCAAGAGCCGTCGCGTAGGGAGAACGCTAAGTTGTGAAATTATTAGTAATTAGTTGTAGTAAATTAAATCAGTTGTATTCTGTTTTTATTTTATTTACATAGCGGTCCCCCTACGCGACGACTCTTGGATCATAATATTACTACCTCAATAATTAAACTTAAATGGCCAATACATATTATTTTTAATTTTTTAATTTAATTTTTATTTCTTGCTTTTTAAACTTTACATACAATCGAACCTATATCCCCAGATTCACACAAATAGTTTCCGGGACGAAACACGACATTGCGACACGAAATCTAGCCTATTTTGAATCGGTCGGACCTGTGGAAGTTGTCCACCTGTCTTTTTTGAAGCTGCAATTAAATGCATTATAACTCTAAACTTCAAATCAATTGTATTTGTGATAGTTTTTCGCCTTTTTTACCTCTGCTTCAGCAGATTCCAGGAGATGCTGCAGCATCAGATCAAGGTTACCATATTATATTTAATACTTATTCATTGATTAAGTAAGTAAGTAATTCTTTATTCGCTTTTAAACAAGGTACTACAAGTGAGATGTTCTATTTAACAATACAGAATCACTTGTTTAGCCATTAATATAGCATGCAAATGTTAACACAGCAATAAAAGGTAGGTATGTATAAATCTTACAGTCATATACATGTTCAATTTTATTTATTTTTTAATTCTGCACTACTAACCTGTGATCCAAAAACTCATCAAGAGAGTAGAACATGTTTTGAAGCAGCCATTCGCGTAGACATTTTTGAAACTTGTTATAAGGAAGGTATTTGTATGATTCTGGTATTTTGTTATATATAACGTAACCCATCCAGTAACAATTCTTTTTATAACAGGTCGTTTTTGGAACGTCGCTCATAACCAGCCTATTAGGGTTTCTTTTTACTCTGGCATTTACTTGTCGCGCTTGTTGGTAAAATGACTCTGTATGTCTGTGTATGTCTGACATACTATGTTCTTCTTCGGCACCTAAATAATGGCTGTGACCCACGATCCTGCTCTTTCCTGGTGCAAAGGCTGTCCATTCCGATACGACGTGGCAATGCGGCGAGCATAAATGGGCACGAAGAGATCAGAAGTGGTCTATATGACTGACGAGTCTCACCGGGAGTTTTTTTTTGGAATTAATAATGTCATAATTTTTACCTGTACATTTTTATGCTCGACATGTAATTACTATGAATAAATGAATTTTGGGGTTTTAATACCGGCTAAGACAATATTTTTTTCAGAACTATTTGGATGCATTTTTACATATTTTTTTTTAATAAATAATGTTGCCTTTGATTTAAATGTATTATTATAATTAATATTAAGGGCTCTTTACCACCATGAGACAGTTCCTTTTTCCATCTGTTTATTAATCAGTAACTTTAATAAAAAAAGCTGTCTCTGTTTGTGTTAATTTTGGATATAGTGGTCATTCCTGTCGTCTTTTGAACCACCTACGTGGTAAAGGCCATTAGCTTTTCATCAGGGGCTCACGGGTTCGATTCCCGGCGGAATCTTAGTTTGTAAGACTCGGTTTGGTTGGTAGAAGGGCATTTTCTAAGCCCGCCTGGCTAGCTACCACCATCTTATCTAAGTCTTGCTGCCAAACATTAATGCTTACAACATTGATGTGTACCGGCCTGAAGACAAGATAGCCTGTTCCCCGTTGCGTTGGGGAATCTTGGTAAGCCCGCTTTCATCTGCGGCATTATCGTCACTTACCATCAGGTGAGATGATGCCAAGAGCTTACCAATTATGAATAATTACAAAAAATTGACATACGTCTTCCCCTCCTACAGTTGTCTACCACAAAGAACATTTTTAGCTAGGTCATTAAGGACCATAAACCTATTCGTTGATACTGACTGCAACATTTATAAATCTCCACGTGTCCCTTTCTCGCACCATTGACGACAGTCATGGAGTTATGGTCCATAAATTAGGGGATTATCTTGTCTGTGGTCAGTGATTAGGTGCCATCAATGTTGCCAACAATGAAATTTAAGGGAAAACCCGAAAATTAAATCGTAAAGCCCCGCTATTAGGTACTAAAGTAAAATCTGGCCAAAATTTTATTGTGGTGAATTGTAATTGCGGGCAGCGCAGCACCGGTCGTCGTGGAAATCTTTGGGGGAGGCCTTTGTCCAGCAGTAGATGGCTTTAGGCTGATATTATGATGATGAATTGTAATTAATAATTGTACGTATTGGTGGAATTTTATTTTGCTGTTAAAGCTGATTTAAACACAGCAGTTTAGCCAATTAACTTGCGGTTTAGGCGTGTTAAGTTCGTATCGTCGCTTAAGTAGGAACTTGACGATAAAATACACAGAATACTTAAGGCGAAGAATAAAATCGTGAGGAAACCTGCACACGCCTGCGAAGAAACTCAAAGTTTGTGTGTGAAGTCGACCAACCAGCACTGGGCCCGCGTATTCGACTAAGGCCCGATCGCCCTAATTCAGAGTAGGCTCGAGCCCCTCGGTGGAGATGTATATGAGCTGATATGATGAGAATACAGAGATTATATTGACGTTCTTTTTTTTTGGGACATTTAGATCCCCATTGCGTTGGGGAATCTTGGTAAGCCCGCTTCCATCTTTGGCGTCATCGTCACTTACCATCAGGTGAGATGGTGAAAGAAAGAAAGAAAGAAATGTTTATTTGCCAGAATACATACATGTGAAGATCTTAATGTTAGAATGGAAAATGTATTCAGCCGTCATAAAGATGGCATGCAAATTTTAACAGGTTAAAATATTATACCTACGCTAATAACATTATAAAGATAAATTAGTTTTATTATTAAAGTTCATATGTCATAATACTATAGAAGCAGTGTTGCATTAGCCATTCTGTTAATTTTTTCTTAAGTCTAATTCCTTGTAATTGTTTTATGTCACCTGGAAGCTTATTAAATATTTCAATACACATATTATAAATATTTTGTTTATATATTTTTGTTTTGCAGGGAGGTTGCTGTAACCAATGTGTATATTAAGCCCTTGGTATACGAAATCTAACGTCTCTAAGATACTGAAAATACTCTGGGTGAGATTCTGTAAACAGACAAACCTTTCATATATACATGCACGACAACGGTAAAATATTTAGTTTTTTAAATAGGGGTTTACAACTCTCCATAAACCACGCATTATTAATAGCACGTACACAATTTTTTCGCAATCTAAATGTTCTATCGACATCTACAGAATTTCCCTATAGTAAGAGACCACAATTGAGGACTGACGATACATGACCATGGTAGGCTGTCAAAGCGACTTCTATAGAGACTGTTTGCCTGAGATAATGCTAAGGGCTTACCAATTGTGAAAGAAAAGGCCACCCGCTCGTGCGCCTCCTGCGCCCCAACAACTCAACTCGTTGCGCGTTTCTCGTCGCGCTATAGAGCTTAGTATGAGCTTAGGACAGTTCATACAACCGGTCACACTTAAAGCCAACAAGACTCGCCTGTAACGTGTGAACGCAACTAGTTACTTACAACTAGTTTCTAAAACGTTACTTAAATAAACTGTGTGTAACTCAGCCTTACCTTTAAATTTGCTCAGGTTACTAAACAATGATTGTTTTTCACTCTTTCTTTGAATCTCGGACAGACGAGTGATTGATAAGGTGAAAAAATAAGAGGACACATTGGTACTTTTTAGGGTTCCGAACCCTTATAGTTTCGCCATGTCTGTCTGTCCGTCTGTCTGCCGCTTAGCTCAGAGACTTAATACTAGAAAGCTGTAATTTGGTGTGGTTATGCATATTAATCAGGCCGACAAAGTTGTACAATAAAATATTTTAAAAAAAAATATGGTACCTCCCCTACATGTAAAGAGGGGGTGATTTTTGATGTGTAACATCTTTGCTCTCGCTTTCCTGCAATTTGTGGGAGTGATTTCGTGAAATGGGACGGAAATGTGTAACATGGGACGGAAATGTGTGACAGGAAGTCGCGAAAGCGCGGAATTCTACTTTACGAGAGTCCGACTCGCACTTGGTCGGTTTTTTTCGTTACTATCAGATCCGCCACCCAGGTACAATATCGTCATCAAATCTAACTGACCTAAAGTATTTTGTCACATGTTACACATCATAATATGCGAGTACTGTAGGTCTCGCTCGAATTATTTTTATTTATTTATGCTAACGTACCTTATCGTGTTGGGTATCGTTGAATAGTTCTTTCAAAGCAACTGAGGGTTTGCTAAAAGCATTTTTTGATACAGGGATCTGTTTGCGAAATATTAAGCTTTAGAGTACTGATTTTTGTTCAAGTCCAGTGTCCTTCCCCCTACAAGCTAAACCGTTATTTTAGATCATCTGAAAAAAGTAATGGAAATATAATAGGAAATAAAATTAATTTAAAAGGAAAACTATCACGGCTAGTAGGCTTTCTTAGTTTAGGAGTAAAAGCCGACCAACTAACTAAGATGTGCAGTTGGATTTGTCAAAAGTTCATAGACTTGCCATACAAAATTTTCTATTACCAACTGTAAATATAATTTATTTTTTTAAAATAAACAATTATTTTCTTGAAAACACTTCGGGACCCTACTTCGCACGAGTCCGACTCGCAATTGGTAGGTTTTTTAATACTAATTGGTACTTTGTTTTCAAATTTCAGTTAAAATAATATACTTACTTTACTTATAGGTTCTACCTTCAATGCCCCGAAATTTATTGTCCCTAAAATGTATGGTTTAAAAACCATTTGAAAATGTATTGTTTTATAAAAAAAAAGTTCCCCCCGCTGTGTCTGCCTGTCTATCTGAACGTGATAAACTCAAAAACTAGGAGTTAGATAGTTTTTATACGTTAGTAGATTTTCATACGATTTTACCAATGGACGGTGTGATAAAAGAGGAAGGTGTACCCCACGAGCGGCTTGCGAGTTATGCACCGCAAACGCTCTAGTACTATAATCATAACTTTGATACAGGGTACTAAACTATGAACTGAGTATGAAACTATGAAGGTCGCGTTGCACACGTCCGTAGGTGTTATTCTAAATGCCCTACACGTGACCGCAGGTGATGCTAAGTGCAACACCAGGCAACCGCCGTCTATCCCTTGGATAGAACGGTTAATTGGGCCACACGATAAGAAAGAAAGGGTTCTATCTTATATAAAGGTGTAACAAAATTGGTGACTTCTTCTCATCAAACCGAATAACTTTTTTAATGACTTTGCTGAAATCGCATAATTAATTAACTCTACATACAAATCGATCAGCTGATCGACCAATTCTGTACATTTTTGTATGACGGGTCCATTTTTGATGTGTAACATCTTTGCTCTCACTTTCATGCAATTTTTGGGAGTGATTTCGTGAAATGGGACGAAAAAGTGTCCCATGTGACTGAAATGTGTAACAGGGAGTCGCGTTTTTTCAGGCTTTAAAAGCGTGAAAAAGGCAAAAGTATCTATGACCATACAGCCTAGTCTGTCGTATCTTTGCCGTTCTTTTTTCAGGCTTTAAAAGCGCAGAAAAGGCAAAGGTATCTATGACCATACAGCCTAGTCTGCCGTATCTTTGCCGTCCTTTTATAAAGTATTTTGTCACATGTTACACATCATATGCGAGTACTTAGGTCTCGCTCGAATTATTTTTTTTGAGATTTGACTATGGGTTTCTCGGGGAAAATTGTTCAGTATGATAAGTAGAAGCCTTAGTAAAGGGTCCTAGTAACCAATTGTTACACCCTGTATCATCATATCAGCTCATATACGTACCCACCGAGGGGCTCGAGCCTATCCTGAATTTAGATCGGACCTTAGTTGACCACGCGAGCCCAGTGCGGGTTGGTTGACTTCACACACAACCTGCGAGTTTCTTCGCAGGCGTGTTGCAGGTTTCCTCAGGATGTTTTTCTTCGCCGTAAGAGCGTCGGATAAACGTACATGTGAAATCTAAATTCGAAATCACATTGGTACGTGGCAGGATTCGAACCACGACCTCCCGGACAGAAAGCGGCGGGTCTAGCCGTTACGCCACCGACGCTCTACCCTGTATACACCAAACAAACCGTACCTACTAGCTTACGGTCTTGTACCTAGTTCCTCCTTGTTTATTAAACGCACAGTGTGCAGTGGTCCGGAATCCAGATCGGTCAGTATCGAGTTATAAACTATTCCCGTGACTCATTGCGGATTCGCGTGGCATCTAACGGAGATATACTGAAATGACCAATCACAGACGTGCCTAGTTTGCTAAACTGCGCCATTTACCTCAGAAACTTAGTTCATGTTACACCGAAGTGTACCAAACATAAAATAATTCTCGAAAAGGATTTTATTTAAAAAATATTTTATTTTAATCCGCAATTGATAAGCCCTTAATGGAATCATATCACCTTAATTTATCAATTTTTTATTATTTCATATTCTTTTCAGCAAAACCTTTCATTTGATACCCATATCAAGAGAAAGCAAAAAAAACGGTTAAATTATGTTATTATTACTTTAAGACTATCAGAAAGAGTGTAGTTTGCACCTATTTTGAATAAATACCTTGAATCTTGAAAAAAAACGACGCAAGCACCCATGCTACGTGCTACGTACAGATGGTACGCGTAACGAAACGGTGATAAGAAAGACATCAACGCGAGCACCATTCTAGGTGCTACGTACAAATGCTACGCATTACAAAACGTTTATAAGAAAGACATCAACGCGAGCATCATGCTACGTGCTACGTACAAATGCTACGCATTACAAAACGTTTATAAGAAAGACATCAACGCGAGCATCATGCTACGTGCTACGTACAGATGCTAGGCGTAACGAAAAGGTGATAAGAAAGACATCAACGCGAGCATCATGCTACGTGCTACTTACAGATGCTAGGCGTAACGAAAAGGTGATAAGAAAGACATCAATGCGAGCACCATTCTACATGCTACGTACAATGTTTATAAGAAAGACATCAACGCGAGCATCATGCTACGTGCTACGTACAGATGCTACGCGTAACGAAAAGGTGATAAGAAAGACATCAACGCGAGCACCAATCTTCGTGCTACGTACAAATGCTACGCATTACAAAACTTTTATAAGAAAGACATCAACGCGAGCACCATGTTACGTACAGATAGTATGTATGTATAACAAAACGGGGATAAAGAAATGTTTTTTTATATAAAAGAAGATATTCTGAAAGATTGCATCAGCTCTACATAGCTATAGAAGTTTGGTTATGAAATGTAATGAAAGACAATTTACCGAAACTTTTTAGAAAAAAATAAAACATGTAGTATGTGTCATGCTAAAACCAGTTCACTTCATTTTATTTGGCTCCAGTTGGTTTGGTGTAAATTGTTCATCGGTAATTCTCGATACGATGGTTACATTTGGTCCGAAAACGGCTCTTTCCTCGTCCATTAGTATAATGTGATTCGAATCACATACACCTAATGTATTATAGTGGGCACTTGTACTCTATAAAAATAGGATAATATGAACGGTGAAGGAAAACATCGTGAGGAAACCTGCACACGGCTGTGAAGAAACTCGAAGGTTGTGTGTGAAGCCGACCAACCCGCACTAGGCCCGCGTGGTCGACTAAGGCCCGACCGCCCTAATTCAGTGTAGGCTCGAGCCTCTCGGTGGGTCGTACATGAGCTGATATGATGAACGTGATAAAGTGATATTGTTAAAAAATCTTTAAGAAAAAAAAAAGTGTTTTTGCCCTCGCTCTCCAAAATCTATTTAGGCCGCTTAGGCTGCAAGCTCAGCCAAATAAACAGAGAAACATACATACATATATACAGTAATCGCTCTTTATAAGGCACTTCAGTGAACCGGGACGTTTCATACTTTAAAGAAAGGAGCTACCCTTTCCTTTAAGGCTCCAGACACACGAACTGCAAGCCAGCTCCAAATTCGCAGTTTGGATCCAGCTCTCCTAGTAATCTCCTACTATCATAATCATTATCATATCAGCTCATACACGTCCCCACCGAGGGGCCCGAGCCTACCCTCAATTAGGGAGATCGGGCCTTAGTCGACCACGCGGGCCCAGTGCCGGTTGGTCGACTTCACACACAACCTTCGAGTTCAAATCCGGACGGCCAATGTACCAATGAGTTTTTCGAAACTTACGTACATATACTCACCGATTGGTTTAACGGTGAAGGAAAATATCGTGAGGAAACCTGCACGCACCTGCGAAGTTGCGCCCTGACTGCATCCGAACTGCATCCAAACTGCGAGTTAGCAGCTGCCTTGTAGTCCGTGTGTCTGGACTCTAACAGAGAATGAAGAGAATATTGCACATCTTTGTACTCGAGCAGTCTGTGGGTTAGTTACATAAAACGAGCTTACAACAACGCCTTGCGTGTGTAGTTTAATAACGCTTTCCGGATGCTGATGGGGCTGCCGCGCCACTGTAGTGCGTCTCAAATGTTTGCGGAGGCGCGAACCGATGGATTCCACGCAATTATACGTAAGAAAGTCTCCTCACTTCTCCATCGGTCGCGCGGCGGCCACAACGGCATCCTGAGGACGATCGCCGCACGGTTTGACTCTCTCCTCCTGAAGTATTGGGTGGGGATAGTCACCGGTGCAGTAAAATGATAATTATTTTAATTAGTCAGTTTTTAAGTACTAACTAACATAGGCTAAGCCTCTATTGTTACTTACACATATTATGGATTTTTGTGGTCCGAAATAAACTCGATTTATTATTATAGCCTGGTGTTGTTCGTGTTGTAAGTGCACAAATTTTGAGCTGAAACTTGTTATATATATTTGCCAACGACTTTGTCCGTGTCCGTTTGAAACAAGACTTTTTCGGGATGAGGAGGATGCCAATAACTGTAATAGTAATTGAGTAAAACATCTGTGACACACCGAACGTACAGACAGACGGACATGACAAAACTATGAGGTTCCTAATTTCAGTTACTAAATGTATTACGAACTTGTGCCTTCCATATTGCTAAGGATGCGATCATTTAAAGTCGCCATTAGCTTGTTTTTAGGGGTAAGTATAGCTCGCTCACACACAGAATAGATTTCATAGTGCGCCATTTGAATATTTTTTTATTATTCACGATTGGTAAGCCCTTGGTATATCTCACCTGATGGTAAGTGACGATGATGCCGAAGATAGCAGCAGGCTTACTAAGGGTTTACCAATTGTGAAAAAAATTAAAAAAAAAAACCCAAGGCAATGGGGAACTGGCTATCTTATCTTCAAGCCGGAACACATTAATGTCAACATTGATGTTTGGCGACAAGACTTAGATAATATGGTGGTAGCTAGCCAGGTGGACTTAGAAAATGCCCTGCCACCAACCAAACCGTGTCTTACAATGTTAGACTCCGCCGGGAATCGAACCCGCGAGCTCCTGATATAAAGGTAATGGTTAGTACCATTACACCACGGAGGCGGTTAAAATCACCCCTAAACGCTGCAAATCAGTACCTCAACTGACGGTACAATTCTACATTTTTTAAGCAGTTGTGCCAATCCATTGGCACAGTATTAAGATATGGCTTACAGTAGCGCAACGCCTTTAATGTCGCACGGTGCGCCACCGGCGTAGGCTAGTACTAGCCTGTAGTCAGCCTGGCAAACTCGCGGAGTTATAGTCAGTGATTTTAGCGTTATTTTACAGTTTTCGCACACTTACCTATCACTTTCGGTTAAAACGGATTAAAAAAAGCAACATTCCAATATTTATCTTAATAAATCACACAATATTATCATTTTAGTAAGTAGGTAAGCAATATTAGTACTTTACACCTACTTGAGTATTTTTCATGATACCCTTAGCCTTAGATTGGAACTAATATCAAAACAAGTTTCAAGGCAGTTATTTATCTTAATAATATTATAAAATTACGATTGTTTGTTACTCAAACACGCTCTGAAAAATGAACGGATTGAGCTGAAATTTTGGCACACATTAAAACTTACTATGGTAACGCGTTAAAAATTTACAATGAAGTCCACGCGGACGAAGACGCACGAGGTCGCTAGTTCAGTACCTAATATATCTACGCGGTTGCTGGCCCTAAAAGAACAGTTTAATAATGGGTTAGATTATATTAATATATCCTTTCAAGCACTTTGGTTAGGTTAGATATAATTTAGATTTACCATGTAGGCACAGGTGAGATACTAGTTACTTCGTAAGTACCTATTAAAGAAAATTAAAATGAAAAACGTCAAAATTAATTGTTTACTTTATGTCTTGAATGTCTCGAAAGTCCCGGGAAATTTAGCTCGAGATATCTCGAGGCCCGAGATTTTCAAAACCTCGAGACTTGACAAACCCTAGCTCTCCTCTTACTTGATAGCAAATGACGATCATGCCGAAGATGGCAGCGGACTTACCAAGATTCCCCAACGCAACCAGGAACTGGCCTTATCTTTATTTCAGTTTACGTCAGGTTTTAAGTTGGTCGTACCTAGCCAAACAGTGTTACAAAATGCTTTACCACCAACCGAACTATGTATGTATTAGACCCCGCTGGGAATCCAACCCGCCACCTCCTGGTGTGAAGCGAATGGATTAAATATTATGGTGCATTGGAGAACCTTGGTAAGCCTGCTCCAATCTTACTATCCGTGCATCAGATACGCCTACGTCCAGTTGTAATGGAGCTCTGAAGTATATATACTAACTTTGAACTACATCAAAGTTTTTTGTTGCTGGTCTATGTTTCTCGGTCAATTTTCGAAGTTTTTTACGTATTAGGTTATTCCAGGATACACACTGTCACTTTACAAAGTTTCGTCACAATCCGTTCAGTGGTTTTTGCGTGATTCGTGGTCAAACAGACAGACAGACAAGATTTTTTTTTAACTATTATAACATGTTCAGTTACCCATTTTCAGTCGCCCTAGTTAGTTAGTAGAAACGGCTGGATGGATTTCCATGAAATTTTCTGTGTATATTCGGTAGGTTTGAGAATAGGACGTATAGAAATTTTTCCACCGGGATCTGAGCGGGCGAAGCCGCGGTAAACAGCTAGTATTAATATAATACTGCTAAAAAGCAGATATTAAAGCAAATTTAAACCAGGCCTTATTCAATAACATCTCATTGTGTCTATGATTGTGATAAATGGACTCATAATTTATAATTTTCATTATGTAATGAATAGCTAAATTGCCTCTTATAATATTAGTTATTTTACGAGTTTTGACGGGAATCCTAATTGCTTCATTACCGGCTTTGTTTGACGCCTGTTTTTAATTTACGATCACATTGAACTAGCCTCTTCCCAGTGCCGGACTTACTTCTGAAATCATTAGGACACCACGTCATCTAGGGGCCCAGGGGGCACCAAGTTTCAAACAACAGAAATAATCTCAGTTTTCTTCTGTTTTTTTTTTGGAGTGCAATAAAATTTACCCTTTTATTTATCATGTCTTGTTCTTAAAATTTACCCTTTTATTTATCATGTCTTGTTCTCAATAAATCCAGCATTTTAAGTGTTCCAGCTAGCTTCTCTCGTCTTTATTATTTTTTTCAGTTCTACAACATTACAGTTTTTTCTTACAAAACCAGACGTTGTTAATGTAAAGTTGTCAAAAAGAGAAAATACTATAATTTTTAATAAATTAAATTAATTAGCTAGGAATAGTAGTTTCTCTGGCATTCATCTCTAGCATTCTCTTGCATCATCTCTGTCATCAAACATGTCATCCCAGACGCAAACAGATCGCAATGTGGCGCTGCGAGGAGCACGGAGTTAAGGAGGGTTCTAGCACGAGCAGCGGGGGCTTGTGCCCGGGCCACGGTGCGCGCGGGTGCCTCAGCCAGCAGGGGCCGGTCGCGGGGCCGTAGGTACAGCATCCGCGCTACATTGTCTTATCCTATCCCATCATTTACATCTGTCATTTGAGTGGTTAAAATAGTGGAGCCTAAAGACAATGATTGCTTAGGTCACTGTCTGTTCAAATGGGGATGATGACAGCATCAAACATTAATTATGAACTCTTCATCACTAAATTACCTTCCTACGGAAACTTGCCTTTTGTTTTGCATCAAGTCTTCAATTTTTATTTCGCCAAAATCATAAAATCATATCTTATCCTATAAACACGAAAGTTTGTAAGAATGTATGTATGTATGTTTGTTACTCTTTCACGCAAAAACTACTGAACGGATCTGGCTGAAATTTAGTAGAAAGACAGATTAGGGCCTGGATTAACACACAGGCTACTTTTTCCCACGCTCGCAAGCCGCTTGCGGCTCGCGCACTGAGCACCCTCGAAAAGTCACGCGGGTAACAGCTAGTGAGTGCATAAATGACGCTGCAAAACTGTGACGTCACGCATAGGTATTTCAAATATTTTTAGAACTAGAGATCGTTTGTGACAGACGATAAAAACTCAGATGACCAGCCGAGCAGTCATCATCCCTATTCCGGCACTGGCTCCTGGTTACAGTGAAAGAAGAACGTATTGTATTAAGTGTGCATTGTACCGGCAATATTTAACACCCCTCTTTTGCATCGGGGGTTAGTCATCATCATCATCGTGTCAGCCGAAAGACGTCCACTGCTGGACAAAGGCCTTCCCCAAGGATTTCTACAACGACAGGTCCTTGTCACTTGTGGGTATTTCAAACATTTTTAGAACAAAATTTCGTTTTTGACAGATCATAAAAAGTAACTCAAATGACTAGCAGTCTGATCCCCTGTTGTGCATCTGAATAAGTACATACTATACATGAAATTTGGTAGGTACTCGTGTTTATTAGCCATATGCGAATTTTTTATCATCATCATATCAGCCGAAGGAAGTCCACTGCTGGACATAGGCCTCCCCCAAGGATCTCCACGACGACCGGTTCTGCGCTTTATACTTCCAACAATATAACATACATACGGGTCGAATTGATAACGTCCTTTTTTTGTAAGTCGGTTAAAAAACTCATTGCTACATTGGCCATCCAGATTCAAACCCAGAAACACTGGTTAGGAAGATCGAGTCTACCGTTTTGGGCCACTGCAGCTTTTATGGAACATACTCCAGGAACAATTTATACATGGGGAGTCAAATCGAGTGTTAACTTTATTTACTCACGTTTTATGTCAGTCACCTCTTATATCAGGAAGGCCAATACTCCCTGGCCATACAGCCTAACCACGTAAGCCGAAGCCCGGAGCGCTACCTGCGAGGCCGACGGCTAAGCTCCGCGTAAGATAAAAAAATAATTTAAACTCCTGTCGCACATCGGAACTGCTACGCACACTTTTTCTGCACGGTACCTACGGAATTTAAAATTAACAAAAAAAGTAGAATATTTAATTTAAAAAAATTGGAAACTCAATTTTTAGAGTTCCGTACCCAAAGGGTGCCAACGGGACCCTATTACTAAGCCTCCGCTGTCCGTCCGTCCGTCTGTCTGTTTTCAGAGGGTTGTATTTCATGTTGACTTTAAATTTTCACAGAGTGGGTATTTCTACTGACGCTATGACAACAATTAAGTAATAAAAATTAAAATTAAATGGGGAGGGGGGCGGCATACAGGAAACGTGATTTTATTAAAACTTGAAAAGTTTTTAAAAGCACATAGTGTTGAATCTTGTACGATGGTACGAAACCCTACGTGTGCGAGTCCAACTCGCACTTGGCCGGTTTTTTCATCACGCATCAGGTTAGGTAGGTACCTAATCGGAATAGTCAACAAACCCATCCCGGCTCCCGACTGAAGTTTTTTATTTAATCACCCAAAAACGCGCCATAAAATTTAACAATAATCGCTTTTAAAGCATTTGGGCATGTTTATGTGTGTTGTTCTAAAGATTACTTCCTGTTTTTAGGTCTGGAGCTGGATTTATCGCCAGTTCATTACCATAAATTTACCTACTCTCTTTCACCTATCACTTGGGAATTTGGGTCTTTGGTCTTGAATCTGGAAATTTGGTCTTTAAAAACGTGACTTAGTCATGTTGGTTTTTACAAGCGACTTCCAAAAAGGAGGAGGTTCGATTGTATGTTTTTTTTGTATATTTGTTACGCGACATCTTCGCGTGTGAACCGATTTTCATTATTTTTTTATTCGTTAGTTTGTCCCATATAAATTTTATCAAAATCAGTGTAGTACCTACTTTTTTTCTATTTATTTCCTTTAAAATAAAAATAAAACAATCGCGTTTGAGTATTTCGAGGTGACGTTTTTCAAGCGACTTCCAAAAAGGAGGAGGTTCTCAATTCGTCTGTATGTTTTTTTTTATGTGTGTTACCTCATAACTTTTGACTAAGTGAACCGGTTTCTAAGATTCTTTTTTTATTTGAAAGCTTTTGCTTCCCGTGTGGTCCCATATAAATTTTATCTAAATCGGTGTAGTACTTTATTAGAAAATTAACAAAAAACAAAAATAATAATGCAAAAATGTACTAAGTTGTTGCGATGGAAGTCGGTTTTTTAACGTGTTTAACGTTTTTATTACAACTTCCCTTATGTCACGCTCAAATAATCAGATTATTGAAATATACACTTTTCTCCATGTATTTACTTGACGCGCTCGAGTTTTTCTGAAGATCGATTTTTTTTTACTAATCTGATGGGCTGCCCTCAACGCATGCCCCTATATTAAGGGTTCATATTGGTAGGGGTACATAACAGTGAAATGTTTAATTTTCCAAGTAGTGAAATATTAAATTCTCCGAGTAGTGAATTGTAAAATTTTCCGAATAGCGAATTGTAAAATTTTCCAAGTAATGAAATGTTAAATTTTCCGAGTAGTGTAATGTTAAATTTTCCGAGTTCTGAATTGTAAAATTTCCGATTTCTGAATTGTAAAATTTTCGAATTGTAAAATTTTCCGAGTTTTGAATTGTAAAATTTTCAGAGTAGTGAAATGTAAAATTTTCCGAGTTGCCTTGCATTACCGAGTTCATCCGAACACTGTACACGTACATAACCAGAATTAAACACGTCTTTTAAACCTCAGTTTTGAACAGCAAAGTTACACGTACGTAACAGCCCAAGATTTTGGAAAAAGAGAATTATTTCGATGACAACCAAGCCTATAGTATTATTTAGTACTCTTTGCCTACGTGTTCGTGAATAGTCTCGTCTAAAATACGCGTATACTATGTTTTACCCGACTGCGCCAGAAGGAGGGTTATGTTTTTCGAATGTATGTTTGTATGTATGTTTATTTATTTCTTTGGCACGCCTAAATGGCTTGATGGATTTTGGGGTGCGAGGTGTTGTTAGATTCGTCTTGCGCCCGTGAGTTACATAATATGATACATTTTTACTCGACTAGCCAAAAAGAGGTCATTTAAATGTTTGGTTCGCTCTGTACTGTAGCCTACACGGCTTGATGGATTTTGGAGTGCGAGGTGTTGTTAGATTCGTCTTGCGCCCGTGAGTGACATAATATGATACATTTTTACTCGACTAGCCAAAAAAAGAGGATATTTAAATGTTTGGTTCGCTCTGTACTGTAGCCTACACGGCTTGATGGATTTTGGAGTGCGAGGTGTTGTTAGATTCGTCTTGCGCCCGTGAGTGACATAATATGATACATTTTTACTCGACTAGCCAAAAAAAGAGGATATTTAAATGTTTGGTTCGCTCTGTACTGTAGCCTACACGGCTTGATGGATTTTGGAGTGCGAGGTGTTGTTAGATTCGTCTTGCGCCCGTGAGTGACATAATATGATACATTTTTACTCGACTAGCCAAAAAAAGAGGATATTTAAATGTTTGGTTCGCTCTGTACTGTAGCCTACACGGCTTGATGGATTTTGGAGTGCGAGGTGTTGTTAGATTCGTCTTGCGCCCGTGAGTGACATAATATGATACATTTTTACTCGACTAGCCAAAAAAAGAGGATATTTAAATGTTTGGTTCGCTCTGTACTGTAGCCTACACGGCTTGATGGATTTTGGAGTGCGAGGTGTTGTTAGATTCGTCTTGCGCCCGTGAGTGACATAATATGATACATTTTTACTCGACTAGCCAAAAAAAGAGGATATTTAAATGTTTGGTTCGCTCTGTACTGTAGCCTACACGGCTTGATGGATTTTGGAGTGCGAGATGTTGTTAGATTCGTCTTGCGCCCGTGAGTGACATAATATGATATGATACATTTTTACTCGACTAGCCAAAAAAAGAGGATATTTAAATGTTTGGTTCGCTCTGTACTGTAGCCTACACGGCTTGATGGATTTCGGAGTGCGAGGTGTCGTTAGATTCGTCTTGCTCCCGTGAGTGACATAGAATACATTCTTACCCGACTGTACACAAAGAGGGGTTCAGTGTTTATGCATTAGGGTTTTTAATTTTTAATTAATTTCTCTTTTGTATTGCCATTCTACGGTAAATAGTTAGTGCCTATATAATAAATCGATGGTTGAGCCGAACATTATTAGCCTGGTTTACAAATATACATTTTTTGATATATTTTTTTATGATAGTCATGCATGCGCGTGTAAATGAATAATGTTATATCGTAGTATCATTTACCAAGAACGAATAATTAAGGTTCCTCCGTCCATAAAATAAACAACTCGATTCACGATGTTTCAAACATCGAACGAAATGGCTTGGAAATAAAGTTCTTGTTAGGTCGTACTGCAACGTGGCTGTTACGTCAATCGATGTGGGCGAATCGTGCGAAAATTGTGATTTTTAATTCATTATACTTAAATAAAATAAGAAGAATTTTCAAAAAGTAAGAAAACTAAATTATTTTATATTGTTTTGTAAAAATTCCATAAATTATCATAATGTTTCGATTAAAATTGCAGCAGTTCTATGGTTACAACTAAAAAAGGGTGCATTAGGATATTTTTTTCTTTAATTCTGTGTATTAAATAGAATTCAAGTCAAATCAAATCAAAATCATACCTCATTACGTTTAAATTACAAAACAAATTTATTTCGATAAATAATCCTTCATCATCATCATATCAGCCGAAAAACGTCCACTGATGGACAAAGGCCTCCCCCAAGAATTTCCACGACGACCGGTCCTGCGCTGCCCGCATCCATGGCTTCCCGCGATATTCACCAGATCGTCAGTCCACCGCGTGGGAGGTTGTATAATACTTAATTGAAGTAAAAAGTGGTAACAAATATGGTCGTAGGCGGCGGTATAAGCCTTAAATAAATGTGGATAAAGTAATGGGAGCCTATTACCCATACTGGTGTCTGAGCTACTCTAGGAAGCTCTCTTGCAGACTTGTCTGACATAAATACATACATCAAAGAACTTTTATTGGAAACAGTTCGTGTATTTGGATACACAAGTCGCAACAATCATCAAAGTATCGGAAATATTTTAGCGACCACATTATTTTTTACACATCCAGGTGTGCCCAACATTTTTGACTTTCAACCGAACAAAATCCGCAGACCACACAAAGAATATCGCTTACCGCAAACCAAAGGTTGCTTTTGTCGTTGTCAAAACAAGATCTGTTACAATAAATCTTATTAAAGCCCCGCAAGACTCCACACGGTACCATTCATGGGTCCTTTGATGGAAGGCCCTATGAATAGAATGTTTACATTTGTGCGGATTAAACATCTGCCCTATATCTACCTAAAATGACGATCCTATATATGAGATATTCAAGGGTGGTATTACGTGGTGGGTAAGAACATACGTTTAGTGGTCTATAACATAGTGGTTATGTATCCGTATATAGTTTTTAGGGTTCCGTAACAGGTAATGGGACCCTATTACTAAGCCTAAGCTGTCCGTCCGTCCCTCCGACTTATAGAAGGTGTATCTTTTGAAACATGTTAGTTAAGTTACTCTCTGAAAATCCCACTGAATATCTGTTATTTATTATGGTAGATATGAGTATACTAACAAATAATAAAAATTCAAACGAGTGAGAAATTAGGGGGATCCCCATAAAAGAAAGGTATTTTTAAGCTTTTTTTGTTTTTGTTCTAACGTAAAAACGGTTAAAATGACAAGCTTGGAACTTGGTGTGGTTATAAATTATAATAGTACAAACCTGCCAAGTGTAAGTCGTACTCGCGCTAAGGAGCAAGGAGTCCGAACTGAGTAAAAAAAATTTATATGTTTTTTGTTTGAAATAAATAAGTATCATAAATAAATAGGGGGGCATAGCTCGTAGAAAAAATGGCCGTTGGGGCAGTAAAGTTCTCGAGTGGTGACCGCGCACCGGAAAACGTAGCGTAGGAAGACCTCCCACTCGGTGGACCGATGACCTGTGGTGAAGGTCGTGTGTGCTGGATGCGGGCAGCGCAGAACCGGTCGTCGTGGAAATCCTTCGAGGAGGCCTATGTCCAGCAGTAGACGTCTTTCGGCTGTCTTATCAGCTCATATATGTCCCCACCGAGGGGCTCGAGCCTACCCTGAATCAGGACGATAGGGCCTTAGTCGACCACGCGGGCCCAGTGCGGGTTGGTCAACTTCACACACAACCTGCGAGTTTCTTCGCAAGCGTGTGCAGGTTTCCTCACGATATTTTCCTATACCGTTAGAGCTTTGGAAAAACATACATATGAAATCTAAATTCTAAATCACATTGGTACGTGGCAGGTTCGAACCACGACCTCCCGGACAGGAGGCGGCGGCCCTAGCCGTTACGCCACCGACGCTCCCTTTCGGCTGATATGATGATAATACTAAGACGAAGAAAACGTTTTTTAACTAAGACCTAAACCTAAGACATTGGTATATACCTAGTTTTTTAAATAAGACCTAAACCTAAGACATAGGTACATACCTATTTTTTTTAAATAAGACCTAAACCTAAGACATAGGTACCTACCTAGTTTTTTAACTAAGACCTTAACCTAAGACATAGGGTACCTACCTACCTAGCTTTTTACCCAACTGCACCAGAACCTACACCTCATGTTTTTCGAGTATATGTATGTATGTATGTATGTTTAGTTCTCTGTAGCCTAAACAAGTTGATGGATTTTGGAGTGCGAGGTGTCGTAAGATTCGGTTTGATCCAGTTATTAAACATAGGATATATTTTTACCCGACTGGCCAAAAAAGAGGGATTAAGTTTTTATGTTGCAGGGTTTTTAGGGTACCGAAGTGAACAAGGAACACTTATAGTTTCGCCATGTCTCTCTGTCTGTGCGTCTGTCCGCGGTTTAGCTCAAAGACGATTAGTACTAGAAAGCTGTAATTTGACATGGGTATACGTATTCATCACGTTGACATCACGGTGCAATAAAATCTTGAATACATTTTTTTAGGTTAAATCCTCCACTTAAAAAGAGGGGGTGAATTTTAATTTGTTGTAGGGTAGTTTTACGTGTGGGGTATCGTTTTTCAAAACAACTGAAGAATTCCTTAAACGTTTTTTCGATTCGGGGATCTTTTTGCGAAATATTAAGCTTTAAAGTGCCAAGTTTTGTTCGACTCAAGTGTCCCCCCACCCCCCTACCAGCTAATCTGCTACTTCAGGACATCTGAAAAAAAAATAGTAGGACATATAATCAATTTAAAAGGAAAACTATAACAACTTAGCCTGTCTTAGTTTAGTTAGGAGTAATAGTCGACTAACTTAAGGTGTGCAGTTGGATTTGACAAATAGTTCATAGATTTTCTATATAAAATGTTGTATTACCAATTGCAAATATTGATTTGGTTTTTTAAATACATATTTATTTTTTTATACGGAACCCTACTTTGCGCGAGACCGACTCGCACTTCGACGGTTTTTAATTAATTCGTTTAGTTGTTTAACTAAGACCTAAACCTACCTAGTTTTTTTTAAGTAAGACCTTAACCTAGGATATGCGTACCTACCTAGTTTTTTACTAAGACCTAACCTACTGTACTTTATACCTACTCCAGCAAAATGATATATCTACAAGTTTTGGGGACTCGAACCACAGTCACTTTCATTTCATAGTCACTAATCAGATACAGTAAACACTTCTATAACACTTATTACACAAAATGCAATTTATTAAATGCAAGCTTTTGCCCGCGGCTTCGCCCGCATGGACATCGTTTTCATTACTATCTTTTAGGGTGCGTGGTGCGCAAGTCGATGTCACTTCCCACCCCCTCAACCAATTCTATAGAAAAAACCACTTCACTCCGTAGATCCGTTGCGACGCTGACGTGCGCGAGCGCGGAAATGAGTTTTCCCCAGATCCCTCGGGGACCATGTCAGGATATGCTAATTAGTAAATTATGTCATTTCCCACCCCCTCAGCCATCTCTGCGCAAAAAATCACACCGGAACAGAATGGACCGAGCAATCCATTGTTCCATTGCAATGTTAAGGAAACTAACCAAAAGAAGAGTATATTTTCAGTTCCCTCAGGAACTGCATCGGACTATGCTATTTTCACGGGATAAAAAGTAGCCTATGACCTTCCCAGTGACACAGTCTACCTGAATGCCAAATTTCATTAATATTGGTTAAGGTGTTGATAAGGGTTTTGGGATAAAATTACATTTAATGGTTTGACTAAATAGATTAGGTACAGTACAGGTAGTTGAAAGGGGGTCTTACGCGCTCTTTTGTTCCTAATTCATATAATATTATTCTACTTTTTAACATTAAAACTGGTTGTCTAATAATTTAATAATTTACATCATCTCAAATTTTTTCGTGTCACAATGTTTTTTTGATTTCGTGTGTGTGTCGCGTGACGGTCGGTATGATCGTTTCGTCCTCTGTACCGTAGCTCCAAGACGAGAGCAGCCATCTAGTGCTCTGTAAATGTCTATAATGTAAAAAAAAAATCACTTTTACCGTGGTTTGATAAAACCACACACATAAAAAGTATTACGTGATAACGTAACGTGTCACAAGCCGAACGCTTAGGCTAGGCCGATCGTGCCTCTCTATCGCTTGTTCCGCGCTCTCGCTTGCATGCTCGGCTCACGCGGGACGTGACAATGAGGACGCGACAAGGACGTGACACTTTTTCGTGTGTGCAGTCGGCGTTCATCGATTTATAAGACGTTATCACTTCAAATTTTATAGAACAACTTTCGAAAAACCTAAAGACATTCAGATACAATTTTTAATATTGCATTGTCACGCGATGCAAAATTTCAGCTCAATCGGAAACCGGGAAGTGGGTCAAATTTAACTTGCAAGATTTCATTACAGACAGCGGGACGAGTGTAACTAAATAAAAGCTTGTAAATAAAAATACTCATAAGTCAACTCGTAGTGCCTGCAAGCGATTTAAAGGCAATTTTATCAGAAAATCTTTATGAAGTACAAAATAAGTAGGAACTAACTACAGGTGTCTCACTCAGCTAAGAATTTAAATTTTTAAAAATAATAATAATAAATAATACTAAATAATAAAAAATATAATTATACTTAACTGTACAATTTGCGTGACGCTAAAATTCAGAAACGAGTCCCCGGCACGATCTAGGGAGTTATAAGGTGTAGTAGCCCTCTGCCTCTGTCAGTTACTCGTAATCGTAAGTGCGGTGCAGTGAGTGAATAAAAACAAATAATGAAGTGGGAGTAATCAGTGATACAATGACTAAATAATATAAATCTATATATATATATATATATATATATATATATATATATATATATATATATATATATATATATATATATATATATATATATATATATATATATATATACCCCGGACAATAAAATGAAAAATGTTGTTTATAAACAAGTAAATAGTGAGAAAATGTTTCCAATATTTTTTTTTTACTTTTTACGTCATAGTTTATTTTTTTATTTCAACTACCACGTAATCTCATAACAACTCCCGAGGAAAGCCGGGTATCACGGAAATTGAGAAATGTTACTGTTTCATGTTGGAAGTAATATTATGTATACTATCGTACAACTGGAATAAGATGTTCAATGATTTTTTTCGGTCACTAATATAATATGAACTTGAAAACGAATTAAAAAAAACAACAGAGATGATTGTTGTGAATTTTTCTTGGCCATGGAACTAGTCCTTCAGCCGGATTCGTAAATAATTTTCACTTTCTTCATTTGTTTTTGGATTTGTAATGCTAGTGCCGGTGCATTACAAATCTTCTCTGAAGTCCTTGACAGCATTTGCAGCAGCTGCATTCTGAGGTGGAACACCCAGTTGCTGTTGGGCGTCTATAAAACTGCACCCAGAGCAAGTTGGGTTCTCTCGTCCTCCTTCGTTTTATTTTCTTGTTCTCCACATTGCTCACGTGCACTAGACGATTTTCTCCAAAATGCACCACTTTTTGAACAAAATCCCGGCAGAAAACAATTAAAAAACAACAAAATAAAACTACGAATGCGTCCACCACAAATCCCGCCAAAAAACTCTACTTTGTTCAACAGAGATGACAAGCACACGTGTTGCCATCTCATTCTACATGGGATGACCAGGGTAGCAATGCTTTGTAAGAAAAATGAGACCGAGAAAAATATTGTAAAAACTGACTGTTTAACTAAAGCATATTTCAATAGAAATTTCCAACAATGTAAACAATAACCTAACCTAAACATAAATATAGTTAAAAAAAACTAAAAAAAACATCAAACTAAAAAGTGAAAAATAATTCTTAATAGGTATAAGCTGAAAACAATAATGAACGAAAAATACTAGTATTATTGTGAAAAAAGCGAGGGTTGCTCGATATACGAAAAATATAGCACAAAGCGCCCCACGCTTTTGTCAAAATAATACTATTATTTATCGTTCATTATTGTTTTCAGCTTATATTAAGAATTATTATTCACTTTTTAGTTTGATGTGCTTCAAAAGCGTTTTTTTTAGTTCTTTTAAACTATATTTATATTTAGGTTAGGTTATTGTTTACATTGTTGGAAATTTCTATTCAAAGATGCTTTAGTATAGTCAGTTTTTACAATATTTCTCTCGGTCTCTTTTTTCTTACTAAGTATTGTCACCCCAAGTAGAAGAAATAGATAGAGCCGCTCACGATGACGTCCTTGTCACATACTTACTCTGAGCTTGTCACCCATATTTATTTTACATTTCGGTGTAACCATGACATTACTTTAGTGATGTTCTTCCAGTTGTACGTTAGTACTTATTACTTCCATGACTGTGTTGTGTTTCATATTTCTGAACGTATTCTGTCAATATGACTTTTGAGCTGTCATTTATGCCGCGCGTCTGAGCACATTTTTCTTAAGTAATTATCTTGTGAATTTACGTTGAATAAACAATGTTCATGGATTTCTGTCTGTTTGAATGGTATAATTCCTACTGCTGCTGCCTCTGAATAGTGGCGACGATCGAATCTACGTTTGGAAAATGGCAACGGGTGCAAACAACGCTGGGACAGGCGGCGGCGTCGTCCCGGCGAATTTCATTGAATTCTACGATGCGAAAAACAAATTCGAAAGATGGGTACAGAGATTTGAAAGTGCCTTGGATATTTACGGCGTTACTACCGAAAAAACTAAAAATTCATACTTCCTGCACTGTATAGGAGCGGACTTGTACGAAACCCTTTGCGACTTAATATCGCCTGCTAAACCGGAAACCTGTGAGTACAACCAAAATGTAACCACACTGCAAAAGCACCTAGACCCTACGCCACTTGAGATTTCAGAATATTTCAAGTTTCACCATAGACACCAGCTGGAAGGAGAATCTGTGAAAGACTACTTAGCAACCTTGCGTAAGATGGCAACTACTTGCAATTTTGGCACATTTTTGTCTACAGCTTTAAGAAATCAGCTTGTGTGTGGATTGAAGTTGCAGAGAATCAAAGATAGACTGTTGGAAATAAGGGAACTTACATTGGAGAAAGCGATTGACATAGCAGTCGGCATGGAAAGTGCATTTACAGAAGGAGTCCAAACTAAAGAGGTGCAGGCTGTTCAAATTGGAAATAGGAAGAAAAACTTTAATGTACTGAAGTCAGAACCACAAGAAAATACAAAAAAGATTGAATGTCATCGCTGTAGTGGAGGACACTATGCAAACAAATGTGCAATGATAAATGTGAAGTGTCACTACTGTCAAAAGTTGGGCCATATTAAAAAAATGTGCATGAAGATGAAACAGGTCAATGCTGTTGAAGCAAACAACAGCTATAAAGAAGATAGTGAAGAGATAGTATATGTCAACAACTGTGATGTGGCCTCATCTGAAAAATTTTGGATCAAGGCAAGGATTTGTAACTCTGAGGTGCTTATGGAATTTGATAGTGGCTCAGCAGTGTCAATAATAAATGAAAAAGAATATTACAAGATCTGTAAAGAAAATCTAGAGCCTACTAAAGTGAAATTGTGTACTTACTCGAACCAATTTCTTAATGTTTTAGGTGTTGCCAATGTCACAGCTACAATTGGAGAAGATGTACACAGAGTAAAATTATATGTTATTTCTGGTAACCAACATCCACTCTTGGGGAGAGAATGGATACACAAATTTGATGTTTTTAAAGGCTTCAGGGATTGTGTGACACAGGTTAACCATGTGTCTCCAGGTAATGTTCCGCATGCTCCTCCTTTTCAAAAATTGTTTGAGAAGTACAGTGCCTTGTTTGATGACAAGATGGTGGGTGAAATAAAAGGAGACCCAGTTGCTTTACATGTGAAACCAAATGCCAGACCAGTTTTTTTTCGCGCTAGACCAGTACCTTTTGCACTGAATGACCGTGTTGAACAAGAAATTGACAATTTAGTAAGGGAAGGCGTTTTAGTTAAAGTAGAGTATAGTGAGTGGGCAACCCCCATTGTACCTGTTGTTAAGCCCTGTGGCAATATTAGGATTTGTGGGGATTACAAAGTTACAGTAAATCAAAACTTATTAGTTGATGAGCACCCCCTACCAACTTCGGAAGAATTATTTAATGGTTTAGCTGGGGGGGATAAATATACAAAAATTGACCTGCGTAATGCCTACTTAAATTGGAGAGTCAGAGAGGAAGATCAACATTTGCTTACAAATGCACACGTTTAATGTTTGGTCTTAATTGTGCCCCAGCCAAGTGGCAAAGAAAAATTGAAAGTATATTGAATGGTATACCTGGGGTGCATTGTTTCATTGATGATATTAGAATAACAGCTGCAAATGATACTGAACATCTTGAAAGATTAAATCAGGTTTTTGCTAGGCTCTCTGAATATGGTTTAAAAGTAAATTTACAAAAATCTGAATTTATGAAGGACCAGATTGAATACTGCGGGTACAAGATTAGTAGAGAGGGCATACATAAGGCTGACAGCAAAGTTAAGGCTGTTGTGGATGCCCTAAATCCTAAAAATATTTCAGAACTACAAGCGCTACTCGGTTTGGTAAATTACTATGGCAGATTTATACCAAACCTTAGTGATACCTTAGAGCCTTTACATGAGCTACTACGAAAAGGAACTGAGTGGAACTTGTCTGTAAAATGTGAACAAGCTTTACAAACAATTAAAAAAGAAATGCTATCTGATACTGTATTGGCTCATTACTCACCTGATTTACCTTTAGTGCTGGCCACTGATGCTTCTCCAACTGGTGTGGGTGCAGTCCTCTCTCACATTATGCCTGATGGTACAGAGCGTCCAATTCATTACGCTTCACAGACATTAAATGTCTCACAACGCAAATGGGCACAGATTGATAAGAAAGCTTTTGCTATTATATTTGGGGTTAAGCGTTTCTTTCAATACCTTTATGGTAGGAAATTCATCTTGTTTACTGACCACAAGCCACTTGTGCAAATTTTTTTCGCCTTCTAAGGCATTGCCTCATCTCTCTGCCGCACGCATGCAAAATTATGCAATCTTTTTGCAAGGTTTTCAGTACGACATTAAGTACAAAAATTCCAAAGACAATGCTAATACAGACGCGTTTTCGCGTTTACCTATTGCTGAAGAATCAACTATGATTTTTGAGGCCGACACATTTTTGGTTGGAATGATTAATGTTCTACCAGCAGTGACTTTAAAAGACATTGCTGCTGCAACTAAAATGACAAGTCTTTGATAGCCCTTTTTATAGGTATTTCAAATGGGAAGAAAGTTAATCATAGTGACAGATTCGGAATAGATCAAACCGAATTTTCACTGTTAGAGGATTGTCTAATGAGGGGCTCACGAGTTGTTGTTCCTACTTGTCTAAGAGGTACCATTCTATAAGATTTACATTCTTGCCATTTTGGCATAAACCGGATGCTTGCATTGGCACGAAGCTACTGTTGGTGGCCAGGAATTGATAAAGATATTAAGGAACTAGCAAATAATTGTGTACAGTGTGCATTTCATCTCAATTCACCACCACCAGTGGCTCAAAAACATACTTGGGAATACCCCTCAAAGCCATTCGAAAGAGTCCATATTGACTTTGCAGGAAAATTTCAAAATATGTATTTCCTTCTACTAATTGACGCGTTTTCGAAATGGCTAGAAATTCACATATTAAACAAAATTGATACTGATTCCACTATTGAAGTTTTAGACAAAGTATTCACTACATTTGGATACCCACAAATTCTTACAAGTGATAACGGAACCCAGTTCGTGAACCCTAAATTTGATGAATATTTAAAAAAGAATGGCATTATTCACAAGCGGTCTGCACCATACAACCCTGCTACAAACGGACAGGTTGAACGATATGTCCAAACCTTTAAAAATAAATTATGCTGCTTACAAACAAATAAAGTTAATTTACAAACAAAATTAAATGAAATACTATTCCAATATCGTATCACTCCTCATCCTGCTACTGGCAAAAGTCCTGCAGAAATGGTTTTTACTTTTTGTCCAAAATCGCGGTTTTCTTCATTGTGCCCAACCAAAGACCTAAATTGTCAAAATAAGGACACTGTACTGCCTCAAAAACAAGTAAAGGTTGTTCGTGTGCGGAAATTACTGCCTGGTGAAAGAGTGGTTGCTAAAAATTACTCAGGAGAGGGAAATTGGAAGCTAGGTAGGGTTGAGAAAGTTCTTGGAACTTTACACTACTTAATTAAATTAGACAATGGTATACTGTGGCGTCGGAACATCGACCAACTACGCAGTGTTGCCGACAATACTCCGATTACTTCAACTAATGATAATACTCAATATGACTTGGACATTAATTTAGAAAATAATAAGTTACAAAGTTCAGGCCCAGATCCACCTACAATACCCATTGTGCCTTCAAGTTCTTCAATTATTCCACCGGTTGATAAAATGGGAGAGACTTCACAAACTGATAATGTGCCTTTAGTTACTGATAACGTCATAAACGCTTCTGTACCTTCAATTCCAGTTGTACTTAATCCTTCCACACCTTTATTGCGTAGGAGTAAGAGGATTCCGAAGCCTGTCGCACGGCTTAATTTATAAAGCTGTAATTTTGTAACTTTTATCAGTAGATACCTTTTGAACAGTCTGTGTAAAGTTGTAATAATTGTAAACGATATTTTTTTCTTTTGGGAAGGGGAGGAAACTGTTGTGTTTCATATTTCTGAACGTATTCTGTCAATATGACTTTTGAGCTGTCATTAATGCCGCGCGTCTGAGCACATTTTTTCTTAAGTAATTATCTTGAGAATTTACGTTGAATAAACAATGTTCATGGATTTCTGTCTGTTTGGATGGTATAATTCTTACTGCTGCTGCCTCTGAATAGACTGTAACGTTTATTTGATTACGTTTCGTTCGTGATTTTGTGAATGATTTTTTTTCTGGTGTGTGCTATCAAGTTCATCAGCTCGTAAAAAACAAACAAGGATATCAACCAACATAATTTACGCTAAACTACGCTCCGCAGGAGCGTCCGTTTCCCACCTTACTACCAGACCTTACTACCAGTAGTAAAGGGGGCAAATTTTATTACCCACCTTACAACCAACGCTTGCAGTAGTAAGGTCGGGGTTTTATTTACCCTCCTTACTACTATGTAATTCTACTCTAATCTTCTTACATAAACTGACAACAAACTTTTTTCAAAAAAAACAGAGAAACTTCCATTTGTTTAATTTTTAACAAAAAAATCTTCATATTACTGTTAAAATATAAATAGAGTTAAAAAAAAATAAAAAAAACACGCTTTTAAAGTACATCAGACTAAAAAGTAAATAATAATTCTTAATATAAGTTGAAAATAATTATTAACAAAAAATACTAGTATTATTGTGAAAAAGCGTGGGGCGCTCTGTGCCATTATTTCGTCTATCGAGCAACCCACACTTTTTCACAATAATACTAGTATTTTTTTTTAAATTTTTTTTTTCAACTTATATTATGAAATATTTTTAGCACGCTTTTATTAGCTTCACTTGTAACTGTATAAAATCTTGGAATCTTAATTTGACCCACTTTCCGGTCTTCGATTAGGATGAAATTTTGCACACGCTCTGAGTTCTGATGACAATACATGACTAGCTAAGAAACGTCATTACAAATCCAATATGGCGGCCTCCCCAAGATGGCAAACTGGCTGTTTGAAATCCACCCCCATGATATGGGTATCAAATGAAAGGGTTTGCTGTCAGGAATACGAAAAAATAGTCACGTGACTTAAATCCAACGTGGCGGACATCCAAGATAACTACTTAACGTGTTTACTAAAAGCGTGTTTTTAAACTAATTGATGTTTACTTTTTAGTCTGATGTACTATAAAAGCATGAAACTAGTAGTCTAGCATCAATAGTTTCAGAGATGTGGCGGTTTTAAGTTTGACAGCTGTCTTCCAAAATGAAGATCTAGAAGAAATCTATAATTTCTGTCATGAAACTAGTAATCCAGGATCAATAGTTTCCGAGTTGTGGCTGTTTTAAATTTGACAGATGTCATCCAAAATGAAATATATAGGTACTGATCCGTTAGAGCAAGGCCACGCTATCATATGGTAAATAAAATATATAACAACTAGCTGTTTCCCGCGGCTTTGTCCGCTCAGATCCCTGTGAAAAATTTTCTATACTTATTCTCAGACCTACCGAATGTACACAGAAAATTTTATGGAAATTCATCCAGCTGTTTCGGAGGAGTATAGCAACTAACACTGTGACACGAGAATTATATATTATATATATATTATCGTAAATATGTTAGTTTAGCTACAGTAAGCTCTGCGCGCTACACAATGAAAATTGAGGCCGCACCTATTCCGAACCTCGATATGACGTTAATCAGATTCTCGTTAAAATTAACTATGAGCGAGTCAGGACTCTGACAATAGTGTCCACCCTACTATATCTTTTGTATAAAATAATTAATGCATAAAACTCACTTTTAATGTAACACTTCCGAAACACTTAATTTTTGTATGATATGATTTACATCGCCAGGTCACAGAACCACATTTGTATACTTGATAATATTGATGACCCTCAGCAAGCATGACATTACCACCATTTCTAAGTATGTATTTTATATCCTCCACTTTGTCCATAATGCTAGATAAATTAGAAATCTAGTCCACAAATCACCTTCTTATATAAGTATTATTTTACTCACATGAAATACAAATTAAATACATAAATAGCTAATTTCGAAACGTCACTCGTCTATGTTTTTATTTTCCAATTTTCTTTTTTGTCATTTACTGACAGTAAATGTAAGGAGATTAGAGTCGGGTTACCTGGTAGTAAGGAGGGTAAATAAAAAACCCCGACCTTACTACTGCAAGCGTTGGTTGTAAGGTGGGTAATAAAATTTGCCCCCTTTACTACTGGTAGTAAGGTCTGGTAGTAAGGTGGGAAACGGACGGCTCCTGCCTCGCACCAATTACAGCCTAGCCAAAGATGACCTATTATTACAAACTAGCTAACCGCTTGGCGTTTCAAAACAAAACCCAGGCGCTTCGTCTTTGGCCAAAGAAAATAATGGACATGAACTATGTATTTGTCTATAGGGATAATCAGATAAACATTTCATCGCAGCAAAAAAAAAAAGGATAACAATATTTTTATCCGGGTAGCATGTAGCTACTTTTTTTTTGTGACGTCCTAAGAACACTCTTTGCTGCCAAGTCGCCATTTTGATACCTCGCTATTACTTTCCATCAGATGAGAAGTAGTCAAAACACCACTAGATCTGTGCAAAACACAGATCTACTTTTTTTTTTTTGGTATCTTCTTTCCGGCTTTCAAAAGCGCGGAAAAGGCAAAGGTGACTAAGACCATACAGCCAGGTCTGACGTATAAGCTTCCTTTAGTTTTTTGATTTGTAATGCTAGTGCAGGTGCATTACAAATCTTCTCTGAAGTTCTTGACAGCATTTGCAGCCGCTACATTCTGAGGCGGAACACCCAGTTGCTGTTGGGCGTCTATAAAACTGCACCCAGAGCAAGTTGGGTTCTCACGTCCTCCTTCGTTTTATTTTCTTGTTCTCCACATTGCTCACGTGCACTAGACGATTTTCTCCAAAATGCACCACTTCTTAAACAAAATCCTAGCAGAAAACAATGAAAAAACAACAAAATAAAACTACGAATGTGTCTACCACAAATCCCGCCAAAAAACTCTCAACAGATCTACTATTGAATTAGTAGATCTGTGAGTCAAAAGCACTCAAAAATTTAAAAAATGTTGTTAATTTTTCTTGGCCATGGAAACTAGTCCTTCAGCCGGATTCGTAAATAATTTTCACTTTCTTCATTTGTTTTTGGATTTGTAATGCTAGTGCCGGTGCATTACAAATCTTCTCTGAAGTTCTTGACAGCATTTGCAGCAGCTGCATTCTGAGGTGGAACACCCAGTTGCTGTTGGGCGTCTCTAAAACTGCACCCAGAGCAAGTTGGGTTCTCACGTCCTCCTTCGTTTTATTTTCTTGTTCTCCACATTGCCCACGTGCACTAGACGATTTTCTCCAAAATGCACCACTTCTTGAACAAAATCCTAGCAGAAAACAATGAAAAAAACAACAAAATAAAACTACGAATGCGTCCACCACAAATCCCACCAAAAAACTCCCATTTAAAAAATAATAAACCTGGATTGCCATTGATTGAATAGATAATGAAAAAAGGTTAAAGAAACTATGTCATATTATTTTGTAACAACAATACCATTATTTTACCGCCATAAGCCAGCAATAATGTGGCGGATTCACTTTTCAAGCTAAAACGGAACTTCACAACTCACGAGAACTCACTCACTCACTTAGAGTGTTGTACTTTTTCGTTTTCACTGCCGGCAACACCGAACTGCATTGTAGATGCATGCAGCTTGCTACAGATAGTAGTGGAGCGTGGATAGTAGTGACAGCGTGACCAGATTTAGCAGAATTCTGCAATTTTAGCAGAATTTGACCCCCAATATAGGGCTTAGCATATTATGTCGCCGATTCGAAAAAGTTGGCAGTTTTTAGCAGAATCTAATGACACTTTTATAGAAATTTAGCAGAATTCTGCAATTTTTTACATTTCAATACAATACAATTTTGCAGAATTTCGACCCCCAATTTAGGGGGGCTAGCAACCCTTAAGTAAATTTCAGCCTTCAGAGGCATTCCCGAAAACGTACATTTTCTTTTGAGTGAGTTATATGTAGACAACATTTTCTGCGTAGTGCGTAGTAGTCGTTGTCAGTCAGTTGTGTCATTCATGAGCAAAAAAGTAAAGGGAAACAAAGATAATTTGACCATTTTTTCCTCTTGGCTATCAAGATCCAAGGAGGACAACAATGCCGTTTTTGTAAAGAATGTAATGTCAGATTAGTTTCAAGGCTTACTGTTCTAAAGATCATATAAATAAACATGGATCATTGGATATTCTGAACAGTCAGTGATTCTACCTATATTTGTTGCAAAAACTTCTTTTTAGGGTTCCATACCTCAAAGGAAAAAAAACGGAATCCATATAGGATTACTCGCGTCCGTCCGTTTGTCACAGCCAATTTGTTCCAAAACTATTAGACCGATTGAGTTAAAATTTGGTACACATATATGTGAGTCAGTGAACCAAAGACGGATGTCTAATGTAAATAAATGAACTTTAGATAAACCAATAGGTACTTTCGAGCAATAAGTGGCTCCCATAGTGGTCAACAAATATTTATAATAATCATCTTTTCTTTTTTTTAATTAATATATTGGTACAAAATATGATTTAATTCATTAGCAGAATTTTGGCATTTAAAACAAAAAAAAATACCAGCCTTTAGCAGAATTTAGCCAAGCAGCTGGCATAATGTTCAATTTAAATCTGGTCACACTGAGTAGTGATCTGTGGTTAGATAGATGTAATGCACAGTGGTTGTGTTGTGTGTTGTTTGTTTGCTTTGTTATTTTGAGACTCAGTTAATTTTGCAGTGTTCTGAGTGAAATCGTGATAAATTCATGATTACTGTAGCCTAAATACCTGTTTGTTTAGTTCTTCAGTAGAATGGCTACACCATAGTTTATCACATCAGGAAGGGGTAAGTTATTATTCCATTTAAAATTTTAAACGGTTATAATTGCATCGAAATGCATCTGGCGAATTTTAATTAATTGCTTGCGAGTTTCCATTTCACTTGTGGAAGTGTGTATGTAAAAAGGAAGCAATGTATCGAAATAAGTAATTCAATGTTTGGAGTTTCTTAGCATACAAGAAATAGTTTGAAACTAGACCTTATAACTATTGCTTCACTAGCTCTATTCAACTTACTGGGTCCTATAAAAATCATTTTTGCTTATCTAAAATGATAATTTGGTTCGTTATTAATGATAAAATACACTTTAGATATGTACATGAGCAGCTATTATTACATTTAATTCAAAAATAGGAGTTTTCTAAGACAAAGAAATGTGCTGGGTCTTACATTACTCTGTGCATTCCTTTATTATAGTGCATAAGAAACGAGATTCCACTACAGTCAATTTATTAACTTTATTTATTTTTTTTACTCATAAATTTTTTTGTATGGCAGCCCTATTATTTGCACCAGGAAATGCAATCCTGCAAGTGAATTTCAATCCCGGTATTCCTGCTGGATCCAGGTATTTGCAGGATCCCGCACGGTGTTGTAAGACTTCACAAATCATTCATAATATTGAAAGATTTTAATTGAATTTAAACATATTTTATGAATTTAAATGCTTTATCAATATTAGGATTAAGATTGAACATTCATTCATTTATTTATTTCAGAAACAAATAACATTGTATTTAAAATTTGCAAGAGAATTAAATATTTTTCTGAAAATAATGGCACAAAAAAGGTTAAGTATTGTTTCATCAGCTAAACGGCTCCTGACCGTGCAGATTACGTAGCCAACAGTGGAAGAGGCTCATTCTGCTTTTCTACACTAGTAGAACAACTGTCATTTACACCCATGGACATACCTATATAGGTGCATATTATATACTGTTGTTTACACTCCCTTCCCCACAATGAACAATAATGGGCTTTTGTTACTTGGAGAATATTAACATGTATGAACTTTATCATCGTCAGTAATTCAGGATTCTGGTATCCCAGTATTGCATTCCCAAATTGCACACAACTGACATGATTTTGTGTAGATATTTAGTTTTTTTGTTGTTTGCATAAGGCGAAAGTTTTATAATCGATGGCTTATGTTAACATGCTGTCTTATGGCACAATTACAATCTATCCAAGGGATAACCTGTTATCATTGGTTTCAATTTCAAGTTGGTTTTTTAAAATTTTCATAAAATGATTCCAATTAATCATTCAATCAAGATTTTATAGTTATTAGCATCCCTACTGTTGGGGCATGGGCTTTTTACCAGTGGTGGCATTGAATTTATAGAAACCCTTCTAGTATTCAGAATCCCAGTACTTCTGAGCTTCGGGAGGCTTTCCTAACATTAATTCACAGAAAGTTACCTTTAACTATTCCACTAATCAGAGTTGCGAACAATCTGAATTTGGGTATTGTTTCTGGTGTAGTATTCGAGACTTCATAATTAAAATGCTTCCTCTACTCAGATCTCTAAAAAGCCTAAAAATACTTAGGTGAAATCTGACAAACAGGAGGGATTTCTGCACTATGCTGCCCAATCTCAGATGGCCAGCGGCAATTGCCAATAGATAGTTTTAAGTAGGTAAGACAAAAGAGAGAGAATATTAAGTAAGACAAAAGGGTTCTCAACTGGACTAGAGTTAAAAAAAAGTGTTATATAGAGTTGAGCGAACGAAGCAAGCAATAATAGGTTTGTTAGGATCCCCTGGGTGGCGGATCTGACCGTTATGATAGAACAAGTAGCTGTTTATTCAGTCGCTCACCTAATTTCAATGACCCATGTTCATGAATTCATATCCATAACGCTAGTATTATGTTTGTAATGACTCCCACATTACAGAACTAAAAGTAGGGTAGCATTTAATCCATCAAACTGCATGTTCAATCACTTAAAGGCTCCTGCAGCTCAGAAGTACCAGGGTTCTGATTACTGGAAGGGTTTCCATATATGCGGTGGCATAAAGGGTAGTGGTTATCCGCCCCGGGTGCCAAGCACCTAGGGTTGACAACTTACCTACTCGTGCAGCTTAGTTAGTAGCCAATTTTGATAAACTGAAGAAATATTTTAGCAAACTAATTAAGAGATCCCCTTTAAGATCAGAAACAAACAAATATTTTCAAGCTCCCTTCCCTTGCCCTGGAGTAATTACATTAGTCTCACTTTACAGAGATAAATCAATGTAGATGTAAACATAGAGCGCCACACTCTACTTTCCTTTTACAGTATCATGATAAATATTGACACTTTGTTTAGCAGTTTATGCCCGAAAATCAATTTCGGAAGCAGCAGCATAATGATATCAACTCACCTTTTGACTAATATCTGTAACTTTTGAAAAAAAATTTTGCAGTGAGTGCCCCCAAAATGTGGTAGTTAGGGCATTAAATGTGAACAGAAAGCCATTCAATGTGGGCGAAAAATTCACCTGAGACCCCTTGAAAATTAATGTTTAGTTAGAACTACTTACTTAGTTGTCTATCTATCTGATCTAGAGTTGAAACTGGAAAGCCGAGAGCCTGGAATTTTATTTGGGGGGGGCCCACGGAAATTACTGACCACGGCCTTGGTTATGTTGGGGGTGCTTCATAGAAAACCACCCCAGGTGCCAGCCCATTCTACGCCGCCACTGCTTTTACCAAACTCGGGTAGATAAGGTCATACTCTACACATAGAAGCCAAGTCCGAATTAGTGTAGAATGTAGGCTTGAATATCCAATTGTCATAGCAATTAGCACCAACAACTTAATGCCACTTTCAGTTAACTACGCTACGTCCTGTTAATGACCATGTTTAAACTCCGCTAACTTGCGTGATCGACCCCACCACGCAAATCGCACTAATTATTGCTTTATTTTTAAGCTTACTGATAATACAAAATATTTTTTTATACCTATTTATTTTTTAAAGTACCTATGTATAAAAGTCTTTATTCAACATCACCTGTAGTCACATGTAGAGAAGTTCAGAGTTAATCTCAGATGTGTACAAAAAGGTGACATTGTGGTGCACAATCATACATAGCTAAATATTATGTTTAAAATGTCATTAAATGGCATTTCATAACTACCAGGTATTTTAGTTATTTAATTAAATTTATTTATTTATTTATGCTTTCTTCAACACTGATTGCTTTGACAGATCAAAAACAAAATTATAAAATGTTATTCACTAAGGGAGGTTTTAACACCTTTGTTGTTGACATCCTGCCTATCTGCATGAAGCGTTAGACTAGCGATGGAGTGGAACTCTATGCCTTCGTCTGTGTTTCCCGACTCTTACTATTTGGGAATCTTCAAGGCGAGAGTGAATAGGCATTTTTGAGTTTTCGTGTACCATCCTTGACTACATCGTCACTTTCTATCAGGTGAGATGTAGTCAAACGCACTCAAATTTTTAATTAAAAAAAATGCTTATCCTCTAAAAAAAATTACATTTTTACCTAGTTATTATTTGATATTTTAATCCATTTTCAATTCTGTATTTATTAAAATCATCAAATTAGTTCCTCAACGACTGTTGTCATTCGACACTATATAATGCCAGTAACATGATCAATTTCAGAACAAAATGTCAGTTTTAATTTGATTAAAAGTAAGGGATATGACTAGTAGTCAAAAACCGTTTTGCTACCTGGTCAGGCAGTCCTGAACATGCACAAAGTAAAACATGTTTGGACATGTTTGTGAAAACAATGGGAACAATGAAGTGCATCTGTGGATTCTGCTGACCATAGAGAATTGTGTTTTTAATAACATGTATATTAAAGATATTGATTATGTTTATTTGGTCTTATTCTGAATCAAGTCTTCATATTCTTCACATCTAAGTATAGGTAGGTTTATAGTAATATTACATATATAATTTTTATTTGTATAATTAATGATGTAGGCACCTATTTTTAAAAAAGTAGGTAGTACCTAAGTACTAATTTAAGTTACTACTACCACACTTAAGTTATTTATCAATTAATTAATTGTTCCACATTTTCCATTCTATAAATAACACTAGATAATTCAAAACTAACATAAGAAGACCTTGGCATAGAAAAACTGTGCAGCAAGTACCTACTACATTACCTACTGTTATCATTAGTAGAGACAAACATAGGCGTACTGCCAGCTGCTTACTACATTGTTAATTGTGTTGATTACAGCTGGGGACATCCTAAATTATTACTTAAAATAGTATATCCTCATCAGTCATCATCATATTAGCCGAAAAACATCCACTGCTGGACAAAGGCCTCCCCCAAGGATTTCCACGTCGACCGGTCCTGCGTTGCCCGCATTCAGCGGCTTCCCGCGATCTTCAGCACGTCGTCGGTCCACCGCGTGGAAGGCCTGGCTACGATGCGTTTTCCGGTGCGCGCTCGCCACTCGAGAACTTTACTACCCTAACGACCATCTTTTCTACGAGCTATATGCCCTACCAAATTATCTGCCATTATTTTTTTATGTATTTTACTTTTTTTTCTTATATGAGTACCTTGGTAGTAGTTTTACGTTTTTACTCGCCAGCAGGAAGGGTTTATCAAATCAAATCAAATCAAATAAATTTATTGCAGGCTGCACAGCCCATAAATGTTAGTAATATACAATAACTTACAAATCTAATGTTAGTGACATTACAAAATAAAATATTAACATAGTCCTTATATCCGGACACTGGCCAGGCGCTTGTGTAGCGTTGTCCAGTGGCCAAATATAGGACAGTCTGGCTTGCTGGCAATGGCTTTCAGGATGCCGTTGGTGCTGCCCCTCACGAAATGAATGAATGAATCTTACAGGCTATGTATTTATTTATAAATATATGTGGACCTGGTTAGATTATTAAAGACTAGCTTTTTCCTGCGGCTTCGCCCGCCCGCGTCATCGTTTTTATGACTGTTTTCGAGGGTGAGTGGTGCGCGGGCCGCAAGTGGCTCCCGCGCATAGACATGTATATCAGATACTTAAGGGAACTACCCACTTCCCCTTCCCTCAACTATTTCTATCCAAAAAATCACGTCAATCCCTTGCTGCGTTGTGACACCGACGGAAGTGTGCGAGAGTGGAAATGAGTTTTTATGAGGCAAATGAGTTTTCGTTTTACTAAAGCTCTGTTTAGAATTGATGGCACTGCATATTGCACATAAGAGGTTAATTTAATTCAAGTACTAACCAACAATACATTGGCTATTTGGATTTGTGTGAGGCCGCCGATGAGGTTCAACTAAGGTACCCGTCTGCCCAACTGGTTCTTCTGGGGAACTTCAATGCCCACCATAAAGAGTGGCTGTTCCCGTACGAAAAGACCGACCACGCTGGGAGAGAGGCACTCAAACTCGCTTTTTCGCTAAATATTTCCCAGCTGGTAGACCAGACGACGCGTGTTTCTGACGTTGATGGCCACACGGAAAATTGCTTTGACCTTCTGCTGACAAAGAACCAGACCGTTATAATGTATCAGTATCTTCATCTTTGGGTACGTCTGACCATTGTCTGGTGAAATCTGTACTGTCTTGTTCACCTCCCGATCTCAGCTCTAAGTGCTCTAGACGGGTATGGCGGTACAAGTCAGCAGATTGGGATGAGATGCGTCACTTTCTTGCATCTTATGCGGCAGGCGTGTTTTTCTTCTAGCGATCCGTCGAGCTGTGCGACTGAAATGGCGATGGAATATTATATTCCATTTTCTGACATTCCTTTAAAGAGTAAAGCTCGCCGGTGGTTTATTGCCGAATGCTCAGTTGCTGAGGCATAAAAGCGTTCGGCTTACCAGGTGTGGGCCGATGCTCGGAGTCTTAAAGCTCCCGACACGCGAGACAAGAAAAAGGCATTCAACAAAACCGCCAAGTCCTACAAAAAGACGCTGCGCAAGGCACGTTTCGACCATGTGAGTCGCATCGGATCAAAACTAGCTTCGTACCCTTCTGGGAGTAAGACGTTTTGGTCCTCGGCTGAATCGGTCGAGGCGAACCTTTGCCGCTCGTCGTTGCCTCCACTGCTGAAACCCGTTGGAACACTGGCTCACACAGCAACTAACAAGGCAAACCTGTTTGCCGAAAACTCACGTCTAGATACAGCGAATAGTTTACCACCACAGTTACCTCCTTGCGGTTTTACTGTGCAGGGTGCATTCGTATTCTTCATAAGGAGGTACTCAAAACACTTCGTAATCTAGACGTGAATAAAGCCAGTGGACCTGATGGTATACCAGCTATAGTGCTAAAGAACTGCACTTCTGAGTTGTCTCCTATTCTGACATGTCTGTACCGCCTCTCACTTAAAACAGGTATAGTCCCAAAGTCCTAGAAGCTCGCCAACGTGCAGCGTGTGCCCAAAATAGGCAGTCGATGAGGACCCAGCATATTACCGCCCCATAGCAATCCTGTGTAATCTGTAAGATTATGGAGCGTGTATAGAACACCCGCATTCTGGCATACTTTTAGGTATCTTCTGACAATGACGTCCTTAGTGACCGACAATACTGGAGATCTTCTAGTGTATGCTACGCATATATGGGGTGAGGCTCTCGCCGTGTCTCTTGACATCTCGAAGGCTTTTGACCGAGTCTGGCACGCTATCCTTATTGGCAAGCTTCCTTCATACGGACTGCCTGTGGGCTTTTATAACTGGGTATCTGATTTCCTGAGGGAACAGTCTATTCGATTAGTCATTGATGTCTGCTCCTCTGACCTATTGGCAATGGATGCAGGGGTACCTCAGGGGTCTGATCTTTCTGCTATACTCTTTTCCTGCTACATATAAACGATCTGCTGACACCGGGTATTATTGGGTATGCAGACGATAGCACAGTTGTGGAAAGGTACCCATCCAGTGCACGAGCGATCGGCGCTGAGAGGCTGTCTTTGAGAGAGGCCATGATAGAGCGCATGAACCTATCGCTTCAGGCAGTGTCTCATTGGAGTGATTCCAACCTCGTAAGGTTCAATGCCACTAAAACACAGGCGTGTCTCTTTTCCGCTAGAAGGAGTCCTTACAACTTTACTACTACTTTCCGGCATAAATTCATTCAGATATCCGACTACCTTGAGCTTCTTGGTGTGGAATTAACACCTAAACACAATTTCGGTCGATACATTGAGTCCAAGGCAAAAGTTGCTGCAATAAAGCTGGGTATCCTCTCTAAGGTGAGACGGTACTTCACATCTAAACAGCTTCTTTCTTTATATCAAGCACACGTCCGATCTTGTATGGAGTACTGTTTTCACCTATGGGATGGATCAGCCCGCTATCAGCTGGATACCTTGGACGCCATCGACCGACGCGCCCGGAGACTCATTAGCGACGCTAAGCTTGTCAAAAACAGGCTCCAAAGCCTTGAGCATCGCCGCAAAGTCGCCTGTCTTTCGGTATTCTATCGAATTCATTTCATTTCTCATGTGCTCATGAACTGCACGACCTCATTCCCCCAGCTCCGTTCCACCTTGGGTCAACAAGACGCATGGAGAGGTTCCACCCCTATGTTGTTGACATTCAGCCTATACGCTTGAAGCGTTACGCTTCCTCATTTATTATGCGGGCAGCGACGGAGTGGAACTCCTTGCCTGCGTCTGTGTTTGCCGACTCCTACAATTTGGCAATCTTCAAGGCGACAGTGAATAGGCATTATTTTGAGTTTGCGTGTACCATCCTCGACTACATCTTCACTTACCATCAGGCACGCAAATATTTAATGGGTATGATTTTATCGATTGTCAATTAAATAGATTCGATCACTAAATAAAAAAAATGAAATTCCCTAAATAACTAAATATAGTTTGTACTCAAAATAGTAGATCTGTTACCAAAGTAAAGTCATCAAACAACACCAAAACAATACTCAAAAGGATTTATCACCAGAAAAGTCTTTTAACGATTGTCAATTAAATAGCTTCGATCACTAAATAAAAAAATTGAAATTTCATAAATAATATAGTTTGTACTCAAAATAGTAGATCTGTCGCCAAATAAATGCCTAAAATTACTAACAAAGGTGACCTACAGATACTCCCACATCCTCTTCGGATCCCGAAAGTTTGTTGATGTTCGAAACGGGCGGCGGGGGCTACGCCCCCGTTAGGGGTCATCTTCCGATGATTTCTTCTGCTGCGAAGTAATTTTGTACCCAGGGTGGGGAGCCTCGCTTCGCGAGGCTCTTTGACTGTTAAATCAATCAAACCTGACCGAACCTAACATCGCTCGCTCATTTATTTATTGTTTTTGACCGATTACCCCCTAGTTTTCGATTTGTTACCATGCAATAGCTTTACCGCGGCAGTCCCCGAGTGCCACACGTATTTTTAATGACAGATCTATCAATTTGAGAACGAAAATATTGAATAGAGATGAATCTATTTAACTGGGGCGAAAAATATAATTCCCATATTTAATTTAAAAAAGTTTGGTAGACTATCAAGTTTATTATTATTTAACGCAAACCAACCCTCTCCTGTACAAAAAAACTTTTTAAAATATCCTAAAGCTTCAATTTTCAACTCCATAAATCAAAAAACAATGGTCTCGACAAATTTAAGCATTTTTTTTGATACAGAAAGAAAAAAGACAGAATGCGTAAATTAGTTTAGTTCTGTCTGTCAAATAAGTTAAATCATATTACATCGAATCGACACCATTGTCAAATAAAACGATGAGTTGGGTGTCATATGACCATACAATTCGCATTTTATTGAAAGCTTTGTTAAAGTTATATATTAGCAGTGACCTCGATGTCAGGTTGTAGACCTTTAAACTTTTGATTAGGTATCATTTAAAAATGGCCAATGAGATGAGGTGCATTTCAGAGTTTCCTTAACCCTGGCGAGAATAGATATTGTTTCAATGACCGGTACCTATTTACTAGATACTACCTTTCTTGGTCTATGTACTCCAAACAAAAACTATACAGGTGAAATTGAAATTCTTGGTCTAGGTACACTCCAAACAAACACTAATACAGGTGAAATTGAAATTCTAGGTCTAGGTTAACTCCAAACAAACACTATACAGGTGAAGTTAAAATTCTGAGTCTAGGTACACTCCAAACAAACACTATACAGGTGCATTTAAAATTCTTAGTCTAGGTACACTCCAAACAAACACTATACAGCTGAAATTAAAATTCTTGGTTTTGGTACACTCCAAACAAACACTATACAGGTGTAATTAAAATTTTTAGTCTAGGTACACTCCAAACAAACACTGTACAGGTGCAATTCAAATTCTTTGTCTAGGTACACACCAAATGAACACTATACATGTCTGGTCTAGGTACGAGTACACTCCAAAAAAACACTATACAGGTGAAATTCAAATTCTTGGTCTAGGTACACTCCAAACAAACACTAATACAGGTGAAATTGAAATTCTTGGTCTAGGTACACTCCAAACGAACACTATACAGGTGAAATTAAAATTTTTGGTCTAGGTACACTCCAAAAAAACATTGTACAGGTGAAATTCAAATTATTTTTCTAGGTACACTCCAAACGAACACTATACAGGTGAAATGGAAATCCTTGGTCTAGGTACACTCCAAACAAACACTGTACATGTGCAATTCAAATTGTCTAGGTACACTCCAAACGAACACTATACAGGTGAAATTGAAATTCTTAGTCTAGGTACACTCTAAACAAACACAATACAGGTGTAATTAAAATTTTTAGTCTAGGTACACTCCAAACAAAAAACCCCCGACAAAAACCTCTAAAAAGTAAACAATAATATGTATTGACCCTTTGAGTTTAATTTAAGTAGTAATATTTTGATCCAAGAGTCGTCGCGTAGGGGGACCGCTAAGTTGTGAAGTTATTACTAATTAGTTGTAGTAAAGTAAATCAGTTGTATTCTGTTTTTATTTTATTTACTTAGCGGTCCCCCTACGCGACGACTCTTGGATCAAAATATTACTACTTAAATTAAACTCAAAGGGTCAATACATATTATTGTTTACTTTTTAGAGGTTTTTGTCGGGGGTTTTTTAATTTTTTAATTTAATTTTTATTTCGTGCTTTTTAAACTTTACATAACTATTACATACAATCGAAACTCTACCCCCACATTCATACAAATAGTTTCCGGGACGAAACACGATACTGCGACACAAAATCTAGCCTATTTTGAATCGATCAAGCCTGTGGAAGTTGCTCACCTCCCTTGTTTGAAGCTGCAATTAAATGTGTTATAACTCTAAACTTCAAATCCATGGACCCATGGAAGTTTTTTACTTTTTTAACCGCTGCTTCAGCAGATTCCAGGAGATGCTGCAGCATCAGGTCAAGGTTACCATATTATATCTAACACCTATTCATTGAGACTATTCTAATAATTTCTATTCTAATTCTATTTAAAAGTGTGTGTAACACCTATTTGAAATAAATTGTTTTGAATATTTTTTTTGAGCCCAAACACGATACTTCTACTGAAAGTTTTTGAGGAGTTGGGTATTCTGTAGATTCTAGGAGATGCTGCATCAACAGTTCAAGGTTATCATGGTTTTGCAATATTTTTACATTAACAGGGCACCAAATTTTGAATCGATCAGACCTGTATAAGTTGCCCAGATCCCTTAGTCACCTAGATAAGAGCTGATAACCCTCAAACGGCTGAACAGATCTTTATCGATTATAGCTAAGAACCACCGCAAGGAAACTTGTTTCACGTAAAAAAAACCGCATCAAAATCGGTCCATCCGTTCGAGAGTTGCGATGCCACAGACAAACAGACACAAACACACAGAAATTGGCGTCAAACTTATAACACCCCTCTTTTTGCGTCGGGGGTTTATATAAGAAATCAAAGCGAAGGTTTATCTCAATAATATTTAGTTCACAGTTAGTCATAGTTTCAGGTACGTAGGTATGTCAAAAATTTAACGGATTTTAACAACATCAGCTCACCGTGTTGCCACCATTGCATTGTATGCAGAATCAAATACTGATCAAAACGAGTCCAAACACAACATATCTGCTATTATTTTTTTAAGAGTGTACTAGTGTGCTGGATATCCTGGCCGCAGCATCAGCTCACCGTGTTGCCACCATTGCATTGTATGCAGAATCAAATACTGATCAAAACGAGTCCAAACACGACATATCTGCTATTATTTTTTTAAGAGTGTGCTAGTGTTCTGGATATCCTGGCCGCAGCATCAGCTCACCGTGTTGCCACCATTGCATTGTATGCAGAATCAAATACTGATCAAAACGAGTCCAAACACGACATATCTGCTATTATTTTTTTAAGAGTGTACTAGTGTGCTGGATATCCTGGCCGCAGCATCAGCTCACCGTGTTGCCATCATTGCATTGTATGCAGAATCAAATACTGATCAAAACGAGTCCAAACACGACATATCTGCTATTATTTTTTTAAGAGTGTGCTAGTGTTCTGGATATCCTGGCTGCAGCATCAGACCAAGAGTTCCATAATCCTGCATAGTTATTAAGCATACATGAGTGTTTCAAGTTTTTGGTCACATGTATGTTTGAAAGTAAAGTAAATACACATTAAGAGTCTAAGAACCCTACCGCAGCTAACAAAAGAGCTGATGACCTTGAAACGGCTGAACCGATTTTGATAAAACGTATCTAAGAACCATCGCCAAAAAACCTGCTTGTAAATAAAAAAAACCGCATCCAAATCGGTTCACCCGTTTGAGAGCTACGGTGCCACAGACAGACACACAGACAGACACACAGACACACACACAGACACACACACACACATAGCGGTCAAACTTATAACACCCCTCTTTTTTGCGTCGGGGGTTAACAATGTACAGGTGCAATTCAAATTATTTGTCTAGGTACACTCCAAACGAACACTATACAGGTGAAATTGAAATTCTTAGTCTAGGTACACTCCAAACAAACGAACACTATGCAGGGGGAATTGAAATTCTTAGTCTAGGTACACTCCAAACAAACACTATACAGGTGCAATTCAAATTATTGGTCTAGGTACACCCCAAACAAACATTTTACAGGTGAAATTGAAATTCTTGGTCCAAGTACACTCCAAACAAACACTATACAGGTGAAATTGAAATTCTTGGTCCAGGTATACCCCAAAGAAACACTGTACAATTTAAATTGAAAATATAGTCCAAATTTTAACCTCGAGATGAAACTTAACAAACTTTTTGCAATAATGTTAATTGCAAAAATTATGCAAACATTATAAAATCGGATAAAATATGAATTGGGAGCTGAAAAATTTGACTTGTCATATAGCTGGTCGATTAACTTAGTATGAAAATCAATTTTTTGATCCGTTTGTACAGATTCATTTAGGTTTTTTTTTCAGTTTTATGAGAAAATGTAAGGTTCACTCAATAATGTATTTTCCATCATTAAGTACCTTGTGGTAATTATTGTAGTTTGTGTTGACTAAAGTATTTAGTCATACAGCACTTGTATACAACTATACACTGATAAGGATTTTGTTTTAATTTGAACAATGACACTTAAATTGTTTTTTCCGGTAATGTTAAACAGAGCAAGATATTTGGTTTTGATAAACTGACTGCTCCTTTTCTTTAAGTTAAGACTATTAGTTGTAACCCGACTTTAAAAAAGGAGGAGGTTATTAATTCGCTTTTATTCTAAAGAGTTGTTTAGCAAAATTAGTGTAAATAACTAGGCTTCTACTAATTTTTTTTAAACATCTATAATTGTAATACATAGTAAAGCAATTTCATTCATTATTTCAAGTTGCAATCATAAGATAATTTTTCTGATCTAAACAGCGAGCTTTAATACTTCAATGGATCTAAACCTGTTCGGATATGTATTACGTAAACCAGAGATCTGGTTCTGAGTCCTCTGACATTGAGGAAAGTCAGATGCGACGGTCTTACTTAAGTAGGTCGATTTACTTTCCAGTGGACAGACCTACGAGCACGTCATGTTATATCTCCTTGTGCTATTCTTATCTACACATAAATTAATTGGCTGTCATAAATTGACTTCTTTGGCTCGTAACCTATTTGAGCAACGTTTTTTAATAGAAAACTCAAGTAGAAAACTAATCATAGCAATGATACCTATTCATTTCAAAGAAAAGACATCAATGCGAGCGACAGGAATATGTTTTTTTTTTCATCCAGTTTGAACGTTTTACCGCGATTACGACTTACACTTTACCAGTTTTAATTATTTGTTGTTTTACATTATTATTATTTATTTAATATCAGATTAGATGATCCATAATCTAATAATAATTGTTTATAGATGATTAGTACTATAATCACACCAAGTTTCACGCTAGTATGTACATTTTATTATATCAGCTCACCACGCGGGCCCAGTGCGGGTTGGTCGACTTCACACACAACCTGCGAGTTTCTTCGCACGCGTGTGCAGGTTTCCTAACGATGTTTTCCTTCACCGTTAAAGCAATCGGTAAGTATATGTACGTAGGTTTTTTTGAAAAACTCATTGGTACGTTGGCCGTCCAGATTTGAACCCGGTACCTCTGGTTAGATGGACCGAGTCGTTACCGGTTGAGCCACCGACGCTTTTTATATGTATATTATAGTATGTACATACTACCGTATTTACGATCGATAGAGCAAAAGCAAAACAGACATTTAAAAACACATTTCCTGTATGGGGACTCCCCCTTAATATGTCACTATTTCTAGTTATTATATGTTAGTAAATACCCCCTTAAAAATACATATTCTTTGTAAATTTCAGCCGGCTACCTACCACGATTCAAAAGATACAGCCTTTTGAAAGACAGACAGACAGCGGCAGCGGGTTAGAAATAGGGTCCATTTACCTGTTAGGAAACCATAAAAAAATAATTTTGATTTTCAATAAGCAAGTTTTTTTTTATTATTTACAATTGATAAACCCTTGAAAACATCTCACCTGGTGGTAAGTGACGATGTTGCCGAAGATGGAAGCGGGCTTACCAAGTTCCAAGTTTTCAAATAGACTGATCAATTAATTCATCATCATGTCAGCCCAAAAACGTCCACTGCTGGACAAAGTTCTCCCCAAGGAATTCCACAACGACCGGTCAAGCGCTGCCCGTATCCAACGGCTTCCCACGACCTTCACTATTAATCAATTATTACTATCAGTCGCGACGCGGCGACCGCGCACCGGAAACGGTAGCGTAGGCAGGCCTTCCACGCGGTTGACCGATGACTTTGTGAAAAATGCGAGAAGCCTCTGGATGCAATATAGAAATGAATACGTCGGTTATGTTTTTAGGTTTTCGTAGTAAAAGATGCGACAGTCCGACTCACGGATCAGATAAATAAGGTTGGATTGGAAATGTGCGCTGGGCAGGCGCGCCTCAAGTATGATTAGACAATCATACTTAGCCGAAGCACGATTCATACTTTTTATTTGCGTGTGGTTGTGTGTAACGTACAGACTCTCGAAATGGTGAGACACAATTGCATCCCTGTGTTCTAAGTGTGTTTTTTTTATTAGTGCGCGCAATTCGTGTATATGTATTATTATTGCTTGTGTAGTGGAGTTGATGGGTGGGAGACAGGCGGCGACGCTGGTTTTCAAACAAAAGTGTGACTATATGCCAATCCCACCTTATTTATCTTATCCGTGGTCCGACTACACTTGGGTAGTGTTTAATGACCCTTTGAGAGTAAACTATCAAGTAGGTATAAAGTAGCGTTGCCATTCGTCCCGATACGTCGGGACATATCAGTGGTGCCCGACGTCCCGACAAGCTATAAAATGTCCCGACAAACAGTCGAACGCAGAGCTACAAGTTTTGAAAAATTGATAAAGCGCCATCCTCCAATAATAAATGTATATAAATAATCCCCAATGGTTTTTTTTAAAAGATCCCTTTTTTCATTTGCGATGCGTTGGCATTGCTTTTGCCCTTGATTATATGAAACTCCCGCGCACCAACGAACACAGTAAATACTAAAACAAGGGCCTCAAATTGTAAATGGCCCGACGGGGCCTTGGGGATTTATGGCAACCCTAGTGTAAACCCATAAGCATCGCTGTCCACCAAAATATCTTCAATTCATTAAGTGATTTGGCTAAGCAACTTTTTGTTATCTCATTCATTATGCTAAACAGCATCTTATTCATTACCAACCTTGACAATCGTGCGGTCAACGACACAGACGTTTTCGTCTGTTTGCGTATCACATTATGTAGGTGGCATAATATATCGGCAAGGTCGCGATATTCGGAAAGAACATTAGATAGAATTACTCACTCACTCTCAGTACGAATACAAATGTCGGACAAATCGGTTGTAGTGAAGTGTTGTTAAAGTTATGTTTTTTCCACCTCATTTGTGCCTCTGGAGTCTTGACTGAGTCAGTAACTCATGTACTGAAAGAAATCATTGAAGTTTTAGCACAGTTACGCAGTGATTTAATAACAAGTTTGAAATTGTAAAATAGTGCTTTGATACAGTTGTAATTTTATGAGTGTAATTTGATAGCTGCAATGTTGCAATGACCAATTAGTGCTCGCGATTATGTGAATCATCGAGTTTATTAATATCTCTTTTACACATTTGCCGAAAAGGTTTGCTGAAATCTTGGTCCAAGGTATTAGATTTCTCCTTTTTTATAATAGTGTATTTCATGACTCCCTATATTTCATGCATGACTATATCAATTTCATCAATACTGATTCTAAGTCTGGTTGAATTATTCGGAGTTTCAGTTCGTTTATTGAAATCGCGTGCCTACTGAAACTCCTCATTTTATACTCAAGAAAATATAGACTTCGTACGTAACAGATGGTGGACGTGCTTCTTTTTCGTCGACAATGATAGTCGCCACTATAAAGTCATCATGTAGTCGATTGCACGCGGATAGATAGATTAGAATAATCATGTTAATTTTAAGAACTTGAAATTTATTGGCATATGCATTTTCTAAAGTTTGATAACTGTAGATTTAAAGCTGTAATTTCAATAAATATATATAAAAATAAAAATAAAATATCAGCTCTTATACGTCCCCACCGAGGGGCTTGAGCATACACTGAAATGGGGCGATCGATTCGCGCCTAGTCGGGTCCAGTGCGAATTGGTCGACTTCACACACAACCTTCGAGTTTCTCGCAGGGTGTGCAGATTTTTCTCACGATGTTTTCCTTTACCTTAAGAGCGTTGGATATCGAAATCGAAATTCGAAAACACATTGGTACGCGGCAGGATTCGAACTACGACCTCTCGGACAGGAGGTAGCGGCCCTAGCCGTTAAAAGCGTCGGTGGCACAATAAAGTATCAAGTTATAATTACTTGGGCGTTTGGTTTTAAGTTTTAATCAAATAATTTGTTTTGTTTTTCCACACAATTAATAGTGTTCACAATGACAAAATATGGTGTGTAAAGTATTGTGCACAGCTGGAATTACGGAACATAAGATTGCAAATAAATAATTATAGTTACATGAGTGATTATGTAATTGTCTTGTAGAAAGCTAGTGGAGCCGCATGCATCCAGCAATTGGATTGGATTGCGAATAGTGAAGATCAATAGGAGAGGTCTTGTCCAATAGTGGACTTAAATAACATTCAAGGGCATTCAAGGAAAAATCACGGAGTTTAAACTAAGATTTTTCCATATGAGAACCAGAGAATGATAAACTTACCAATATCCTCATCCTCACTAATTTCACTAATAATATAAATCGAAAGTGTCTGTCTGTCTGCCACTCTTTTGGGCTAAACCTTATACACCGATTCCGTTGAAATTTTAATTAATGCTAAAGTAAAGGGCGGAAAACAACATCATCATCATATCAGCCGAAAAACGTCCACTGCTAGACAAAGGCCTCCCCCAAGAATTTCCACGACGATCGGTCCTGCGCTGCCCGCATCCAGCGGCTTCCCTCGACCTTCAGCAGGTCGATCCACCGTGTGGCAGGCCTGCCTTCGTTACGTCTTCCGGTGCGGAGAACAACATAGAATGCTTTTTATCTCGTAAAATGCACATTTTCGAGGGATCTGGAAATAAAACCTGAATCCACGATAGCGAAGCGCTTGCGACTCGCGCACCGCGCACCCGTAAATGCCGTCATAAAAAATACATCAACGCGAGCGAAACCTCGGGCAAACGCTACTGCGATTAATTAGCCATGCTGTTACTTACGAGTACTTTCATTATGGCAGTTGTTCCTAGATTATCTCTTATTAAGCTCATCAAAACCTTTTATTTCTTACTTCCAGATGCACACAACGCCCTCACAATGGACGCCAACAACAAGAAGCTGCTGCAGGTGTACCAGCAGGACATCGTGAGCGACCTCGACGTGACGCACGTGCTCGATGATCTTTTCTCCAAGAATGCCATCTCCAATGAGGACTTTGACAAGATATTTAAATTGGTAAGTTTTGCAGTAATTCAGAAACTTGATGGTTTTTTTTTTGCTAAAAGTCGGGCAATGCTGGTAAACCACGTAGATGGAGGATGGTTCTGCTTCTCTTATTTGTTTTCAAGTTAAGGGCTTTCTTGATTACGCGTTACTCCTCGCCTCTTCGCATTGTGTGGCCATACCACTTCGGTCCGCTTCCCTAATCTTTTCGGGAATAGGGGCTAATTTAAAGCTGCATTGAATGTGTTCACTTCTAGTCTTGTCTAGCTTTTTCATAACTTATTTTAAACTAAGCTGTTACCATAAATAAAACAAAGATTAAGTTGAGGGCTTTCTTGACTAAGGGGTACTCCTTGCCTCTTCGCATTGTGTGGCCATACCACTTCGGTCCGCTTCCCTAATCTTTTCGGGGATAGGGGCTAATTTAAAGCTGCATTGAATGTGTTCACTTCTAGTCTAGTCTAGCTTTTTCATAACTTATTTTAAACAAAGCTATTACCATAAATAAAACAAAGATTAAGTTAAGGGCTTTCTTGACTATAAGGGGTACTCCTAGCCTCTTCGCATTGTGTTGCCATACCACTTCGGTCCGCTTTCCTAATCTTTTCGGGAATAGGGGCTAATTTAAAGCTGCCTTGAATGTGTTCACTTCTAATCTCATCTAGATTTCTCATAACTTGAATAAAAGATTAGATTTTAATAATAGATTTTATTAGTTTTCTAACAGATAACAAACTGACTATTCATAACCAATAATAAAACCGGCCAGGTGCGAGTTGGACTCTCGGTATAAGGGTTCCGTACTACCACACCTCTCCACAAAACTATGACAATTATACCTATTCACATAACTTATTTTAAACAAAGCACTTACAATAAATAAAACAAAGATGCCTACATCCAGTTTCATATTTATTACAGTGGGCCATCTATTTAATACTCATTTATAATGATATGAACATATTAGTCATGATTCCTTATCGGACAGTTCTGTGCGAATTCGCAACCGATGTAGATAAAACTACCGATGTGAACCAATTTCGTAATGAATACATTTGACCTACCTTATAGCAATCGATAAACCGAACTCAGTTAATTGTTCTAAAAATAATAAACATCACAAGTGAAAAATACAAACCAATTTATATTGGTTATATTTATATTATTATTATTATTAGAAGCGTCGGTGGCTCAACCGGTAACGACTCGGTCCTTCTAACCAGAGGTACCGGGTTCAAATCTGGACGACCAATGTACCAATGAGTTTTTAAAAACTTACGTACATATACTTACCGATTGCTTTAACGGTGAAGGAAAACATCGTGAGGAAACCTGCACACGCCTGCCAAGAAACTCGCAGGTTGTGTGTGAAGTCGACCAAACCGCACTGGGCCCGCGAGGTCGACTAAGGTCTGATCGCCCTAATTCAGGGTAGGCTCGAGCCCCTCGGTGGGGACGTATATGAGCTGATATGATGATATTATTATTAATGAAAACATTTCTTATTAAGTATTTTGGGACTCCGAATACAGTCTGCTGTCAAATCAATTTTTACAACAACAAAAAACTACTCTTTTTATATATTTTTTTAAGATTTCTATTTTTCTTAAGATAAATAATATTTGCCCCATTAGCGTTAAGAGTCTCCAGGAGGCTCGAGTTTCCATACAAACGTAGTTCCGCTTTAATACTAAAACTACATGCCGGATTGAATCCAAACTTTGTATATGTCACCGGAAAATAACAAGACTCGTAAGTTGATCAATTTTCAAGGTAGTTGATCAACTCCCGGAAAATAATAAACAGCAGTTAAAATGTATTATTTTACGTATGTATTTTAGTAAATTGATTAATTTACGGTGCCTTGTCGTAAGATCATCCGACGAAGGCGAGGTGTACGTTGATTGGTTAAACGACTCACGTGTCTGTAGATGAAGAAATAACCGAACAATCAGTGAGTAAAACTAGTTTTGTCGATAAAACAATGCAATTGCAAAGACTTTAAAAATAAACAGTGTGTAACTAACAGGTGTAATTGCAAAAAAGCCAAAGTTTTGTGTAACTCTAGATGCCATAAATCATCAACATGTAGTAATAAATAAGTGAAATACGAATAAGTACAAATAATAGATATTCAGACTGATTTTACTTACTGATTAAACTAACTATAATACTTATTAGGTTATTAAGTAGTGATGAGCAAAGCAAGACCAAGACCAAGACTTGGACAGTCTTGGTCTTGGTCTTGGTCTTGCTTATTCAGTCTTGGTCTTGGTCTTGCTCAAATTCGTCTAGTCTTGGTCTTGGTCTCGGTCTTGGTCTTGCTCACTCGGTCTTGGTCTTGGTCTTGCTGAAATACGTTTAGTCTTGGTTTTGGTCTTGGTCTTGCATTATGGTCTTAACAAACATTTTTCAACAAATTTTTTCAACATTCCGTTTTTTATCGACAAACATTTCTAAATATAAAATATTTTTTAAATTATTTTTTTTATCAGTGGTAAAGTTTCTTTGTTTTTTTATGTATAACGTTAAAATGTAGAAAACAAACTGACAATTCGACACCCCAACTATATTGTTCCGAGAAAAGCATATGTTAACTTTGTTACAAATATTTTATCTCATATAAACACTGTTAGTAAGAATTTTCGATTGAGTCTTGCGTATTTGGTCTTGGTCTTGCATAATCGGTCTTGGTATTGGTCTTGTTCTTGTTTATTCTGTCTTGGTCTTGGTCTTGCTAGACTAAGGATAGTATTGGTCTTGGTCTTGGTCTTGCTTTTTTGCAAGACCAAGACCAAGACTGCAAGACCAAGACCAATTTTACTCATCACTATTAATAAGTGATAAATAATATCTGAGCTCAATTATCTTTTGTTATTTAAAATATTTTTAAGTCATAAAACTGTATGGCTAAATAAAAATAAATATAAAATATAAAAAAATATACATGATCTTTCATCATCGGTATTAAAATAACATATCTAAATGTTTATTAACTCTATGAATAAACACTAGCCAAATGCTTATAAAATGCCGTCGACCAATCAGAGAACAGTGTATTATGTGACGGGTAATAGTATACCGTTAAATAGTACACTGAGCAACGATTGGCCCGTTAGTGGATGATTTTACTTTTGGCACAATCGTAAATTATTAAATTACTGCCAGGTACTGTAAGTTGACCAATTAGCTAAAATGCACTGCGTTAAATAATACATTTCTACTAACGTTTATTTTTCGTCAGTTAATCAACTAACTAGAAAATTGATCCACTTACGATTCTTGCTATTTATCGGTGACATATATATTGAGTAGATACATATCGATGTTTGTAAGTAGTTTTCATCGTAGTAAATTTTAGCGTTACTAAACGAAGGCTTAAATTAGTTTTGTACGGAAAGTTTGAAACTGCTCTTATTTTTATACGTTTTTTAATAGTACATCGAAAACTAATTACAAACATCGATATGTGTCTTCTCAATATATTTGCAAAGTTTGGATTCAATCCGGCATGTAGTTTTTGAATCAAAGCGGAACTACGTTTGTATGGAAACTCGAGCCTCCTGGCGGCCCTTAAGGCAGGTGCCTTACGTCGAGTCAACAACTTTTTTAAATTGGTGGTCGTGTCGTTGCCAAAGGACTTGATTTTTTTACTCCATGGCAAAGGTTTTCATATAGCCTTAAAGCCGCAGAACCGGTCGTCGTGGCAATTCTTGGGGGAGGTCTACGTCCAGCAGTAGACGTCCTTCGGCTGATATGTTGATGATGATGATAGCCTTAAAAACGAAATAGGTCAAATATTTATGATCTGTAGTAATATGTAAGTATTTAAAAATAAAATGGAAAGAAAGATGTTTTTAATAAGAATTTGAAGTGAAAAAAAGTTGTCAATTGAAAGTATTAAAACGCTTGTGTTGTATATCATATTATGCATGTTTGCATTATATTGCATCACCGTCACTATTACATAAGGTCATTCCACGTCCACAAGCTCGTCTGCCAAACATACAAAAAAATTATCTGAATCTCCTTTTTCCAGTCAACCCGCGAGGAGCAAGTCCGCTTCCTCCTTCAATCCATCATCAACCACGGGACCAACGATACCTTCGAAGTATTCGTGGACAGCTTAGCTAAGGACTATCGCTGGCTCTGGGAGAAGTTAGCTATTGAAAACCACGTGCCAATGCTGAACGAAAGCTTTGAAGACAGCCTCAGTAGGGGCGACGTACCGCGACTTCCTGACCATCATATTAGGAGGACTGCCGTGGTAAGTTCCTTTATAAAACTATTGCAACCACTTTCCCAGCTGTTAGTGGACAGCTTAGCTCAGGACTACAGCTGGCTTTGGGAGAAGCTAGCTATTGAAAACCAATGCTGAAGGAAAGCTTTGAAGACAGCTTTAGAAGGGGCAATGTGACACGATTGACCGACCACCATGTTACGTAGACTGTTTATGGAAAGTTCCTTTACATAGCCATTGCAACGACTTTCCTAGTTAATAAAAAAAATAAATTAAAAATTAAAGCTTGACAGAGAGCGTCGGTGGCGCAACGGCAAGGGCCGCTATCTCCTATCCGGGTAGTCGTGGTTCGAGTCCTGCCACGTACCAACGTGTTTTCGAATTTTGATCTCGTACGTTTAGCGGACGCTCTTACGGTGAAGGAAAACATCGTGAGGAAACCTGCACACGCCTTCGAAGAAACTCGCAGGTTGTGTGTAAAGTTGACCAACCCGCACTGGGCCTGCGTGGTCGACTAAGGCCCGGTCGCCCTTATTAGGGTAGGCTCGAGCCCCTCGGTGGGGACGTATATATGAGCTGATGTGATGAAACAGCTTGACATAGGGCGACCGCTAGCTCGGAGAAAAGCTGGCTATACATAAGTATGTATGGACCAATGCTAAACGAAAGCTATCAGGCGACATGCCACGATCCGATAACCATGTTAGAAGGACTGCTGTGGTAATAAGTTCTTTACGTAACTATGGCAACGAATTCTGAGCTGTTAGTGGATATCTCTGGTTGTCTGATGATCGCCTCCTTGTTATCATGGTGCACTAGTAATCGTGAAAACGGACCATAGTTATAAGGAGGACTGTAAACCCACGGCGAAAATTCGACTTTTCATACAAACGGCGATAACGATTTTCACCTCTTAAATGTTGACCGATTTGGATCAATTTTTGACAGTCAGTACATAAGCAAGGCTTATACGTTTCGTTTTTTAAATTACTGATTGTAATTGAAAAAAAATAGCCGAAATTAGTTTTGTATGAATACACGTGAACGACAATAAAATTAAACTTTTTAACTTTATCGAAAAAGCAAAAACGTATAAGCCTAGCTTTTGTTCTGACTGACAACCTGTCAAAAATCGGTCCAAATCGGTTAACATTTAAGAGGTGAAAATCGTTATCGCCGTTTGTATGAAAAGTCGCAGTTTCACAATTCTCTAAAGTAGATAGAACTTGCTCACATTGAATCCTGGAAATTGTCGTCTTTTTTTCTTATGACGTAATAACCTTGTCATTGGTCTATGTACAAAGGCCAGCACACTTTGGACTTTGTACCGTTCTTATGCCGAATGCGTATTGATCAGAATCGCACTACGAGTGTCTAGCTTGATGTGCTGACCTCTGTTCATTTACAAGCAAGGCAGCGCATGCATTATGAATATTATAATGATAAACAGACGGATATAAAAAACCAATAAAGTATAGTAAAAAAAGATGAAAAAGTATGCAGTTTAATCTCGGAAAAGTATTTCTTTTTTTTATCCACATCCCTTGGCATTATCCCACCTGTGACGATAATTCCGAGGAATGAAGCGGGTTTACCACGATTCCCCAACGCAATGGGAAACTGGCTATCTTATTTTGAAGCCGAAACACATCAACGCTGTTAACATTAATGCCTGGTGGCGAGAATTCGATAAAATTAATTTTACCGCCTCCGTGGCGTAATGGTTAAGTCAATTAGCTTCACATCAGGAGGTCGCGGATTCGATTCCCAGTGGAGTCTAACTTTGTATGACTTGGTTTGGTTAGTGGAAGGGCATTTTCTAAGCCCGGCTTGCTAGCTACCACCATATTATCTAAGTCTTGCCGCCAAGCATCAATGTTAACAGCATTGATGTGTTTCGGCTTGAAGATACGATAGCCAGTTCCACATTGCGTTGGGGAATCTTGGTAAGCCCGCTTCCATCTTCGGCATCATCGTAACTTACGATCAGGTCAGATGATGTCAAGGGCTTACCATTGTTAATAAAAAAAAAGATGAATTTTGAAATTTTAATTTTACTTCAATGTTTTATCGTCCAAAAATTCTTTTATATTATAGTAACATTTAGATATAGGTTTATTTAGGTTGTTGTAATTTTTTTTAGTATTTCCTTCCGATTTTAAAGTTTTTGGGAGTTTGTTATACATTACGACTGACCTATAATAAGGGCTGGTTTTGTAGATTTCCAATATTGGTGTAGGCTGTACTAACAGGTGACGTCGACGCGTACTACTACAGCATTCATATTTGCTTAAATTTTTATGGACATAGCTAGCGATTTCAAGTATATATATAAGGTGTAACAAACTTAGCTGAAACTATTTTAACTGGTGCTTCTACCCATGAAACTGAACAACTTTCCCCGTGGAACCCATAGTCAAATCGCAAAAAAAAAATTGGCTCTCCCATACTAACTCGATTAGCTGATCAGCGAACTTAGTATGGGAAGTTAAATTTTTTTTTGAGATTTGACTATGGGTCTCATGGGGAAAGTTGTTTAGTTTCATAGGTAGAAGCACCAGTTAAAATAGTTTCAGCTAATTTTGTTAGACCTTATATACAAAGGAGCGGGAGGATATTTTCACTTTCAAAAAACGGGCGACAAGAGACTCTTGGTTTTATATTTATTAGTATACGTAAACATTTCTTTTGTAAAACGAAGACGTCATCAGCATGTGCGCTGTACCAAATCGAGTCTTACAAAGTAAGACTCCGCCAGGAATCGTATTCGCGACCGCGTGATGTAAAGTTACTGGACTAATCATTGCGCCAAGGAGGCAGTTATTTCGCATTGAATATAGTAAGAATTTAATTTCTTGTGCAATATACTCATATTGATTTGAGCGTCGGTGGCGTAACGGCTAGGGCAGCCGCCTCCTGTCCGGGAGGTCGTGGTTCGAATCCTGCCACGTACCATTAGATTTCATATGTACGTTTATCCGACGCTCTTACGGTGAAGGAAAAAGATCGTGAGGAAACCTGCACACGCCTGCGGAGAAACTCGCAGGTTGTGTGTGAAGTCGACCAACCCGCACTGGGCCCGCGTGGTCGACTAAGGCCCGATCGCCCTAATTCAGGGTAGGCTCGAGCCCCTTGGTGGGGACGTATATGAGCTGATATTGTGATAGCTATCCGCATGTAGCACATCACTTCATTTCCAGTCATGTCTTGTCTAGTTTTTCTGTTTGGATTCAGATCCATTAGTTTTATTAGTGAGATTAAAAAATTGGTGGGGACGTATATGAGCTGATATTATGATACTCATATTATTTGCAATGAAAAACTTCTCTCCTAATCATTTATGTAATTACAAGAAAGCAAGTTTTGCGCTCTACTTATCAAACCAACCATACGAACTGCAAATTATAGACCAAGACGAGGCAGTAAATAATATGCAATTAGATGACAAACATGAGAACATCAGTTGAGAGAAGTATTGTGTAGATGGTGAATTGTCAATCTGCAATCTTCTGTATAATTGTAAGACTCGGTTTGGTTGGTGGTAGGGCATTTCATGGCCCGCCTGGGTAGCTATCACCATATTATCTAAGTCTTGCCGCCAAACATCAGTGTTAACGGCATCGATGTGTTCCGGCTTGAAGATAAGATAGCCAGATACACATTGCGTTGGGGAAGCTAACGCTTCCATCTTCGGCATCATCGTCACTTACCATCAGGTGAGATGATGCCAAGGGCTTACCAATTATGAAAAAATATATATTTCAAAGGAAACCGTGACTGACGGACTGATCTATCAACGCCCAGTTCAAACCACTGGACGGGTCGGGCTGAAATTTGGCGTACAGATAGCGATTATGACGTAGCTAGGCCGCTAAGAAAGGATTTTGGGAAATTTTCACAAACGGGATCTTTGCGGCTGAAGCCGTGGCTAGTTAGTAAAATATAATTGGGTGATCATATTGCAGGTTATGGCAGGCTTACTTAATTATATTTATACATTTATTTGTATATTTATAATACCATGGTACATGGTATAATACCATCGCGAGTTTTTCGGAATGGCTAAAATATGATATTTTTTACGTTTTCAATGCAATTTTAGTAGTAAACAGAACATTAAATTCACCCATGATTCACTTCAGTGTTGATAACTGACACACAATAACAGCTTAGTATATACGAGTGTAAACCTCTTAAACTAAGAGCTTTGTTTTCAGGGTTCCGTACATCCGAGGGGTGACCAACGGGACCCTACGAGTATTACTAAGCCTTCGCTGTCTGTCCGTCTGTCAGCGGGCTGTATTTCATGAACAGTAATAGTTAGATTGTTGAAATCTTCACAGAATATGTATTTCTGTTGCCGCTATAACAACAAACACTAAAAATTAAAAAAGTGAAAAAATCAGCGGGGTCTCCATACAAAAAACGTGTTTTCTTATAGGTCTTTAAAATTATGTTTGATTTAGCTCTACCTTAAAAACAGTAATACATACAAGAAACTTTGGGGTGATTAGAAACAAAAGCAAAAACAAATGTAGTAATTTCGTAGTTCCATCTTCGAAAGTCTCCCTTTTTCAAATTTGATTTTTTTATGACATAACTTTACAATAACTAAGAAGTTTTAATGACTTCATTTAAGGAGTATTAAATTGTCTATTAAACACAATTTATTTCATTAAGCTAGCCTTCTTAGTTTCCGAGATTTTTAGGATTATTTAAGTGACCCGGATTCATCGCTCTCGAGTGTAGTACTAACACTGAGGTAAAACAACAAATACTAAAAATCGACCAAGTGTGTGTCCCACTCGGAACTAAATGACAAAAGAAGTATATTTTTGTAGCTCGCGTTGATGTCTTTTGTTTGTAATGTGAACAGGTATCATTTTCATTATTACTATGTAGTTGTGTGGAGAGGTGTGATGGTACGGAACCCTCGGAGTGGTAGTTTGACTCGCACTTAGCCGGCTTTTTTTTAATGATAGAAAGCGACATTAAAAAATTATAACATTTGAAAGCAAGGGCCGCTACTTCCTATCCGGGAGGTCGTGGTTCGAGTCCTGCCACGTACCAATGTGTTCAAATTTCGATCTCATATGTACGTTTATCCGACGCTCTTACGTTGAAGGAAAACATCGTGAGGAAACCTGCACACATCTGCGAAGGAACTCGAAGGTTGTGTGTGAAGTTGACCAACCCGCACTGGGCCCGCGTGGTCGACTAAGGCCCGATCGCCCTAATTCAGGGTAGGCTCGAGCCCCTCGGTCAGGACGTATATATGAGCTGATGTGATGAAAGCGACATTTGGAGTGTTGCTGTATCCTTATTTTTTTTTAAAAGTTAAAATGCTTGCTGGTTGTCGGTTAGTACTTGTCGATGAATCAACAAATACACAAACAACTAAACACTAATTGAGTGTGATAAAGGCGATCCTTTTGCGCTCTCAGTCACTAATTGTGTGATACTGGCGATTCTTTTGCTGCTTAAAACATAAATAAAGTTACGTCACCAATTAATACTTGTGTTTAGAGCAATCCTTTTGCGCTTTAAAAGATACAGTCATAAAGTTATCGACACCAATTACTACTAGTGTGTAGTGGTGATTCTTTTGCGCTTTAAAACATGCATAAAGTTAACGACACCAATTACTACTTGTGTATACTTACTTCTTGTGTGTAGTGGCGATCCTTTTGCGCTTTAAAACATACATGAAGTTATCGACACCAATTACTACTTGTGTGTAGTGCCGATACTGTTGCGGTTAAAAACTTACATAAAGTTATCGGCACCAATTACTGCTTATGTGTAGTGGCAATCCTTTTGCGCTTTAAAACATTAAAAAATACATAAAGTTATCGACACCAATTACTACTTGTGTGTAGTGGCGATCCTTTTGCGCTTTAAAACATACACAAAATTATAGACTGCAATCACTTTGTGTGATACTGGCTATCAATAGCGTCATATGCATTATGCAACCTCCAGCAAACTTTGATTAGTTCCAAATGTGTATTTTGAAGAAACATTTTGAAATCTTCCCTTTTATAAAAGTTTAAAAAAACTAAAAACCGACTTCATAATGAAATTCACTCAAAAGTTTTTTTGTTTGTTTGTAAACTCTTTATTGATCTTTGTTACAAAACTTAAAAAATATATTATATAAAAAGGCGGACTTATCCCTTACGGGATCTCTTCCAGTCAACCTACTGATAACGTTTGAGATTTACAACAAAGAAAAAGGTAAGTGCAAAAGTTACAAACACGAAATAATATTATTATACTTAAATACACAACATTAACCAACAATAACGAAATGAAAGGTGGGTTCGAATTAAATTAGGGGCTTTAAATTTTTTTTTAGGTCGGTACCAGCACGCAGTTACATACATATCAAATGTTTTAAATTAGATGGCATTGCTGACAAGTACTTCAAAAAAAAATGTAAGCCCCTAATTTAATTCGTACCCACCTTTGATTTCGTTATTGTCGGTTAATGTTGTGTATTTAAGTATAATAATATTATTTCATACTTTTGAGTGAATTTCATTTTGAAGTCGGTTTTAAGTTTATTTAAACTTTTATTTTTTTTTTCTTTATTTTTAGTGATAATGCTACCTATCTAACAACGTTAAACCCAATCACCTACTCACCAATAGCAATTATCAAATCATAATACATGTGTTTGATTAACAGATACAAAGTCCTGTGGCTCCAAAGTCATTTAACTCCATAACATGAAAATTGTGGAGTTAATCGTCCTTTATAAGCTCTTATGAATAACCTGAAAGAATACAAAATATCGGTCTATGCATACCTACGTATATATCTATGTATAATATTGAAAGAATTTTCCTCCAACTCCTAACCGTTAAGTAGTTGTACCTTCCTTCATCAGCTTATCAACATGAGATGATGACTAACAGACGCAAGTATTTTGATAGCTTTAGAAAACATATGAATCACGTAATAAGTGCCTACGTAATTAGTAATTTGAGGGTTTCTCTCGATTTCCCTGGGATCCCATCATCAGATCCTGACTTGGTGACAATGGGACCCCCTCGGAAGTATACTCTTTCGAATGAAAAAAGAATTTTGAAAATCGGTGAACATACATTAAAAAAAAAAATATACAGTCGAACTTAGTACCTCCTCCTTTTTGAAGTCGGTAACAAAATATCATCTCAACTTGCTGCCACATGTGAATATACTTTCTGCCTATTATCAAGAATACTTTGTCCATGTTCATAAATAGTGCTAATGAAATAATTCGTTTCAGGAACAAACCGTAGCAGAGAAGCTCAAACAACTTCCCCGCCATAATTTCTTAGTCCTCCATGGCATGTCAGGTTCGGGCAAAACGGCCATCGTGACCAGCGTACTGCGGGCCAAGGCTAATGCAGATCTGATCACGACTAATTTTAACGGAGTTATATTTTGGCTGAACGTCGGGGACTGCAAGACTGAAGATGATATAATTGCTCAGCAGAATAAGTAAGTTCTATTAAATATTACTACACTAATAGTTGAAAGGCGCCCGCCCGTTGAAAACAAATAAATGTTACAGACAGAGTCAGGGGTGAGCGTAAACATAGAGGGTGTAATAAAACTGGTATGGGAGCCTTTAAAAGGGCTTCAAATTGAAAAACTTTCCCCACGGAATCCATAGTTAATTCTCAAAAAAAAATTATCGACACTCCATACAAAAATGCACAAAATTGGTCAATCAGCTGATCGATTTGTTTGAAGGGTTTAAGGGCCGCCAGGAAGCTCGAGTTTCAATACAAACGTAGTTCCGCTTTAATACAAAAAATAAATGCCATATTGAATCCAAACTTTTCAAATGTATTGAGTACACACATATCGATGTTTGTAATTAGTTTTCAATGTACTAATATAAAATGGAAAAAAATAACAGCAGTTTCAAACTTTCAGTACAAAACTAATTTAAGCCTTCGTTTAGTTACGTTAAAATTTACTACGATGAAAACTAATTACAAACATCGATATGTGTCTACTCATTATATTTACAAAGTTTGGATTCAATCCAGCATGTAGTTTTTGTATTAAAGCCGAACTACGTTTGTATGTAAACTCGAGCCTCCTGGAGACTCTTAAATGATTTATTTTGTTACAAATTAAGCATAGAAATCCAGCGGCTTCCCGCGACCTTTACCAGGTCGTCGGTCCACCGTGTGGGAGGCCTTCCTACGCTACTTCTTGCGGTGCGCGGTCGCCACTCGAGAACTTTACTGCCCCACCGGCCATCTGTTCTACTAGCTATGTGCCCTGCGTAAGACCGGTCGTCGTGAAAATCCTTGGGGCGGCCTTTGTCCAGCAGTGGACGTCTTTCGGCTGATATGATGAACCATGAAAATCTCGGGAATTTTTTCGCGAGTTGTTCAATATGAAGTAGAAGCCCTACAATATGAAGTAGAAGCCCTACAATATGAAGTAGAAGCCCTACAATATGAAGTAGAAGCCCCAGTCAACGGCTCCTACACCAATTTTGTTACACCATGTATACATTAGCACATAACTGATGATAATTATAATTGAGCCTTTAGCGAAAAGATCCTGTATAACTTTCTATCATCATATCAGCCGAAGGACGTCCACTGCTGGAAAAAGGCCTCCCCAAAGATTTCGATGACGAACGGTTCTGCGCTGCCCGTATCCAGCGGCTTCCCGCGACCTGAAAACGTAGCGAGGCGGGCCTCCAGCTCGGTGGACCGATGACCTGGTGAAGGTCGCGGAAAACTTTCTATCTCGTTTCTCCTTTTCTGTTTTTTTATCCACACTTGGTAAGCACTTGCACGACCTCATCTGATGGTAAGTGACTATGATGCTGAAGATAGAATTGGGGGTAAGTGACTATGATGCTGAAGATAGAATTGGGCTTACCAATATTCCTCGCTGCAAAGGAGAGTTTTTGCAACAAAATGTTTAAATACATTCATCCGTTCTTTAAAATGTATTGCTTTCGCTTGCGCTTGGATACGTAAAGTTTTTTATCAGATAATTTTTGACATCACACTGTATGCTACTGTAATTTATCCTTATTTTTGCAGGTTATACAGAAAAGCTTCATCAATATACTGCCAAAATTCATTCATGAACTCTTCAATCTCGATGTCTAGCATTGGTTCAAACGCTGACTCCCACTCGTTATCGGGCTACGAACTAACCATGCTCGAGTTGAGAGACCGACTGAAGACTCAGTTCTCTGAACCTACCTTGAAGGACGCTCTATTGGTGCTAGATGAAGTAAATGAAAAGAAAATAGTGGAAGCCTTCGATATTGGGTGCAAGATACTGATTACAACGCGTGATACTGATGTCGTGTCGAATTTACATCCACAGATTGTAAAGGTAAGTTTTGTAACCAAGAGGTCCAAACGACAGAGGTGCAATCAGTTTGTGCAAATTTTTTTACACATAGCCTAATCATATCAGCTCATATACGTCCCTAACGAGGGGCTCGAGCCTACCCTGAAGTAAGGCGATCGGGCCTTAGTCGACCACGTGGGCCCACTGCGGGTTAGTCGACTTCACACACAACCTTCGAGTTTCGTCGAAGGCGTGTGCAGGTTTCATCATGATGTTTTCCTTCACCGTAACAGCGTCGGATAAACGTTCATATGAAATCGAAATTCTAAAACACATTGCTACGTGGCAGGTTAAAAGAACACAAAGTCTTGTTTAAAACATTTTCAACTCTGCTATGTTCTCGGGATCAAGACAAATCTAACGCCACCTCACTCTCCAAAATACATCAAGCCGTTTAGACTACAGACTCAGCCAAAGAAACAGACATACCCAAAAAAAAACATGTGGCCGTCGGTTGAAAACACGTTACACTGTACGGCGTCATGACGACAGAAACTTTCATGCGCACGCAGGTTTGCGTATATTAAGGAAAACAATGCAGAACCGAGCAGCTTGTCTGCGCAGGATACAGTTTTATAGCTTCGCGAAAATTAGTTTTTGTGAAAGCCGTGTTTTTTGTGCACTCTTATGTGCATATTAATAGTTGGTGCAAGTAAGCATAAACGCGTACCGCGTGTACCGTAGCCAAACGTTATGAGAAGTACCAACGGAACTTAAAACTTACACTTTTATCTTCCTAACTAGTTTCGCCCATGACCTATTAGTTATTAGAGTCATGAGTGTGACTAATTCTATTCTAGGACATTATTCTGATCCAGATTTAGCTCCCAAATATGGCCAAACCTTCCCGCGATGTACGCGATATACCCGTGTCCTAGCAGTGGGGCCATGAATCTATTTTTGTGTCACGCATTAAACAGGTTGTCTCTGTTTTTTTCTTTACGTGTAAAGAGTAAAGAAAATAACTACACTTTTGCTCTTTTTAATGTTTTTTCGTTTTAAATAAAATCTACAATTAATTTTTAAAAATTCAACTGGCATATTGAAGTGTGTGTTTAAAATAATCGACTTAGAAAATCTAGAGGTTTAAGTCGGTCCGGTTTGCCTGTAGAATGCAAATCTCTGTTTTTAAAGAGGTTTTTGTTATCCTCAATTGATAAGCCCTTGATATGGTTTCTTTGATATATTTCTTTCTGTTATATAAAAGTTAACGAAATGTGCTTCTGCAACTGACAAAATAAAGTCATTGAAATTAAGAATCAGGTTACAAAATATCACTTTCATATGTTTTGCAAATGCTGAGAAAAATCGAGATCCCTGCGACCAAAGTCTCCAATGCGTCGCTTTCATTTGATTTTGGCGAATATTACGCAGAGACAATAGTTATGTATCTAATTTTAGTTGTCTTTATCCTTATATTTAATATGGATTTATACTTTCAGGTCGAAAACAGTTTCACAGAGTCCGAAACGTTAGAGCTGTTCGCATCGTGTCTTGGCATTGCAGTGAACCGCCTGCCGCGGCAGGCAAAAAAACTACATGAAGTCTGCAAGGGCGGCCCCTTCTATATAGGACTCATTGGTGCTCAACTAGCCGAAAATAGGGAGAGATTCATCGACGATCGGAGCTACTGGAATCATTATTTGAGTATGTTGGAAAAGAAGGAGTTCTTTTTGTAAGTATTTTTACTGTTCTAAAGCAAATCTATATATAACCCGTTAACTGGGGCTTCTACTCATCATACTGAACAACTTTTGTTCTACGACTTAGCTGAAATCGCAAAATTTTTTTGGCAAAGATATCAAGCTGATTGGAAATAACGAAGTATTGAGAATCACATGTAAAATATTTTTCAATTCAGTTGTTCGAAAAGTGGTACTTTATATGCCAGTTAACTGTGCGCAAAATGGATTTTACCGCACGCGTACTTTTTACTTTGCCAATTTTTTTTTAATTTCTAGCTCAGAGAACAAAACATTTCCAGCAAATAAAATTAGAATAACCAAAGGTACATAATCTTCTAGGAGACTTGAAAAAAGCATTTTAAAAGAGATTGGTTATTCTTTCGATAGGTTACTTATATAATGCTAGTTGGTTAGATTCTCTTTTTTTTGGTTATATTTTTGTGAAGAAAGAATAATAAATACCACGGTGGCATGTATCAGAAGAGGATAGATTGATGACTCAAGAAATAGGTCATCTATTCCAAGGAGGATTTAATGCATACTCTATTATACCAAGCCTTATTGTAATCTGTTTATGGTAATATTAAAAAAAACTTAGGATTTGTATGTGTGTCTTAAAATTAAGCGCAATTTTCGTTAATCGGAATGTAGTTGTTTTAGTTGTGCATACGAAAAAATAATAAATAGTTAATATAATGAGTGATGAAAATATAATTAGGTGTATGTATAGGAAAAACAAAGTGAGATTACTCCTCGGACATTTAAAATGAGCCACAAGTCGCGTAAAATTAACTTTGGTTGCCGAAACCTTGATAGGTACTCGTATGTACCTATATGTTTTTTTTGATAGTTTTTTTCTTATTTTACCTGTTTTCTCACAACTGTATTTAAAAACGTCGTATGATACATGGGTATAAAAGGTAAATGGCAAACTCGTGAAGATGTAAACCCTCGCCTGCGACTCGGGCTTACAAATGTCACTCGTTTGTTTTTTACCTTTTTACCGCCCTTGTATCATAAATTACTATTGTAATTCACTGAGTATGTACAATAACTTTACTGGTAGTACCGCCTTTAATGTAACGCGTGCTACCGCTGCCCGCTCCATGCCTGCTGCCAAGCAACTTGCTATATTCCCGCGAGTAGGGTGAGATAGCCAACAATATCACTGGCATACAAGGCAATGCATCATAGGCTTCGAGGATTGGCTCGCTACCACTACTTGATCTATGAGTGCTGCCAAGCAGTTTGCTGTATTATCGCAAGAGGGGTGAGATAGCTTGCGGTATCACTGGCATTCAAGGCATTGCATCTTAGGCCTCGAGAATTGGCTCACGACCACTTCTCGCTCTATGAATGCTGCCAAGCAGCTTGCTGTATTCCCACGAGAGGGTTGAGATAGCTGTGCCTCTGGTGTCACAGTTGTTCAAAGGCGACGCTAACGATAGTTATAATACTGTGCGGACTGTGCCTCTGGTGGCACATTTGTTCAAAGGCGACGGTAACAATAGTCATAATACTGTGCCTCTGGTGTCGCCGTTGCTCAAAGGCGACGGTAAACAATATTCATTATACTACGCCTCTTGTGTCACAGTTGTTTAAAGGCGACGGTAAACATTTCCAGCGGGTGGGTTGTCAACTTTTACAAAAAAAAACACTAAATGTGTGACGTCCATTTATTTTCAGTTTGACGAAACACAACAATAATCCAATGAAGACAATAGAAGTCTGCATCAACTCTTTAAAACCTGACATACTGCCACTATTCAAAATGCTCACCGTTTTACCCGACAACGCAAAAGTGTCCGCCAAAGTGTTAAGCAAATTGTGGAACAAAGAAATCAATGAAGTAGAATCGATCATGAAAAAACTACGCAGCAAATCTCTCATCATAGAGTTCTACGATCACGACCAAAGGAACTACATTTATGAAATACACGACTTAATAATGAACTATTTGCGAACATGCACTAGCGAGGAAGAAACAAAACGATTACATGCGGACTTTTTAAAAAGCTATAAATACGATACAGTTTCCAAATCGCCAGTTGAAATTGTCGATGATGGCTACATAGCCTTTTATATTGGATACCATATTCTGAATACGAAGAATTTGAATAATAAGTGGAGTTTGTTTAATAGGCTGTATTTGGATCTGAAGTTTTTGGGGAACAAAGTGCGGTTGACTGGGCCGGCTGATGTGATATTGGATCTACAAAAGTACGAGAAGTACATTGCTGATGATGTAAGTAATATTATAAAATGTTATACAGTTTTCCGTTCTGTTTTTAAACAAAACGTTTTTCCAGCGAAACATATAGCTGAAAAATGTTGGTAGTTTGTCAGTAACAACTGATGATGACCTGGTGAAGGTCTCGGGAAGCCGCTGGATGCGGGTAGCGCAGAACCGGTCGTCGTCGAAATCCTTGGGGGAGGCCTATGTCCAGCAATGGACGTCCTTCGGCTGATATGATGAAATCCCAAAAAAAACAGCCTAGTGCGAGTAGAACTCGCACACTACACCTTTCCACACAAGTAGAATAATATCTATTCATTTCAAACGAAAGTAGTCAACGCAAAAGACGAAAATGTTTTTTTTATTCAGTTGGGACTCCTTAGTTAGAATTGCGACTTACACTTGGCTGGTTTTTATTATTTGATGTTTTACTTCAGGATTAGTACTATAATCACACCATGTTTCACGTTTGAATATATTACCATTTCTACAAAAGAGCAAAAACAAAAAAAAACGCGTTTCTTGTATGGCGACCCAAAATTTTTTTTTCTTTAGTTTTTATTATTTTTTAGTAAATCCCACATCACACATATTCTGTAAAAATTTAAGATGATGAGAGAATTTAAGATAAGGACAGGTGGTCCAACTCCTTTGACGTTTTCATCAAGGCCGAGATAGTTAGATAAACCGTTTATTCACCGATCAGGCACAAAAAAAACACATCACTGGGCTAGTGCTGCTGGGCTACTGCCAGAATGTATTGATTTTAATGAATGCCCCAATCTACTGAACAACGCTTGATATGGAACTTGGGGCTCGAACTCCCCCGTCTCGCCTCTCGACGATTCCCTGTCTATCTAGACTGGTGGTGATAGGGTCCCGTTACCTGTAAGGAACCCTAAAAAATTGTTTGATAAATACGCAGGGGTTCAGTCCCATTACAGGCATACGTATTTTGCTTTTTTTTTCAAAAAGGAGACTAAAAGCTTGGCTAAACTTGGCCATTTAATAAACCGGCTAATAAAGTGTGTTATTAAATGAGCGTGTGTGCGTAAGTAATAATAAGTTTTTTAGTGTCTAAAAAATTATTTTTTTTTACTTTTTTTTCCGTCATGAGAAGACCTGATGAACACATGACAAAAAAGTGCTACAGCTTGACTCAGGAGCGAGAAGCCGCGGTAGACTCCGACTAACATGGATGTCAGTTATTAAGAAAGACCTCGCCACAGATAGCATAGACCCACTAACGACCCAGAAACGATATATCTGGAGAAGAACGATTAGGAGAGCCGACCCCAAAGAAGAAGAAGAAGTGGTCTAAAAAAGTAATTAGGTATGGCATTTTTTAAACATTAAAATTTTTGTTTCAGGATTTCGACAGGGAACTTCTTCACAGCGTCAAAGGCTTTATAAGCACCCACGGGATAGACCTCTACCGTTATCCCAGTACCGATATAGTGCAGAGTGTGCTACAACATGAGAACAAAGGCGTTTTGTACACCAATGCGACGCAAGTGGCGCAGAGTAGGTGTGCCAAGAACGAGCTTTACTTCGATTTTTTGTGAGTTAAAAATGCTTTAATTTTATTAAATGATTAGCTTTTGCACATCGTTTTTATGACTGTCTTGGAGGGTAAATGTGCGGCTCGCGAGCGTGGACATTAGTTTTCTCTAGATCCCTATCCCAGATCGAGCTATTCTGATTAGCAGTCTATTTCACTTCCCATCCTTTCAATCTTGTTGCTCCGTTGTGACGCCGACGAGCGCAAGCGTGGAAATGAGTTTTCCTCGGGACTATGTCAGGATATGCTATTTAGTAAATTATGTCATTTCCCACCTCATCTACCATCTCTGTGCAAAAACTTACAACAATCCTTAGTTCCGTTGCGATGTTAATGAAATAAACAAAAAAAAGTGTATTTTTTCAGTTCCCTCAGGAACTGCATCGGAATATGTTATTTTCATGGGATAAAAATAGCCTATGTCCTTCCCCATGACACAGGCTACCTGCATACCAAATTCCATCAGGACTGGTCAAGGTGTGGAAGCGTGATATGGTAACAAACAAACATATTTTCAAATTTATAATCGGTAATGATTGTTACATGTAGGTTTCAACTTTTATCGCTACCTAGTTTGTAATATAGAAACTAAAATATTTTAACAAAGCTACACGGCGGCGGTATGTCAACAGCGGACTATAAAGGTGTAAAAAAATTGGTGTAGGACCCGTTAACTGGGGGTTCTACTTATCATACTAAACAACTTTCCCCAAGAAACCACCCATGTCAATTCTCAAAAACATTGGACCCTTCATACAAAAATGCACAAAATTGGTCTATCGGCTGATTGATTTGTATGAAGAGTTCAATTTTTTTGCGATTTCAGCAAAGTCGTAGAACAAAGTGGTTCAGTATGATGAGTAGAAGCCCCAGTTAACGGGACCTACACCAATTTTATTACACCCTGTATTTCATTTTAACATAAATATGTTGAGTTTGACTAAGAAAGGTTTCTAAACTTATTACAAACCATAAAATGTACTAATTGGTCGTCATTATATGAAGGATTTTAAGCCCATTAAGTGACCTCGATTTTAATGGCTATGACCTTAGTTTTTTACACGACTGCCCACTTAAAAGGAGTGTATTCTTTCATAACCGCCTCCGTGGCGTAATGGTTAGTCCATTCGCTTCACACCAGGGGGTTGCGGGTTCGATTCCCGGCGGGGTCAACTTGTAAGACTCGGTTTGGTTGGTGGTAGGGCATTTTCTAAGCCCACCTGGCTAGCTACCACCGTCTTATCTAAGTCTTGCGGCCAAACATCAGTGTTAACAACATTGATGTCCGAGACACATTGAAGATAAGATAGCCAGATACTCATTGCGTTGGGGAATCTTGGTAAGCCCGCTTCCATCTTAGGCATCATCGTAATTTACCATCAGGTGAGATGATGCCAAGGGCTTAGCAATTGAGAATAAAAAATAAATGTATGTATGTACATATGTTTCTTTATTCCATATCTTTTATAGGACCTGATATATTTTAAAGTGTGAGGTATTGTTAGATTTGTATTCCCGTAAGGGACATAGGAAACACTTTAAAGAGGGGTAATGTTTTTATGCAGTAGTGTTTTTATTAAATAGTTATTGTTGAGTTTGAGTTTGGTTTCTGTGAGGCAGTCATCCTTTTTTTGATTATTTTCGGTCAATTTTATCTTCTTTAAAAATTTGTTTTTTTTGTGATTATGTTTTTCAAACTTTTGTACTTTTCTTCTGTCCTGTTTACTTTTTTTCGACTCTTATCATATCATATTTTCTCAACTTTCATTATTTTATAATGTTTTCCATTATTTTTTTAAGTTCATACATTAAAAAGTTAATGGTAAATAATTTGTACTCCTTTCCTACAACCCTGGTCCCCTTGCCCTCCAAGTCTTGATATTTTTTCGTGCGAGCTTAGACGCGGTTGGAGGGCGCGTCGAGGCCGCATTTCTAACAAACTACAAACCATAAAAGAACTAATTAGTCATAATTCTATGAAGGATTTCGAGCCCATTAAGCGACCTCGATTTTAATGGCTACGACTTTACTTATCACACTAATATTATAAAGGCGAAAGTTTGTGAGTGTGTATGTTTGTTACTTCTTCACGCAAAAACTACTGAACGGATCTGGCTGAAGTTTTGTAGGTAGACAGATTAGGACCTGGATTAACACATAGGCTACTTTTTTTCACGCACTGCACACCTTCGAAAAGTCATAGAAACGTTGTCCACGCGGGTGAAGCCGCGGGAAACAGCTAGTACAACTTTAAATAAAAAAAAAACGAGACCTACAGTACTCGCATATGATGTGTAACATGTGACAAAATACTTATGAAATTAATTAATTATCGGGTCGTACATTCACGGGCCGACCGTTCGAATAGTAGTATGTCATCTTTGCCTTTGCCATCACACTAGGCGGCATGGCTATGACAACCTTAGTTTTCGATAATTAAAAAACGTTCGCATTTCCTGTTGCACATTTCCGTCCCATTTCACGAAATCACTCCCACAAATTGCAGGAAAGCGAGAGCAAAGATGTTACACATCAATAAAAACATATACATGTAACATATCTATGTTCTTGTTTTTGTATGTTTTCAGACACGAACAAAATGTTGAAGAGATCAAGCCTTCGAATATTGACGTGAAGGAAAGTATCACATCCGTTTGTTTTCTTGGAGATTACGCTCTTGTTGGAACACTCAATGGAAGTATCAAGGTAACTTCAATTACTCCTTTGTTTACAGATGCAGATCGCTGCATGTAACTTGAACACAAATCGACGCTAAAAAGGAAAAAAACGGAACCCTTATAGGATCACTTTGTTGTCCGTTCGTTCTGTCTGTCAAGATTCTTTATCTCGGAAACGCATGGAGGTATCGAGTTGAAATTAAAATCATATACTCCAGTCTGCAGTCTCTTGAAGCTGTGAAAAAATCAAACTTCTGGGTTAACGTAAAAAAAAAGATACGGCCGTTTATGCCGCAAACAACGTATATTTCGACACACAAGGGAATCAAAATTGATAGGGTATTTTCCGTTGACCTAGAACTATGAAATTTGGCAAGTAAGACTTAAATAAGGTGGTAGCTAGCCAGGCGAGCTTAAAAATGCCTTTCCATCAACCAAACCAAGACCTATATTATTAGACCTCGCCAGGAATTGAAACTGATAGGACAAGTTACTATAGAAAACAAAAACTCACTTCTCAAAAACCCTTGAAAATTAGCAAAAAATTAGGCATAATGGAGTCCTTTTCGATAAGGGGATACTTTCATCAGCGGGCGAAGTTAAACTCGATCAAGTCGCCTCTCCTGGGCGCACGTGAAGGCGCTAATGTCCCGAACCTCGGTTTTATGTAAAATGTTCCATACTCATCATCATATCAGCCGGAAGACGTCCACTTCTGGACAAAGGCCTCCCCCAAAGATTTCAGTGACGACCGGTCCCGCGCTGTCCGCATACAGCGGCACCGCGACCCTTACCAGGTCGTCGGTCCACCTCGTGGGAGGCCTGTCTACGCTACGTCTTCCGGTGCGCGGTCACCACTCGAAAACTTTACTGTCCCAACGGCCATCTGTTCTACGAGCTATTCTGTGAGCTATGTCGGTTACTTTGGTGCACAATTTTCTATAAATTGCAATTTACAATTACTGGACTTATATTTTTTTTTTACTTTTTCCAGTTTTTTCATATAGGAACCAACAAACTGAAGAAGGAGCTTCCTAGCGCCGGGTCCCCCATCAGGTGGGTGGGCACATGTCCCCACACGCCGTGCATGGTGGCTGCCTTATCTGATGATGGTGTTATACGACTTTGGTACATTGATGATTTTGATCAGGGAGAGTCTGAGGATATTATTGAGGAAGGTGAGTCCGGGTCGATGGACCATTATTTGTGTTTGTTAATGTAAAGTTTATCATCAGCATCAGCCGAAATAATTTCACTGCCGAACAAAGGGTTTCGGAAACCGGCGAAATCGGTTAAAAAGAGCTTAAGGCCCTAAGAGCACTCAATCCGAGCAGGTTAACCCGTGTTGATATAATATCGAACGTAAGTCTATTCTTTTTAAGTTCAAATCAATGCGGGCTTCAACGCGGCTGTTACGTTGAAACCGAACGCCCAATTCTCGATTTTTACATCTTTTTATTACTTTCATCACTTACAAATAAGTTTAAAAAAATGTGTTCCATTAAAATGGAAGGTCTTGAAGTCACCGATTTTTGTGTGTTGTTTTCATTCAACATAACCTTTTTTTTCGAGAAATTTTGCAAATAATGCCAAAAACTGTAGACCCTCTACAGTATTTTTTTTTGCATCAAAAGTGGTAATATTTTAAAATTGTATTCAATTAAATCGATTTTTTATTACTTTAAGTATATTATATATTTTTGCCATGGTGATAGCTTTACACACTCCTTCAATAATTGAATATTGTCATTTGACCCATCTTGGGGCCTTAAACATATTTGATTCAGATATCAAGGCTCGTTCTTTTGTGTGTTCGATCGAGCTAGAAGATGCATTGATTTATACTAAAACAATAGTAACTCACAGACATCGTAAAACTCTACTCTTAAAACCCTTTACAATTTCCAGAACCCGAAGAAACATATAACAACAATTACCCCAGCAATGTAACGATCATGCCCAAACGCGGTCCCCACTTGAACTGCCGCTGGGCGAACAACTCAGAAATACTCATTGCGCATACAACAAAACTTATAATCCTTTACACGCCCGACGGAGAGGTCCACAGGGTCATAGACTTAGAAAGAGACCACAAGATTGAGTGTTGTGTACCGTGTAACAAGGACAGACACGTCATTTTGGCAATAAATAATGGCAATGGATATAATATTGAGGTGTTTAATCTGGATATGAAGGAAAGTATTATGGTTTTGAAAGAGACAGGAGCTTTGCTGGACATTTTGACTGTGCCAGGTAAGATACAAGTCTTGCGCCAAATACGCAAGAACTTTACTCAAAAAATAGAAATCTAAATAGTAAGATGAACCACAAAAATATATTATTTTCTCAGACCCCATTTAATGTTTTCATTATTTATTTACTTGATCTCGGCTGGCTCGGCTCGGATCTTGAACCGTCACAATCCTGTGCCGCTTCTTGCCATTTGGCTATGTGGATGGCGTTCAGGTCTTTTTCGACTTCATCTTTCCAGCGGTATCTGGGTCGCCCAACCGAGCTTTTCCCGCACGGTCGCCCTCACATACTGCGTTTTTCCACTAGACGGCACCGGCCCGGCTGCCGAGGAAGCAAAAATGAATGAAAATATACAGGGTCCTAACAAAGGTACGCACTTTTTTTTACTGGAGCATGTACTCATGCAACTGAACAACTTTACCCCAAGAAACTCATGGTCAATTCGCTTTTGTTTTTTTAATTCAAATAATTAAATTGCGCGGAATACGCCAGAATACTCCGCGTGGCGGGCCGGCGCGGTCATTGAACTTTGTCAATACGCGGATACCAGCTGAGAGTTGTATTCTGAGCAGTTATTATTTAATTAAAAAATAATCAATGCGAATTGACCATGGGTTTCTTGGGGAAAGTTGTTCAGTTTCATGAGTACAAGCTCCAGTTAAAAAAAAAGTGCGTACCTTTGTTAAGACCTTATATAAAGCGTCTTTCCAATCACCGGCAACAGCGACGGCACCGGCCTAGTGGAAAGTCCCGGTGCTGTGCCGGCTAGTGGAAAAACAGCCATATGCTCGTTTGACGGAGCGATCCTCTCCCATTATTTAAACGTGGCCGACCCACCGCAATCTGGCTGCTTTAGTTTCGCAAACGATGCACGATGTTGCGTTCGGCGACAAGATAATCCACTTATGTTAATTAAACGTCCAATTTCACAGGAAACAGCAAAATAATAACGCTAAAAAGCAACGAAATACAAGAACACGAGCTAAAACTAAACTTTGGCTCTTACCAAAACTGCAACTTGTGTCAAAGCAAGAAAGTGCTCAGAAACGAAGATATTAGAGAAGACCTTACATTCACATCTACGGCGGTCAACAAGGCTGGGAACCTACTGTTTGTTTCCACAGACGATAGCAGGGTGATTTGTGTGGACTTGAAGACGTATTGCAGGGTGTTTGACTTGGATAATAGGAGAGGGTAAGTTCTGCATGCTATACTTTTTCTCCCACATGTTCGGAAATTGCTTCATTAATCTTTATTTACAAATAAATTGTACATCCATGCAGTGTATACTTTCTCGTGAAGCCCTCACCGTCTGTCGTAGTCGGGCGTACACAAATCAACTTTAAACACGATCCGCCCGTCTCCATATTTGACTCAGATTTTCTTGATACAAGCAAAAAGTAGCGCCATCTAACATAACTCGTACGAACTAGCGTGGGCGAGAGTTGACGTCGTGCCGCGTTAAAAGAACCTTGGTAGAATTGTCGCTTTAAAATTCGTTTATTTAATTTGTTTACAAGAAAAAATACAATGTAAGGTTACTTAACGATGATACAACATCCCATATTTCTTTTTAGCCTTTCTTTCATATTTTTTACAGCCTCTAGCAACACAATAAGGCTTTTTTATACGGAATATCTTTCTACCGCACTGTACAATTTCCCGCAGACGACTGAGTCGCGAGTGTGCGAAACTTTCGATTTTCGCACCAATTCGCTGGGACCATTAGTCGCGCGCGTTGGCCGGGTCCTTACGCCAGTAATATATAAGTCACTGCTTTAAACATTACAATAGGAGATCGGACTGCATTAAAAATAAAATCTGAAATATGATTTCCTAAATTGCTCTCCTCTTGAAGTTTCAAAAAACCTTACTTGTTTTCTTTTTCCATAACGTCTTCAATTGTTAATTGATCAAATTCACAAAATAAATTCGTCAATGACGCTTAAAATCTATGACGTCACTTGTGGGTATTTCAAACATTTTTAGAACAAAATTTCGTTTTTGACAGATCATAAAAAGTATCTCAAATGACTAGCAGTCTGATCCCCTATTACTAGTAGCAAAGAATACAGGTAAACTGACTTAGTGAAAAATTAACAAATAATTTCGGTTTGTATGGGAGGTACATTACTCCCATTTTTTCTGAATTAATTAATTACCCAGTACAGTAGGCCATATTAAATCCTAGTTATTAATAAAGTTTTATTAAAATCGTTATAGCCATTTTTGAGAAAAAAGTAACAAACTACCGCGTGCTGTAAGCTATGTAAAGTTATAGTAACGTACCGAGGTTCATCATAATCGTTAGAGCCATTTTTAGTAAAGAATAATAAGTCGATTTTTTACTATGGTGGCAACGCTAAAACCATATATTTATATTGCCATAACCCAAATTTTACCAATATCTGAGTAGTCTGTGAACTAGAGCACCGAACGGACGTATTGACATACAGATAAAACATTTTTTATTTCTTTGTTTTTTAGACATTAGTGTAAGACAATCGATCGCCATCAAAATCTCTACTTCGAATTTTTTGCTATCACAATACCTTCTTCACTCCTTCGCCGCTCGAAAGTTAAATAAATTGTACGGCAGCCCGCACTTAACTTTCTCGACAATCTTTTTTCATACAAAATTGTATTTTAAAAAATTTGTGGAATTCATGTTGCATGACCAAATACTCGTATAATTATACTTATTCGTAATACATAACAATTGATATTTTAAGTGTTTATTTTGTACAATAAAGAGTCTACAAACTTTTTTTTCGCGATAACAAAACTTCCTCTACCCTACGTGCGTACGTTACGTAACTACCGGGTCATAATAATACCTCAATCGACTCTTTTAGTGCGCAACGAAATAACGAATACTAAGAGATCCAACATGCGCCGCGTCGTGTTTATTGAGTCAATTTGTTTACTGTTTCCTCGCAAATTTGAAAATAGTACAAGTCTCGACCGAAACAACAACTTAACGACCTCGATTAGTTAAAAAACCGGCCAAGTGCGAGTCAGAACCGCACACTAAGGGTTCTGTACCATCATGCTAGATGGCGCTAGTACAAAGGGTTTCGTACTATCATACTAGATGGCGCTAGTTTCTTCATGTTTAAAAAAAAACGTTTTTTGTATGGAGACTCACTTTTTCTAATTTTTAGTATTTTGTTGTTATAGCGGCAACAGAAAAACATCATCTTAGAAAATTTCAACTGTCTAGCTATCACGGTTCATGAAATACAGACGGACGGACAGCGAAGTCTTAGTAATTGGGTCCCGTTTTTAACCTTTGGGTACCGAACCCTAAAAAAGACAAGGCTGGCGCCTCGCACTGCGTTTCAAAATAGCTCGGTCTCAATTTCTGTATTTCAAGCCTGGACAATAACTAATGTACTATTAATGATAGTTATTTTCTCATGTCCCTTTTTGTTCATGCTGAAATAAGAGTTAAAATTACATATAAAGTGGTCCGAAATGTTCGTGTAGTATATATATAACACACGGCCGGTTTGTCTTTATGAACTTGGCGTGACACACTGCCGTGTGTCTAAATCACTAGTCTTTAGCTTTACCTGTAGATAAATTCACCAGACGCAAAACAGATAACATCTTAAATAGATAGATAGATAGATGAAACATTTATTCTTTACCACAACACAATTACTGTATGGTAAATAGTATGGTATGGTATGGTAGTTACAAATTTAGTACTTTGCAGTTGCTTAACAGACATACACCAGTCGAAAGTGTTCGGTGAATAACATTACTGTAATGTAGCAAGGAAAGGCTCCGACTCAGCACATGCTGTGGCTGACCACAGCCAAAGTATATATATTAGTACTAACATACAGTATGGGAACTCCCTGCCGCTCTATAGATTGCGACCTCACCCCTCGTTACCCAGATTGATGCAGATTGGTTACAGTTTGATTCTCGAACGTATGGGATCTCGCCGTGATTTTGTTTGCTCCGTCATTTGTTTTTAGAAATGCCATTTCACGACCATTTGTATGCAGTGTCCGGGGTGTACCTAGGTACTGATATTCTGTCGGTCGGACAATCTACACTTCATAATAAAACGGACAAAGCTATAATTAGTATAGACATTGACGCCCTTACGACATCACTCGTCTTATCCTTGCTTTGTTCCTTTCTTATGAATTCAGAATAGTTTTAATTAACTTTAGATTTCTTTAGTAGTTTTAAGATCAGCTTGTGTTAGTCCAGTATTAACCCCGCGCGCATTCAACTTTTTCCAGTTATATTGTTTAAACTTTTGATTATCCACCTAGTTCTATCCAATTAGACTCTAGAGTAACCGACGTAGCTTATAGAATCGCTAAACTTAATAAGTGGCAGTGGGCGGGGCACATTGCTCGTAGAACGGAGGACCGGTCTCTGCGGATATCCTTGAGGGAATCCTTCGTTCAGCAGTAGACGTCTTTCGCCTGATATCATGCCCTTACTTTTATTTAATTGTGTCCATTCTCTGGGTTGCCTGGAAGAAATTGCTTTAAGCAGTAAGGCCGCCTACATTGTACAATTTAAAATTATACTGTATTCTGTACTACTTATTATCTGTATATACTTTTGTTATTGTACAATAAAGCATATTTGATTTGATTGATGATGATCCACCTAGTGGAAGATCCGATACATATAGAAACTTCTTACATCTGTATATGAAATTTCTGTATTGAAGGAATATAATTGTTAAATTCATATCAGCTCATATACGTCCCCACCGAGGAGCTCGAGCCTACCGTGAATTAGGGCGATCGGGCCTTAGTCGACCACGCGAGCCCAGTGCGGGTTAGTCGGCTTCACACACAACCTTCGAATTTCTTCGCCTTAGCCGTAAGGCCACCGACGCTCTTACCGTAGGAATATAATTATTAAATTCATATCAGCTCATATACGTCCCCACCGAGAAGCTCGAGCCTACCCTGAATTAGGGCGATCGGGCCTTAGTCGACCACGCGAGCCCAGTGCGGGTTAGTCGGCTTCACACACAACCTTCGAATTTCTTCGCCTTAGCCGTAAGGCCACCGACGCTCTTACCGTAGGAATATAATTATTAAATTCATATCAGCTCATGTATATATATATATATATATATATTCATATCAGCTCATGTATATATATATATATATATATAGACTAACCCGCATATATATATATATGTCCCCACCGAGAAGCTCGAGCCTACCCTGAATTAGGGCGATCGGGCCTTAGTCGACCACGCGGGCCCAGTGCGGGTTGGTTGGCTTCACACACAACCTTCGAATTTCTTCGCAGGAGTGTGCCGGTTTCCTCACGATATTTTTCTTCACCGTAAGAGCGTCGTACAAATGAATTTGAAATTCGAAAACATTGGTACGTGGCAGGGTTCGAACCACGACCTGTCGGACACGAGGTAGTGACCCAAGCCGTTACGCCACCCACGCCTTTGTCTGAAATGATGAATTATTACGCTTGCCAAAATAAAGTGTCACTTTTGTTGTCACAGAAACGTAATATCAATGGCAGCTAGTGAAGTTCTAGATGACTTTATGCCGGGTGCCGACGTGCTGCTGACCGGGACGGGTACTATTGAGAACTCTGTCAAAGTGTGGTATCTGGACTCGGCGTTTGTGTCGCAGAACACCAAAAATGGGTAAGTGATTCTTGAGAATAATAAAACGCCGCACCGGGATCCCCAATTCGTCCGCGCATGCAGTGCTGAAAAGATAAGGATATCATTAATATCACGTCCAACGTGTCCAAATTCTTTTACCAAGAGACTACGAACAAAGAGTGCAATTCTGCCGCCGGGTGATACAAAAACACAACGAAAACCCAGACATATGGAGTGAACGATAAAAATAAATACACTTTATTTATGTAATTTATTATTATTATTATATCAGCTCATATACGTCCCCACCAAGGGGCTCGAGCCTACCCTGAATCAGGGCGATTAGGCCTTATGTAATTATTCGGAGACAATTTTTTTTGTCCACAACTAATAAGCCTTTGGCATTATCTCACTTGATGGTGAGTGACGGGGATACCGACGATGGATGCGAGTTTACCAAGATTCCCCAACGCAATGGGGAATTGACTAAATGCTGATAACATTGATGTTTGGCTGCTAGACTTAGATAAGATGGTGGTAGCTAGGCAGACAACTTAAAAAATGCCCTAGACCAACTAAACCTAGCTTTACAAAGTTAAACCCCGTTGGAAATCTAACCCACGACCTTTGAAGCGAATGTGCTAACCTTTTTTAGGAGCGTATTACTTTGAAAACGCTGAGGTGTCACGTCTACATTAATTCAGTCTTCGTAGTATTATATCGCTTCTCGAGGTATATTGAATTCTTTAAACCACTGAGTTTCTTTAATATATCTAGAGACGAAATGTATTTCCACAACTCGACGGAGAAGTGGAGTCGAGTAAAACTTAGCTGAGAAAAATAAATTGTAAGAAAATTACACTATATTTGTCTCGCTCTCACTACAACAACCTATGAAGAGAAGTATACCATATGGCATACTCATACATGGGATCATTTACATGACATAAAAGTTCTCTGAATTCATAATCTGATAGTCTAAGTGTGATTTCATTGTGCTTCACTCATTTTGCGACTTTTTCCACATCCGGGCTTTCTGAAGTGTGAGGCCAGGCTTACAATGGTTGAACAACCTTTACTTGCAGTCTATTTCAGGTAGGAAAGTCCGTGACAGGTGTGCCATTTATTGTTTTTTTTTGTTTAACGACGAGCTCCAACAATTCAAGGTATACGTTTAAGACGCTAAGATCACTCAATTCGAGCAGGTTGATACGTGTTTCAATAAAGTCTATTCATTTAAAGTTCAAATCAATGCGGGCTTCAACGCGGCTGTTACTTTGAGATCGAACGCCCAATTCTTGATTTTTACACATTTTTATTACTTTTCACCACTTTCAAATAAGTTTAAAAAAATGTGTTCATTTCAAATGAAAGGTCTTAAGTCACCGATTTTTGTGTGGTGGTTTTATTCAATATTAACTATTTGTTTTCGATAAATTTTGCAATTAATGCCAAAAGCAGGGTCTATAGTATATTTTTTTGCATCAAAAGTGGTAATATTTTTAAAATTGGTTTCAATTAAATCGATTTTTTATTACTTTAAGTATATTATATATTTATTCCTTACTGATAGCTTTACACAGTCTTTCAATAATTTGAATTAAATATTGTCATTTGACCTATCTTAAGGCCTTATGCATAATCTCTATTTGTTGTGCTCCATTTACAATGAATTTAACAAAAAAAAAAAAAAATCGCTAAACGTCATGTGTTACCCGCACTTTCCTACTTGAACTAGACTTTAACAACTGATTGTTTTGCTATCATAAGTAAGGCAGTGTCCAAATGCCTACTGTGGTTAAAATTGTGCAAGGTGTGAAAATGGTTTTGATCGTAATTATTGTTTTTTGTTTGTTCTTTTTCTTTTGTATTTTACTAACATTTATTTATAAGCAACTTACTAACAAAATGCCCTATATCTGAATAAAAAAAGATTAATAAAAATAAGTATACATGAAATTCTCTGTGTCTTTAACAGCAAAGTCCGTCTCACAACGAAATTCGACGTCAGCTTCGTCCAAACTCTCTCCCCGCAAACTCCTAGCACAACCTCCGCCTCCACACAAAGCGCAGCCCATAGCGCCAACAACACGCCTGAACGACACCGGTCCTTCAACCATAAGGAAGTGGAGAAGAAACTGGCGCGAAAGACCATGAGCCTCGACAGGCACTCGCTGAAACCGCTGGTGTTGAAAGGGATATGCAATGGGAACATTGAGGATGGGACTCAGCCTTTGTTGGCGGTCGTCGATGATAAGAACAGTATACAGGTTAGTTTGGTCTATCTGGTTGGCCAGATACCCCACCTCGAGATTAGGGTACTTGACTGCTTGTCATTTGAAGTGAGCGTGCCTACAGCTCCGGTACCACACCGGATATGCGGGAGCCAGCTTCTCTGGCGTCCCGAGCGGGGATCGAACCGCCAGCAGCGAAAGCCGCGAGAGGTGAGCGCGCCTACAGCTCCGGGACCTACCTGGACAGTAGGTAGTGGTTCTCTTCCACGAGGCACTTGCCTTGCAGAGTACCAGGACAAGCGTCTTGGCGGCAAGACCTACCGTAACTGGTCCTTGTATTCACCTTATGGTGTTGGCAGGAATAGCGGCCCTCACTTTATGACCTAGCTGTCGGTGAGTGGGGACGCTATATCATAAACCTGGTAGTTTAGCGTATCTGGTAGATATACGAGAGGGAATGCTTGTCATTTGGGTCACTTTATATCATAGCTATCATAAGCTATATGTCGGGTCGTCAGAAAGGTTTTGGTCGAATCTCAAAAATAAACTCGCCTATGTGAAGTTTTGGAGTGTACATTTATTATCACACACGTTACAAAATTAGGCTTCGGGATAACGCGGATGAAAACAGATTATTTTCAGGAACGCGCGGTAAGTTGTCAGTTCAGCTGCTCGATCAAAAGCGCTCGTTAAATCATTGGCGCCTTTATCGCAGCCTTTTAGGTTATCTAACATGTATATGTCACCAACCCGCACTGGGCCCGCGTGGTCGACTAAGGCCTGATCGCCCTAATTCAGGGTAGGCTCGAGCCCCTCGGTGGGGACGTATATGAGCTGATATGATGATTCGATAGTCACAACAATTCTGATTGCTAACACAAACAAGGGTAACAACATAAACTGGTCTCCAGGCATGATCGTTTCGTGCTCTGCACCGTAGCTCCAAGAGGCTTGAAAGCTGAAAAATCTTTCAGTTACTTAAAAATAAGTCCTTATTTTAACACTCACACAACGCATAACGCATTCAGTAAGGAATGATTGACTATTGAAGTTGTTTGTAGAGTGTCTACTTTTTCTGTAAATAGCCCGCAAAAATGGAACGAACGGGCTCAATTTTTGCGGGCTATTTACAGAAAAAGTAGACACACTACAAACACACTAACTATGCCGTTTGAAACGTAACGCTTGTTGAACCTTCAAATCTGCTCGGAAAAAAGCTAAACGAATAAAAAACGAACACAAAAGTTTTCAGGTGTTTCGTCGTCGGGCCCATCTTCTTTCGCGGTACGATTGATATTAAGCAAGTATTTCTCAATTGGTTTTCCGGTACTCTAGTTTAATAAACCTCTTTAGTCAGTAACTGCAGTAAATATGGAGAAAACCGGTGATAAAAATTGTATGTAGATCATGAAATTACAAGGAAGTATCCCGAACTCGAAATCTAAGTACATTACGAAATTTACTTTATGAAAAAAGTTGTCTCAAAGATGAACTATTTTACACAGATGGGGTATTCTTACAGTTTTTTGAAGACAACACAGATAAATTTTATTTAAGGATTAGGTTTCTTTTATTTTATTATCTACAATTGGTAAGCCCTTGACATTATCTCTCCTTATAATAAGTGACGATGATGCCAAAGATGGAAGCGGGCTTTCCAAGATTATTATGAAGAAACTTTATAAACTTTTTTTTTCTTGCATTGCATTACCTGTTTTTTTTTGCTTGTGTGGGCTCTGAATAAATGCTTATCTTATCTTATCAGTTTTAAGGCGTTTTCTAATTTTCAGATTATGCGCGGCAGAAAAATTCTAACCGAGATCCCAGCTAAAGCAGACGAACAAATAACCACAGTTAAAATATCACCTTGTAACCAATACGTATTGTATGGCCTCAAATCTGGTAGCGTCAACAAATACACACTGCGTACTAAAGATGTCAAACCTATCATGGATGTCAACAGTCCGGTGCAGTATCTAAACTTTGTCAACTCCAACTTGCTGATGGTTGCGGGGAAGAATAGGTGTTTAATGGCCTACCGTTTGGATGATAAAGGGGAATGGATGCCCACGATGTTGCAGCGAGGGAATACGCATCTAGGATCGCAGGAGATACTCAATGATATTCAAGGTATGACCAACATGTACAAAGGCGGACTTTCGGTTTTCAGCCAACCTTTGATTACTGAAAGGACTTAAGACGGCGTCGACAGTCCACTAGCGCTGCCATTACATTTTAAATTGTTTCTTTAATTTTAAACCAAAACGCAAAATGTACGCTGGCCTTTCATTTGGTAAAGGGTTTTACTCAAACGCTGTGTAATATTCGCTTTACATTTATAAAAAGAAGACAGGAAATACGCGTATTTGAATCGTCAAAAATTTTTAAAAAAAACTGCTTCCCTGTTCGTCAACGAGCTAACGAAAATTATTTATTAATCCTGCACCGCAAGATCTACATTTATGAAACCGGTTCATAGCTGCCCGCGTCCAGCGACTTCCCTTATTACCAGGATGTCGGTTCACTGAATGGGAGATCTGCCTAAGATATGTCTTCCGGTGCACGGTCGCCACTCGAGAACTTACTGCCCCAACGGTCATCTGTTCTACGAGCTAAGTGCCCTGCCCACTACCATTTAAGGGTTATAAGCCGTGGGATGGGCAGAGGGGTCCATTCTGCACACTTGCAACCAAGCTGCAAACGCACTGCGATCGCAAACAACCCTTCCAAGCGTAGCGATTACAGCAAAACCCTCCCAATATTATTAATACAACAGCATCTCTTACATATTTTGTGAAAATTTACATTGTATATCCAGCTAACGTTTTTGGGTTCCGTAGTCAACAAGGAACGTTATTTGTATTTTTTTAATTCAGCCCGACCGACCCGGCCTTATTTTGCATCTTTGGATGCAGCCCTGCGACCCACCGCCAAATGCGAGTAATTGGGACCCTTGTATACGGAACCCTTAAAAAGATCAGCTATCTCTAGCGAGACTTTATTTACAGAGAGTTTATTCTGTTGGCTCATGGATTTTTTTAAAGTCATTACAAAGGGGTTTTTGCGTCGGGGGTTATTTTTTTTTTATTCATCCCGACCGACACGCCCTTATTTTGCATCTTTGGATGCAGCTCTGTGACCCACCGCCAAATGAGAGTAATTAGGCCCCTTCTATACGGCCCTTAAAAAGATCACCAGTCTCTAACGACACTTTGTTTACACATATAGTTTAATACTGTTGGCTGACGGTTTTTTTTAAGTCATAAATTAAATAATTGCTTCAAGATCCCTCGTCGTAAATGACCTAACAGTCTGTACATAAAAGTCATTACTTTTTCCTCCATTTCAGGCAAAAGAAAGCTTAGTCCGTCCGAGGTGCTATTAAACTCGGAGAGCGATAGCAGCCTCTCTTCAAAAGACCGTTTCTTCCCGAACGGAGACCGCCCAAGCTTATGCAAGACAAGCGGCCTTGTCGAATGCTTCTGGATAAAGGATTCTGGGCTTATAACTATAGCACATAATGCTACGATCAAACTGTGGGACAGGGAATTGAAATTGTCTACGGTGCTGAATGGGAGGCAGACGGATGTGAGGATCACTTGTGCCGCGTTCCAGAAGAATGTGCTCGTCATTTGTGATGATAATAGAGGATTTCATGTAAGTTTGTTAACTAAGGTCTCTTCTTCTTCTTTGTCGTATCCTCGTGGGAGAGGGACGTGACCTTCGTGGGGCGCATGTGCCACCACAGCTCTCCAGACCACTCGATTTTGAGCTCTGTGTATATTAGCCTGCAGTGTCATCCCGGTCACTTCTTTTATCGCATCGGCCCATCGCATAGGCATTCGTCCTCTACTCCTCTTTCCGTCCATGCGGTCAGTAATGATAAGCTTTTCCAAGCTGTTTGATCCACTCCTGACCGTGTGACCAAAGAATTTGAGGATTCGTTGCTTGCAGGTGGAGTAGCTAAGGTGACCGCAGTTGCAGTATAATCGTTCATTTTTGGGACACCCTGCATATACTTTGGTATGGCTAACCTTCCCGAGCTTGGGAAGAGATCCGTGCCCCAGCAGTGGTAACGTTTATGGCAAAGTATATATATTAGTGCTAACATACAGTATGGACACGCCCTGCCGCTCTCTAGATTGCGACCTCATCCCCTCGTCACCCAGATTGATACAGATTGGTTACAGTTTGGTTGTCGAACGTATAGGATTTCGCCGCCATTTTGTTTGTTCCGCCATTCGTTTTTTGAAATGTCATTACTGGCCCGTTGTATGAAGTGTCCAGGGTGTGGCCATACTCCACACACGGGGGCTAAGTCCGGGTTAGTGGAGGTTGTAGTCAGAAGTTTTTAAGCCGCCCTCTATAAGTCATCTGACATCTTCAAACTGACAATCAAACCCATCTAGGTAATCACCGTGCTTTACGTCAGTTAGCCTTCGTGATCGTCCAAAGTCGCACAGCTACGACCGCCCCTATCCGTTTCACCCGAACTAGTGTGATTCTATGTGAGTTCGTTCGCCGAATGCTGAGTCAGTACCGTTTTGGTGCACAGTACAGCCTTTTTTATAGTTTACACTTACAAAAGAATACAAAATTCTTGAAAAATAAACTAGAGTGAATGTTTCAGACTTACGAGTTAAAAGAAGGGGCCCAAATGGAGCTGCATTTGATTCAAGAGTACAAGCTGAACAACCGTATAATCTCCTGTGACTTGACAGCTGACGGATACATACTAGCGATGGGCTTGGACTCCGGTGATGTTGTGGTAAGTAACCAGTAATTTTTTTTGTCCCTAATTTAGGGTTCCCTACCTCTAAAGGTAAAACGGAACGGAATTAACCGCCTCCGTGGCGTAATGGTTAGTCCATTCGCTTCACACCAGGAGGTCGGGGGTTCGATTCCGGCGGGGTCAACTTGTAAGACTCGGTTTGGTTGGTGGTAGGGCATTTTCTAAGCCCGCCTGAATAGCTACCACCATCTTATCTAAGTCTTGCCGCCAAACATCAGTGTTAACAACATTGATGTGTTCCGGCTTGAAGATAAGATAGCCAGTACTCCATTGCATTGGGGAATCTTGGTAAGCCCGCTTCCATCTTCGGCATAATCGTCACTTACCATCAGGTGAGATGATGCCAAGGGCTTACCAACTGTGAATAAAAAAAAAATTGTGTGTCTATTCGTCTGTCACAGCCAATTTGCTCTAAAGAAACTACTAGACCGATTGAATTGAAATTTGGTACACATATGTAAGTCGGTGACTTACATACGGATGTCCGTGGTTACATGTGTAACGTAAATAAATTAGTTTTTATACAAAGGGTAATTTGTAAGCGTCGGTGGCTCAACCGGTAACGACTCGGTCCATCTAACCAGAGGTACCGGGTTCAAATCTGGACGGCCAATGTACCAATGAGTTTTTCAAAAAACTTACGTACATACTTACCGATTGCTTTAACGGTGAAGGAAAACATGGTGAGGAAACCTGCACACGCCTGCGAAGAAACTCGAAGGTTGTGTGTGAAGTCGACCAACCCGCACTGGGCCCGCGTGGTCGACTAAGGCCTAATCGCCCTGATTCAAGGTAGGCTCGAGCCCCTCGGTGGGGACGTATATGAGCTGTAATAATAAAAACAAGGGGTCACTTCCGGGGGGTAAATTAGAAATTGAAAAGGCTACGATACACTACTTTGCGCGAGTCCGACTCACACTTGGCCGGTTTTTTTAAGGTTTTTGTAACTAAGGCACCAGGCATACATAATAAGAACTTTGAATTAAAAAAATAATAAAAACACGACTATCGACTGCGTAAAAATTCTACCCCTCTTGTTTGAGAAGTCGGGTAAAATGTATCCTATGTCACTCACGGGATCAAAACGAATCTAACAATACAAGCCGCTTAGAAGATATCCTGGAATAAAGAAACATACATACTCGTACATTAGACCTGCAAACAACACACTTCTTTTTTGTGGGCAGTCTTGTAAAAAGGTGCATCTTATTTCTAAATGAGATCTCTTCCGGCAGACCTTGTTCAAAGAAGAGAGAGAAGGATATAGGTGCATCATCATAACAGCGTCTCCACTTTTGGTGCACGGATCTCTTGTTGTATAGGCAGAGCGTCGGTGGCGTAACGGCTAGGGCCGCCGCCTCCTGTCCGGGAGGTCGTGGTTCGAATCCTGCCACGTACCAATGTGATTTCGAATTTAGATTTCATATGTACGTTTATCCGACGCTCTTACGGTGAAGGAAAACATCGTGAGGAAACCTGCACACGCCTGCGGAGAAACTTGCAGGTTGTGTGTGAAGTCGACTAACCCGCATTGGGCCCGCGTGGTCGACTAAGGCTCGATCGCCCTAATTCAGGATAGGCTCAGGCCCTTGGTGGGGACGTATATAAGCTGATGTGATGATGATAGTCAAGAAAGGCTAGGCCTTAATCAACGTAAACGAGGGCAAACTCCTAATTGATAGAAATAAAAGTGCTAATGGGTAAACCTTATAACGTCTCTGATATGATATGATGATACGAGGTTTTTTAACCGCCCGCCTTTGTGGCGTAATCGTCAAGTCCATTAGCTTCACATCAGGAGGTCGCGGGTTCGATTCCCGGCGGAGTATAACTTTGTAGGACTCGATTTGGTTGGTTGAAGGGCATTATCTAAGCCCGCCTGGCTAGCTACCACCATCTTATCTAAGTCTTGCCGCTAAACATCAATGTTGAGAGCATAGATTTGTTCCAGTTTGAAGATAATATAGCCAGTCCCTCATTGCATTGGGGAATCTTGGTAAGCCCGCTTCCATCTTCGGTATGATCGTCACTTAAAATCAGGCGTGACAAATTTCGTTTCCTACTTGCTCATGCTGCTGTTGTTGTAAATATTTTCTATTTTGAATTACTGCATCTAAAATTAGTAGTGATGTTGGATATCTTACAGGGTCACCGATGGTCTGCTCCCTTTATACCTTTTTTACCCACTATTGTGCTTTTGGCACCATCTTATCTGATGGTAAGTGACAATGATGCCGAAGTAGGAAGCGGGTTTATCAATATTCCCCAACGCAATCTGTGGGCGTAGCATGAGGTCCTTTTTGTCTACCCACTAATGTCAAATGTAGACTTCGAAGCGCGACAAAACGGTTGTATCTCGACACCGAGCATGGCCCTCGCGAGTTAAGACTAGTCGCGCTCTCATCTGTCATTTGTAGAGAGTGTGTAGAGATTTTTATCGCGTGCCGAGCATGAACGCACCGGAATAGTCTAATTTTGACGTTTGATTGAAGACATATATGTCGGCACCCCCTTGAGGTATCGACAAACTTCTAGCGACTGTTTATAGATTTTTTGTGTTTTATTATTGTTTCATCATCAAATAACAAATTAGGTACTTACTTTTTCCTTTGCTTAAATCTCAGAAACTTGCACGAAAACCAACGGAGCCAGACAGTCCCCTCACCTCCAAAGAGCATATAATCACTACGTTTGCCCACCTCACAAACAATAACAGTTGTTTTTGTGTCAAATTATTACTTAATCAAGCAAACTTTCATATCTCGGTCTCTTTTTGGAAATACAAACCAAAGAATTTGCGAACAACAAAACAAAATCATAAAAAGATTTGTCGCCTATATACCTGCTATGTCGCCGCGACTTTTTACTCTACACACTCTCTACCTGTGACGGCATGCTCGCACACGCGACAAAAGCCCGTAGAAAGAGATAATTTTCTCTTGTCGCGCGCGACATATGTCTATGACCTCATGCTACGCCTGCTGGAAATGTCTATCTTATCTTCATGTGCCGGAACACATCAATGATTTCAACACAAGACTTAGATAATATGGTGGCAGCTAGCCAGGCGAGCTTATAACAATGCCCTACCACTCACCAAGCCGAGTCTTTCAAAGTTAGATCCTGCCGGGAAACGAACCCGCGACTCCCTGATGTGAAGCGAATGGACTAACAATTATGCCACGGAGGCGGTCCTGTTGCCGAACAGCGTGCTGCATTTGCGGGAAGATAGAGATATTACCGGCTTACAGTATTACTAGGTGTTCCTGTCATTAAATCTCAAGGATTGAAGATGAGCTTTTGTGAATCCTCTATAAAGATAAAGATAAATTTATTTGCGAAGAAAACATATTATATTTCAGGTCTTAATTATATGGGTAATTGATGAATTTCACCTTGTCCAAGGCATGCAAATGTTACCATTTTACTATATGCATTTTAATATTTACCATCTATATATTGTTTGACGGAATAGAAACAATTTTCATGTAATCACTTAGTCAATGAACTTTTAAATTCATAACCATTTAACATTTTTAAATTATCTAGCAAGGCATTATACAACATTATACTCATGTTATACACGTTTTTTGTATAAATATAGGTATGACAAGTAGGTTGATACAATAAGTTTAAGTAATATGACCTTTTTTTGCCTTGGATAGATTTCTGTGCGTTTTTTTAAATATTTGGGATGTGTTTTTACAAAAAATGCACATGTCTCTTATGTAAAGACGTGGCAAAGGAAGCACATTTATTTTCTTAAAAAGAGGCTTACAGCTATCTAAAAATCAAGCATTGCATATAACTCTAATACATTTTTTTTTGTAACAAAAAAGCTCTATTTATGTCAACTGAATTACCCCACAACATTAAACCATACGTAAGCACTGATGACACATATCCGTGGTAGGCTGTAAAAGAAGCATTCATAGAAACCGTTTGACGCAATCTCTTTAAAAACATAAATAAAACGATCTAATCGCAGACAAATTTGATCAATATGGTTTTTCCAGTTTAGGTGAGTGTCAATAGTAAATCCTAAAAATTTATAATTATCTACTTTATCTACTTCATTGTCTTGGTATCTTAAGTTTAGCTGCAATGGGTTTAAGTTATACGATAAAAATTGCATTAATTTAGTTTTACCTATTGATACTTAATAAGATAAGATAAGTACTCTTTACTCTTTTACTTAATTTATTACATTGTAAACAAGAAATAATATCAGTTAAAGATCTATTGATCGGAGCTTCAAAAGTATTTATATCGTCACATTTGAAAACTATTGTTGTGTCATCAGCAAATTGAATACAATTTTGAGGTACAGCACGTGGTAGATCATTAACATACAGCAAAAATAGAACAGGCCCCAAAATGCTTCCTTGTGGCACTCCGAAATTCGTTAACTTTATTTGTGATTTAAATTGTTTTTTGACCGTGTTATGACCAATATGGGTGGCAGCAGTTATTTCAGTATATTGTCTTCTATGACTCAAATAACTTTGTAACCAATCTCCTGCCGTTCCTCTTATGCCATACGTTTCTAATTTACGGATAAGGATTTCATGGTCAACAAAATCAAACGCTTCAATCAAGTCTAGAAATATGGAAACTACTGGAACTTTCTTATTTAAGCTCTCCGTAACCAATTTTACCCAATTAAAACAAGCCATTGTTGTAGACATCCCTTTTCTAAATCCAAATTGTTCCTTTTGCAGTATGTCATGTATGTCTAGTGTTATAGATGCTTATTGCTGGCGGTATTATACCCACTTACCACCAGGAAAGCCTTTCGCCTCAACTGTAAAAATAAAACAAATCAAATTTAACATTTCACAGGTATGGAACGTACCAAACAAACGCCAACTCCGTCTACTGAAGCACCACAAAACCAAGGTCCAATCTTGCTGCTTCTCACCCGTGCCCGAACGGATGTCGCGGAGTTCACTAAACTCACCCGCCGTGCACCCCACTCCCCCTTCGTACATAGAGGGGGATGAGGAACAACCGCCGTTGGTTTTAGTGACGATGGCTTCGGAAATTGTGTGGTGGAACGTGACGTATCTCATCAAGATGAGGGCCAATAAAGCTTATTGGAGGTATGTACTTTTAACTTTATTTATGTTGTCTTGCTATCTGATCGCATGCACTTCAATCCGAATTATATGGAGGGGAGAGAGGAGCAGCTGGTGCTGATGACGATGGCTTCGGAGATTGTGTGTTGGAACGTGACGTATTTCATCAAGGGCCAACTAGAGTTATTGAAGACATGAGGTCTGTCTGTCTCGTTTTCACTCTGTACATACTTCTCTTGCATATATACTCACATTCTGCTCTCCCATTTCTAAGAATGTTTCGCAATAGTTATCCGTTATCAATTACAATTACTTTTGACTTACGTTTACAAAACCTACTTATTTTCAATTCATTTAGACATTCTAAACGAATGTTTAGTTGAGTTTTATTTATTTCACGTAACAAACTCATACCTAGCAATAAGGCCGCCCTGTTGTATAATGTTTATTCTATGTTGTTTAATTCCTTAATTTTATATTTTACTAGCAGTCCCGGTGAACTTCGTACCGCCTCACACTACACTGCACTACCACTACCTAAACCAATACACTACCACTACACTACTTTTTGTAGATATTTCAGGAATTTTAAGGTCATTTTTTACACCTTGGGTTACATTATTTGAGTTTTAGCACACCCCGGACACTCCATACAAACGAGCGAGAAATGATATACATAATTATAACTGACGTATCTATAGGCAAGAATGCAGGTAGGGTTGAATCACACCGGCGGTATTGGTCACAAAATGTTTGTTAGTTATTTACTGAATGCTGTGTGAATACTAAACTCTTTTTTTTTCATACTTTTCGTTGTAAACAAACACCGTTCGAAAAAAAAACACCACTTTCCGAATACACCATACACATTATGGACCGTATAAAATAATAGCAGTTTAGTGTTAATTCATACGTCCACGTCGCAGTTACCATTTACAATGTTTTATAGTCTCATAGTCTCATACTGTGTATGGTGTATTCGGAAAGTGGTGTTTTTTGTTCGAGCGGTGGTTGTTTACAACATACGTTCGGTAACTGGTTGGTTTTTATGCTTGTGAACGAAATCACAGCGGCGCGCAAAGTGAATATAGTGAATAAAAGTGCTTGCGTAGCTCGTCCTTTACGTTTGGTACCCAATCTACATCCAATCTGAGTGACGGGGGGGTGAGGTTGAATTTAGAGAGGGGCAGGGAGTGTCCATACTGTACGTTAGTACTAATATATATACTGTGGTTTTAGTAAGGATCCCTAATTTTTTGAAAATATAATATCGCCTAAAGCAACCGCGGGTAGTGTAGCTTCCCAACGGTGAAAGAATTTTTCAAATCGGTCTAGTAGTTTCGGAGCATATTCAAAACAAATAAACAATCAAATAGATAGAGTATATAGATTGCAATAAAGAATGTTGAATTGAATTGAATTACGAGTATAAATGTCACATCAATATATAAAATTTGTATATTAATGTGATTGTCATAGATAGCAATACAGAGATTTAACTAAATAAATAAACAAAAAATATATTTCCTACCTAACATAAAAGCAAAACAAAACATCTTAGGTCAAAAAGTCAGCCGTACGAAACTTGCACAAAATAGGTAAATTTTATTGATTTTTTTTTCTTTAATAGTGGCTTCTACTCATGAAACTGAAGAACTTCCCTCAAGAAAATTTGGACTCTATACAAATTCATCACATTTATCACCAACTTTGTATGGAGTTAATTTTTTTGCTCCGATATAAAATAAAAAATTTCACCTGTATATGTATTTTTCAGAATGGGACTGAATGTGGTGACTCCCGTGGCGAGTCCTATAGACAATAGAAGCGATTTAACAGCTGCCCTAGACAATCTGGCTCTCGGATCTCCCACAAACTTTTTCTTCGGGGATCAGTGTCCTATTACACAAGAGTGCTGGAAAGATACATGGAAACACAAGACGTGAGTTACTATTATTAGTTACTAGCTGTTTACCGCGGCTTCACCCGCGTGGACAACGTTTCTGTGACTTTTCGAGGGTGCGCAGTGCGTAGTCTATGTGTTAATCCAGGTCCTAATCTGTCTACCTACCAAATTTCAGCCAGATCCGTTGAGTAGTTTTTGCGTGAAGAAGTAACAAACATAGACAGTAACACACTCACAAACTTTCGCCTTTATATTAGTGTGATTATATAGGCCGAAAGTTTTTGGGGTTCTGTACCCAAAGTTAACGGAACGTCTATCTGTCCGACCTTTAGAGGTCTGTATCTTTTGAACCGTGATAGGTAGCCGGTTGAAATTTTCACAGATCATGTTTTAACTACTATAATAAAACAACAAATAAACACCAGCCGAAGGTGAATCGTGCTCGTGCCTAACTCGTCTCCGTTGGCCGACTATTGATTCTTTACACTGTAACTCGACCATCTTGTGAATTCCAAGAGAACTGTGTTTAAAAAAACCGTCCAAATGCGAGTCACACTCGCGCGTTAAGGGTTCCGTACCAAAAAACAATTTTTATCTACAGCGCCATCTATAGATATAGGTAAAAGGAAACTTATTGCTGTTGTTGTATTATAAGACGTCCGGTAAACCAAGGTCACCGCCAACATCGAGCGAGCCCCCTAATGCCAGGGTGGATAAGGAGCGTTTCACCTTGGTACAGAAGAAGTGCAAAGCTCGTAGGCAACCCCACAGAAGCTTGTGTGGTACGGCCGCACCGGAAGAGGGCTCCGCCACACTAAACGTCGCGATCTACGTGTCGCGGCTGCACCACTCGGTCACGGCCTAGGACGTGACGGAGTACGGCTACGGCCTACGGGTGTTCCCGCTGGAGTCGCGCCACTACGTGCACTTCACGTCGTACGTGGTGCACGTGCCGAAGCCTCTACTGGTGATCATCACCAGCACCGACTTCTGGCAGAAGGACGTCGTGTTTCGGCGTTTCCGAGGCACCATGCCAGTCCACGCTTCACCAAAAGTTACTAACATAGATTAAGGTAGTAGTAACATGCCTAATAATGTATTTTATTTATATTAACTATGTCATGTTTTTTTTATAAGTTTTTATATATCTATGGGCCTGTACTTTAGTACTACTCGTAAGTTGCCTGAAAATAAATGAATAATAATTATTATTACGTAAATTAACTATGTACAAGATACTGCTAGATCCCACTAGGTGTCGCCTAGTTTGTAAACAATCGGACTTTGGAACATTTTTCCTGTAAGAACGGTAGGACTTTAGATTTTCTCATAGATGTTCCTGTATTACGCATTTAAGGTTATATACTGTGGTTTTTTAATTTACCGGCCATGTTTAAAATTAATTTGTTTAAGGTACATGTCTGTCTTTGGGTCACCGACATACATATGTGTACCAAATTTCAACTCAATCCGCTGTGACAGACGGATGGACAGACACACACGCACGAGTGATCCTATAAGGGTTTCGTTTTTTTTCTTTTGAGGTACGGAACCTTATAGTACGCTCATTATAATTACATAGATAGATAATACATTTATTCATTGACAGTTTACGTAGATACTAATACGCTTATTTTAACTACACAAAGAATAAGATTAAAATAAAAGACGTAATAACGCAAAATTAAAAACTACGTTAAAACACAAACAGGACGAACGAAGTACTGCCAATGAACGGCGCTGACTCAGCATAAATATTTGGATTGTGTTCCCACAGCTCCACAACGCTGATATTCCGTTAGTACCAGTGGTTGCGTCGTGCGCACCTCGAACGGTCATTTCATCACACCTTGAATCCTATACGAGTTATATGTCTAAAACTAAGGAAATACTAATTCATTAATTAATACTAACTAATTCATTGATAAATCTCGTAAATTTCATATTTCAGGTACAAAGAAGGCACAACAAAGAAGGAGATTCTAGCCTGTATAAAACTGTCGGGTATGAATGCGAAGAAATTATGTTACGACGACAAATTCTCCTGTTTTGTGACCGTTGACAACCCTGGCCATATCCACATCATGAACGTCATGAAGCATAATAATACGTAGCACAATGCTCTGTATGTGACGTATACTTACGTTATTTTAATGGGGTATGCCTCAAATACCACTGCCAATATACATAGGTGAAATTATTGTAAAGCCTGCCCAGAGTTATAGTACTTTAGTACGGGTGTAACAAAATTGAGTTAGGTCTCGTTAACTGGGGGTTCTACTCGTCATACTGAAGAACTTTCTCCAAAGAACCCATAGTCAATTCTCAAAAAAAAATTGGACTCCATACTAAAATGCACAAAATCGGTGAATCAGCTGATCAATTTGTATGAAGAGTAAAAAAAAATGTTTACGTTTACAGTAAAGTCGTAGAACAAAAGTTGTTCAGTGTGATGAGTAGAAGCCCCAGTTAACGGGACCTACACCAATTTTGTTAAATACAGGGTGTAAAAAAAAATTGTGTAGGACCCGTTAACTAGGGATTCTCCTCATCATACTGAACATTTTTCCCCAAGGTACCCATAGTCAATTCTCAAAAAGTATTTGGGACCCTCCATACAAATATGTACAATGTTGGTCGGTTAGCTAATCGATTTGCATGAAGTTATTTTTTGGCGATTTCAGTAGTCATAGAACAAAAGTTGTTCAATATGATAAGTATAAGCCCCAGTTAACGGTACCAACACCAATTTTGTTACACCCTGTATTCCTTCTCTTGTTAGATCTTTTAAATCTAGTATTCTCTACTATTATTATAGTTCGGCCTTTTTAAAGGAAACCATTATTATAAAATAATATGCTAGCTTTGGGCAGGCTTTGTAGCCCTCAAACCGTCTACTTTGTGTCATACACTTGTCATACATACGTATTTTATTCGATCAATTATTTATAAATCATAAAATAGAGATATATAGTTATAATATTCTGTAACTATTTGCTGTATGTCCCATAGACACTTATTATAGAGTTAATCAAGAGACCGATCGTAGCAAAATGTTATATAAAATACTAGCTTTTGCCCGCGGCTTCGCCCGCGCGGACATCGATTTTATGACCGTCTTTGAGGGTGAGGGGTGCGCGAGCTGCAAGCGGCTCGCAAGCGTGGACATGAGTTTTCTCCAGATCTATTCCAGATTCCTACCTCCTTAAACAATTATATACAGAAAAATCACTTCAATCCTAGAGTTTTCTCCAGATCACTCGGGAACTATGTCAGGATATTGTAATTAGTAAATTATGTCATTTCCTACCCTCTCAACCATCTATGTGCGAAAAATCACAACAATCTATTGTTCCTTTGCGATGTTAACGAAAATACCAAAAAAAGAGATTTTTTTCATTTCCCTCAGGAACTGAATCGGACTATGTTATTTTCTCTGGATAAAAAGTAGCCTTCCCCGTCACACAGGCTACCTGCATGCCAAATTTCATCAAGATTGGTCAAGGTGCTGATGCGTGAAAAGGTAACAAACTAACAAACATATTTTCACATCCTACTAATATTATTACACATGTAGGTTAGGTCCATAGGCTACTTTTTACCCCGGGAAAACGTCTTATTCCCACGGTAAAATCGAAAACAACGCGGGCGTAGCCGCGGTGGGACGAATAGTTTATAATATCAGTTAGGATTTTTTATGCTGGAAAACGGATTATGTCTATTGCTGTCTTATAGCTTTTATAACTCCGATCGAATCACTGGTTTAAAAGGGTGTCATTTAATTATTTAAAAAACTGGTCGTTTTTTTAAGTAATAGCCATTTAAAGTAGTTCGATTAGCACACTAGAGCCGCCAATAGAAATAAATAATTTACTCATTGTTATAGACTTAAATTGAAATCATTGAGTATTGTGCGCACATAGGGGGGCAATGGATTATTGACTATTATTGTTTGATTGTTATTTTATAACATCTTATTTTTTGCAAAACTGCTAAATGTGGTAATTTAAGAGCCCGCTGGAGTTCATAGATCCCATACAAACGTATTCTTTGATTCATTTGATAACCAAACAACCGATTTTGAAATAATTATATATTGTAAATCGGATGACGTCGGTATTGCATTACTTTTTTGAAAAACGAAACAGGAATCCATTATTTTCCAATAAATTTGTTTTCAACGTAAAAAATGGAAAACAAGTTTATTGGTTAATAATGGATTCCTGTTTCGTTTTTCAAATACTACGTTTTTTATGGGATTTAAGAACTCCAGCGGGCTCTGAAGCAGTTTTGCAAAAAATAAAATAACAAACTATATGCGCAAAATACTCAATGATTTCAATTTAAGTTCATATATGAAGTATAAATTATTTATTTATTTGTATAGGCGGCGCTAGTGTGCTAATCGAAACCCTTGAGGGCTTAGTGTTATTTAAATATAAGCAATTGATAAATTACTAAAGTACTGTTACGTGTACGAAATTATCAGTTGAACAAATGATGATCTGAATTTTAATCGAATCGTGATTAAATAAACTGTTGTATTCGTAAATTAAGTAGCTCTATACGTACTTATTCAGATCTAATAGTCTTTAAAGTAAACCCATTTTACAAGCTCCATTGAAAATATATTTTCGTAAGACTCTTAGCTCTAATTATAGCAGACATAATGTATTATATTTTTTATGTTATATTTTTGTAGCAAAATATAGGCAAAAAGAAAGACCAACGTCTAACAATAATCTAATGATTTTAGATTTTTTAAATCAAAAGACATTACAATTATTAAGTTCCTTTTAATTTTGGCTCAAAACATAGTTAAATTTAGTAGTAAAAAAATACATGTTTTAAATCAACTTTTTAGTAGGTTTTACCATAGAGTTCTGCTTCTATAAAGCTGTACTAATTGATATTGTGCTTCTCTATAGCAGATTTTTTAGTTTTCTTTATAACTACGAGGTGATATTTATGTTTTGCATTAGAACTAATTATTTGCTCATTGTAAAATGCTTGAAAAGATAAGTGTAAACTGTAATGAGTCAAACGCACAATTTTATCCATATAATTACTACAATTTTTGATAAACTTATTAGTGGATATAACTGAACGAATTTTCATTTATCTTTTTTTTAGTTTCAATTTAGTGGCCTTTTTTAGTTTCAATTATAGTGGCCTTTTTTTAGTTTCAATTATAGTGGCCTTTTTAGTTTCAATTAAACTGGCATTTTTAGTTTCAATTATAGTGGCATTCTGCTAAGATTATTTTATTGACAAAACTAATTTGATATTATAAATCTAGTTAGTTGAATTTGTTAGTTTTAGTATGATTTTTTTTTACTTTTCCATGCATTTTTGGAACACGTTTTAAACAAACAATTAAAAGTAGATATGTATTAATTTCTCTGGGTTAGACGACATGATCATTATTTCATTAGTTTTCTGATTCCTGCATAACTTAAAAACGGCAAGAAGAATGCTTTTTGGCCTTGTTTTAATGCCGTAGTGCTTATATATAGTACATTATTATGATACATGTGAGCTAAGTTCTATACTCGTGGCAGGATTAGAGCAGAGACCTCACGAGTTCCATACGACGCGACGTTTTTCAACAGACTTGCAAGAAAGTCATAAATAAAACTTATTCCGAATATTATTCCAAAACACACTCAATTAAACGTAATCCCTCTTTGCAAATAAAAATAGCGCGCGGATATCCTTTTTGCTGCTGTTTTGTAGTTTATTGAACAAAATATTTTTATTGTCACAAATTGGAGTTTCGTTGTTAAAAATCAATAATTTGATGAAATTATATGTTTACTAAGCATTCTTATCATTGTTATTCACAATATTGTTTAATATTTTTTACATATTAGACATAAAAACTCATTGCTTTTAGATTGTAACACTTGAGCTATAATATAAAGTTAAAAGCACGCGTTTATAATAATCTGCTTTATGAACTTAAAAGCTATCCAATAAGAGTCATTTTACGAGAAAGTGTGTTGAAAAATATTTTCATTTTTTTGCTACTTATATTTTTAGTCCTATGGAGTGTGCCATTTTATTGATTGATTGTAAATAAATATGCGGTAGAAAGGTGATGTGTTGTTAAGAGCGTACCGAGCGCACTAGTGCGCCGCTGTAATTTAAATTTAAAATATGGGCGGCGCTCTAGAGAAGGTCGACGGCCTCTTAAAAAGTCCCTAAAGGATCTCCTAGATGTAAATAGTATGATGTTTTATCTTAATATAAGTTATTGTATGGTGCTATATTAATAATATTAAACTTTTATTAACTTGAGAGTTTACGGCTAACTCTATTTTTCTTTATTCTTTAGTTTCTTTGAAGTTTCATGAACAATATATTTTGTCAATTTTAAACAATGTGTTCAGAAGTGAAGAGAAGTACTAGATTTTTAAGAATATCGTATTCAATAGCATTAATATCCATAGTGTAAGATATATAGGCGAAAATATAATGCTCAAAATATGCATTTCTGATTTCATAACTCCGTTCCTAAGATTTGTAATGCAACTTTACTATGAAATTAAAATTTATCATCTAGCCAAATGTACCTACCTAAATGTTAGGCAGTGATAACTTAAAAATCATTAACAAAGTTGTTTCACATACAAACTTAAAATTACTACTTCTTGAAAATGGATGGGCCGATTCTCATGAAACTTCATACACATAAGCAAGTCATAAAATTTTAGTTCGTGGACAAATTTCATTTTCGAAATACTTTATTTTAAAAAAAGATAAGCGAATTGTAAGATTACTATGAAAACCTTAAATCACTTATTTAGGGACAACAAATTTTTTTTAAGTAATCTATCCACAAACTAGAATTCCATGACTTGCTTCTGTGTATAAAGTTTTATTATAATCGGTCCATCCATTAGAAAGAAGTAGTAATTTTAGGTTTGTATGGGAAAAGATTTTGTGAATATGCTCTTAACAAGTCTTTTTTTACACACTGAAGGCCAGTTTTCAAGTAAGTATTGTCTCTCTATGCTACAATGCCATGAATTCTGAAATAGCACATTACTAGGAATACTTTAGTTCCATAACATTATATACATTTATTTTTTATAATCTTTTATTACAAGTACTGCAATAATTATTGAAATACTATTTTAGATAATTACTTTTACGAATAATTCTTTACATTCTTATTAATATAATATACATATTTTTGTAAAACTAATAAAATTATTTTATTATCCTCATATCTAATAGTACTACACTCTACCAGCCTTACACAGAAGATTGCAGGAGCACAGCATTACGATATGCCTTACAGTAGCGCAACGCCTTTGATGTCGTACGATGCGCCACCGGCGTAGGTACTAGCCTGTAGTCAGCCTGGCAAACTCGTGAATATGCACCGCCGCCCGCTGCCCCGCAAGTGCCCTTCCGTTGCTCTGCGTAAGTACATTCGTTGCGCTACTGTAAGCCGCTATATTGTAATACTGTGTCAAGAGTAAGATACAAAAAAATCTTTAAAAAAAATTATTAGGTACCTACACTAAAGAATACTTCAACCGCACGCATCGCACAGGTGCAATGGTTAGGTCAACTATCAATAGAGTAAGTAGACTATACTCTCAACATTTGCCTGGTCCATGCGTTTGTAACGCGTTGCTGTTATTTTTTTCTTCCTTTTGATCTATTTCTCATGCGCTGACACATAATAATCTATGTGTCACATTTCGAAAGAGTGCGGCACATGTGCTTCAAAATCAAAGTCTTATTGTCCTTTAATATTTTTCACCGTTCACATGATTCTGTAAAATTAAATTAAATATTTTGTTTAAAGAAACAATTAGAACTCTCATAATAGATGCATCTCGGATAAGATATAATTATGTTTTTGTGATTTGTGATAACAATTTAACGTGTGAAATATTTTTCTAATTCTTGTGTACTTTTTAGGTCTTATATTTCTACTATTCCTAAGATTAAATTCAATTGTGAGCACGTACGTATTTAACCCACGCACGCCCTACCTACCTCATCTACTCCTACGACGTGCAACCACTTTTTTTTTCTTATTCACCCTTGGCATCATCTCACCTGATGATAAGTGACGATGATGCCGAAGATGGAAGCGGGCTTACCAAGATTCCCCGACGCAATGGAGAACTGGCTATCTTATCTTCATGCCGGAACACACCAATGATATCAACATTGATATTTGGCGGCAAGACTTAGTAAGATGGTGGTAGCTTATGGGCTTAGAAAATGCCCTACCACCAACCAAACCGAGTCTTACAAGTTGACCCCGACGGGTATCGAACCCGCGACCTCTTAGTGTGAAGCGAATGGACTAACCATTACGCCACGGAGGTGGTTTTTAATTCAATTAAGGAATTTTTAACCAAAAAAAATGTTTTGTAATTTACAGGATATGAGGAGTGATTTTATTTTCCTATAATTCTATTTTAATACACAGAACTAAAAAAATATATCCTAATGCACCTTTTTTTCTAGTTGTAACCATAGGCTTCGCTAATTAGTAGTCAATTCGATAATCAGTATTCATTAGCACGTCAAATCCTTCGCTTCATTGCGAAGTTTCAGAAATTACCAAAAAAGAGAGAGTTAACAGCTATCCCACGGGAACCACTTAAGGAATCTGGATAAAAAGTAGCCTATATGTTAATCCAGGACCTAACCTATATGTGTGCCAAGTTTCATCCCGATCCGCCCAGTGGTTGAAGCGTGAAAGAGTAACAAACATCCATACAAACTTTTGCGTTTATAATATTAGTAGGTTAATTATTTTCATACACCCTCAGCCTCACCACACCCTGGACGGACACTTCATACAACGGGCCAGAAATGACATTACAAAAAACGAATGACGAAACAAACAAAATTGCGGCGAAATCCTATACGTTCGACAAACAACCAATCTGAATCAATCTGGGAGACGAGGGGGTGAGGTCGGAATCTAGAGAGTGGCAAGGAGTGTCCATACTGTATATGTACTAATATACATACTTTGCCCTCATTTAACCTTACATTAGCAAACCCTCAATAGTTTTGATACACCTATTCAACGATACACCACACGCTAGAGTACGTCATCATGACAACAGAAAAACGTCCACTGCTGGACAAAGGCCTCCCCCAAGGATTTCCACGATACCGGTCCTACGCTGCCTGCATCCACTGGTTTCCTGTTATCTTCGCCGGTCCACTGCGTGGGAGGCCTGCCTACTCTACGTTTTTTGGTGTGCGATCGCCACTCGAGAACTTTACTGCCCTACTTTTTCTGTAAATAGCTCGCAAAAATTGGACCAGTCCGTTCCATTTACAGAAAAAGTAGACACTCTACAAACAAACTAAGTATACCGACACCGTTACGTTTGAAACGTAACGCTTGTTAAACCTTCAAATCTGCTCGGGAAAAAGCTAAACGAATAAATAACGAACGCAAAAGTTTTCAGGTGTTTCGTCGTCTGGCCTAACCTAATAGTCAATCATTCCTTACTGAATGCGTTACGAATGGTGTAAGTGTTATATTATGAACTTATTTTTAATTTACTGAAATATTTTTTAGCTTTCATGTCTCTTGGAGCTACGTTACAGACAGACCACGAAACGGTTGTACAAGGTCTTCAGTCTAAGCAAAAACAGTACAAAATAAAACCAGAGATGAAGACATATGGACAGATCTGCCTCTAAAAACTATTTTCTGTATGAAATAAGTTAGGTCTTGATATAGGTAGGTACATCTTCACCAAAAAAAGGTCACAGTGGTTGATTAGAATATAATATTATCGTCTCTGGGTACAAGCCCTTTTGAGACAGTTTTCATTTTTCATCTACATTTCTTTTTTGATTTGAAATGCTAATACAGTGCCAGTGCTTGACAGTGTTTGCAACAGCCTCATTCTGAGATGAAACACCCGGACACAGACACAGTCTATAAAACTGCAGCCAGTGCAAGTTGGATCTTCACGTTCTTCTTCATTTTATTTTCTCCACATTGCTCACGAGCACCAGACGTTTTTCTTCAAAACGCACCAAAAACCACTTTTTGAAACAAAACTCTAGCAGAAAACAATGCAAAAACAATAAAATAAAACTACGTATGCGTATACCACAAATCTCGCCAAAAAAAAAGATCCCATCATTTTGAGTGTTGCTAAAGTATATTTACATTTCCCATGAATTTTCAGCAACCATGCCGTGTCTTGCTTTATACTTGTTGTAGATGTTTATGTTTTTGAAAACTTTGTTTCGAACTTAGTTTGTTAAATTCGATTTTGATTTAAAATTATCATATTTTTCGATCATATAAATACTAATTTGTACATTTTTCCCACAAATTATCAAAACTTTTTATTACTGGCCACATTTACAGTTGTTAAAAATTTCAAATTTCAACGGACGGGTCCCAAGGAAGGATTCTTGAATTTCTTGACTCCTTGGATTCTTGAATCTTGACTTGTCAAGTGGTTTGCATTCGCGTGGTGATTGTAATTGAAATTTTATCTTTAACTCTCGCTAGAATCATATAATAATAATACATCTCATGCCCATGTAAACAGGATTAATTCTCTTGCCGTCCTCGTATTCCTTTTGCTGGACGAAGATTTGTATTGAGTTTAGTGAAAGATATGGCACAGTTCAACTATTTGAACGAACTAAAGAGTTTGGCTACTACTATGGACGGTCCGATCACAAGAGGGCCACTGCAACGGTGGGCCAAGAAATCTTGCACTGGCAGCGAGAACGTAAATCCGGTGATGAGTGCTTCTATGCAGAACATTAAAATTTCGAACAACGTCAGTGTTTGCAACCAGTCCTTGCAAAAGTTGTCCATATCGGCGAACCAGAGCTGTAACAACAGTGTGCTCTCTAGCAACAAGACTCCCACAGTAGGCGATAAGAAAGGCAAGAAAACACCATCGAAAAACAAATCTCCAGGTAAGGAACTTTGTAGGTAGGTAGATATCAACTATAAACTTGCACGAAAAAAATATTTAGATGCACACACACTTTAAAATCTTTTTTTTGTCTAACTAGTACTCACTTCTGTACGCTCAACATTTAGGGAAGTTTTTGTGGAGTAAGAAGAAATTTAGGTACCCCAACCTAAATTTCTTCTTACTCCACAAAAACTTCCCTAAATGTTGACTTGAGCGATGTCACATGAGTGTCGGCATTGCGTTTATGGAAACCATTCCAGTATTCAGAACTCCAGTACTTCTGATCTGCAGGAGGGTTTACTAGCATTAATTCACAGAAATTTACCCTAAAACATTACACTATTCAGAGCTGCGAAACCCTCTACTCAGATCCCTAGAAATATACTTAGGTGAGATTTGACATGTGTCAGGGAATTCTGTACTATGCTCCCCGATCTCAGATTGCAAGCAGTATGTGCCAAGAGCAAGTTTTTAGACAAAATAGAGATAATAGTAAGTAAGATAAAAGGATTCTCAACTGTACAAGAGTGAAGGGAGCAACAATATGCCTTGTGAAACCCCAGGGTAGTGAATGGAAAAAAAAAGTAGCTGTATGGTCAGTTGTATTTCAGTGGATGACTTCATATCCATAACATTACATATTGCGTTTATAATACCTCCTGCATTACAGAACTAAAATCAAGGTACTAAAAGCATGGTATGCTACCATCCTAACTGATCAATCAAATTGTGCATCCAATTGCTTAAATTCTCTCGCAGCTCAGAAGTACTGGGGTTCTGGATATTGGAAGGGTTTCCATATATGCACCGGTGTTTCGTTGCACCGTTTGAGCTCCGTCGTAGTTTCACATACATTTGCAATTCACCATGTAGCATACCATGAATATTGATATGAAATACAACGGCAGTTCAACAATGCAACGTAATGCTGACGGCCCTGTGGTATAATGCTTGTGAGAAAATTTGGAACCCTTTTTGTTGATCTGCACATTTTTTTTGTCCAGTCTGCTAAATATAATTATTATATCCTTTTAACTGCTCCATTACTGCAGTTAAACTGTATATTGTTTAACTATTGTTTCTGGGTTTGATATTTCAACTTCAGTATGCGAGGACTTACTGTAACTTTTAAAATAACTATTGCATGACCATTATAAAAATATAAATTTAAAATAAAACAACAAAGAAAAGAATTTGAAAGTAAATATTTAATACAAGTCATCATATCAGCGAAAAAACGTCAACTGCTGGACAAAGGCCTCCCCCAAGGTTTTCCACAACAACCAGTCCTGTGCTGCCCGCATCCATCGGCTTACCGCAATCTTCACCAGGTCGGTCCACTGCGTGGGAGGCCTGCCTACACTATGTTTTCAAGTAATTTATAGAATATAGTAGAAATACACTGGTTGTATAATAAGGTTTAAAATAGTTTGTATTTTGAATTACTGGGATTGGAAAGGGATAATAAGTAATGCGCATAATAGGTACAGAAGGCTTGCTCTTTGCATACCCCAAAATAGCTGCACATATGTACAATGCATACTCAATCGCAATTAGAGCTCATATTATTATGTATTTATATGTGTCTTTTTGCACAATTTGTACTAAGCGGACTTTCTGAACCTATTTTGTAGCAGTACATTGTCGTTTTTTCCACAGGTAGATCAAAAACCCCAACACCAAACAAAGCATCTAAGACTCCCAACAAAGCTGATAGATTTATACCTTCTAGGAGCAATTCCAACTATGACCTTTGTCATTACATGGTAAGTTTTAAATAACACTACATGATGATGATGTCTTCCATGACATACCCGTTGACTGTGACACCTTGGTTCTACCTCCTAGACTGTGCAAGGAGGTGCCTAGCAATTAGTTTACAAACCTAAATCTTTACTCTAGATGACAAAGAAAGAAGATGAAGAAAAAGGTGATGAGTTGGTGACCCAAACTGCAACAAGCGAGGCTCTCAGTCGAGCATTGACTGACACGGAGCCCGGCAGGCTACTGCAGTACACTTGCAAGGCACCAGCTGCACCTGAAGGCTACCAGAACCGACTCAGGGTTGTTTATTCACAGGTATGCTGCTTTGGGTCTTATTTTCTTTATTTTGTAGCATGTTACTGGTGTAGGGTTCCATAGTCAAATGTAGTTTCGTCATGTCCATCTGTTTGTCTGTCCATTGGTATGTCACAGCCATTTTACTCAAAGACTATTTTACAGCTAAAAAGCTGAAATTAGATATGGTTATACAAATAAAAATGAACCCCTATTTCTCGCATCTCGATCATCGCATCATGCGTGAACAGCTGGACTGATTTCGCTAATTCTTTTTTTGTTCAATTAGTTATTGTCAGGAGAAAGTTCTTATGTGGGATAGGGTGGTGTAGTGTAGTGTAGGGTAGGGTAGTGTAGTGTAGTGTGAGGTGGAACAAAGTTCGCCGGGACAGCTAGTACTGAATAAAATCACCTCAATCAAACCTCACCTGATGGTAAGTGCCGATGCAGCCTAGGATGTAACACGCAAGCTCAAATAGCGCCTATACACTCGCGTCTTGAAGATTCCTAAATTAAACGAATCGGGGAATACAGACGCCGGAAGGGAATTCCACTCCTTGGCCAATACCCCATTGTGTAATCAATCGTTAATAGGTCTTTCAAAACTATTATGGGTTTAAGTAAAATAATTTATATGTCCCCCCATCACTATTTCAGAAAATCTAAAAAGTAATAGAAATAGTAGGGCATATAATTAATTTGAAACGAAAATGATCACAGCTAAGCAGGCTTTTTTAGTATAGGAGTAATAGTCTACCAGCTAAAAATGTGCAGTTGGAATTGTAAAAAGTTCATAGGTTTTCCATACAAAATGTTCTTTCATCATCATCATCATCATATCAGCCGAAGGAAGTCCACTGCTGGACATAGGCCTCCCCCAAGGATCTCCACGACGACCGGTTCTGCTTACAATGTTAAATGTTCTTTACCAATAGCAAAAATAACATTGTAAGTGTTTCATTTAAAATACACTTTACCTTCTCGACCCCATATTAAAATCTGATAAATTAAAAACAAAATTGGCTTTGTCACTATTCACTGGAGTACTCACCTAAAATCAGCTTATTTTATCGGCTACATTGTGCTTGAGAATTTTTCAAACTAATTCAGTGTTTTGGTTATATTAAAATGGAGAAAACAGAAATTAGTGTCATAAAGTTTTACATATTGAAAGGGAAAACTGCAACTCAGATAAAAAAATAAGCTAGACGCTGTTTAGGGGAATCTTCTCCGTCATTGAGCACTGTCCACACATGGGTATCCGATTTCAAACGCGGGCGACAGAGCTGTGAAGATGCTCATCGCTTTGGACGGCCAAAAGAAGTAACCACCTCGGAAATGATAAAAAAAACCATAAAATCATAATCATAATTTTCAGTACAAAAGTAAAAAACCTAGGAGTTTTCGTTGACCAAACCCTGTCTTGGGTCCCCCAGATTGCTGAGGTTAGTAGGAAGATGTTTGCTTCAACCCGTTCTCTTAATCGACTGCGCAATTTTCTTCCAACAGCCACCAAAATTGCTATAGCCCAATCCATTCTTCTTCCCATTCTAGATTACGCTGACACGTGTTATCTTGATCTCAATGTTGATCTCCTAAATAAGCTAGAACGATTACAAAATCTAGCCATTCGGTTTATTTATGGACTGCGCAAATATGACCATGTATCCAATACCGAAGGGAGCTACAGTGGCTTTCAGTACGTTGTCGAAGGGACGCCCATTTTCTTGCTCTTCTCTATTCAGTGCTTTTTGACCCTCGTACTCCCTTTTATCTTAAAAACCGTTTCCAATACCTCTCCTCCTCTCATAGTCGACCTCTACGATCTGAAAAGTCACTTCGCCTTGTTGTACCTACTTATTCTACCAAATTCTACTCTGATTCCTTCACTATACGTTCCATAAGCCTGTGGAACTCTCTCCCTGATTCCATTCGTAATTCCCCTTCCCTTAATATATTTAAATCTAAAGTTAAAGATCACTTTCTAGCGCTATAAATTTCATAAATCTGTTTAATCTCCTACATATTATCTCTAGTTGTTCTCATCATCATCATTAATGTGGTTATGTATGTACCTACTATACTATACATATATGTTATGTATGTATGTTTTATGTATATGTATTTTACTTTATATCATTTATATCTACTTATATATTTACGTGTATTACGTAGTTTAAGATTGGATATTTATTTTTTATTTTTTTTCTCTATGAATTTGTTTATTACCCACTACTACCCCACAATAATGATTTCTCATATTTCCTTCACCTAAAGGTTGTCTGGAAGAGATCGCTTGTTAGCGATAAGACCGCCTATATGTACAACTTCCTTAATCATTGTATCTTTTTTTTTCTCTTATGTTGTGCAATAAAGTGTTTTCAATCAATCAATCATAATGCCGTTTGAAGTTGAGGGAGATAGCAGAGATGGTAAACATTTCTTCTGAACATGTTTTTAACATTTTATATGTACAAACATTTGGACATGAAAAAGCTCTGTGCCCATTGGGTGCTGCATTTGCTCACTGCAGACCAAAAACAACATCGAGTAGACATGTTTATTTGTTTTTTTCTTGTTCATTTTGGATACTTATCAATCAGCCCTCATATGTACGTAGGGTAGAGGAAGTATTGTTTAATTCCGTCCATCCGTGCATACGTCCATCTTGCTTGCAATGCTTGATTCTGTTTGGGATCAAATTTAGAAACTCTTAGTTTTAAATTATTATTAATCAAAAGTTACCCTAGGACATCAATTTTTTTATCACAACTCTCTGGTTTTACAACTTACGCAGGAGCGCAACTAGGTAATCTCATTACGTCGCGGGGTGCGACGGATGATCACTCTAAATTAATTAGATTCGGAGGTACGTATACAGTTATACACTGCTGGGGTCAAAATTTACCAAAATTTATCTAATCTCGTTAGAAGTTCCTATTTTTGTTAACTAGACTATATAAGAAAACCAATAAGTAAAATGCTTTTTGGTATTTATATATTTTTTTAAGTTTTAAGGGGGTCCTAAAGCAACCCTTTTAAATAATTATGGCAAAAAATAATTAACCACTGTGATTAAAACACACTGAATTGGTATTAGGTGATTTGATTAGTTTCAAATTTAACTATTTAAATTAAAGCGGTATAATTCATATAAACGGGTTTTATTTAGTTTTACAAGCATAAATACGTATGGGGGTCACTAGTTATCCCCGATACCAGTTACATTACCTCTTTTAGCAATACTAGCTGAGGGTTTTCTTTTTTCAAAAATTTGTCTATTACATTATACCCATTAGTCTGGGAAAAATCATGTTTGTATGGTTATCCTACAAATGAAATTGAAACTTGCGCTTTACTCACAAATGGTTGGAGCTACCTATAGAATTGTATATATTTTGTTACAAATAAGTGGACATTTGATCATACAACATGAATTCATTAAAATTATATATTTTTTAATTTTTTTATACACTAAACTTTCTAGACAATTTATTTTTTAAACAAAAATTAGTTTAAAAAAATTTTTCTACAAAGTTTAGTGTGGGCTGCAGTACAGTTTATTAATTGTTTGAAAAGATTACAGAACCCTTCGATTTGCACGTCCATCATGTACTTGACCACATTTTTCTTTTTTTAAACGGTGACAGAAGGCTGGCGGCCAACCAATTGCCACCTATAAACATATCTGTGACACCAGAGATGGTCTCAGTACTTAACAGATCCTAGAATATTAAGATTTAATGCCTTTGCGTGCTGGCTATCTCAGCCCACCTGCTCTATACCTAACAAGATACAACCACTAAAAGAGTTTCTATAATATCCCCAGATAGATTCAAGATTCAAGGTATTTATTCAATATAGGTGCAAATTAGACTCTTTCTGATAGTCATAAAATAATAATAACATAATTTCATTTGTGAAAAATCAAGAAATAAACAATCATTAGTTAATAATGTCAAAATTAAATCCTAGATATATACCAGATTATGTAATGAGAACATGAAAACAATATGACACGAAAAGTTATACATACAATTATTGAATGTCATTGATACCTTTGACAAGAGTAGGACAGTTCACACGGACAGCACCTGGTCACGCGTAAATGGCCCCACGTTTCAGTATACCGTACGGCATACTCCTCTCATGGTTTGCTTTAGTGAGAGTGAGACAGATGTAGTGTAATTTCCATAAAGTTTGCTTTTCCTCAGCTACATCTTTGAATTTGTTACTTGACTCCACTTCTCCGTCTCTGTGCTAATACTAGTATCAAACAACCATACATCAAACAACATGTAGTAATTGCTTCTCGATTGCCAAAGTCTAGTGGTTGAACAGCCTGGCATCATTTCACCTGAAGATAAGTGACGATGATGCTGAAGATGGAAGCGGGCTTACCAAGATTCCCCGACGAATGGGGAACTGGCTGTTTCTTTTTCATGCCAGAACACACATCGATGCTGTAAACATTGATGTTTGAAGGAAATATTAAGATGGTGGTAACTAACCAGCCGGGCTTAAAAAATTCCCTACCACCAAGCAAACCTTACAACGTTAGACCCCGTCAGGAATCAAACCGGCGACCTCCTGATATGAAGCAACTTGATTTACAGCTACGCTACAGAGGCGGTTAAAAGGAATCTTAATAATGAAAGGGTTTCAAAGGAAAGCATATGCGTTCATAGCAATTCTTTTTCGATTGAATCATCACAAGACTTCTAGCATTTGAAAATGTGCAACTGAAATACAAACTTGTTTAGAATGGTGATTTAAGGTACAAATTGTTTTCATTCAAAAGTCCCATCGTCGGGCACTTCTAGCTTTCAAAATTGTGCAACTGAAATACAAACTTGTTTTGTTATAATGGTGATTTAAGATACAAATTGTTTTCAGTCCAAAGTCCCATCGTCGGGGACCTCTAGTATTTGAATTTGTGCAACTGAAATACAAACTTGTTGAGTTATAATTGTGATTTAAGCCAATTGGTTATTAGTCCAAAGTCCCATCGTCGGGACTTCTAGTATTTGAAATTGTGCAACTGAAATACAAACTTGTTTAGTTATAATGGTGATTTAAGGTATAAATTGTTTTCAGGCCAAAGTCCCTTCGTCAGTGAAGAACACCACGCGGTACATACCACAAGCACCAGAGAGGATACTCGATGCTCCAGAACTTGTAGATGACTACTGTAAGTATTTTTGTACACAAAATGTCTTTTTAATTTTTTTGTGTATGGCCTCTTTACCGTAATCACACCTGTAAAATACATGAACTGTAAAGTTTAATTTACACAGCATTTAACTCATTACAATAAGACACACTTATAATATACTTTACTATGTTATATATAATAAATTACTAGCTTTTGCCAGCGGCTCGCGAGCGTGGAAAAATTTAGCCTGTATGTTAATCCAGGTCCTAATCTGTCTACCTACCAAATTTCGTCCAGATCCGTTTATCTGTTGTGGCGTGAAAGAGTAACAAACATAAACACATACAAACTTTCGCGTTTATAATATTAGTAAGGATAAGACTTTTCTAAATGTGAAAACTGCTGTCCATTCCTATTTGTATGATTTCATACATTTCTGTATGACATCAATGTTTCATACAGATTTTTTTTATTTTACTGACCTTGTTAGAACTGAATGATAGACACACATGTATATTGTATAGATCTTGTATGAGCTTCTAATGCCAATCACCTTTTCTGTCACTTTAAAACTTTCCAGACCTAAACCTAGTCGACTGGAGCCAATCAAATATCCTGGCTGTTGCTTTGGGCAGCTCTGTATACTTATGGAACGCGGGAACGGGACAGATAGACGAACTGTTGACTTTGGAAGGATCGGACACAGTGTGTTCGGTCGCGTGGATTCAGGGCGGAGCCTCCCACCTAGCTGTTGGAACCTCTTCAGCTACTGTTGAACTGTGGGACTGTGAGAAACTGAAGAGATTAAGGGTAAGTGGAGAAAACTAGAGAAGCTATAATTAATGTTGTATAAGCTATGTTATCATAACTAATATCTCATTATGTTAGAAATTATTCATCTTTTAAGGATTCATTAGCATAAGTTGTGATATGAACTAACATTACAAGTTTTATAACAGTCTTTTATTTATTATTATTATTATATTAGCTTAAATTATTATAGGGCTTACCAATTGTGAACATCTTGTTTGAAATTTTTAATTTTTAATAAATATGTAATTTGTAACATGAAATAAATAATCTAATCTAATCTTACCGGTTGAGCCACTGACAAAAAAACATAGCCCGACAAACTCATTTTCACGCTCGCGCGGATTGACGTGATTTTTTTGCATCGAAATAGTTGAGGGGGTGAAAAGCGACATAGACTGCTAATCAGGATAGCCCAAAGGATCTCGAAAGATCTCTCTAAATGAATTTTTTTTTGAAAATGATAACCATGGATGGGGGACAAATACGGTACTACTTAACGTGCAATTATATTTTCAATCCCAGATGACCATTTTACCTCTGGAATGGCCTAATGTATAAACCAAGGTCCTACAGACCCATAAACCTTTCATTATTCCTGCTGAAGGCTTTGGAAAAGCTGGTCGACAAACATATAAAGGAGTGTCCCTTGCAGAAAAAAACCACTTCATGGACTACAATGTGCATATCAGTCTGGCAAATCGACTGGAACAGCACTTCATCTTGTAGTATCACGTGCTAAAAGAGCGTTGGACGCGTTCCTTGATATAGAAGGAGCCTTTGATTGCACTACCTTCGAGGCAATCAAGAATGCAGTTATCTCCCATGGTATAGACCAAACGTTATGCAAATGGATAGATAGCATGCTTAGGAAGAGAATTATAACATCTTCACTAATGTGGGACGAGGTTACTGCCACCACTACGAAAGGATGCCCACAAGGTGGAATTCTGTCACCAACACTTTGGAGCCTAGTGGTCAACTCGCTTCTACAGGAGCTGAACACCAGACCTCTTTACACGATTGGTTATGCTGACGATCTAGTTATACTAATCAGCGGCAAATTTCCGAACATAGAATCGCAAATAATGCAAAAGGCCTTGCATAAAGTTAAAAGATGGTGTGATGAAAATCACCTATCGATTAACCCTAGCAAGACAACGGTTGTACCATTCACCAGGAAAAGAAACCTACAAGGTTTACAAACTCTCAAACTGTATGGTACAGAATTAAACTGGTCCAAGAGCGTCAAATATCTAGACATGACCTTGGATAAAGAACTAACGTGGAGTCCTCACACAGAAAGGATCATGGTCAAGGCCATTAGAATCTTTGGTACGCTTAGATTTGCGTATGGAAAGACCTGGGGCTTGAAACCCAGAGTCATACACTGGCTATACACAATGATAGTAAGACCCATTATTACCTATGGCAGCATTGTGTGGTGGCCTAGAACGGAGTTAGGCACATGCAGACAAACACTGACAAAACTTCAGAGTTGGCCTGTCTGGCAATTACTGGAGCATTTCGTACAACACCTACTGCATCTATGGAAAGGCTGCTCAATCTAAAGCCGCTTTAAATGCACATTCAAACGGAGGCGGCCAAGGCCCTACACAGGTTATCGTTAAATGGCATGTGGAATTTTGACATGCCCAAAACCAGACATACCAATCTACCATTAGACACAGGTATGGAAAGGCTTATGCACATGGGATGTGACAAAATACAGACTGTGCACAGCACATATTCAAAAAAGAATATAAAATCTATTTTCCGACAAGGGAAGAATGCAGTAAAGGACTTAAACAACAAGGACCAAACACTCTTAAGCCGCGTATCGACTGCGCGCGGCTGCCACGCGAGCCATGTTCGACCGCGGCAAACCTGCGTTTTGGTGCGCGAGCCAATTTAAAGCTCACATTTTCATATAGCGCGACAGCCGCGCGCGGCAGGCGATCCATGAACAAACATTCATTTTGTGCGCGGTAACCATGGACGTATCATCTGGCACGGGCAGGCCCATTTCTACGCTTATTTCATTCCATGCATCCTTTCTGAGATTTATTATGATATTCAGAGCATTTACTATTCCATACATAAGTAAGGTTTTAAGCCATATAATCTAATCAAATGCCGACAATTCTCGTTATCCATCTTGCCGCGCGTATCTAAGTAAAGCCGCGTATCGACTGCGCGCGGAAAACCATCGAACATTGGCTCGCGCGGCGGCTGCGCAATATGGGGACGGCTCCGCCGCGCGCGGCAGCTCGAACATTGGCGCGCTCGAACGTGCCGCGCGGCGAACCAGTTCGTGTCGGTTTTTGGTGGCGCGGCAAAAGAGCGTCAGTGTGCTGTGCGTGCGCAATTGGGACGGACCTTTTACTTAGAGACGCGCGGCAAGATAGATAACGAGAATTGTCGGCATTTGATTAGATTATATGGCTTAAAACCTTACTTATGTATGGAATAGTAAATGCTCTGAATATCATAATAAATCTCAGAAGGGATGCATGGAATGAAATAAGCGTAGAAATGGGCCTGCCCGTGCCAGATGATACGTCCATGGTTACCGCGCACAAAATGAATGTTTGTTCACGGATCGCCTGCCGCGCGCGGCTGTCGCGCTATATGAAAATGTGAGCTTTAAATTGGCTCGCGCACCAAAACGCAGGTTTGCCGCGGTCGAACATGGCTCGCGCGGCAGCCGCGCGCAGTCGATACGCGGCTTAAAAGGTCCGTCCCAAGCACGCACAACACACTGACGCTCTTTTGCCGCGCCACCAAAAACCGACACGAACTGGTTCGCCGCGCGGCACGTTCGAGCGCGCCAATGTTCGAGCTGCCGCGCGCGGCGGAGCCGTCCCTATATTGCGCGGCCGCCGCGCGAGCCAATGTTCGATGGTTTGCCGCGCGCAGTCGATACGTGGCTTTACATGGTACACAGACGGATCGAAAATGGAGTCTGGTGCTGGTGTCTATGCTAAGGATAACTCAGCGAGTATTAGTCTGGGGCAATATGCAACAGTCTTCCAGGCGGAGAATTTTGCTATCATTGCATGTGCACAGGAGATTATAGACAAGAAAGTCAAAGACAAAACCATCTATATTCTCAGCGATAGCCAAGCTGTTCTCAAAGCTCTGGACTCCTTCAAGGTTGACTCTGGGCTAGTGCTAAATTGCGTAAAGGTCCTTAACAAGGTGGGCCGACACAACAAACTGTAACTGGTCTGGGTCCCTGAACACGTAGGAGTAGAAGGCAATGAAGAAGCAGACAAACTGGCTAGATTGGGATCACAGCCAACAATGTGTGGTCCAGAACCGAGAATAGGGCTACCAAGGAGCACTATTATAAGGGCATTAAAGGAACGGCCGAGGGAAGACACAGATTGACATGGCTATCCAGGGATGGACGCAAACACTCTAAGCTCTTCATCGGTGAGGTCACCACAGGGGCAACCAAGTACATTTGGAATAACAGCAGGACGTGCGTCAGGGCTGTAACAGGAGCGTTGACGGGCCACTTCGCCACAAACGCTCACCTGCAAAAAATCGGCCTGAAGAATGACCCGACCTGCAGGGCCTGTGGTGAAGATACAGAATCAATGGGACACTTACTGTGTCACTGCGATGTCCTGGCTAGCAAGCGTATGTACCTCCTAGGTGATGGCTACCCAAAACCGGAGGACTGCAAGCACCTTCCAATCAGCGGAATTGCTGCATTGATGCAGCACATCTTCGAGTAGGTTGAGGTGCAAAAGTTATAGGGGTAGACACAAAAGATCCCATTGGGTCGAAGTGTCGCTGCAACTTGCAACTGCGGCCCCTACTTGCAAAGATAAGATAAGATCATGTATAAACAAAACTTTCACTGTTTGATCAGGCGTATTCCATTTAACACCTGTTTGTAGTAACGAAAATATCATTTTTATCCTGGAAAATTGGGGGGTTCCCGGAAGAATCGAAGTAACCCATTATTTTTCCTTCCATAACGCGTGTCGAATACATGTCGAATATCGCATAGGGTACTTTACATTGTATCTCTAGAATGGCCTTATGCATTAAGATTAAACTTCCAGTGTTAGATTAGGTGTATATGTTATCTATCACCTAATTAAAGTTACGAAAATAAAATTTTGTTTCGGAAAATCTGGGGTTTCCCGAAGGAATCGAAATAACCCATTGTTTTTCCTTCAATTAGGCGTGTCGAATATCGCAGATAACTTGAGAAGTCGATGTATATTGAGCATGTTAGAAGTAGGAACGGTTTTTTTTTTTCAAACCATATTAGCATACCCAGCATACACCCACTTTCCAAGATTACTTACATAAAGGTATTAGAAATAGAGTGTAATCCAAGAGAACCATCGCTCGAAGTCACTGGCACCAGCTATAACTTCACAAAAGAGTAAAGAGCGTCGGTGGCTTAATGGCTAGGGCCGCCGCAACCTCGGGAGGTCGTGGTTCGAACCTACCACGTACCAATGTGATTTCGAATATAGATTTCATATGTACGTTTATCCGACGCTCTTACGGCGAAGGAAAACATCGTGAGGAAACCTGCACACGCCTGCGAAGAAACTTGCGTGGTCGACTAAGGCCCAATCGCCCTAATTCAGGGTAGGCTCGAGCCCCTCGGTGGGGACGTATATGAGCTAATATGAAAATACTTACACAGTCATTAAAACTATATATACGCGGGCGAAGCCGCGGGCAAAAGCTAGTTTGTTATGGGTGTCAATTAAATGGTTAGCATAGTATTGTTATTTCTGTGAGCAGAAAAATATAATCGGTCAGCAGAAATAGCTAATCGGTCAGCAGAAATAGCTAATTGGTCAGCAACTCATGGTCAGCAAACATTTCAAAATCAATCAGCAATTTATGTCATTCTGGATGGCTGTAATTATTTTAAACATCCCCGTACTACACTCTTCCTACAGTGTTGAGTGGTCGACGGAGCCCCTTCGGGGCTCCTACTTCTGTGTTCTCATGTTAAACCTAAATGCAAATGTCGGGGTGCTCCGCAAGTCCGAGCTCGCTTCGCTCGCTCCCGCTTCCATTTAGAACTCCCCGTACCACACTCTTCCTACAGTGTTGAGTTGCTGCTTATAGACATGTTTTTCTGCCGCTCAATCATGAAATCTTGCCGCTCAAGTAGTTATTTGGCGGACTGAATGTTTATTATGCCTTTAAAAAATATATATTTCGTTTGTTATATACTAATTATTTTGTCTGTCAGAACATGGACGGGCACACAGGACGGGTCGGCTCATTGGCGTGGAACTTGTACATACTTTCCAGTGGCGCGCGCGACGGCAACCTCGTTCACCACGACGTGCGCCTTCGCGAGCACGCCGTCGCCACGCTGCACGCGCACACGCAGGAGGTGAGTGCTCAGTCAAGCTCAGTGCTGGGCTGCCCGTGCACTGTACATGTGTCAAATGACGCGTTGCCACGCTGCACGTGGACTGTACGTACATGTATCGAGCGGCGCCTCTCTACGCGTCGTCGTGACAACTTACTATAAAAATAATGCAAAAATCTTTCAATGACTAGAGCTTTTTTAAGCTATTGCATAGCTTTAGCTTTTGCTGCTTCTTTTTAGCTTTGAGCGCGGCGACCGAATCAAGAAATTCCGTAACGAAAATAAAACCTAACACCCCACGCTCGGCCGAGTTCTAAAAAACTTATAGTGCTATCTATTAGCGATTTGTGGTACTAAAAGGACTAATTAAATTTTGCTGGTGTAACTTTCTTAGTGTTAATTTATTACATAAACATCCCGCGCCCCAAGGACTATATGGTACTGGTAAATACTGCATAAATAATAATAAAAAATTATAATTGCATAAGTTGATAAAAAATGCTATGCAATAGCTTTACCGCGGCAGTCCCCGAGTGCCACACGTTTTTTTTTCTATTATATTTCATGACGTAAGAATATAAAAATGTTGGTACTTACAATTTTTTGCATTAAAGATAGAATGCTGAATTATAAAAAGCAAGCAGGCTACCACCTTCGTGCAGCACCTTGAATTGTACTAATTACGGATGCAGACAGTTTCTCGAAGACTACTCCCGTCCCGCCGCACCGCCCGCGCTCGTTTAGGTACCGATTGACGACGATCGAGACGGAACCAAATACAAATTTAAAAACCTATTAGTCTCATTCCATACCTCAAAAGGAAAAATGGAACCCTTATAGGATCACTTGTGTGGCTTTCTGTCCTTCCGTCTGTTACAGCCGATTTGCTCCGAAGCTACTGGACCGATTGAATTACAATTTGGCACATTTTAAGAATTTTTATGTCCACTATATGAAATTTCAAAATCAATGCCTTTTCCGTAACTTCCTAAAAAACTTCTATCAAAATCCTTGGCGTAATGGTTAAATCCATAAACAATACATCAGGAGATTGCGGGTTCAATTCCCGGCGGGTTCTAACTTTGGAAGACTCGGTTTGGTTGGTGGAAGGGCATTTACTAAGTCCGCCTGGCTAGCTACCACCATCTTATCAAGTCTTGCCGCCAAACATCAATGTCAATAGCATTGATGTGTTCTGGCTTGAAGATAGATAGCCGGGAACATTGCGTTGGGGAATCTTGGTAAGCCCGCTTCCATCTACGGCATCATCGTCACGTACCATCAGGTGAACTGATGCCAAGGGCTTACCAATTGTGGATAAAAAAATGGTTAAGTACCATGTCGGTTAATCTAGCTATCAAATAAAAAACTGCATTGAAATCGGTCGGAACGTTAGGGTCATGGCAAGAGTTTAACATTTTTTTAAATCTCGTAAGTTATGACTCCATATTTCGTTTTTTAGCAAATTTAACCTGTTTCGCAACAGTCTTAAATTACTTAACAATTTTAACGTAATTTTTCTGATGTAAACGTATTTTCTTATGTATTGCAGTGACACCGCCTTCGTTTTTAAATTAAAAGAAATAAAAATAAAACTGATGAAGGGGCCACTTTGGGGGACTACCCCCTCAAAGATTTCTTGTTTTCGCAATAATGGACAGGCAGCCTATATGAGAACAAGACGAAATTTTCAGATATGCGGTCTCAAATGGTCTCCAGACGGTCGGTACCTGGCTTCGGGTGGTAACGACAACTTGCTAAACATTTGGCCCGTGGCGCAAGGGCAGCACTACTCGCAGCCGGCGTATCTGTATTCGTTCAAGTTAGTTGACAATAAGTTACTACATTATTTTATTTGATAAAAAGCATTTGTATATTTTAATGTTTTTTTTATGAAATATTGATGTATACAGGGTGTAACAAAATTGTAAGTCCCGTTAACTGGGGGTTCTACTCGTCATACTGAACAACTTTCTCCAAGGAATCCAGTCATTCTCAAAAAAAAATTGGATATACCAAAATGCACAGGCAGAATATCAGCGCTGTAGGTACATAATTACCTGCAGCATATGCTGAGTCGGAGCCATTTCGAAGCTGCGGCACAATTTTATGTATCTGCCCTCTATACATTTAAGCTTAAATATAAGAAGTTTTTATTATTTTTTGTGTATCAATTGTAATGTAGCTTTGAATAAATGTTTTATCTATCTATCTATCACAGCTATCTAATCAGCTGATCTATTTGTATAAAGAGCAAAAATTTTTTTTACGTTTTCAGCAAAGTCGTAGAACAAAAGTTGTTCAGTATGACGAGTAGAAGCCCCAGTTAACGGGACGGACCTACACCAATTTTGTTACAGCCTGTATATAGGGAAAGTTGACTGCATCAAGGTTGATTATTATATCAGCTCATATACGTTTCCACCGAGGGGCTCGAGCCTACCCTGAATCAGGGCGATTAGGCCTTAGTCGACCACGCGGGCCCAGTGCGGGTTGGTCGACTTCACACGCAACCTTCGAGTTTCTTCGCAGGCGTGTGTAGGTTTCCTCACGATGTTTTCCTTCACCGTTAAAGCAATCGGTAATTTATGTACGTAAGTTTTTGAAAAACTCATTGGTACATTGTAATTGGTACGAGGTGCGGTCCAAAAGTGTCCGGCCTAACAAAGAAAACAAGTAGATATATTTACAATTTTATTTTTATTTTTCGATATAGTCCCCCTCTATTTCAACGCACTTTGCAGATCTCGTGATAAGCATTTCTATCCCCTTATAATAATATTCTGGAGTTTTGTCCTCGAAATGGGTAAAAACTGCTTGGGCCACTTCATCATCCGAAGAAAATCGTATTCCCCTTAAGTCTGCCTTAAGTCTCGAGAACAAGTAGTAGTCGCTTGGGGCCAGGTCTGGGCTGTAAGGGGGGTGGCGAATTTCCTCGAAGCCACATTTAGCTACAGCAGCTTTGGCAATTGCAGCAGTGTGAACGGGAGCATTATCGTGGAGAAGCCGAACACCTCTACTAAGTTTTCCACGTCGTTTCTGCTTGATCGCCTCTCGCAACTGCTCAATAAGGGTGGCGTAGTAGCTGCCATTTACCGTGGTATTCCTTTCTTTTATGTCAATCATTAGTATTCCGTGACAATCCCAGAATACCGTTGCCATAATCTTTTTGGTGGATTGCGTTACCTTGGCCTTTCTAGGTGGCTTTTCACCAAGACGACGCCACTCCATCGATTCCCTTTTAGACAGGGGATCATAGTACAAAACCATGGTTTCGTCTCCCGTAACAATCGACTCCAAATAACTTTTTCCGTAACGCCTATACGCGTCTAAAACTTCTTGAGAACACGCTTTTCTCTCAGTACGCTGCAAGCTCGAAAGAAGTTTGGGTACCCACCTAGCACTAACTTTATTCATGTGAAGATGATCATGTAGTATCCTAAGTACTGAAGTTTTGGAAAGTCCGGTTCTTGCCGCTATTTCTTTAGTCTTTAGTCTTCGATCACTCAGAACTTCCTCTTCCACTAATTTAATACATTGCTCGGTGAGTACTTCTATAGGCCGGCCGGAGCGAGGTTCGTCGTCAATGGATTCCCGCCCCAATCGAAACTGTTTACTCCATTCTTTTACCGTGGAAAATGATGGAGAAGAATCCCCGTACACGGCATCCAACCTTTTTTTTATATCGGTCGGGCTGACCCCTTCCTTAGTCAGGAATTTGATCACGGAACGATATTCCAATTTGATCATTTCGAAAGTTTTCCGGATTCGTATCGTTAAAATGCCGTAAAATCAAAACTACAACCAACAGAAACGCCAAAACCAGACTCGAAAAAGCAGACTAAATGACAATCGCGATGACATCTTTTTTATTTTTTTTTAAGCCGCCAAATTTTTCCAGCCAGAAAGTTTTGGACCGAACTGGTACAAGGTTAATTATATGTAAAATATTAATTGCCCTCCTTCAGAAAACCCCCGCTTTGTTTTCAATCTAATTTTCAATTCTTAAGGAATCAAAATCTCAAAATTAGTTCATCAGTGATGTGATGATGAAAAACTGTGACGTCTAAGAAAGGAGCGCTTGTTAATCATTGAACATTTCACAATCAACAAAAAAACAGGTGTGCGTCATTTTATTTCATTTAGCACAAAAAATAATGACAGCCCAATTCCTTTCCAGCCAACATTTAGCAGCAGTGAAAGGCCTAGCATGGTGTCCATGGAGTAACGGCATCCTGGCCTCTGGTGGCGGAACAGCTGATAGGACTATCCGGATCTGGAATATCAACACTGGAGCTAATATCAACACCGTCGATACTAAGTCCCAGGTAAGGTCCTAAAGTTTGAGATGTTCAGAAAAAAAAGGGCAATAGAAAATCAGCTGTAAAATTATTATTTTTTAATGCATAATTGATAAGAATATACTGGATTGTTTAATGTATAATTGATAAGAATATACAGGTGTAACAAAATTGAATAACGTGCCGTTAACCGGGGCTTCTACTCATCATACTGAACAACTTTGTTTTATGACTTTGCTGAAATCGCAAAATATATTTTTAACTCTTCATACAAATCGATCAGCTGATCGACCAATTCTATGCATTTTTATATGAAGGGTCCAATTTTTTTATTTTCACCACATCGCCCCCTTGATACCTGGGGTGGTCTTGTGCGGTTTCTCGCCAGCCGTTAGCTTGTGCTCGTGCAGATCCGCGTCCACCACATCGCCCCCGCGATACCCGGGGGCGAACGACCGGGCGTCGAGCTGTGAGGAGACCGAAATGTAAATACGAGCTCGAGCTAGGGGTCCTGATACATGTTAATGGGGTTACCCGAAAGACTAACACTCAAGGCAATCTCCGACTGGGGCGATGCCAATTTTGTTACATTTAATGTCTCTAAAATACAGAAGTGTCTATTCACTGCATAAAGGAGTCATTTTACGGAGCAACTTCCAAGTTATACCAAGCTCAAGTTCGGTCATATAAAGAGTACCTTTTTTCACTTATGGGACGGATCGGCTAAATGCCTTGGATTCTATCGACCGACACCGACACGCTAGGGACTCATCGGCGCCGAGGAACTAGTATCGAAACAAGCTCCAAAGCCTCGGGCATACGATCCAAAGTCGCCTGCCTATCGGTATTCTACAGGATTCATTTCGGAGAGTGTGCTCACGACTTTATGCCCTCTTCTCCATTCCATCATCGAACGACCAGGATCGGGGGACATTCAAAGATCCAATGTTTATTCAAAATGGGTGCATATTACACTCCTTCTGATGATCATAAAATGGAAATTACATTACATAATGTCAGATCGTCAAAATTTAAAAACAAACAATCATCAGTTAATAATGTCAGTAAAATAATTTATATTCAAACAAATAATGTCATTTGGACATGAAAACAACATGGCACGAGAAGTAATACATCAAATCTATTGAATTTGTCGTTATTGCCTTTCGATGAGAGGCAACCCCGGTCACGAGTATAACGCGAGAGTCAGCCACCGCTCCCCTCGACCATATTAGAGGGAAAGGAACGACCCGGCTCCCTATGCGCCACCATCTGCATTGCCAAACGCGAATGGGCGATCCCACCACCCCTTTATTGTTAACGTTCTACCTATACGCACAAAGCTTTTTACTTCATCGTTCATCATACGAATGGACAAGGTGTGGAATTGGCATTGTTCATTTTTTAATGAAAATATATTTTATATATATATATTCTTTATTGCACACAGATATTTACATGAAAAACAATTAGAAAGGACATGTAAAAAGGTGGACTTATCTTTATAAGAGATCTCTTCCAGCCAACCTTACCGGGTGTTATGAGAATAACAATAAAATAGACTATTTTAAAAAAACTGATTTGATATTTTTTTTCTTTTTATAGTTATTTTTTATGATTTTTCAGATGTTAAACGATCAAATGTTTGTGATGAGACGTAACAGGCTTAAATACTATTAAAATAAACCGGCCAAGTTCGAGTCGGACTCGCGCAAAGTAGGGTTCTGTACTCTTTTCAAAAATTAATGATACCCCTATACTCATACATGATATGGCACCCTAAACATTTTTTTTTCAAGATTTATTGTACCACTTTGTCAGCGTGATTAATATGTACCCATGCCAAATCACAACTTGTACTAATAGTCTTTGAGCTAATCCGCGGACAGACGGACAGACAGACATGGCAAAACTATGGGGGTTCCTTGTTGACTTCGGTACCGTAAAAAAAGGTCCCAGTACTAATATCAGTTGACGATCATGAATAGAATTAAGTTATTTAGTATGTGTTTACAGTATAAAATTATTAAATCTCCGAATGGTTCTTTTATTTACGTGCCTTGTACAAATCTGAACAATGCTATTTGTGTAATGCCGGCAGTGACGTCATCGTAAGCAGATCAAGGGCAAATCACATTTTTATAAATAAAATATACCAAATCACTTCAAATTTATGAAATCTAGCAAGTGGAATATTATCGCAGAAGCTATTCCTCGAAACGGTTTTCGAATTAAATGGGGTTCATAAAAACTGAACAATGACAATGCCCTGCCGGCGTCTGTTTTCCTCGATTCGTATAATTTAAGAACTTTCAAGACGAGAGTGAATAGGCACTATTTGAGCTTGCGCGTTATATCAGCTGCATCGGCACTTACCATCAAATGATTGCAGCTAAACGCACTTAATTTTTTAAATCACAAAGGTACGGGCAGCCACTAATAAGTCAGCTATCATTATTTTAGGCGTTTACTCGTGATTCTGAACAACTTTTCCCAAGCAACTTATGATAAACTGTTTAAATTTACCATGGGTTTCATGGGAAAATTCACAAGTAAGGATGCCAACTAATTAAATAAATTATTACGCGGGTAAAGTCAATTTACACAGCTAAATAAACATTTATTGATTAATCATTAAAAATCACTTAATTTGATAATGTATTTATAGTATTCACTTTACGTAACTATCGCCTCCGTGGCGCAATGGCTAGCGCGTTCGGCTGTTAACCGAAAGGTTGGTGGTTCGAGCCCACCCGGGGGCGTAACTTTTTATTTAATATTTATTTATGTTTAAATGCAAATTAATATTTAATGGCTCTAATCAAGGCCTCCGTGGCGCAATGGCTAGCGCGTTCGGCTGTTAACCGAAAGGTTGGTGGTTCGAGCCCACCCGGGGGCGTAACTTTTTATTTAATATTTATTCACAGGTATTTAAATGCAAATTAATATTTAGTGACTCTTATCAAGGCCTCCGTGGCGCAATGGCTAGCGCGTTCGGCTGTTAACCGAAAGGTTGGTGGTTCGAGCCCACCCGGGGGCGTAACTTTTTATTTAATATTTATTTATGTTTAAATGCAAATTAATATTTAATGACTCTAATCAAGGCCTCCGTGGCGCAATGGCTAGCGCGTTCGGCTGTTAACCGAAAGGTTGGTGGTTCGAGCCCACCCGGGGGCGTAACTTTTTATTTAATATTTATTTATACTTAAACGCAAATTAATCGGTGGCTCAACCGGTAACGACTCGGTCCATCTAACCAGAGGTACCGGGTTCAAATCTGGACGGCCAATGTACCAATGAGTTTTTCAAAAACTAACGTACATACTTACCGATTGCTTTAACGGTGAAGGAAAACATCGTGAGGAAACCTGCACACGCCTGCGAAGAAACTCGAAGGTTGTTTGTGAAGTCGACCAACCCGCACTGGGCCCGCGTGGTCGACTAAGGCCTAATCGCCCTGATTCAGGGTAGGCTCGAGCCCCTCGGTGGGGACATATATGAGCTGTAATGATGAAACGCAAATTAATATTTAGTGACATTAATCAAGGCCTCCGTGGCGCAATGGCTAGCGCGTTCGGCTGTTAACCGAAAGGTTGGTGGTTCGAGCCCACCCGGGGGCGTAACTTTTTATCAAATATATATTTAAATGCAAATTAATATTCAGTGACTTTAATCAAGGCCTCCGTGGCGCAATGGCTAGCGCGAAAGGTTGGTGGTTCAAGCCCACCCGGGGGCGTAGTTTTTTATTTAATATTACTTTATATTTAAATGCAAATTAATATTTAACTAAGGCCTCCGTGGCGTAAATGGCTTGCGCGTTGGGCTGTTGGGTTGGTGGTTCCTGCTCACCCGGGGGCGTAACTTTTTGCAATTTCAGTAATAAAAAGATTTATGTTCTATTCCAGGCCAGGGACGCTAACTATACAGAATGTAAATGTGCATTAAAATTTGACGTGAATGCTCAATTGCATCTTGTTTTCACTAGCGCAGCCTTCTATAATAGTTTAGCTGGGACATCTTATCAGATCTGTCAAAAAAACTATGCTTAATGTAGCCGTTTGTTGTCCTTTTGGGTAATGTTATTTGCTCAATTGCAACATCTGTTTTTAGGTGTGCTCAATCTTATGGAGTACGCACTACAAGGAGCTGATCTCAGCGCACGGATACGCCAACAACCAGCTGATCATCTGGAAGTATCCGCTGATGGCGCGCGTGTGCGAGCTGACGGGGCACGTGGCACGCGTGTTGCACCTCGCCATGTCGCCCGATGGCAGCGCAGTCGTGTCCGCCGGCGCTGACGAGACGCTACGGTAACGATTTACTTCTTTCTTATCGTGTGGCACAATTAATCGTATTATAGAAGACATGGACTGCGATTGCCTGAAACATTACCATTACTTGAGCATCATGTGTGGGTCGTATTTAAAAAAAATATATAACCGATTTAACACCTATGGACGTATGTAAATCGACCTTCATAAACATCTGGAATCAAACTTGCAGATTTCCTCACGACGTTATCCATCACCGTTTAAGCAGTCGATTAAAAATACACGTAAGTTACGAAAAATCATGAGCCACTGACGCATATAACTATAACCAGTGACTATCAGCACATTACACAACAGCTGATCATGCCGCTGATAGTGCGCGTTTGCCAAGTCATCATATCAGCCGGAGGACGTCCACTGCTGGACATAGGCCTCCCCCAAGGGTTTCCACGACGACCGGTTCTGCGCTGCCCGCATCCAGCGGCTTCCCGCGACCTTCACCAGGTCATTGGTCCACCGAGTGGGAGTCCTGCCTACGCTACGTTTTCCGGTGCGCGGTCGCCACTTGAGAACTTTACTACTCCAACGGCCATCTGTTCTACGAGTAACTGTTGGCCAAGTAATTAACTTTTTTTAGTTTATAATTTCCCCCCCCCCCTCAAAAGGACGATGTTTACACCCTGCTAATGTAAGGTATGCTGTCGAACAACATTTGGTATGTTGTAAGGTATAGTCTTAATACTGTGAACCAACTTTTAACTTAAAATATCTGCTTTGCAAACAACGCCGCTGACGGAAGACAAATGCACGAAATTGATACGGTTCAAGTTTTGATTGCTGTTACATGAAGCAACCATGGTATCGCCAAAGTATATATATAGTACTAACATACAGTATGGACACTCCCTGTCGCTCTCTAGATTGCTACCTCACTCGAAGTTGAGATTTTTGTGGGGATCGATTGTCTTACACTGTTAAGAGCCTAAAAACAAAATAAATATGTGTGTGTGTGTGTCTGTACGTTCGTCCGGTGCTCTAGTTCCCAAACTACTAGACGGATTTGGATGAAATTCGGGTAAGGCCAATATTATTTTTAAATCTCCAGGCGTTTTATAAAAAATCCCCATATCTTGTTTTTTTAGGGTTGCCATTATAGTAAAAAATCACTTATTATTTTTTTACTCAAAAATAGCTCTAACTATTTTGATGAAACTCGGTATGTTAATATAAGTATGTATGGCCTACAGTACTCAGTCCGTTATTCCAAGAAAAATCGGATTTAGGTACCTCCCATACAAATCCAGGTTGTTTGTTACTTTTTCTCAAAAATGGCTCTAACAATTATAAAGAAATTTAGTGAAGAATCCTTCTACACTGGCTTCTTCGTTTTTCCAGAAAAAAACTGATTAAGGTACCTCCCATACAAACCTAAATTATATGTAATTTTTTCATCAAGTCTGTTTTTCTACTAAGTAAGTTATTGCTCAACGTAACTATACAATTTATTATTTTCGAACAGGCTATGGAAATGCTTCATGTTGGACCCATCGAAGAAGAAACAACCCACCGACTCCAAGGCAGCCAAATCTCTACTGAATATGAACTCGTTGATCAGATAAGGGTATTGAGGTGAAATAGATAACCAAGTACCCACAGGTACATCTAGCTGGCTGTTATGCATCGATTTGGCGCCTTTCCCCAAATGCTTTCCCCCCACCCAATATTGCAATATTGTTAATTCTGCGATTCTGTCTATAGTGGTTTCAACCAACAGATCGAAATTAAAATAACTAAATTAAACGCCATTTCTATACAGAATTTTTAAGTCTTCATGTTCTTTAAGAGATATCGCGACTCGCTAGTAGCAAAGAAATGAACGTGTAAACTTAGGGGTGAAATTTGACTTAATTGGGATTGGCGTAAGCCTTTGTTAAATCGATGCTATTATGTCTCAGTTTCAACATAAAGACGAGCATCTCGCGACAGGATGCACACTTACATTTCAAACGCGTCTATCTGACTATAATGAATATAAGTTATGAAGGTCTACTTTAATATTCTTGAAAGTTTGTTAGGAGGATTCCAACGGTGTTTTAGTGTTCTGTACCCGAATGGTGACCAACGGGACCTTTATACTCTGGTAATTACGACACGTCAATCAGTATTTTTGAGCGAGCGAAGCGAGCGATGTTAAATTCGGTCCCCTCACCTAGTGGCAGATCTGACAGTTACGATGATTAGGTGTACTTCCACGTCCCCCTCGGATCCTGAAAGTCCCTCGACAATATAGTCAATCAAACCTGACCAAACCTAATATCGCTCGCTTCATTCGTTTCGCTCGCTCAACAATACTGATTGACGCGGTGTAATAACCACATTCTCTCTTCGACTTCATGTAAAAACAGCCGTGTGCAATGTGAAATATGCATCCTGTCACGAGACGCTGTTCAATAAAGGCCATGACAGGAACTTTAATAGTAGTCAGTGTTATTTGTAGTAGGTTGACATGTCTATTTGACTGAAAATTGTGATTTTTACAATTAGCTTGTAGTTTGTGATTGTTAATGATTTTGATATACGCTTGTTAAATGTAAACAAGTTTCGCCGTAAGATACTTAGTTTTTTAATTTAAATCTATTTTACAATATGACTTCCAGCATCTCACTATAGTTTCAAATAAAGTCGCACGTTTCATCGGAGTGGTTTGAATCGTTTACGACTTTTGGATGACGAATAACTTTACTTTTATTTTTGTACATCATTATTGTTTTTTGACAAACAAGAGAAGCTGAGGTCGTAAAATGTAGGGGTACGCGATTTCTATGTTTTCTCTGTAACACCTAATTCTGCCCTATTTATTTCTTCATATTATATAGTTATGCATTTTAAATACTAATTACTTTCTTTCAGCACACATTTCATTGCCTCGGCTTCTTTGTTTAATACATTTATGTACTATTTTAATTGTTTTAAGAATGAATTGATATCATAATTTAATTGTGTAATTCTTTGGTGTGCAACAAATAAATACAATTTTTTTCCTAATCATAAAAATGACCCTCTTTTATTTCAAAATAGTCCGTAAATTAGATTATTTAATTTCCTTTTTTATCCATGGTAAAACCCTTGGCATAACCTCACCTGATGGTAAGTGACGAAGATGCGGAAGATGGAAGTAGCCTTACCAAGACTCCGAACGCAATTATCTTCATGCCGGAACACATCAATGCTGTTGACAGGCGGGCTTAGGTAATGCCCTTCTACAACCAAACTAAGTCTTACAAAGAAAGACTCCGCCGGGAATCGAACTCGCGACCTTCTGATGTGAAGTTAATATAATAACCATCACGCCACGAAGGCGCTTCATATTGATGTCAAGTTTACAAAACAAATAGAATTCAAAATTAATAATATTTGTCAGGATAATATATCTTCGCCAAAGAAAACAATAAATTAAAATTAATTATAAGTACCACAGTAAACTATAAGTAAATGTCACAAAAAATAAGATACAAGTTAAAAAAAATACATTAATATAAGAAAAAATTACAGGATAATTGATGTGTTCCGGCTTGAAGATAAGACAGCCAGTTCGCCATTGCGTTGGGGAATCTTGGTAAGCCCGCTTCCATCTTCAGCATCATCCTTCACTTGCCATCAGATGAGATGATGCCATTGTGGATAAATAAAAATTCATCGTCACAGAAAAAAAATAGACTAGCTGTTGCCCGCGGCTTCGGTCGCGCAGATTCCGTTTTTTGTCGTTCCCGTGGGAATTTCCCAAAATTATTTCTTACCGAATGCCTACGTCATAATAGGGATGACAGCATCAGAAATAAATTATGAACTCTTGATCACTAAATTGCCCTAAAACCTTACTAGTTTTGTTTACCATCAAGTCTTCGATTTTTAATTCACCAAAATCACAAAATGAGTACTTATATGACACTGCTAAACTATGACGTCACGCCTAGGTTTTCAAACATTTTTAGAAAAAAAATGTCGTTTTTGACAGATGATAAAAAGTAACTCAGATGACTAGCATTCGTCATCCCTATTGCTATAAGCTGTATACCAAATGTCAGTCACGTTTTCCTTTTATATGTACTTTTTTATAATTAGGGATGCAGAAGGTTTCCCGATGACTACTCCTCCGGACCCGTCGCACCGCCCGCGCTCGTATAGGTACTGATTGACGACGATAGAGATGGAACCAGAAACAAATTTAAAAACCTATTAGGATAACGCTCTTCATAGAAATTAATGAGAGTACACACGCGGGGCAGATAATATATATTTCATCGTCGTTTATCTGCAGATACCACGCGCGCTCGCGCTATATCGCAAAGCTCACATATTAATCGTAAAATACAGCATGATTAAAAAGAGTTTTTAACCGCCTGCGTGGCGTAATGTGTAGTCAACTTTATAAGACTCGGTTTGGTTTGTGGCAGGGCATGTTCATAGCCCGCCTGGCTAGTTACCACCATCTTATCTAAATGTTGCCTCCAAAAATCGTTTTTTTTTATTCACAATTGGTAAGCCCTTGGCATCATCTCACCTCATGGTAAGTGACGATGATGCCATAGATCGAAGCGGTCTTACCAAGATTCCCCAACTCAATGGAGAACTGGCTATCTTATCTTCAAGCCGGAACACATCAATGTTGTTAACACTGATGTTTGGCAGCAAGACTTAGATAAGATGTTGGTAGCTAGCCAGGCGGGCTTAGAAAATGGGGTTAGTCCCATATGTCCCCGCGTGGGGACATGTGGGACTTTTAGTTTTGTATGTCCCCGAATTTTTATTGGGGGACATATGGGACTTTTAAAGTTTTATTTGTCCCCATTTAAAAGACACGTGTACGGTGACAGCTTAATTATTTATTAAATAATGACAGGAGAATTATTATTTATTTGGGAATAGCAAATAAAAATCAGTTTTTATTGGTAGTTAACAATTGAGCGCCTTTAAAATTTCTTAATCTATAAAATACTAAAACTTAATACAACACAGTCATTTTTTATGCGCCTTACTATTTCTTGTACAAAATACTAAAATTTAATACAACACAGTCATAATCATCACGTACATTTATTCGGAAATCACAGCTCTTTTCAATTTCTTATCAGTCTTAATCAAACCTGAGTTGCAATAACTATTATAGTGTTTTCAATCGACTTCAAAAAGGAGGAGGTTCTCAATTCGACTGTATGTTGTTCTCAATTCGACTGTATGTTTGTTACGCGATATCTCCGCCGTTTGTGAACCGATTTTCAAAATTCTTTTTTTATTCGCAAGAGTATACTCCCATTGTCACCAAGTCAGGATCTGATGATGGGATCCCAGGGAAATCGAGGGCAACCTTCAAATTTTATAGGAACGTTTTACGTGTTTCTTGTGTTTTCTAAAACAATGAAATATTTTCTAACGGTACGAAATTCCGATTTCTCCATAGTTGTGGAAAATAATTTTCGAAAAACCTGAAAACTTTAAGCTGCAAGCCTTTAATATTGCATTGTAACGCGATATACATATGCATGCAAAATTTCAGCTCAATCCGAAACCTGGAAGTAGGTTAAATTTAACTTTCCAGATTTCACCCGAACAAACATATTACATACATTGCAAGTTAATTAAAAGCTTGTAATTTAGAAGTGATCACATTCAAGCAATGGTTAAAGTGTCAATTTCTTGGGGTTTTTTTTACTAAATTTTTGACTGTCTTCATTTTCAAGATTGTGCCTGTCAGTGATAATGCCATTTACCAAAAAAAAGGTTTTACAAATAGTTTTTTAAAGGACCTATCAAACAGCCCTTGTACAGTGAAATGAGTGGCATAGTACCTATACGCAATGATTTGAACTGCTTTCTTCAATTTTCTTGAGCGCCTTACAGAATTCTTACTGCCCTTTTTTGCAGGATACTCGGTAGAAATCAATTGAGTCAACTCATAGGATAATGTAGTACGACATTGGTGTCGATTCTATGTCATTCGATTTAACTTATTTGGCAGGACTAAACTAATTTTACGCGTTCTGTTTTTATTTCTGTATCGAAAAGACAAGGACCGAATGCTTAAATTGAGTTACGTCATATCGGCTCATATACGTCTACCGAGGTGCTCGAGTCTACCCTGAATTATCGGGCTGTAGTCGACCACGCGGGCCCAGTGCGTCTAGTCCTGTCAATTAAGTTAAATTGTGTTACACCGAATGGACACCAAAGTCATGGTAAAAAGAAAGAATAGTAGGTTATCTTCATACAATGGTACATCGCGCGGTTTGTATGTGTGCGCGTCAATAGGCACACACGCACACTACAATAATAAAAATGTCTTCTTTCCTTACTCGTTTTTATTATTGTAGTGTGCGTGCGTGCCTACTGACGCGCACACGTACAAACCGCGCGATGTACCCTTGTATAAAGATAACCTACTATCTTTCTTTTTACTATGCCAATGTCGAATGAAAGGGGGCATAGTAGGCTGTCTTTAAATATTTGGAGACACGTATGATCGCATGTTTCTCGCTGCGTACGCTGAGTAGCCTGTCGCAAAGCCAGTTTTAAGTTGGGAGTCTTAACGTTGTTGTGCAAGAATATTGTAAAAGAAACCACAAATTAAAAGTAAACATGTTTATTTGAAAAAATACTACAAGTAAAATAAAAAAAAACTACAACGAAAATAAGACAGTGCGCTAACGTGCGATTTTTTCACTATAAATATATTTTTTAATGTGATGAAAAGTAAAAATAAAATATATCGCGATTATTTTTTTGAAAAAATAGAATGGAAGCGAGTGGCGTGACTAGAAAACAAATAAAAAAGAAGGTATAAATGCACAAAAGGAACTAGATATAGCTACAAAACACGAATTATAATATCTTATTGAACAACCGGTTCACTAAATCAACTATGTTTATTGTACTTTAATAAACTCAACTTATTAACAGTCGTCGGCAGGAATAATTTTGGCTTCAGTATTCGTTGAAAAATTACCCACAAATCACAAATTGTCAATTATCATTCATATATTTATCAAACAATGCAGTTGCTGAAATCCAGTAAGAAAATGGAAATAAATAGAAATGGTAACGTGAATATATTTTCTATTCAGTCGTACCTTAATTCAGCATAATTTTAAAAACATTACCCTTTTTTTGGGAACTCGGGTACAGTGGAGATGTAGCAGCGCTCATGGAAAATTACCTCATGTCTGACAGCGAAGTATTTTGTCTCAAATAAACGCTAAAAATGAGGATACAAATTTACGTATTTCTAGTTGTCATCTTTAATGATCATTAAGGCCTGCGCAGACGATGTACTGTCCCCCGGGTATTTTTGTCCATCGATAATAGATCTCATACAAATTGTATCGAATAACGCACACAAAGGACTAAAAAAAACCCGCAATTATAATAAGAGATCTAATATCGACGGACAAAAAGTACCCGGGGGACAGTACCTCGTCTGCGCTGACCAACGTACAAAAAATTTGCGGCAAATATTCATTCAGGAACGGTATACAGTTTAGTAGTAAGGTATTCGAGGAAATTCTGTAAGGCAGCACCGTCACCGACGTTTTTTTAAGACAAGAGATAAAAGTACAGAAGAGGACAGTTAGAGATGCAAAAAAGTCGAAAAAAGAAGAGAAATGAAAAAGGTATCGAAAAAGTTTGCGCTGCTGGAAGCTTTGAATTCCCTCGAATACGTTCAAGTCGTCACGTAGCAGTAAATTGCACACTGCCCCTGAATCAATACTCTGAGAGATATCTTTGTTATGTTGGCCAGTAAGGATGACAACCAGAAGTATGAAATTTTTTATACTCCTTTTAGCGATGTTTTGAGATACTTAAATTGTACACTTCCCCTAAATTAAAATTCTGAGAGATTTCTATGTTATGCTAGCCAGTACGGATGACAACCACAAGCACGGACAATTTTTATGCTCATTTTCAGTGATGTTCTGAGACACTTTACGCCGCTATCAGACGTGGGGCATTTTTGGAACTTCTCCTTTAATTTGATGTTCTCTGATTCCGGTTTTACATTGAGTATACTAAGGCAGGTGTATTGTCGACCAGAAGTATGACATTTTTTAAGCTCATTTTAGTGATGTTTTGAGATACTTTACGTCGCTATCAGACGTGGGGCATTTTTCGAATTTTTCCTTTAATTTGAGTAAGGCAGGCGTATTGTCGATCTTGCTCCTTACTCTACGTGGCGTTTAAGTAAGTACTAAAAATCTTATATCCCCTGCCGTTAGGTATTTACAATCTACGATCACACATAAAAAAACTAGATCGCCATTTTCGGATGAAACAAACTTGAATAAATATACCTGCAGTTTGACAAGAAGAAAGGGCAGAAATGGCCATGAAACAGAAAGTGACAATCGTGCAAGTATACCTGCATGAGCGCAAAGGACGAACTTAACTTACATTGAAACCATTTTGACCGCGTGATAATGAATCTAGTTTTTTTTCGTATGATCGAAGTTTACAATACAAAAAAAATATATTATCTTATAAAGTCTATTACATTCATTAAACATTGTGATGTATCAATAGTCTAACACACTAGTCATTCAGAAAAAAAAATCATCCATAATCTGCAGTCACTGCTAAATAAACTAGTTATAAGTACTTAACACGTTGCTCTTAGAAACTCACGCTTAATATAAAGAACACATTTCCTAAATTTCTTTAAAAGTCTACCATCGAGCTACGCAATTTTACAAACTTTTACACGTTATAAGCTCAGAGGTTTCAAATATGTAATTTAGACTAATTAAGTATAATTTTTCCTTGTATAACAGCTACATTAGTGGCTCATAATTATTGTGCTTACAAAAAACTATGTTAAATAAAAGTGGAGTTATTAAGAGATTCAGATTAAAATAATCATTTTGAACCGCCAACTCTAATCAATTACTATGACGGTATAAAATCTCATACACTTACATACAAGAGTACAGTCAACACCAAAAAATAGATTACTCCGGCCAGAAACGTAAAATTATGCAGTGTGATGTATATGTGAGTATAATGTACAATGGTTATGATTAGGTACGTATAAACAACGTAATAATTAGTAATCTAGAATCTTAAAGGCCTGCGCAGACGAGATACTGTAGCCCGGGTACTTTTTGTCCGTCGACATTAAATCTCTTTTAAATTGCGGGGTACTTTTAGTACTTTATGTGCGTTATTCGATACAATTTATATGAGATCTATTATCGATGGACAAAAAGTACCCGGGGGACAGAACCTCTTCTGCGCAGGCCTTAATAAGTATAACACATTTATTTTTCTGGTCGTTGCATACGCATACCTGAGGAACTAACACGAAAGTAGCCCACTTAATAATGTATTTCAAATACCAAGGCCACATTCCACTTGAGGCGGTCAATAGATAACAATAGATGCCTGGAGAGACCATGTTATGGCATTATGGTTTGTCATTCTACAGCTGAACGGTTGTTAACATTATATGCTTATATTCAAGTGTTGAAGTAGTAAAATAATTAGACAGCAAAATATTAACATTACAGCTCTTAATATTGGGTCTCAAGTGGATTGTAGCCTTAGTATTTTATATATACAATAGGTGAGACCAACGATACCAATGGCTTCGAAATTCCACAAAATCACTTTTGGCAATGACTGTACTAAGCTCATTCACAAGCCAAAAAATTATATCACAGAGGCGAGGCTTAGAGCGTGTGATGCTCCTTCACTATCCATCATGGCCGACATCGCCACAGTACTAGACATCGGCTCGGCGCCGCGCACCAACTGCTCGTGGCTCGTCGTTAAGGCACCACCGTATTTGAAACTCCTCCGCAAACTCGACCTAACACTTTTCACTGAATCGCTTTTCCTAACAAACGAGCGACGCAGATAATCGCGTGTCAGGGACAGTGAATTGCGAGACGTGGACGATCTAGGTCTAGCTGTGGAGTCCGTTTCGTCTGCGACGGTAACAGAGGGTGTAAAAATTCCGCTGTTGTATTCTGGGGGTGACGTGGGTAAAACAGTCTCGCGGTCTATAGTTTCGCTAAGTGTGATCGGTGTGTGTGATGTGTCGTCTGCTTGAAGAGAATCCGCGCGGGATGTCGTTATCCTGTGAAAGATAATTTGTAGTTATCAATTATAGCATTTTTGTTGGTTGCATTTACTAGATAGCGACATGAAAACTTTGACAGTGGATTTCGCCACTAGCCGTACAACCTCCAATAATGCGGACTTGGCCCCTGTAGTGGGGGCTTTATGGATTAAAGTATTAAAATACCCTCAATGCACAGTTAATAAACAAATCGCAGTCCAATGATAATTTGAGAACAAAAATAATGTTATAAAATGAACCGTTCAAATAACTACACGAATTAAAAAAAATAAAAACCTGACTGCATAAAACCTTAACCCCTCTTTTTTTACCAGTAGGATAAAAATGTATCCTATGTCACTCACGGGATCAAGACGAATCTAACGACACAGCGCACTCCAAATCCATCAAGCCGTTTTGGCTACACAGCGTGCCATAGAAATATACATACATACATTCAAAAAACATAACCTTCCTTCTGGCGCAGACGGGTAAAAATTTTTTATACTTTTGCTGAAATATGTACCCCCGACTAGAGGGAAAGAAGAAACGACAGTTAAATTTAAAAAAATCCAAGAAAACCCGTCAGGGAGCAGGGGCTGTAAAATTCCTTGTTCTGATATTGAATATAGTACGCAATTTTTATTTTTGAGTAAATTAAAATAGTTTAGATGAATATAAAATGCTATGTTTCAACTAAAATAAGAATGGCGAAATAACATGCATCTTATACTTACCCACGATATTGGATAGATAAGAAAAAAGTTATCACAGTCTATTTGTATAACTCGGGGTTAAAGGGATACCAAGTAATGGTTATGGTTCTTATTTTATACTACATACTACTTTTACAAGTGCGGTGACAATAGAACTTAGCATGGACCATAAAGTATCCTCTTGTTAGTCTCTGCCTATAATCTTATTAAAAACTTGTTACCAATTCGTTTTTAATCAAAGTAAATATATGTAAGTATGTATTATTTTATATTATTTAATCCTACTTTGGGGCCAGGTGACCATGTGTGATTTGTCCCAGAATATTTATTTATTTATTTATTTAATTACTGTCAGCAGCTAAAGAAATGAAAAAATCCCGGAAATACTTAGGTTACTAGATAAGTTTTGCAATACACAAATATGAAACAAAGAGATGGCATATCATATATATATATTTTAAAACTATATTTCCATAGACAAAGTTTGGCGGGAAAAAGGTTTCTTTTTTTATTTTTTTAATAAAAAAATATATTTAATATTTAAAGACGTCGGCGTGGTCTAGAGACGACTTACGAGTTGTAATTCGTTACAACTTTGAGAGGGGTCTATCGTTATATGACTGTTTCAAGGAAATGCAATCTGTATTCAAACAAAACTGCCCTCATCGTACGACTGTTTACCGTTGGTATTGTGAGTTTAAACGTGGAAATTTCGAAGTTTCTGATGCACCAAGATCAGGACGACCCAATGACGTGTGTACTCCAGATAACGTTGCCAAAATAGAAGAAATGTTAAGAGTTGATAAAGAAGTAAGAAAAGTTTGCACTCCATGGGTACCTTACGACCTAACCGGAGGAGCAAAAGGACTATCGTGTATTATGGTGTAAAAAAATGATAATAAATTTGAAAACGGGTCAAGTGCTTATGTTAACAGCATCGTCACTGGTGATGAAACTTGGCTTTATTATTATGATGTGCCATCTAAAAGTAAAAATAAAGTTTGGCTCTTTGAAAATGAGCCTACGCCAACACAACCCCGCAAATCAAAATCTGTTAAAAAGAAGATGATAGCTGTATTTTTTACTAGCCGTGGTATAATCGATCGAGTAGTTCTGGACAGTCAGCGTACTGTAACAGCTAACTGGTACACTAATGAATGTTTACCTCAGGTGCTTGATAATAATGCGTCCCAACTCCAGACTCGGTACTTGGCATTTTCACCATGATAACGCACCGGCACATCGAGCGGCTCTCACAGTGAATTTTTTGACAACTGCTAGGATAAAAATTGTTGAGCATTCACCATACAGCCCCGACCTAGCCCCTTGTGACTTTGCTTTATTTCCTATTATCAAAGATAAGCTGAAAGGGCGGAAATTTACCAGCGACGAGGAACTTTTGAGAGCTTGGGATGAGAGTGTGCTGTACTTCAAGAAAACAAATGGATCTATAGATATTTTTGATGACTGGATTTTACGCATGACTAAATGTATTAACTGTAACGGAAATCACTTTGAGCGATTGTAAAAAATAAAGTCGTTTTGCAAAATTTATCTAGTAACCTGTACATAGGTTACTAGATAAATTTATTGTTATTTGTTGTAAAAAAAATTGTATAAGCCTGCTATCCATGGAATTATAATTAGGTCAGTCGTTCTTCTTTAAGAAAAAGAGAGGGCTATGGCGGCCGCCGACGTATTTTCTTGGATTTTTAAAAATTTATCTTTCGTTTTTTTATATCCCTCTAGTCGGAACTTTCAAAAAAGTTTTTTAATCCTTTTTCTTAAAAAATAATTTTGCTTTTTATTTTAAACTTTTTAGAGAGTATGTTAAGTAAGTTCTCCTTCCCATTCAAAGCCTTGACCTACTTATTCTCAAAAGTTTTGTTGTCCGTATGTCGTAGATTCCTTAAATTCTTCAGTAACATTCATAGTTGCTGAAAGAAGAACTACTTAGTTTCTGAAAGCCATCAAGCGTTTAACCATCCTGGCTGCTGCAGCGCCCCCTGATGGGCTACAGCTGTAAAATATTTCAAATAAACCTGCTCTGAGATGGCACCGATATAATCCAAAAAACCGCATCGGAATCAGTTGAATAGTTTTTGAGAAGCTATCAAGCGCCATCCATCCTAATTCCTGGTTGCTGCAGCGCCCCCTGGTGGTCTACAGCTGTAAAATATTTCAATAAACCTACTATGAAATGACACCTATATAATGCAAAAAACCGTAACGGAATCAGTTGAATAGTTTCTGAGAAGCCCTTCAAGCGCCAACCATCCTGGCTGCTGCAGCGCTCTCTGGTGGTCTACTGCCGTAAAACATGTCTAAGAGCCTGCTGTGGCAATGCTATACGACTGTGGAGGCAAATTGGGCAACACTCAAACAGTGTCCGATCAGACATTACTTTTTTTAAATGACTCACCTCCTTAGCGTTCTAAAGCTTCTCCTCAGCGTACTTATCAATCTCGCTCCTGTAGCAGTGCTATAAGACGGTGGTGGCGTATATTTGGGCGGTGGGTCGGGAGCGGGTGTGACCCGTCTCGCGGGTTGTGGGTGCGGGTCAATAGCTGGCGGTAGCGGCGGGCTGTCGCGAGTTGCACCCATTCGAGGACGGTATAGGTTTTGGACGCGCTGGGAAAAAAAAAGTTTCAAATATTGATAGAGCTGTCGTAAGTCTTCAGGAACGTCAGGGTACTATCATCATCACCATATCAGCTCATTTATGTCCCCGTCGAGGGGCTCGAGCCGATGATGTATGGCGTCAAGACTTCGAAAAGATAGCAAGCTAAAAAAAAAAGAAAATACATACCACAAACCAAACCGAGCTTTACAAAGTTAGACTCCGCCTGGAATCGAACCTGCGACCTCCTGGTGTGAAGCTAATGGACTAACTATAACGCTACGAAGGTCGTTATAAATCGAAGATAAATAGTTGAAGAAAAGGAAATTATCAAAGGTACAGCTCGCGCCAAACTTTATTACTGATCTGAAATGTGATGCAAGTGTTTACTGCACCGGTATAACTGAGTAGCAGGTACTTTTACGTCCTACTAACACCTAAAGTTTCCTACTGCGACGCGTCTTGCGACCAACTTCAGAGCCGTAACAAAGTTTAGCGCGAGCTGTATCTGTGTAAACTTGTGAGAATTAAAACTATCTAAGTAGTATCGTATTTGTTAAAACTCCTTGGTAGTAATACCAACACCCTGACCATTTTTTTTTATAAATTCTTTAACACTTATACAAAAAAAACTATTCTGTCATTCAACGATGTTTGTTATGGGCTCTTTTCCTATTCTTTAAAGAAATTAAGTAAGTTCAACGATGTCTCCATTTATAAGTGTATTTAAGTCAATCATTTAAATCCAGACGTCGCTCATCATATTGTGCATACATTACTTTATGTAAGAGGGGTTTCAAGTGTTTCCGTATTTGACATAAAATAGGGTGATGTTAATATAAATAATAAACAATTGACATATCGAATTTAATCCCACAAACTCACATACAAACTGGTCTTTGTTGAAATCCAGATACAGTGTATATCGGTTAGGGTTATCGATATTTTAAAGACGTGTAATACTCCACATTTCATCGATGAAAAATGCCCCATTAGGGGGTCGCATCCTTCTCAACTCTAAATGGCAGCCATTTTTATTTTCATTTTTTTTTCGTAGTTGTTCATCATATAAAATATGTTTTCTCTAAATTTGCAGCCTTCAAAATGGTCTCATTTGAAATGTAATGTGATGATCCAAATATAAAATTAACCGTAACGTTTGAGGAAAAAACAAAAAAAAGGTTTAAAAAAAATATGCAAAAAATATAATTTTAGTTTTCCTATATTGAACCTACTGCAAAACGAGGTCATTAACGTCTTGTTTATTTCTTCTTAATCAAATGGTCTCATTTGAAATGTAATGTGATGATCCAAATATAAAATTAACCGTAACGTTTGGGGAAAAAACAAAAAAAAGGTTAAAAAAAAATATGCAAAAAATATAATTTTAATTTTCTTATATAGAACCTACTGCAAAAACGAGGTCATTAACGTCTTGTTCATTTCTTCTTAATCGATTGATTTTGAGCTAAGCTACAAAACGACACCAAATTATGTACCATTAGATTCTTACTCAGTGTGCCAATTTATGGTCATGGATATGGATTGTTACTTGGAAATCGCCACACGGGCCACACAGCAGGTTGTAGTGGGAGCAACAGCGTGTCTGCAGAATGTGAGGTAGTCACTTTTAATAACTGTTTTAAGTAGTGTTTCAGTTAAAAACATGTGATAATGTATAATTGTTGTGAAATTACAATTAAAGTATTGTCACAGCCTTTACCTTTACAAGGGTCTCTTTACCATCAATTTGCATCATTGCGTAAGTAAATAATTTTGTGTCGTTTTGTAGCTTAGCTCAAAATCTATCAACTAATAAAAAAAACCAACACGTTATCGACCTTGTTTTTGCAGTAGGTTCTAAAAAAGAAAAATAAAAAGTTATGTTTTTTTGCATTTTTCTTTTTTAAACTTTTGTGCCTTTTTTTAAAAATTTTTTGGTTAATTTTATGTGTGGATCACCGGAGAAATTAAATAAGCTTTCATATAAGACTATTTTGAAGTCTATACTGCTGCTATTTTTCATAAAAAACAACAACAAAAATATTGCAAATAAAAATTGCTGCACTTTAGAGGGGAGAAAGATGCGACCCCCTGATGGGGGGTTTTTAGTCGATTAAATGTGGTGCATTGCATGCCCATAAAATATCGGTAACACACACTGTATGTAAGCGACTAGAGGAAATAAACCCTCCAATTTGTAAATAATGTTTTTTAAGCACTTATGTTCCTTTGTTTTAATTGTTCATGTCTATAATTAGTTTCTAAGTATTTTTTGTATTGTTGTCTCTGTCTAAATAAACCGTCACCCATGATCCCACTAATAGCGAGATAGATAAAAACTTACAAATAAAGGCAATCACCGCCATACTCTATCTCTGCAACTATCTCACTATATGTGTCTCGCTCTGACGTCGAACTTCGAACAAATCTATGGAGTTTCAATTCATACAATCCCCTTCAGTTTTGGTCCATCGAGTGCCGGATTTAGAAGAATGAAACAGCACATGGAAGAAAGAAGTCAGTAAAGAAGAAAGAAGATTCATTATCGAAGAAAGAATATTCATTATCGAAGAAAGAAGATTCATTATAGAAGAAAGAATATTCATTATCGAAGAACAGAAGATTCATTACCGAAGAACAGAAGAATCAATATAGAAGATCTTCAAAAAAGAAGGTTCACTTCGGGCAAGCTGACTTCGAGGTTAGAAGAGGACAGCGGCGTTCAGAGCAGAGCATCATCGAGTCCACGCACCGTCGAGAGGTCACCGCTGGCAAAGAAGACACCCAACCGTCAACCGTCATATAGTTTCTGACCTCAAAGTTTCTGAATTCATAAGTTTCCTAGTGAGTATTTAGGCTCCAGCAATAACCTTGCAGGAGTAACTGCCGCAGTCTTTTTCAAGGCTTAGTACGCGGTGGGGCGGCCTTTTTCAAGGTAGCTTCTTCATCGCACCGTTCCGTGCAGAAGAGCCGGTTCGGTAGCAGTGAGATGAAGACGAGGTCGCAAAGGGGAGAAAGCGAGGGAACTGATAAGTCGGGTAGTGGGAACACAACGAGCGAGACGGAATCGGGTACGGTATCTACGGAATCGGGTACGGTATCTACGGAATCGGGTACGGTATCTACGGAATCGGGCACGGTATCTACGGAATCAGGCACCGAATCTACAGCTACTAGCACAGCAACGAACGCGACGGATCGGACGATGAGCGAGAACAAGACCGGCGTTGAGGAACAACCGCCGCGAGAGGGAGACGCACCTATACTCGAGAGAGAGAAGGTTGCGAAGGATTGCACAGACACATCAAAGCTCACTTCAGTGATGCCCGTCCTAACCAAGTCGAGAGGAGGAAAGTCAATAGCGGGGCGCCGCAGGGCCGAACTACAAGCCCAACTAGAGCTAGAACAGCTCAACCTGGAAAAGGCGCGCGCCGCTGCCGACTGCGCTCGGCTACGTCTGGAACTACTGCAGGTGAACTCCGACTCCGAGTCTGACGAAGAAATCATTACCGTCAACGAGAGAGTAGACCAGTGGGTCGGACAACACGCACACATTGCTACTGGAGTGGAGGCCATATTGCCGCAGCCGGCGGCAGGGGAGAAGCGTGAGGAGAGCGCGCCCCGACCGGCTCCTAAGGAAGAAAGGAAAAAGGACACGGAAAGTTCTTTGGCGAACGCCATAATGGAAGCTATCAAAGCGAGTACCACGGGCAACAGACCGAAGACCGCGCCGCGCTATATAGCAGAGCTGCACTCCTTCAACGGGAACCCAAACGAGTGGATCGCATTCCGCGCCACTTACCGGGACACGGAGTCGTACTTCAGCGGCATAGAAAATGTCGCAAGGCTACGGCGCGCTGTACAGGGTAGAGCGAGAGAGGCAATCAAAGGCAGGCTCTACACAGCGAGCGACCCAGAAGACATCCTCACCGCCCTGGAACGACGATTCGGCCGCCCATCATACCTCATAAAGAACGAGATGGCAAATATCGACAAATTACGCCCGATGACGGACGACGCACGAGAAATAGTGCAATTTGCAGGTGTTGTAGCCAACACAGTAGCCACCATCGTCCAGATGAAGAAGACCAACTTTCTACACTCGAGCGATTTGTCTGAGAAAATCATTGAGAAGATGAGCCCCATCATACGGTTCCGGTGGTTCGATTATCGAGCTTTGGACGAGGAGCAACCCATACTACTCGCGTTGTCAACATTCCTAAACAAGATAGCCGACCAGTTTGAAGCTTACGACACAGGGAGCGTTAAGCGGGAAACAAACAACGGCGGCGCATTACGAAAACCACGAAGGGTGAACGCAGCTACAGCAGTGGTCGAAGAAGCAAGTTACGAGTCAGATTACGACTGCGGCAGAACGACGAGTGACGAGGACGAAGCATGCGAAAGAGAGATGCAACACGTCTTCGCTACTAATCAAAAGAAAGAGACAAAAGATGCCGCCTGCCCTGCGTGTGAAAGAGACCACCAACTGAAGAGCTGCGCGATATTCACAAACGCTAACTTGGAAAAGAGATGGGAGATAGTGAGAAAAGCTCACGTATGCTTTCGCTGTTTACGAAGTGCAAAACACAGAGGTTTCAACTGCAAGGCGAAACCGTGTTCCAAGTGTAGGCGTGGCCACCACGTGCTACTGCACGCAGACTCAGCGCCTGAAAAGCAAGAAAAACAGGAGGAAAACAAAGAAGATAAGCAAACTGCATCGGTCAACACGTTGGTGGCCACGAAGGCCTACCTAAAGATCGCTCCAGTAGAAATCTCGGGTCCAACGGGAACGAAGAAACTCTTCGCTCTTCTCGACGAGGGCTCCACCGTCACGCTGATCGAGAAAAGCGTAGCCGACGAGATAGGCGCGCGGGGCCCCAAGGAGGAACTGTTCATCGAGGGAGTGGGAGGACAGAGACTAAAGGAAGCTACTTCCCGGCGGCTGGAACTGAAAATAAGAGGACTCTACTGCCGCGAGTATGAAGACATGACCGCATCTACAATAGAAAAGCTGAAACTGGCACCTCAAGCGGTCAGAAAGGAAGACCTGGATGAATGTCCACACCTGGAAGACGTGCCCTACGAGCTCACGTACGACACTGCCAAACCTTCACTGCTGATTGGGCAAGATAACTGGCACTTGATCGTGTCACGAGACGTACGCAGCGGAAGCAGGTCTCGGCCCGTAGCTTCGCTTACAACCCTAGGCTGGGTCCTTCATGGCTGTAGCTCCAGCATAACGAAGCCTGTAAGGTCGATACACGTCATCAACCACCTCACACATGTCAGTACGCACGAAGACACCGTGGAGCAGCTCATAAAAGAACATTTCGCCATCGATTCGCTCGGAATAACGCCTAGAAAACCGGCGAACGACCCGGAGGAACGAGCTCTCACAATACTAAAGTCCACTTGCAAGTACGTACCAGAGGAAGGAAGGTTCGAAGCCGGGCTATTATGGAAGACAGACGACACACGAATGCATGAAAGCCGACCCAACGCTCTGCGAAGACTGCTCGGCATAGAAAAGAAAATGAAGAAGGATAAAAACTTCAAAGAAAGCTATGAAAAGCAAATAAAAAATTTGATTGACAACGGCTACGCGGAAGTTGCTACGAGCTACGCGCCTACTACGCCGCGCGCTTGGTACTTACCCCACTTTGCGGTAACTCACCCACAGAAAGGAAAGATGCGACTCGTATTCGACGCCGCCGCTAAATCATACGGACGAAGCCTCAACGACGAGCTTCTACCTGGACCCGACTTGCTGCAATCACTATTCGGCGTACTGCTGCGATTTCGAGAAGGCCCCATAGCAATTATGGCAGACATAAAAGAAATGTTTCTTCGCGTGAAAATCAGAGAGCAAGACCGCGATAGTCTGCGATTCCTGTGGAGATGCCACGAGGGGGAGCCACCGAAAGAATTTAGAATGACATCGCTCATATTTGGAGCTGCATCCTCGCCATGTACTGCGATCTACGTGAAAGACTTCAACGCAGAGCAATCAAGCAAAGAGTACCCCGCTGCAGCACGAGCGATACAAAGAAACCACTACATGGACGATTACTTGCAAAGCTTTTACGACTCTGCGAGTGCGAGCGAGACAGCAACACAAGTCGACGCAATACATAAGAAGGCTGGTTTTCACCTGCGCGGCTGGGCTAGCAACATGGAATCAACTATAGAAAAGCTAGCTGAAACGCGAAACTCGCTTGAAAACATAGAGCTAGGAAGTATTGCAGTTATAGAAAAAACGCTCGGCCTACGATGGAACGTAAAAGAAGATACGTTTAATTTCGCTTTAAACATGCGAAACACACCCGAAGAGGCGCTTACAGGACAACGCGCGCCTACCAAAAGGGAGATAACTAGCGCTGTGATGTCAGTATATGACCCGCTAGGCCTTGCTTCACCTACGCTCATTCAAGGAAAGATGCTCATCCAAGACTTATGGAGAACCGGAGTCGGATGGGATGAGCCCGTGCAGCCCTTACAAGACCTGCATTGGCGCGAATGGCTATCACACCTACACAAACTAACTAGTTTGCACATACCAAGATGCGTATCGCAAACGAATCAAGAGGCGGAGCTACACATATTCTGCGACGCCAGTGAAAAAGCATACGCCGCCGCCGTTTACCTACGCATCCAGCACGCAAATCACACAGAAATATGTCTGTTGGCCGGAAAAGCACGAGTATCACCGAACAAACCCACGTCGATACCACGCTTGGAACTTCAAGCCGCTCTCATGGGAGCCCGCCTTGCCGCCACCATACAGACAGAAATGGATAAGAAAATAAAGAGAAGAATATACTGGTCCGACTCACGCACCGTGCTTGCCTGGATCAAGTCCGACCCACGTACTTTCAAGACGTTCGTAGCTCACCGGCTAGCCGAGATAGAAGACCATACCAAATCCAACGAGTGGAGATGGGTACCCACGAAAGAAAACGTGGCTGACGACGCAACCCGCGGCGCCCCAGAAAACTTCAACTCAAGCCATAGATGGTTTTCCGGCCCCGCCTTCCTACGAAAGCCCGAGTCAGAATGGCCGCTTGACCGATCCGCTACCGTGCCCGTAACAACCGGAGAAGAACGTCTTACAACCCACACGATTAGACGTGTAACCATTGTTACGCCCGATCCAAACCGATTCTCTACATGGTTACGTCTTTTACGAGCCACAGCCCGATTCCTGCAGTACATCGCCTTGTTCAAAAACCTTAAAAACAAAACACGTATAGCAGCTCATATCAAGAAAAAGCCGCAAGATGCGAACTGGCGAAAGCACGCTAGAAAGGGACAGATACACAACCCTGCTACACCTCTCGCTCGCACTAACGAACTCGTGCCTATGTCGGAAGAGACAATAAAAAACGCCGAGAAAAGGCTTTTCGAAATCGTTCAGCGCGACTGCTTTGAAAGGGAAATAAAAACCCTAGAGAAGGGAGAAAACGTAAAAAAGGGATCACCACTGCACAAGCTTAACGTAACTCTATGCGACGGGATTTTAGTACTTCACACGAGAGTCGGCGCAGCAAGCTATCTGCCGCTGGAGTACACCAAACCCATCATCTTAGACGGAAAACACTACGTCACTCGCCTGCTGATAGAAGATTATCACCGGCGCTTCGACCACGGAAATCATCAAACCGTTATGAACGAACTACGCCAAAGGTTCTACATAGTATCGCTGCGCAAAGTCGTTAAGGCCTTAACAACCCGATGCCATTGGTGCAGAGTGCATAAAAGCGCACCACGCGTGGCTCCAACAGGAAATCTGCCGGCCGAACGACTAGATATGGGCACATTCCCCTTCACCCATACAGCCGTAGACTACTTCGGCCCTATGACAGTCAAAGTAGGAAGACGTAGAGAAAAGAGATGGTGTGCGCTCTTCACTTGCCTCACAACGAGAGCTCTACACCTGGAACTCGCAGCATCACTGACAACTGATAGCATGATACTAGCCATGAGAAGATTAGCAGCTCGCCGAGGCCAACCGCAAACTATGTACAGCGATAATGGCACAAACTTCGTGGGAGCAAGCCGCGAGCTAATCAAAGAACTTAACGAAAACCTGGCTGGATCTGCGAAGCTTAAATGGAAGTTTTCACCTGCCGGCGCTCCCCACATGAATGGCGTATGTGAAAGAATGGTACGCTCTGTCAAAACCGCCCTGCACGCCACGCTTAAAGAAAGAGAGCCAAGCGAGGAGATTCTCCATACACTTTTACTAGAAGCGGAGCATTTGGTCAACTCTCGTCCCCTTACAGCAGTATCTATCAACCCAGACGATGAGGAAAGCCTAACTCCAAATCACTTCCTAATTGGACGCTCTCATGGCGCTCATAAGCTTGGAAATGGCAGCAAAACACTAGACTCCAACTGGAGAGCCGCCCAAAGACTCACTGATATGTTCTGGAAACGATGGCTACGAGAGTACCTGCCTACGATCAGCATCAGCAGAGGAAATCGACCCTACCGTGAACCAGCAGTTGGAGACGTCGCCTTGATCGTCGACAGCTCATTACCGCGAGGAGTATGGCCAAGAGGACGCATCGTAAAGAAGTACCCAGGCTCTGACGGTCACACGAGAATCGTCGATGTGAAGACTCAAGCTGGGATTTTCAAGCGCCCCATGACAAGACTAGTCATATTGACTAGCACAGAAGAGAACGTCGCTACCCCGATCACTATGGGTGCTATTAAGCGCACCGAGGGGGAGACTGTAAGCGACTAGAGGAAATAAACCCTCCAATTTGTAAATAATGTTTTTTAAGCACTTATGTTCCTTTGTTTTAATTGTTCATGTCTATAATTAGTTTCTAAGTATTTTTTGTATTGTTGTCTCTGTCTAAATAAACCGTCACCCATGATCCCACTAATAGCGAGATAGATAAAAACTTACAAATAAAGGCAATCACCGCCATACTCTATCTCTGCAACTATCTCACTATATGTGTCTCGCTCTGACGTCGAACTTCGAACAAATCTATGGAGTTTCAATTCATACAATCCCCTTCACTGTATAATACTTTAAGTACTACATTTATCGTTGGAAATCGTCGAGAGAGGTCTTTGTTCAGCAGTGGTAATCTTTCAGCTGATATGATAATGACTATAGTAATAGCTTACCAACTCTTCCAAACAATCGCTTGCTTCAAAATCCTTGCAGCACAAAATATACATTACTTTATCACCACTAGCTTCCACTACTATGTGTATCAAAAAGATAATTAAAATCAGAAAACCCAATAGATGTCGTTTTATAAACCGACTAGCCGCTTTGTAAGCTATTAAATATAAAACCGAGCTAGACGGTAGGACAAACTGATGATTAGTTTAGTGTAAAAATAGCCCCGCGAATCGAAGCTCCGTCGACTCGGTTTTATTTCCGCAGTTTTTATACAGTACTTTATAAAGTGGCTAGCTGGTTTACAAATTTTAAATTTGGATGCGACAAATTTGTGAAGGTCCCGTTAACTGGGGCTTCTACTGATCATACTGAACAACTTTCCCCACGGAATCGATAGCCAATAAAAAAAACACAAAATGATCAATCAGCTGATCGATTTATATGAAGCCCCAGTTAACGGGTCCTACAACAATTTTGTTACACCCGTATATTATATGCATATGTTAGTTTATGAAGAATCATATATGCATGTATATAGCTTCTTCATATCAGCTCATATACGCATGTATGTTAGCTAATGAAGAATCATATGCATGTATGTTAGCTTATGAAGAATCACACAATGTACGAACACCCATTTTGTAAGTACCTCCAAAATATCCGGTGGTCCCTTGCTCATGTACCGCCAGGTCTGTATGAAGGCGACTACCGGCACCAGCAGTATGCCACTCTGCTGCATCAGCACTGCCAGCTGCCGAGCCCATATCGGCCAGTACCTGACGATGACGCCGTCAACCAACCATTATTACGAATCATGATAGCTTAAAAAGCTGAAAATAGTTCTTTACCTAGACATTACAGGAAAACCTATAAGAAGTCTATGGTATTTGAAGTAACATAGTAAATTTCTCAAACAACGTACGGAACCCTCTCCACGCGAGTTCAACTTGCACTTGTTTGTCCAATTAAAAAAAAAACATACCGTCGAATTGAGAACCTCCTCCTTTTTGAAATCGGTGGAAAAATATTGATTAAAATAAACAAATCAAGGCCGTAATTCGCTTTGTATGAAAACATTGAACGACAAATTAAACTGAACTTATTAATGGTATTGAAAAAACAAAAACCTTTAAACCTAGCTTTTGTTCTGAGTGACCATGTATCAAAAATTGGTCAAAATCGGTTAACTTCCTTCTAACGGATATCAGCAATCAACTTGCGGTACTCCGGTCTTTCCTTAGCCATTCTGAAAAGTGTGGCTGCGTCATTGATTGCGGTCCTTATCTTTATGTTTTTATACCAGGATGTGCGCGGTCTTCTTGCGGTGCAACCACTATCGCCGTTTGTATGAAAAGACGCAGGTTCACAATCCTCTTAAGCGGTAAGAAAGCCGGGCAAAAGCAAGTCTCTTTCATTCCTCCTCCAACTTCACGACCTCATTCCCCAAGCTCCATTCCACCTTCGGTCAACGAGACGCAGGGGGAGGTTCCACCCCTTTGTTGTTGATATTCAGCCTATACGCACGAAGCGTTACGCTTCCTCATTTATTATGCGGACAGCGATGGAGTGGAACTCCTTGCCTGCGTCTGTGTTTCCCGACTCCTATAATTTGGGGATCTTCAAGGCGAGAGTTAATAGGCATTATTTGAGTTTGCGTGTACCATCCTCAACTACATCGTCACTTACCATCAGGTGAGATATAGTCAAACGCACTCAAATTTATAATTAAAAAAAAATCCTTAATAATCCGACAGAAATAGCATCTCGCAACTGTGACAACTCCATCTCTGACAGATTGTATAGGAATGGAAAAGACTTGCTTTTGCCCAGCGTTCTTACCAGTAATGATAAACGAGGCGTGCGCTGGCGCTTATAATATTAGTATACTATGTCCAGCAGTGGACGTCCATCGGCTGATATGATAATGATCATGATGATACAGGGTGTCCGGTAAATAGACAATAATCTTGCAACATCTGATAGAGGACCTCATGGCGGTTCCGAAAATCAAAAATCATGTCATATGAAAATCACTTACTTGGTTTTCGAGACAATTTAGTTATGTTGAAAACATTAAAATTTACTATCTGTGATCACTGTATGTTGTACTACATCTCAAATTTTATCAATTTTCTGATTCTGTTTGATGTTTGATATTCTTGAATAGTTGTGTTATGTATTAAAAACTTAAGGCGCTAAGATCACTCAATCCGAGAAGATTGATGCGTGTTTCAATAATATCAAACGTAAGTCTATTCATTCTAAGTTCAAATCAATGCGGGCTTCAACGCGGGTTACGTTGAAACAGAACATGTTATTTTACATGTTTTTATTACTTTCAAATATGTTTAAAAATGTGTTCAATTAAAATGAAAAGTCACCGATTTTTGTGTGTTGGTTTCATTCAAAATTAACTATTTGTTTTCGAGAAATTTTGCAATTAATGGCAAAAACAGGGTCTACAGTATTTTTTTTAAAATTCAAAAGTGGTAATATTTTTAAAATTGTATTCAATTAAATTGATTTTTTTATTACTTTAAGTTTTTTTTTCATGGTGATAGCTTTACACAGTCTTTCAATAATTTAAATTGAATATTGTCATTTCATCCATTTTAAAGCCCTAACCAAACCTCCAACGGTTCACTTAAAAATAATAATTAAATGAATATTATGAACTCTTTACAAAAATTTTCAATTTTATGTAATGTAAAAACAAATGTATGAAAACATGGCTGCTCATATTCTAAAAAAATGCACACTTAATGGGAATTTTAGAATAGTATTACATTAACATTTTTTACAGTAAAGGCAGAGATTATAGCTATCAACTTGAACTAGGAGCTAATTGTAACATTTCTTTTTAATTCTACAATTATTATTTTTATTTTTTTTGCATTAACTTTTGATACGTTTTTTTACTACGTGTAAATGAAAGGGTTCATGACTGATTACTTTAAAAATTTCTTAATCACCGCGCATAAGGATAGGTGCTCAACTTGAAACGTCTACCTACTAACTTGTACCTGATCTTGCCCCATGCAGCCCGGCTAACAGCCATCCTCCACCCTTCCCCACGTTTACGAAAGAGATAGATTATAACGTGCTAAGCAAGGTGCGAATAAACGACACAAAATAAATGATAATTATACTTAGGGGATACTTAGATTTTTATAAATCTATATGTTTATAGGCGTCACAGATTTGTATAACAATACCAAATCTCAGCTTTATAGCTTAAATATTCTGAGTAAAATGGCATACCGACAGACGCACATGGCGAAACACAAGGATTCCCAATTTGACAACGGGACTCTTAAACGTTAAGAGTATTGTGGTGACCACGAAACTTACCCAAGCTGTTTCCTCCACGTATATAGTTGTTTCTGTTGACCAACTCGGAAATCAACCACGCTGATTACCTGAAAAAATAACGATCTATTGCTGTGTGTGTTGAAGTGATGACATATGGAACTGAGATATGGTAACTTACTATAGGCAACTATAGGCCTCATAAGTGACTATCAGGCTCCGACAACATCAGGTGAATACTGCTGTCTTTTTTACTTTCTTGTTATAAATAACAGAGAAAATTTCCACAATACTTAGTTACTTACACCCAGAAATACTGGCAACACCACCGGTCAACGAATTCGCAATTTTATTTTATTGTTTTTACATTATTTTCTGCTAAAATTTTGTTACAAGAAGTGGTGTGTTTTGGAGAAAATCATCTGGTGCAAGTGAGCAAGGTTAAAACAAGGAAAAAAAATGAAGGAGAATGTGAATACCCGGCTTGCACTCAGTGCAGTTTTGTTTACTGCCACCAGGATGTCCACCTCAGAATGAGGTTGCTACAAATGTTGTCAAGAACTCCACAGATGATTTGTAATGTACTGGCACCAGCATTGTAAATCAAAAAAGAAATAAAGATGTTTATTTGAAAATTTGAAGACTGTCTCAAGGGGGCTCGTGCCCAGATACGTTAATCATATTCAAAAAAAAAATAACTCAGCAACGTGGGAAGCGTCGCCGAAATACTCGTCTAGGCATCTCACAAGGCTCCCACGACACATCATGTAAATACGGAGTAATCAAATAAAACTTACACATAGAAATACTGGCAACACCACTGTCCAAGTGAAACTCAGTAACGTGGCAAGCGTCGCTGAAAGTCTCGTCTTGGCATCGTACAAGGCTCCCACGACGACGTCAGGAGAATACGGCCGACCTCGAACCACGAATACTCCCACGACCAAAGCGACTTGCACGACGCACTGCCACCAAGAGCCGACCCATACGTAGTCTATGAAGTGGACTAGTTTGATGCCGGCCTGTAGGGGAAAAATGGAGTAAATAATACAACAGTTGACAGGTAGTTTGAGTTTCCTTTGTATTATCTATCATAAATGAACTTTTGTTCTAAAAATGTTTAAGATAGCAAGGCGTGACGTCATCGTTTTTCGGCGTCATTGATGTAGGTACTAATTTTGTGAATTTGGTTTATTAAAAATTGAATATGTGACTCAGATCAAATAAAAGTTAATTCAATGTGAAGTTAATCAAAACCACCCCAGACTTGTACATACACTGTACACGCACACATAGACATCAAAACCGCTCCAAAATACTCGATGGAATTTGCTAAGACGACGTCGAAGACACACATACCACGATACTGCACACATGTTTAAAATCATTGTATCTGAACTTTTATTTGATCTGTTATGTGATGGAAAACAAAACGAATAAGGATTTTTGAAGTTTCAAAAGAAGTACAATTTAGTGAATTATATTTCATAATTTATTCTTGATGCAATTAACTACCCTATAAGACACAAGCTGTTTTGCCCGCGGCTTCACCCGCGTGAACATAGTTTTTATGATTGTCTTTGAGGGTGTGCCAGCGCAAGCCGCGGTTTCTATAACTCTTGTTTAAAGCAGTAACATTACAGATTTTTCTTATTTTTAACGTCAATTACTCCTAAACGATAAAAAACCCAAGGTTGCAAAAAAAACCCTTATTGTTGATGATGATGAGGCGCGATCAATGACTTATATATTACTGGCGTAAGGACCCGGCCAACGCGCGCGACTAATACTCCCAGCGAATTGGTGCGAAAATCGAAAGTTTCGCACACTCGCGACTCAGTCGTCTGCGGGAAATTGTACAGTGCGGTGGAAGGATATTCCATATAAAAATGCCTTATTGTTTTGTTAGAGCGTGTAAATATCATAAAATAAAGGCTAAAAAGAAACATGGGATATCGTATCATCGGTAAGTAACCTTACACTGTATTTTTTCTTGTAAACAAATTAAATAAACGCATTTTTAAAGCGACAATTCTACCAAGGTTCTTTTAGCGCGACACTGACGCGAACTCTCGCACACGCTAGTTCGTACAAGTTATGTCAGATGGCGCTACTTTTTGCTTGTGAAAAATAAAAAAAATGAAAAAAATCTGAGTAAAATATGGAGACGGGCGGATCCTTTTGTCCAAATCTGTGGGCGCGATAGAATTAAAAAAAACGTGTGGCACTCGGGGACTGCCGCGGTAAAGCTATTGCATAGCATTTTTTATCATCTTATGCAATTATAATTATTTATTTATGCAGTATTTATTTACTATTTTTTGATGTTTTCGTGTGCTCCTTTTGATTAAAGGACCATAGTCCTTGGGGCGCGGGATGTTTATGTAATAAATTAACACTAAGAAAGTTACACCAATAAAATTGACTAAGTCCTTTTAGTACCGCAAATCGCTAATAGATGGCACTGTTAGTTTTTAGAACGCGGTAACGTTACTTTACGCTCGGCCGAGCTACATGGTAGGCGGAGTGGGGAGTATTAGGTTACATTTTCGTTACGGAATTTCTTGATTCAGTCGCCGCGCTCAAAGCCCGCGACAAAAGCTATGCAATAGCTTAAAATCCAAGATATGTCTACACCGTTGCTTTCAACTCTAGTTATAATAATAATATAAAAAAAAACATTTTGTTAGTAGTTGACTTATCCTAGGTGTAAGTCGTTAAATAAATTAATTAAATTCTATCACAATATTGCTTAACTACTAGGGACGTGAAGTCCGCAGCAGTGAAGCATATAGGGGCAGTCAACCCTGTCCTCTATCATCCTTAGGACGCCGTTGGCGCTGGCCCACACCCGGCGCACCAGGGACGCGCACCTCTTACGCATAGTTGCGTAAAAGCAGTCTACATGCGCGTCTGCATACACTTTGTAGCAGACATACGAGTATTGTAATAAATTTATTTAAAAAATGTATAAATGTATTACAGTTTCAACCGCAGAAAAATGATTTTTTCCAACCCCCTATTTCGGGGTTGGCATTATTTTCTGAAAGGGTTTCGCCTTAAGAGAATATCAGGTTGAATGATATGAGAATATTCAAAGTATTTTATTTTATTGATAGCGAAAGTTTGATGGTGAAAAATCGAATTTGGGTTTTTGAGAACATGTGTCACACTTTGTTTTCCAAAATGTGACACGTGGATTGTTTTGTGCCAGGGCATGCGAAATAGATGAAATAGATCGAATGAAAGAAGAGCGAATATCAGCAACGCGTTGCCGCGTTACAATCTTGGCAAATTGTGAACCGATTTTCACGATTCATTTTCTATTCGATAGGGTATGCTCCCGAGTTCGTCCCATATCAATTAAAATCACTTTACTTAGTACTTAAAAAAAAACTAAAACTAAAAAAAATAATTCAACGAGTTAAGCGTGAGATTCTGGTGAAGTCGCGGGAAGCCGCTGGATGCGGGCAGCGCAGAACCGGTCGTCGTGGAGATCCTTGGGGGAGGCCTATGTCCAGCAGTGTACGTCCTTCGGCTGATATGATGAAGCGTGAGATTAAGATAATTTCTTACGCAGCGTGGTCCACTATTAACTATGGTATTTATTAAATGAAAGCGAGTTAAATCGTGTCATTATTTCATTTTCCATACTTTTTGCTTGTTATAGATTGAGTCCAATAATTTAAGCCGTACTCGTAATTTAGGGATACTTGATAGCTAATATTTTTGAGGAATTTTTCGGACAGCCTAAAAATTCCTCAAAAATATTAGCTATCAACCTACACGTAATGCGTAAAATTGTTCTATCATCGCTTTAATACGAAATGCTAATAATATAAAGTTATAAGTACGTGATGATTTCGATATTCGTAAAGGCAGGTTAACTTAATTTGTTATGAATTAAGTTTAAGAGCCATCTGGTTGTACAAATTTTAGACTACATATGCTATACTAGCCGTTGCCCTCGGCTTCGCTCGCGTGGACAAAGTTTTTTTGACTGTCTTTGAGGGTTGCGGCTCGCGACCGTGGGAATTATCTTGGGCTGTGTTAATTGGTAGTCTATGTCATTTCCCTACAGGCTTTAAGATGACTCAATCCGAGCAGGTTGAAACGTGTTAAAATAATATCGAACGTAAGTCTCTTAATTTTAAGTTCAAATCAATGCGGGCTTCAACGCAGCTGCAGCTGAACGCACAATTCTCGATTTTAACATATTTTTATTACTTTTCTTCACTTTCAAAAAAGTTTAAAAAAAAAATTTTCAATTAAAATGAAAGGTGTTAAAGTCACCGATATTTGTGTGTTGGTTTCATTCAACAAGAACTATTTTGTTTTCGAGAAAATTTGCAATAAATGCCAAAACAGGGTCTACAGTAATTTTTTTACATCAAAAGTGGTATGTAATATTTTTTAAATTGTAATCAATTTATAACTTTAAGTATATTATATATTTTTTCCATAGTGATAGCTTTACAGTCTTTCAATAATTTGAATTAAATATTGTCATTTGACCCATCTTAAGGCCTTAACCATCTCTGTGCCACAAAAAATCACAAGAATCCGTTGCTCCGTTGCGATGTTACAGAATTCAATCAAAAACAGTCTTTTTTCAGTTCCCTCAGAAACTATATCGGATTATGAAATTTTTACGGGACAAAAAGTAGTCTATGTCCTTCCCCATAACACAGGCTACCTGAATGCCAAATTTTGTCAAGATTGGTGGAGGTATTTAAGCGAGAAAAAGTAACAAACAAAAACATTTTCAGATTTGTATTATTACTTAGGAAAAATTCTAAAGAAAGCATGCGTAACATGTTATGAACAAAAATACAATGCAACGTTACGACGCAGTTTATATAAACAAGAAACCAAGGTGAAAAATACAATAAGTGAAGCAGTAATGAGTGAAACAATACAACTGACTAAACTAATATCTGTGTTAACAGATTCATTAAAATTATTTCACACTTAGCTTCAAAACATGTTATTCACCTCACGTTGAGTTGACCTTGTCTAACTTTAGAATCATGAGAAGGACGCCGTGAATATTGTGAAGGTTTAATAAAAGTATATATATTAGTTCTACGAGTAACATACAGTATGGACACTCCCGGCCGATCTCTAGATTGTGACCTCACCCCCACCACCACCAGACTGATACAGATTGGTTACAGTTTAGAATTGAATAGAATAATATTTTATTTGCGTAAATGTGGTAGGTACAGTATGTTGATAGGTAAATTAATAGTCCAATACACATTTAGCCTTATTTCAAAGACATGCAAAGAACAACTTAGAAAATAAAATTTTACATTTTTTCATTTAAAAACTCATTCACCGAGTAGTAGCAGTTATCAATAAGTATATTTTTTTGTGACTTTAAAAATTTGTTATACGTCAATTCCTTCATTTTCTCAGGTAATTTATTATACAGTTTAATACACATAGAATAGCAATTTTTTTATATTTTGTTGTTCTTGGTATTTGATCGTGCACTCGTTTATTTTTTTATTTAATAAAACAACAAAATCCGAAAAAAAGAAAACTAATAAGTTTGGTTCTCGAACGTAAAGGATTTCGCCGCCATTATGTGTGTTCAGTCATTCCTTTTTTGAAATGTCATTTCTGGCCCCATTATGTTTGTTTAGTCATTCCTTTTTTGAAATGTCATTTCTGGCCCGTTGTATGAAGTGTCCGGGGTGTGGTTTAGTTGTGAAGCTACAGTGCATTCTCGGTAAACTAGCAATATATTTACTTAGTGAATGACTGTATTACTTGATGATACTCCAAATTTTTGTACATGAGTGTGATGATACGAAACCCTTATGGGATTACTCGTGTCTTTCTGTCCGTCCATCTGTCATAGCCGATTTGCTCAGAAACTACAGGACCGATTGAGTTGAAATTTGGTATACATATGTAAGTCGGTGACCCAAAGTTGGAAATGTAACGTAAATTAATTAATTTTAAACATGAGGGCCACAGTCTGAGGGGTAAATTAGAAAATATTAAAAAAAATACAAATCGTCACTTACCACCAGGTGAAATGATGTTAAGGGTTTACCAATTATGAATAAAAAAAATTAAAAAAAAATATCGTGTGGCGTATCAAATGAAAGCACTTGGTGTAAGAATCTCAAATATATTTTTTTTGTATAACTTTTGGATATATAGTTTTTAAGTTATTTAAGAAAATAGGCGAAAATTGAACACTCCCCTCCCATCCCCTTATCAGGCCTCCGTCACTCCATGTACTTGCGCGCTATAATTACCTACCGCCCGGCCCAGCGTTCTCGGGCCGTTTGCGGACCCAATTCAGTGCGGTTTTCACAAACGAAGCGCACGCACGTAGTTTAATTTAAATCGTTTTGTTCGTTCGTACGCGTACCTACGATGCCGTCTTGTGCCTTATGTGCTGTAGATGTGTGCAAATCAAGCAAAAGAAGAGATAAACACCAAAAAATTTTCCATTTACCTGTCAAAGAAGAAAGGTAAGTGATAAACTATTACTATTTTTGTCGTTTTAAAATTATTTTTAATACTAGGTATACTAAGCCTTTTGCCTTTCAGACACAGATTTTCATTTTTTTGTTACATAGAAACGTCATACTTACCTTAAACACTATTTTAACAACGTTTAAAAAGCTATTTTTATTAAAATAAAATTGTGATAATATGTGAGTCGCAGGCGCGGCGACCTGTCTCAACTTGTCGTGCTGTTGGCGCACACAAAAACTTTTGACATAACTATTTAGTAATCTGTGCTTGTGATTCGGTTTTATGCGATTTGTAAAAAATATACATGGTGAATTTTTTCTATGAGGAATTTCTAAATTATAAGAGATAGAGCAAAGCGCTCTTAAGAACCGTGATCTCAATTTAGAGAAAATAAAAATTGCGTGTTAAAAAATAATAAAAAAATATAGGTCCTGGAAATGTATGTATCTCCGGTATGTACTCCGGAGATATGACTTTTTCTTAATTTTCTTTTTTTTGTTATTTCGATTGTATAGCACTATACAAACTAAAAATTGTACGGAGACCATAGGTCTAAAGTTGCTAGAAGTTGTTGAAATAAACGTTTTAAATAGTATGTGGAAACTGAACTTACAGACCGATTTTCAAATGATAAAAAATATATAAAAACCAATTTATAAAAAAAATATATGTTGCCCGCGGCTTCACCCGCGCAGGGGTATGAAAAATAGATAAGAACCTATTCTCAGGCCTACCCGATATGCACACAAAATTTCATAAAAATCGGTCCAGCCGTTTCGGAGAAGTATGATTACTAACACTGTGACACGAGAATTATATATATATAGATAGATAAATGATACAATTTTAAACTACCACCTATAAGTCAAAACATATTTACAGTTCTCAATAACATAGACACAAAAAGTTATGTTAATTTAATTTTATCGAAGAGGCAGCCCTGCAATCGCGCGGTGTGAAGCAAGTACTGCGGTTGCTGACGCGATGGAGTAGGCTATTATAGCAGTAGGTATTGGAAATTTACTACTGAGTGAAGTATCTGTTACGTAGTAACTAATTAGTAATCTGTGCCCTTATCTCCGAAACTACCGTGCTTAAAATAGGCGAAAATTGAACACTCCCCTCCCATCCCCTTATCTCCGAAACTACCGTGCTTAAAATAGGCGAAAATTGAACACTCCCCTCCCATCCCCTTATCTCCGAAACTACCGTGCTTAAAATCTTGAAAAAATTACAGTACATGAGGTTGAATTGACAGATTACAGAAAAATCTACGCGACAGTGCTGGTTCTGTTGAACGCCAGGAAGACCAGCCCTTGGAAGGGGAGATTGGGGCGCAGGGAGTGAATGGCACCTCTCTTGACAAAGGTCTCGTCTCTAACATGCCTTCTAACGTTAATACGCCAGCGCAGGCACTAGTGCTGGCAATAGCGGAACCTAACCCAGCAGCTAGACCTAAGCGTGCTGAAGTTAAGTATTTTTAGTTAAGTTATAATATTTGGGGGAGGGATGTTACATATGTTTATCTATCTAGCGTAGCAATAGATAGATGCGCGGTAGTTTGCTACCTATTGTGTTAAATTAGTTATAAGTAAATGTTGTCTGGTGAATAAAGCAGTCTGCAACTAGCCACGGTTGTATCAATCTCCTTCGCGTCTCTCGGCAAGCTGACCTACCATATAAAACAAAAATCTAAAGCCCTTCCGTTCCTACAGGAAAAATAAAGTTTCCAAAGTCCAGTATAAGTAGACCCCTATTTACTTAGAGTATAGTATTTATAGTATGTACTGATAGGTCTTGTTCTGTTCGTAAAGTATTGTTGCGGAACCCTGTTTGTGTGCCCTCGAGTCGCACTTGGCCGGTTTTTTTAGATCAATATTCAATTTTCGAAACAGTCAGAAGGATTCATGGTTATGTTGCTATTTTAAAATATTAATGATTATTAGGTGGTATTTTATTTGTACCGACCGGATAATTTAACATTCACATGTGAATAACTGAAAATATTTATTGGTTATTCATAATCCTGCCACGTACCAATGTGTTTTCGAATTTCGATTTCATATGTACATTTATCCGACGCTCTTACGGTGAAGGAAAACATCGTGAGGAAACCTGCATAAGCTTGCGAAGAAACTCGAAGGTTATGTGTGAAAGAGACTAACCCGCATTGGGCTCGCGTGGTCGACTCAGGGTAGTCTCGAGCCTCTCAGTGGGAACGTATATGAGCTGATATGATAGGACTTCTACTCGTGATTGTGTTTTTTTCCTTTTTCAAGCGACTTCCAAAAAGGAGGAGGTTCTCAATTCGTCTGCATGTTTTTTTTATGTGTGTTACTGCATAACTTTTGACTGGGTGAACCGATTTTTATGATTCTTTTTTTATTTTAAAGCTAGTGCTTACCGTGTGGTCCCATATAAATTTTATCAGAATCGGTGTAGTACTTTATTGGAAAATTAACAAAAATCAAAAATAATAATGCAAAAATGTACTAAGTTGTTGCAATGGAAGTCAGTTTTTTAACGTGTTTAGCGTTTTCAATTATTAGAGTTTTGATTTGTATTAGAAGCTCAAATTGTATTACCTTTTAGACACTCCTTTCTAAACGCCGTAAATTTTCTTTACGAATTTTTTTACAAAATGAACTTTATCCTCCACTAGCTGTTTCCCGCGGCTTCACCCGCGTGGACGTTTCTATGACTTTTCGATGGTGCGATGTGCGCGAGCCGCAAGCGGCTCGCGAACGTGAAAAACAGTAGCCTATGTGTTAATCCAGGTACTAATCTGTCTACCTACCAAATTTTAGCCAGATCCGTTCAGTTGCGTGAAGAAGTAACAAACATACACACTCACAACCTTTCGCCTTTATAATATTAGTGTGATTAAATATCATACTCACATCGGTAGTAAGCAGCAGCCCCGTAGCGAGTCCAAACACGCAGCTTAGGAACGTGATGGTGGTCTCCCAGATCCTGAGGGCGGGCGCATTGATCGCCATAACCCCGGTTATGACGCAATGCCAGATGGCCAGCTGTTGCGCTATGCCGAACATTATCAGGATGAAGTAGAAGATCACTGCCCAGGCTGGAGAGAGCTGGAAGATAAAAGAGAAAAATACTAGAAATTAAAAAACTAAAACCCGACTACGGAAAAGTATGAAGAGTTTCCCGCCTAAAATCATGCCTTTATTGTTTCCTTCATCTGGGGTAGTAGCCGTGGTCGCAAGCCACAATGATAGGTACTTATGAGACAAAATTTTGATTACCATAGGAATTTAAATAAAAAATTGGGTTGTGTAATTTACAGCAATCCGCCATGTTGATCATTTAAAATGCTATACAGGATGTAACAAAAGTGGTGTAGGTCCCGTTAACTGGGGCTTCTGTACATCATACTGAACAACTTTTTTTCTACAAGTTTGCTGAAATAAAAAAAAAGAGCAAAAAATTTTTTTACTCTTTTTACAAATCGATCATCTGATTGACCAATTTTGTGTATTTTAGTAACTTTAGGACCAATTTTTTTTTTTTGAGAATTGACTGGGTTTGTTGTGGAAAGTTGTTCAGTATGATGAGTAAAACCCCCAGTTAACGGATCCTACACCAATTATTTTACACCCTGTGTATCCTTTGCCACGCGGAGTCATGGCACGAATACAAAGACACCACATATTTTGTCAAGATCGGTTCAGTGGTTTAGGAAATACGAGGTAACAGATGAACATACATACAAATATAAACTCTCAAAAACATAACCCTCTTTTTTCGTAGTCGGGTAAAAATAGACGGTGTTCCTTAATCATCATCATCATATAAGACGAAAGACGTCCACTGCCTCTGCAAGGATTTCCACAACAACCGGTCCTGCTCTGCCCGCGTCCAGCAGCTTCCCGCGACCTTCTCCAGGTCGTCGCGTCGGTCCACCGAGTGGAGAGCCTTCCTACGCTAAGTGGTTTTTTAAATTAAATTATTAAACTGTTCAGAATACAACTCCCGCGTCTATGATCGCCTGAGGCCACTCAAAGTTCAATGACCGCGCACGACGATATCGCTTACGCTGTAATACCTATTCTGGCGTATTCCGCGCAATTTCATAATTTTAATTAAAAAAAAACCAAATGCGAATTGACTATGGGTTTCTTGGGGAAAGTTATTCAGTTTCATGAGTAGAAGCTCCAGTTGAAAAAAATGCATACCTTCGTTAAGATCCTGTATAGTATTAAATATTTTTACTCAATAGTATATACACAAACCAAAAACTGACTGACTTTGACACCATTATAAAATTCATAAAAATTACAGTAGTAATAGTATTGCTGTTATAGCGGTATTAGAAGTACACATTCTGTAAAAATTTCAACTTTCCACCTATTACGGTTCATAAAATACAGCCCGATGACAGACGGACAGACAGCAGAGGCTTAGTAATAGGGTCCAGTTGGTCGCCCTTTGGATGTGAGAAACCCTAAAAATGGACTCTCCACACAGCCGTCAATCAGCTAATCAATTTGTATGAAGCAAAAGTCCAAAAAATGTTTTGCACATAGACTAGGTCTCTTGTAGTCTGATGAGTAGAAGCCCCGATCAACAGGTCCTACACAAGTTTAGTTACACGCTACAGTAACAGCATGCAGCACTCAAGTTTCCACATATTAAGGCGGTTCGATTACCACACTAGCACCGCCAATAGAAATAAATAATTTACATATTCTTATATATGGACTTTAATCGAAATCGTTGAGTATTTTGCGCAAATAGGGCAACAACTATAGTACTATAAACAACAAGTTATTTTTTTCAATGTTTTACTAGTTGCTAACATTTAAAGTTACAAAATAACAATAAAAAAATACTTGTTGCCTCCCTATATGCGCAAAATACGATTTCAGATTAAGTTTCATAAGAATGAGTAAATTATTTATTTGTGCTAATAGAACCACCTTAAGTTTTTACTCTTTTAAAAGGTAAGATTTAGAGTCGCCGGTACGGTCTGGATTGGCAGCGACAGTGGCTGTCATCCTCTTAACCTTTGATTATTGTTCATCGGCACAGAGATAATATGTAACAGTTATCGTAGTAATCCCAAATGCTATCAATAAAGTCGTTGGCAAACAACGCCTAGTCAGAATTAGGAGGAACTAACACCAACGTTGCAGGCACAATCTGGGTTGCCAGCTGTAATTTCGTTCCCCATTGCGTTGGGGAATATTGGCAAGCCCGCTTCCATCTTCGGCATCATCATCACTTACCATCAGGTGAGATGATGCCAAGGGCTTACTAATCATGGATTTAAAAAAAAGGATGTAAATACTAACAACGCCACCGCCACAAGTACAATCTAGGATGCCAACCGTTGCCATCCAGTCAACCTGGGTTTATTATTACTGCACACGGTAACCCCTATCTATTATAGCTTTCACACTATCCCAATCATTTCTAGAATCGTAGCTGTTATGTTAGGGCCTTTCTGCTAAATAACTCACCACATTAGGAGGTAGCAACGCCAGCGTCGCAGGCACAATCTGGGTTGCCATCCACTCAACCTGGGTTTATTAGTACTGCTCACAGTAACCCTAATCTATTATAGCTTTCACACTATCCCAATCATTTCCAGAATCGTAGCTGTTATGTAAGGGCCTTTCTGCTAAATAACTCACCACGTTAGGAGGTAGCAACGCCAGTTTCGCAGGCACAATCTGGGTTGCCATCCACTCAACCTGGGTTTATTATTACTGCTCACAGTAACCCCAATCTATTATAGCTTTCACACTATCCCAATCATTTTCAGAATCGTAGCTATTAACCTTTAGCTGTTATGTTAGGGCCTTTCTGCTAAATAACTCACCACATTAGGAAGTAGCAACGCCAGCGTCGCAGGCACAATCTGGGTTGCCATCCACTCAACCTGGGTTTATTATTACTGCTCACAGTAACCTCAATCTATTATAGCTTTCACACTATCCCAATCATTTACAGAATCGTAGCTGTTATGTTAGGGCCTTTCTGCTAAATAACTCACCACATTAGGAGGTAGCAACGCCAGCGACGCAGGCACAATCTGGGTTGCCATCCAGTCAACCTGGGTTTATTATTACTGCTCACAGTAACCTCAATCTATTATAGCTTTCACACTATCCCAATCATTTCCAGTATCGTAGCTGTTATGTAAGGGCCTTTCTGCTAATTAACTCACCACATTAGGAGGTAGCAACGCCAGTGTCGCAGGCACAATCTGGGTTGCCAGTTGCAACGGTTGCCATCCACTCAACCTGGGATTATTGTTCCTCCACACGGTAACCCCGACCAAGCTGCCGTAATGTCCCAAGTAGCGGACGGGAGCAGAAGCGTGGTTGCCTGGCAACGGCTCCGAAATCGGCCAGAGAAACTGAGATGATTTTACTGACTCTGTAAATATAAATGATACATATATATTTGAAATGCATAATAAACATTCAGTCCGCAAAATAACTACTTGAGCGGCAAGATTTCATGATTGAGCGGCAGAGGGCGGGGAAAGCACGCGGGTCCGACTTCGTCGACAACTCAACACTGTAGGAAGAGTGTGGTACGGGGAGTTCTAAATGGAAGCGGGAGCGAGCGAAGCGAGCTCGGAATTGCGGAGCACCCCGACTCGGATCCGTTAGGTTCGGAGACTGTGCGGGGAGGCGAGCTATTAGCTCGCCTCCCCGCACAGTCGTAGTGTTAGGTTTAACATGAGAACACAGAAGTAGGAGCCCCGAAGGGGCTCCGTCGACCACTCAACACTGTAGGAAGAGTGTAGTACGGGGATGTTTAAAATAATTACAGCCATCCAGAATGACATAAATTGCTGATTGATTTTGAAATGTTTGCTGACCATGAGTTGCTGACCAATTAGCTATTTCTGCTCACCGATTATATTTTTCTGCTCACAGAAATAACAATACTATGCTAACCATTTAATTGACACCCAATATAAATTACTCATGTAAAATCTCTTTCCCACATACACTTATCAAAATTAGCGCAGGAGCCGTTGACTGCGGCATCTAGCGATGAGTACGCGCTGCATAATCTCAATTTTATTTTATTTTAGTTTATTCCGAAAACAAACGTTATTCCATGACTACACAATAGCCAAGTGTAATTAATATACACCTGTCGCGCGCTACGTACAAGGGTGTGGAGTGCGTCGGAGATAATTAAAAGTTCGTCAAATATAGTACGATAACTGTATAATAAAGATCTCAGTACATGTGAGAAAACGTCCGAGCTATACCGTGGTTTGATGCTGACTCCCTAAGGAACGTAGCTACACAATAATCGCAGCTAGCTAACGGTTTTCATCGGACGCTTTCTAAACGGGACATACACACAAAAGAATATTATACAAACAGAAAAATAGTGACAACATAACAATTAAAATTTACGCGAAATTAGAAAGCCGACGAAATACAAAAGCAAGGGTTACATTCGTTACGGCCAAAGAAGTTATATTAGACAATGCCTGTTGTTATTTGAGAAACATATATATTGCACAATACCAATTATTACTAAAGGATCTAAATAACGGTTGTCGACAGAATACCTAATGGTTATTTAGAAATGACAAATATCGTAAAACTATACTGTTAAAAATATTTCTATTGACACAAAAGTTAGGTTCGCAACAAAAGAAAACATTCATTTACAATTTACAGTTAGGTGCATACTAGAGAAAAACATTACAAGATCGCTATTTTATGACAGGCGTATGTGAGACAAAGTCACCACAGTATCCCCTCTCCAGTGGTTTAGACCATGAAAAAAACCAAAACAATCAAAGATACAGATTATTTAATACACACAATGGTCTAAATCACGAAAAAAAAATTAATAATAATAACGCCATGATATAAATCACGCAAAACCAGCTTGGTAAAAATCTGGGAAGCGGACACACCTGTTTGTGCGTCGAGGAATATTTGAATGCCTAACACCTGTTGAATCTGGCGTGGCGCTTGGCGTGTGCGCCTCAGAGGTACCGCTCCCATTGTTCCCATTATTACCCTGTTGGGGATGGCTATTGTACCGTATTACGGTGTCTTCAGAGTCGCTTAAGCTATTCTCGGGGTGATGTGCCGTTTCCCTTAACACGTAAGCTGGCTTTAGCCTATCGACTGAAACCGCGATCTCGCGACCGCGCATGTCTAAGACAAACGTTTTTTCTTTTCGGCTAACCACCCTAAAAGGTCCGTTATATGGTTGTTGAAGACCTGCTCTGATTGTGTCATCTCGAACAAAGACATGACTAGTCGTAGCTAAGTCTTTATAGATAAAGGTACTTTTCTGGCCGTGGCTCGCTCCAGCTATGGGTTTAAGCTGTCTGAAGTTATTACATAGTTCTTTAACGAATTCACTTTGCGACGGTCTAGGTATTGTATCGGTTCCTAAGAACTGTCCTGGGAGACGTAAGCTCTGTCCATAAACTAATTCTGCGGAAGTAGCTTGGAGGTCATCCTTCCATGCGGTTCTAACGCCTAGCAAAACAGTCGGTAATATTCGCGTCCAACTGGTACTGTTAGATCCGTGACACATTATAGCGCTTTTTAGCTGTCGGTGAAAACGCTCTACCATACCGTTTGCAGCTGGGTGATAGGCAGTAGTCTTAAAGTGTTGCGTACCTATTAGGGCATTTAGATCTCTAAATAGGTGTGACTCGAATTGCCGTCCTTTGTCTGTCGTTATGTTAAGCGGAACACCAAAACGAGCTATCCAATTAAAATAAAATGCGCGTGCGACTGTCTCCGCCTCTTGATTCATTATCGGAATGGCTTCAGGCCATCTTGAAAACCGATCTACGCAAGTTAGGCAATATCTGTATCCCTCGCTAACGGGCATAATAATTATGTCCAGATGTATGTGTTCAAAACGAGATGATGGCAGCGCGAATGTGCCAGGTGCAGTTACGACGTGTCTATTTATTTTTGACCTTTGACAGTCTATGCACGCTTTTACCCATTGTTTGCAATCTGAGTTCATAGAAGGCCAGACAAAACGTTTGGAAACAAGCTTGCTCGTGGCTCGCGCACCCGGATGTGAATTCCGGTGTAAAGTATCAAACGCGATTTTTCTGAACGGTTCTGTTAGGTAGGGTCTCGCAGTTCGCGTAGAGACATCGCAATAAACTGGCTGGTCGCTATCGGGCAGGTAGATAAGTTGTAACTGCAACGAAGAGCTATTGTTTTCAATTAATGACTTTAATTGTGAGTCATTCTTTTGTGAAGTCGCGAGTGATTTCCAGTCTATGCCCTTCCGTATCGACTCAATTCGTGACAATGTATCAGCTGAAATATTATGTTCCCCGCTGATATGTTTAATGTCAGTCGAAAATTGGCCTATAAAATCTAAATAACGGAACTGTCTAGGCGAGCATTGTTGGTCTTTCTTACTAAACGCGTAGGTAATTGGTTTATGATCAGTAAATATGACAAAAGGACGCGCTTCTAAGTAATGCCGAAAGTATTTTATTGCAGCGTAGATAGCAAGTAGCTCGCGATCGTATGTCGAATACTTTTGTTCGGTGGGCGTTAATTTCTTTGAAAAGAACCCAATCGGCTCCCAGCCGTTATCTGTCCTTTGTTGCAAGGCGGCGCCCATTGTATTATCCGAGGCATCGCAAAATAGAGCTACTTCAGAATTAACACCTGGGTGGGCTAATAATGTCGCTTGTGCTAAACTATTTTTACATAAACAAAAATCATTTTTTGTTTCTTCAGTCCACGTGACTGGCGTTTTGCCTTTTTTATCGCCCAGAAGCTTATTAAGGCTAGCTTGGCTGGCGGCGGCATTAGGTATGAACCTCCTATAAAAGTTTAGCATACCTAAAAACCGTCTGAGGCCCTTAGCGGTTTCGGGTAATGGGTACATACGCAAAGCTTCGACCCTCTCAGGTAGCGGGCGGGTACCGTCGGCCGATACTGAATAGCCGAGAAAGTCAATTTCGGTTTGGCCGAATACACATTTTGACGGGTTAATTACTACACCGTATTGTCTTAATCTATTGAATACTATCTCTAGGTGTTTTAAATGTTCGGTTTCATCATTTGATGCGATTAATATATCGTCAATAAAACAGTAACAAAACTCTAACTCACTGAGCACTTCATCCATAAACCGTTGGAAGGTTTGCGCTGCGTTGCGCAAACCAAACGTCATAAATTTAAATTCGAATAACCCGAACGGTGTTATTATCGCCGTCTTCGGAATGTCTTCTTCGGCTGTAGGTATTTGGTTGAAGGCGCGGATTAAATCAATTTTTGAAAACACTTTTTTACCGTTTAGACACTGTGAAAAGTCGTGTATATGACGCACTGGATATTTATCAGGAACAGTTCTATTATTTAACCCGCGATAATCTCCACAGGCACGATGCTTCACGGTTTGTTGTTCCCCGGTTTCCGGCCCGGTGAAAGGTGAAAGTTTTTCCGGCTTTTCTCCATTTGTGGGTTTCTGTACCATAACTAGTGGTGCGGCCCAAGGGCTTTTTGATGGCTGGGCAATTCCTAGCTTTACCATAGTTTCGAATTCTTTTTTAGCCGCTATGAGTCGATCTGGAGCTAAGCGGCGTGGTTTTCGTGCCACTGGCGGTCCCGGTGTGGTCAGTATGTGGTGCCTCGTATTATGTTTGACCTCTTTCACGACTCCATCTGGGCGCGTGATATCTATAAACTTAGCCAGGAGGTCGTGATACGGTGAAGTACCGGTCACGGTTTTTACCGTAAACTGCTCACACCGTGTTGTCTGTCCGTTGGACTTGAGACCAGTGGTCGCGTCTACCAGGCTTTTATTTCTTGCATCGACCATCAGGTTATAATGTGCTAAAAAATCCATACCGATGATCGGTTTCTCAACATCAGCCACAACAAAAATCCATGGGAAGTCTCGCCTTAAACCTAGGTTAAGTGTTAGAGCGACTGTACCATATGTAGGAATTGGGGTTCCGTTGGCCGCGACTAGCTCATAGGCAGACATGTTGCGAGCCGTATGAACTAGCGCTTTCGGGTACACGCAAAGATCTGCGCCCGTATCTATCAGAAACCTCACCTTGCTGTCCACGTCTGTGAGAAAAATGCGGCGTGATGCTGTGTGGGAGTTGATCTCATCCGCCGTTAATGGCTCCCGCTGGCATTTCCCGGCGGCGGTTTGTACGCGCACGGCTGTACACAGGTGTTGGCCTTTGATCCAAATTTGTAGTGGTACCAACATAACCAATTTTTCGGTCGGAACCTTGACGAAGAGCGTTGCCTCGAGTGACCGCGCGAGTGGGATTGTGTACGTGGCCTCACGTCCCTTACCGCGTTAGAAGCTTGCAGCTGACTTGACACATTTCGTATTAACCCTTTTATGGCAGATATCTCCTCTTCTAACCGCCGTATATGATCGTCGGCAGAGTCTGTAGCAGTAACGTCTGCTACCGTAGGGACTGAACTCGCGCATCGCAGCCTCGCATTCTCGGCAACGAGGTCGGCGATCTCGGCGAGCGTTTCAAGCGATGTGTTGCCTCTCGTCACTGAAGCTGCCTGCAGGCCTGTCGGTATATTTTCCGGAACCATTTTCACTCACTAATAAGTTCACTAAAAAGTCACAAAATGTCACAAAGGTTCGTTAACACACGACGCGTATAAAACTAAAACTTCACACACACCTTAGGCGCACGATAACCGAATGGATCACGTCGGGGTCACCACTGTCGCGCGCTACGTACAAGGGTGTGGAGTGCGTCGGAGATAATTAAAAGTTCGTCAAATATAGTACGATAACTGTATAATAAAGATCTCAGTACATGTGAGAAAACGTCCGAGCTATCACGTCGGGGTCACCACTGTCGCGCGCTACGTACAAGGGTGTGGAGTGCGTCGGAGATAATTAAAAGTTCGTCAAATATAGTACGATAACTGTATAATAAAGATCTCAGTACATGTGAGAAAACGTCCGAGCTATACCGTGGTTTGATGCTGACTCCCTAAGGAACGTAGCTACACAATAATCGCAGCTAGCTAACGGTTTTCATCGGACGCTTTCTAAACGGGACATACACACAAAAGAATATTATACAAACAGAAAAATAGTGACAACATAACAATTAAAATTTACGCGAAATTAGAAAGCCGACGAAATACAAAAGCAAGGGTTACATTCGTTACGGCCAAAGAAGTTATATTAGACAATGCCTGTTGTTATTTGAGAAACATATATATTGCACAATACCAATTATTACTAAAGGATCTAAATAACGGTTGTCGACAGAATACCTAATGGTTATTTAGGAATGACAAATATCGTAAAACTATACTGTTAAAAATATTTCTATTGACACAAAAGTTAGGTTCGCAACAAAAGAAAACATTCATTTACAATTTACAGTTAGGTGCATACTAGAGAAAAACATTACAAGATCGCTATTTTATGACAGGCGTATGTGAGACAAAGTCACCACACACCACTTACATGTTTTCGTTCTATATCCATAGTCATCATCATCACCATACCAGCCAAAATACATCCAATGCTGAACAAAGCCCTCCTCCAAGGATTGTCGCCACGACCGGTCCTGCGCTGCCCGCACCCAGCGGCTTCTCGCGACCTTCACCAGGTCGTCGGCCCGCCGAGTGGGAGGCCTGTCCGCGCTTTATTTATTTTTGAGAATTGACTATGGTTTCCTTGTTCAATATGATGAGTAGAAGCCGCAGTTAACGGGTCCTACAATAAACATTCATCATCATATCAGCTCATATACGTCCCCACCGAGGGGTTTGAGCCTACCAAACATTAGTATAGTCCAAATTCCAAAACATTTCTTTTAAATAGGTATTTACATACACCAAAAGGGTTGTATCTAGAGCAGGACAATGATGATAATGTATAAAAACACTTTTATATAGTCAAAAAAAACTTATAGTCTATTACAAATAATGACATGATTTAGATTACCGTCTCAGGTTATGGTATTTGCTGGAATTGTTGTACATTGCATCAAAAAAGCTTTTTTCTTTCACATTTTTTGTAGCAATGAAGTAGGTATGTACTTTTTTTGTAAAAAAGGCAGACAATCATAATTTGAAAAAAAAATCCGAAAATCTTTTAGGTACAAACATTTATTTGAAAAGAGTTCTTATGCTCAAAAGTCAAAAGCTCACGGCACGTTTCCAAATTCAAAAAAGGCAAGCTCTGTATTTCATACGATTATATTGAAAATAAAACACGATCCCTGGAGCTTGATTCCACCTTCAAAGTTCATTATTATCAGATAAACTTCAAAATACCAAAAGGATCCATTGTCACAAATAGTTAAATGCTTTTATTTAACTTGCAATGTTTGCATCTATGTATGTTTGTTTAGTTTTAATCTTACGATCGATTTTAGAGCGACTTCCAGGAATCCAATTGATCTGAAAATTTGAAATGAAGCCGTATTACCAGCGTTAATAAATCCTTTTGGTATTTTGAAGTTGATCTGATGATGAAATTTGGAGGTGGAATCATGGTCCCAAAATCGTCTTTTATTTTGAATATAATCGTAGGAAATACATCCTTTTTTGAATTTGGAACCGTGTATTGATTGTGAGCATTCGACTTTTGAGTATAAAAACTCTTCAAATAAATGCTTGTACCTAAAATCTTTTAGGTTTTTCGTAAATTATTTTATTATGTTTCTATGTTTCCATCCCGTGATTTATCTAATGTGTCTCGTTTTGCGTATTCAGAATGTGTCACTATGCGTGGAACCCAACTCAAGATATATAAAAATTCGCTAGGCAAGAAATCAAAAGTCTTGGATCTAACTTATCTACACTTGCGCTAAACTTTTTGACCAAGATATTACAGACCGCCGCGCTGTAAACATACTTCGCAGATTTTGAGTTTTAATAGCCTAAAACGTTAGTTCTGGATTAGTTTCGATTTGTTTTGATAAAATTTCGTTTCTTTTTTGGATTTTTTTTAAATTAAAATGGTGGCGGCTGACTTCACGCTAGCCACCTCATTGCTGATTTTCTAACCTTTATTCACTAAGACAATAGATCTTCGTTAGTTAGGATTTGTTTTTTTGCCTTTTTTTGTTCTGATTTTAATTGCCGCAAATAAAATCAAAATCTTCACGTGAACATAGCCGCCCCACTGATTTTTTTTTAAACTACGCGATTCGATAACCCAACTAGGCGACAGATGGATCCTGGTATGTTCTGTTTTCTCAGAAAAAATTGTCAGAACAGACAAAATTATGCCCGAACAAACTGGAACTAACGAATATTAATCGAATTATTTTTAAAAACATGGGGCGGCTATGTACACGTGAACATAGCCGCCCCACTGAGTTTTTTTTGAAAAAACTTCGCGATTCGATAACCCAATTAGGCGACAGATGGATCCTGTTATTTTCTGTTTTCTTAGAAAAGCTTATCAGAACAGACAAAATTATGCCCGAACAAACCGAACTACGGAATATTAATCGAATTATTTTTAAAAACATGGGGCGGCTATGTTCACGTGAAAATAGCCGCCTGCTTAGAGTTTTTATAGGGCTTAAAATATTGTGAAATAGGTACTTTAATATTCTTTGGGAAATGACCTCGGGTTCCTTGGAACTTGAAAGGTTTTTTTGGTTTCGTGTCACCATTTAAAATTCCGTAAACTAGTTTCATATGAGTATGTCCCCATTCAGGGACAAAAGCGTGGGGGTTAGTGGAACAACCCAAAGAGTTTGAGTATTTTACTAATAAGGGTACACTTTTAGGGTTCCGAAGTCAACAAGGAACCCTTATAGTTTCGCCATGTCTGTCTGTCCGCGGCTTAGCTCAGAGACTATTAATACTAGAAAGCTGTAATTTGGCATGGATATACATATTAATCACTCCGACAAACCAGTACAATAAAATTTATAAAATAAATTAGGTACCTCCCTTACATGTAAAGAGATGGTGATTATTTTGATAACCCGTGTGGGGTATCGTTAAATAGGTCTTTCAAAACAACTGAGGGTTTACTAAAACGAATTTTTGATTCAGGGATCGGTTTACAAAATATGAAGCTTTAAAGTGCTAATTTTTGTACGAGTCAAATGTCCCCCCACCCTAAAAGCTAAATCGCTATTTCAGGACATCTGAAAAAAATAATTAAATAGTAGGATATATAATCAATTTAAAAGAAAAAATATCACGGCTAAATAGGCTGCCTTAGTTTAGGAGTCATTGTCGACCAACTTAAGATGGATTTGTTTCATGGATTTTCCATACAAATGTTCTATTACCAACTGTAAATATAATTTTGTTTTTAAAAATAAACATTTATTTTTGGAAAAGACTTCGGAACTCTACTTAGCACGAGTCCAACTCGCACTTGGCCGGTTTATCATTCTTAATATCTACACTGCTTACCGAAACTGCCCGGTATGTAATGGTATCCATAGTTCTTTATGATCTGCACGCAAGTGTTAGCCAGGAACGAAGCTAGCAGCAACACAGCGAAAGTGAACGCCACAATACAGGCGCTTTCTTTCTGCAGCATCGAGTTGGTTTTGTTTTTGGCGTTCTTGTGAGATGTTAGTTGCATGACACAGGCGCCAAAGAGACCCCAGGTCAAGAATACTTCTTGGGTGGCTGCTGCCCAGCTCTGAAACGGGAACAATAAGAGGCAAGATGAGGAATTATTGCCGTTTCGTAGTTTTGCAATGGACTGTAGTGACACACCCTGGACACTTCATACAACGAGCCAGAAATGACATTTCAAAAAAGGAATGACGGAACAAACAAAATAGCGGCGAAATCCTATACGTTCGACAACCAAATTGTAACCAATCTGTATCAATTTGGGTGACGAGGGAGTGTCCATATTGTATGTTAGTACTAATCATTAGTACTAACATACAATATGGACACTCCCTGCCGCTCTCCAGATTGCGACCTTACCCCCTCGTCACCCAAATTGATACAGATTGGTTACAATTTGGTTGTCAAACGTATAGGATTTCGCCGCCATTTTGTTGAATCCGTCATTCCTTTTAAGAAATGTCATTTCTTGCCCGTAGTATGAAGTGTCGAGGATGTAGTTATAGCTAGCGGGCTCCGAAAGTGCCCTACCACCAACTAAACCGAGTCTTACAAAGTTACACCCCTCCGGGAAACGAACTCGCGACCTACTGGTGTGAAGCAAATGAACTAACCTTAAAAGACAGTTTGTCTGAAACACAGGTATAGTATTAGTAACTAATGTATATACTTTGACCAAACTGTAACCAATCTGTATCAATCTGGGTGACGAGGGAGTGAGGTCGCAATCTAGAGAGCGGCAGGGAGTGTCCATACTGTATGTTAGTACTATATATATATATATATATACTTTGGTAGTGATCTGTGAGTCTCTTCAAGAAGAAATTCAGTAGTTTTGTAAAAGATTAATAGACTCACAGAGGTAAATATAATGAGAAGCAAAATGTAATGTCTATGGTTAGACCATTGACTCTCCTAGTGTTAAATTATTATTATTATTTTCGAACAAAAATAAACACAACCCCTTCCCTTAGTGTCCAGTCACAGAGCGGAACGAGTCGCTTAATAGGGTAGGCAATCATCATCATATCAGCCGAAAGACGTCCAATGCTGGACAAAGGCCTCCCCTGATTTTTACAACGACCGGCTTTACGGTGGTGACGCATCCAGCGGCTTCCCGCGGTTCACTGAATTGGATGCCTTCTACGCTAAGTCTTCCGGTGTGCGGTCAACACCCAAAAACTTTACTACCCCAACGACCATCTGTTCAACGGGCTTTGTGCCCCGTCCACTGCCATTTAAGTTTAGCTGTTCATGTCGTTAAACGCTGATTCATACAGGGTGTAACAAATTGCTGTAGTTCCCGTTAACTGTGGCTTCTACTCATCAAACTGAACAAATTTTGTTCTATGACTGCTGAAATCAGAAAAAAAAAATTTTACTCTTTGTACAAATCGATCAGCTGATCAATTTTGTGCATTTTTGTATGGAGGGTTCAAATAATTTTTTTGAGAATTGACTATCGATTCCTCGGGAAAAGTTGATCAGTATGATGAGTAGAGCCCCCCCGTTAACGGGTCCTACGCCAATTTTTTACACCCTGTATATACACTCGAAAAACATAACCCTCCTTCTGGCACGGTCGGATAAAAATACGTAAGTATTATATTAGACTTACATTACCACTGTTGAAAAATTCGCTCCACTCAGTCTCAGAAAATATATTCGTAACCGTATCGTAGGGTATCAGTGTGAGCAGCTTCGTACAAAGCACCAAGGTCCCGCAAATGGGCAGAAATATCAACATATAGACAGCCTGCAAACAATTAAACGTAAAACATCGCGATTTCACGGTAATAATCGGGTTAGCGTTCGATAGAGTGGCAGTGTTGCCAGATGCAAAACGCAAAATACAGATACAGTATAAACTTCAAAATTGTTCCAATACAAAACAGTGTCCCCATACAAAATTACCAAACATTATCAAAAATTCTGTGTGTGTGTGTGTGTGTGTGTATATATAAATTCTCAATATTCATTACAGTGCGCAACGGAAAGGGCCGCTACCTCCTATCCGGAAGGTCTTGAATCGAGTCCTGCCACGTACCAAGGTAAAGAGGTGAAAATCGCCTTCGCCGTTTGTATGAAAAGTCTAATTTACGCCGTGGGACTCCTCTTAAGGTTCATTACTGTTATTAGACCAAATCAAAAATTGGTCAAAATCGGTTAACGGTTAAGAGGTGAAATCGCCTTCGCCGTTTGTATGAAAAGTCTAATTTTCGCCGTGTAACTCTGTTATGGTTCATTACTGTTATAAGAGCGTCGGTGGCGCAACGCAAGGGCCGCTACCTCGTGGTTCAAGTCCTGCCACGTATCAATTTGTTTTCGAATTTCGATCTCATATGTACGTTTATCCGACACTCTTACGGTGAAGGAAAAACATCGTGAGGAAACCTGCACACATCTGCGAAGAAACTCGAAGGTTGTGTGTGAAGTTGACCAACCCGCACTGGGCCGGCGTGGTCGACTAAGGTCCGATCGCCCTAATTCAGGGTAGGCTCGAGCCCCCTCGGTGATGTCGTATATAAGCTGATAAGATATGAAATTAAAATATAGTAAATCTACTCTATTTATTTGCATCAGGCAAAAAAGAGTGGCACCAAAGTGGCACGAATCGCTACCTTGCCATAAGACCTCAATCCTTTGCTTAGCGCGACGAAAACTATCATCCACACTACGGCCAGGTTGAAGGCCACTTGGAACTTTATCGAACCAAAGTACGAGTTGGTGGAACCTAGGTTCCTTTGCAAAACTTCTCCGTGAAAGTACTGTGCTATAGTCTCCTGGATTTGGAAGGAGCCATTTCTCCAGGCAACATCTGGAAGCAAAAAACAATCGATTTAATTTGATTACAACGGCGCGTTTATTTCCTGTAGTTCGATAGAACAAAAATCTCCAGTAATTAACAAGTAATTGACTAAATGGTTTGTCGACCTTCATCGCGCTTCCTGCGTTATTTTTTGTGTAAACAGAAATCGTAAAATCATTGACATAGGAAACAGATAAAGTTTCAGTCTGTCTGTTTGAGGCTCTTTCACGCTATTACAACTGAACCGATTTCGCTGTGATTTAGCGTAGAGGGGAGGAGATAAAGGTACATAATTTTTATCCCGGAAAATTGCATAGTTTACAAGTAATCTAGGAAAAAAACTTAAGTTATCACTCGCGACCCCGCTTGCGGCTCGCGCACTGTGCTTCCTCGAATCGATAAACTATATCCACGCGGTCGATGCGACAGGCAGTAGCAATGATTATAATTCGCAACTTACCTTCAAAATTAAACTCGTGTGGCAACGCCCATTTGTACTTGTCGTTGGTGGTGATGAACGAGTCCCGGAAGTATACGAAGATCCAGGACAGTCCTATAATACTGTAGATGCCGGTCACGGCTTGTGTGATGAGTAAGGATACGCCGACTCCTTGGAAAATCGGTGATATCCTCCACATGTCCACTGGTCCCGACTCCAGCACTTGGCCCAAACACAAGTGCAGTGTAAACAACGGTATACCGATCAAAAATGACAGTATAAAAAACTGGATTATGAAGCTCGCTGTAAAACAATAATATTAGCAGATTAAGACTATGCCTCTTAGCTAGGGCGCGAAATTCAATGTTTTAAAGGGTTTTTTATCTGATATTCTTTATTTTACTAAATGTCTTATATTGCCGAAAGAATACAATTTCCCTTAAGCCGCTGCGCAGACAATGTACTTTTTGTCCAGCGGACAAAAATTACCGTTACTTTTAGAGTATGGAAATCAACTTTTTGTCCGGCAGTCTCCTATCTCTGTTATCTTTGTGCGTTATTGTATAGATTTCCATACGTTCTGTCTTCGCGAACAAATTGGACAGTTCTGTCCAGCGGACAAAAAGTTCATCTTCTGCGCAGCGCCTTAATTTATTGCGGATACGACACGAATGTCACAAAACCGTTAAACTCTAATTATTTAGAATGGAACGTCGTCGTATCCAGATTCCAGACTAAGCTTAGAACAATATTAATATTTTATTTTGCGGGAAAATATGTATTCTCTCGACACTACAAGTCAGGAAAACAAAGAATTTGAGATAGAGCCCCAAATAGCAAAAAAAAATGTATTTCGCTCTATAGTGGATAGCAATTTTTTTAAGAGTATGTTCACAAAATCGTTTCCTATACAAACTTGAAACTACTACTTCTTGGATATAGGTGGGCCGATTCTAATGAAACTCTATACAGCAAGGCATAAAATTCTAGCTTAAATATAGATCACATTTTTAAAAAAAATGTGTTGTTCAAATTTTAAAATTATATGCTGTAAGATCTCATTAATCAGCCGAAAGACGTCCACTGCTGGACAAGGGCCGCGGGAAAGAAGATTTCCACGACAACCGGTATTACGCTGGCCGTATCCAGCGGCTTCCCACGATCTTCAACAGGTCGTCGGTCTACCGCTCGAATAGTGTAGGATCTCATTAAGGAATAATAAAGAAAGGTGATTTAAGGTTTTCATAGTAATCTTAAAATTGGCTAATTTTTAAAATAAAGTATTACAAAAATGTAATCTATCCACAAACTAGAATTGCGTGACTTGCTTATGTGTATAAAGTTTTATTACAATCGGCCCATCCATTTTCAAGAAGTAGTAATTTTAAGTTTGTATGGGAAACGATTTTGTGAATAACGCGCTAGGAAAGCCTGACCAAATATATATAAAAAAATTAATTGATGTGCCTTTTACTAAGCTGATTAATAACTTGATTGTTTCAAATGGCAAGTTATGTTACGACCTAAGGTTATATTGTTATTATACAAGGTGACTATTCATTGACTGTAAAGTGGCAAGAGGCGATCCTACTTAGAGAAACCTTATCATCATATCAGCCGAAAGACTGCTGGACAAAGGCCTCCCCCTAGGATTTCCATAAGATCCACAACAACCGGTCCTGTGCTGCCCACATCCAGGGGCTTCTTGCGACCTTCACCAGGTCATCGGTCCACCGACTAGGAGGGCTCCCTAAGCTACGTCTTTCGGTGCGCGGTTACCACTCGAGAACTTTGGTGCCTCAAAGGCCATCCCCGTCCAATGACACGATTCTGAGAGCTGTGTCGATTACTTTTAATATCAGACTCAGTTTAACTTCACAATTAATTTAGATTGAAGTAAAGCCCTGTTCACAAGGAGAGCTACTATAGTCACACCCTGGACATTTCATACAACGGGCCAGATATGACATTTCAAAAAACAAATGACGGAACAAACAAGATGGCGGCGAAATCCTTTGACAACCAAACTGTAACCAATCTGTATCAATCTGGGTGACGAGGGGGTGAGGTCGGAATCTAGAGAGCGGCAGGGAGTGTCCATACTGTATGTTAGTACTAATATATATACTTTGCTGTAGTGGTCCATACTTAAACAGTTGCCGCTACCGCTACTTCATTGTTAACGTTTTCTACCGTTTCCATACTTAAGGTAGGGAGCAGTGCGGGAGGGGCAACCTTTGATGATTTCATGTAACAGCATTGAGATGCGGGCGCCAGGGCGACTGTGGTCTCGCGTCATCACGTGACGTCACCACACCCCTTTTGCACCTCTCCACTACTACAGCCTCCGTCGCGTTGACCGCCTCCGTGGCGTAATGGTTAGTCCATTCGCTTCACACCAGGAGGTCAACTTTGTAAGACTTGGTTTGGTTGGTGGTAGGGCATTTGCGTAGCCCGCCTGGCTAGCTACCACCATCTTACCTAAGTCTTGCCGCCAAACATCAGTGTTAGCATCATTGATGTGTTCCGGCTTGAAGATAAGATAGCCAGTTCCCCATTGCGTTGGGGAATCTTGGTAAGCCTGCTTCCATTTTCGGCATCATCGTCACTTACCATCAGGTGAGATGGTGCCAAGGGCTTACCAATTGTGAATAAAAAAGGAACCTACTGAGTTACGAGCGTATTCACAAAATTGTATCCCATAGAAACTTAAAATTACTACTTCTTTAAAAAAATGATAGACCGATTCTAATGAAACTTTATACACTTAAGCAAGAGATAGATTGCTTTTTCATAGAATGAGTGTTGTCACTAAATAATAGTGGTTTAAGGTTTTTATAGTAATTTTAGAATTAATAAAATAATATTTTTTAATAATAATAATAAACAATAATAATATAACATTTAATCAATTGTTTTATTAACAATCTTTTTTAAAACAAAGTAAGTATTTCGAAAATGTAATCTATCCACAAACCTTTTTTTTACTATTTAAAACTGTGTGTAAGTAAACACCTATTTAAAATAAATATATTTGAGTTTGATTTGAACTAGAATATCGGGACTTGCTTTATGAGTTATACACATCCATTTTCTAGAAGTAGTAATTTTAAGTTTGTATGAGAAGCGATTTTGTGAAAGCGCCTGGACCTGTAAGAGTAAAACATTCTGCCACTCCTGCTCTTAATGTGAATGATCAGTTCAGTAAGTTTTTGACCTTTCTTGAACTTGGGCGACTTAGTGTTGCTCGGAGCCTCCTAGGTGTGTAAACTACTTTTTTTTGTGTGTGAACGTGGATTTTTTCCCTATTTAGATAAACTTGGAATGTAAAACATTACCTAAATACAAAATTTAGAGAAACTAGAATATATTACAAGTATTTATTATTATTATTATATATTATATATATACAAGAATTGCTTATTTAAAGTATTAAGATATGTTTGCAAGATTCCTTACCTCCAAAATGTACGCTAAACATAGCAAATCTGGAGATGTTGAATATCCCCACAGTACAGCTGAGGCACGCCAGCATGGCACTCATCCTGTGGGGCCACACTCCAAACGGAGGGTCATCAGTCTCTTCATTTCTAAAGAAAACATATTCTATCAGCTCAATATATATAAATCCGAAAGAGCGACTGTCCGTCAGTTTGATACTCTTTCGGGCCAAAAGTATGTACGGATCTCATTGAAATTTGGTGGAGAACTAAGCAATTTGGAAAAAAAATACTTCCACGCTCGCGAGCCGCATACGATTCGCGTAGCGTAAACCTTCAAGTACAGTCATGAAAACGATATCCACGCAGATGAAGCCGCGGGGTAATGCTAGTCAAAACTAATCTTATCAGGGGAGGAAATGTCACAGTGTCACTCTTTTTTAAAGAGGCATTAACATAGTAACAAAAGTTGTGAAAAGTAAGAAAACCATTATCTCTTCACAAGGAAAACAGAATTGCATTCATAAAATTTACTTTGTGTAAGGTATAAGAAAATAGTGTGAAAATACTTATTTATCGGTACACAATCTTTACAACGAGCAAACAATAGAGTCACGGCTCACCTCTCTTCACTCGCGGCGGCGCTATTAGCATTGTGCGCGATAACGCCCAGAGATTCGTTCGATGAGCTCGAACTCGAGCTACGGGCGCTTCTAGAAGTGTTCCGCCCCGTCCACTCCCCCGTGACGTCACTCTCCACGGGCGACGGCAGCGACAACGTCCTGTTCATAAGCAACGCCCTCCGCCCAACTATCAAAGGCCCCGAAGCTCCATCTGTGCTCAAATTTGCAGCAGTCACTTGCAATTGTATCGGAGCACTCGTCGGCCGCATGTTCACATGATGCTCCAGAAACAGTATCACTGGCAATGTTAGTTGCTCACCGCCGGAGTCTTGCGCAGATATCGCGGGCAACACTATTGGATCCAGCCTCCTCATTGAATTACGTAAAGTCTCATTCGTTGTTCCTCCAGGTCTATCTGGTAAAGGCAATGCTTGTCTCTGTGTTTCAGATAGGTCTGTGAAACTTTTGGAACGACCCAGAGAAGGAAAATGTGGTCTTTCTGGGAGAGCCTGGTACGTCAAGTCATCTTCTGAAGGTAGGGCCGAAGGTCTGGCGCATACCACTTGTGTGTCATCATCTATTGAACTATAAGCCTCTGTTTGCTCTGTCGGTTCACCGATACATTCCTTTATCTTAAAAATGAGATCCCCTTCATCACTGTCTAAGTTATTTACGCTGTCATCAAAACGCGCGAGTAAAGACTTATCTAATACTTCATCTAAATCATTCAATATATCCATAAAATGGCATAGTGCCGTCGCTTGGAACTGCTCATCGTTTGTAATGTCACTGCACGCGCGTGATGTGATATTTGAGTCGGATTTGTAGCATTCAGGTATTGTCTTCTGTAAGTCTTCTCTGAGATCATCTTCGTCGTCGCTGCGGTCGATATCCTCGCTCAGTTGGTCGCTACAGTTATCATTACTGTCAGAGCCGCTGGAAACATCGCTTTCTCCACTGGTACCAGGTAAACTCTCTCTCTGCTCATATCGACCCTCGCAAGAATTGACGACTTCCATTTTAATAGCCTGACCTAACTCATAGCCAGCTCTTTGCGGGCCTAACCCTGCAAAGAAAAGAATTATGTATTTTCACAGCAATAAAAGTCTATTCCACAACATACTGCTCATGTTTCCACACTAATGATGACACACAACTTTCTTAAAATAAAAACAACACAATTAAATCAAAGTAAGCATACAATATTTTAACGTGACGATTTTCCACAACTTGTACATTGCAGACGAAGCCTGTATGAAGAGCCTACTGATTAACAAGTGAATTAGCAAGGCAATGAGATCTTTTAGCATGGTATCCCATGAAAACATACACCAATTACCACTTCAATGCAAACATTATTTAAAATGCGTTAGTTCCAATAACTTTGCATAATTATTCTACGAAACATAATTGCAACACATTTGTCGAAAAAAAAATTCATTTAGTCTCCACGACCATACAAGTAATTGTCTCAATGATGTACATACCTATTTTATTTTACTCTAATTCTCTTCCAGCACAGGGACTCTAGTTTGAGCCCAAATCCTGGAGTAATTACAATTAGTACATGTTTTTATTTATTTTTATATTTGATATTTCCATTTATTTTATATTTTTCTTAACAACAAATTTGTATTTTGTAATGCTATTTTTGTTGCTGGACGATCACTTTATTCTTTTGACGTGTGCTAATAAGAATCGTGCAACACCAGGCAACTGCTGTCTATCCCTTGGATGGATAGCACGATTAACTGTGCCACACGATGGATGAGAAATAGCATAAGGATCTAACATGAGATGGATAATGTGTAAAAATTGAATCTAATCTAAATCTATTATTATCTAAATTCACACACAGCATTATTTATTTATTTACACTTATAGAACACCAAAATTTATTATTATTATATCAGCTCATATACGTCCCCACCGAGGGGCTCGAGCCTACCCTGAATCAGGGCGATTAGGCCTTAGTCGACCACGCGGGCCCAGTGCGGGTTGGTCGACTTCACACACAACCTTCGAGTTTCTTCGCAGGCCTGTGCAGGTTTCCTCACGATGTTTTCCTTCACCGTTAAAGCAATCGGTAATGATATGTACGTAAGTTTTTGAAAAACTCATTGGTACATTGGCCGTCCAGATTTGAACCCGGTACCTCTGGTTAGATGGACCGAGTCGTTACCGGTTGAGCCACCGACGCTTTTACACCAAAATAATAGGGGTTTAAGTAGGAAATTGCCGATTCAGTTTTTTGAAGTTCAATGCCAATTTAAATTGAAAAAAGAAAAGTTATTGTTTATTATTATTGACCTTATGGTGACACTACTTATGGTCTTTTATCAGTAACTAGTGGCATGTACTTAATTTTCCAATTCCATTTGACCTTTAAGAAAACACCTATGTTCCATTCAATACTACGTAGCTCACGGGGCTACGTAGCATTGAATAGAACAAAGGTGTTTTCTTAGAGGTTAAATGGGGATATTTTTAGACTAGTTAATTATATTGTTTTTTTTTTAAAGTAACGAAATCTTATGCGGGGTATTTCCAAATATGACGAAGAAACTGCTGCAATAACTTTAGAGCTTTAAAATCTGTATTTTTAGCCTTTAAAAATGGTAATTTATTGAGTTGAAAATAACCGTCTTCATGGGTTTAAAGCCACCATGCTCTCAAAATATCTAAACAATAGGCACACATTTACCAGTTATTAATTTCCAATATCATGATATATATCCGATTTATATCAAGGCGTTTTAGTGATATATATCAAAATAAACTTTCGTCTTATTAAAAGTTCTTGCTGTTTTACTTTTACTCATTTTACTACTCAGTATAAACACTAGATTAATAATTGAAAGAATTATTACTAGGCTGATTTAATTTCTTTAAAGCTAGTAGTGTGCCTACTTGTTAATTAATAGTTATGATTAATTATACATTTTGAAAATACTGAGATACGAGTGTATCCTGTAGGCAAACTTTATACGAAAACCTAATAAAAAGAAAAAAAATGCAACCTTGTTTTTTTTTCAATAGCAATGTAATAAAAGTAACATAAAATAGATTAAAAACAGTAAAAAAGAAAAAAAACATATCAAATTTTATATATATCCGATATATATCAAATATTGATATATATATATATATATTCGGATATATATCATAAATATCTGATATTTTGATATTTATTATAATTATCGGATATTTTCGGACCCTGTTAATTTCTAATAGTCTAATGCTTTTTGAGAATTAATTTGTTTTAATAACTATTTTACATGTATTGAATAATAAAATGAGCATGTATTGTTTTTTAATTAGTTAATTAAGTTACTTATTTCTCTGCCCTTTTGTAAAATTAAGTATTTCGTGCTCTCCTGTAACTAAAGGTTGTCTGGAAGAGATTGCTTTTAGCAATAAGACCACCTACTGTACACTTCATTATAATAACTATATGTATTAGCTTTACGAAATTGTTTTGGTGTACTATGAGTGTAAATAAATAAATAAATATTTTTCTTAATATTTTTTTTTCTTTAAACTTTTTTATCCAATTGGCAATTTCATACTTAAACCCCTAATATAACAAAAGAGATACTTAAGTAAAAGAAAAATTAAAAAAAATTAAAATTTAAAAATGTAAACCCATTCATCATTCCCAATGTGTTTCATAATGTTATCTTTCAGCATACTTTTTATTATTCAATAATATTATTACACTACACAGTCTTCATGCAAACAATTTATCATGTTATTTATCAGACATGGGAATTAGATTCAATCTAAGTGATAGATAAGACATGTGAAGTTATTGCATAAGTAATGTAAAGTGTAGAAGCATGAGATAAGTCAGATAAATAACTATGTATGTAATGTAGAGGCAGGTTCCCCGCACAAGGTTTTTCTAAGATAAGTAAAAGTAATAAAAAATTGCTTTAACAATCAGATCAAATAAAAGTTTAAATAGACCCCACGTTAATTCAATGTGAAGCCAATCAAAACTACTCCAAATCTGTATGAGTGTACACGCACATATAGACAACAAAACTGGAGTAGTTTTACTCGATAGTATTTGCTAGACGTCGCCACAGACACGCACATACACACACCAATACATCACACATGTTTCAAAAAGTGGCTTCAACTTGAAAATTTGCAACATTCTATCTGAACCTCTTGGATCTGAGCTTTAACAGAACAATAACCAAAAATAAAGCTCCAATTGTTTTTTTATTCACTATGGAAAACCCCTTGGCAGCATCTCACCTGATGGTAAGTGGCGATGATGCCAAAGATGGAAGCGAGCTTACCAAGATTCCCTAACACAAAGGGGAACTGGCTATCTTATCTTCAAGCCGGAACACATTAATGTTGTTAGCATTGATGTTTGGCAGCAATATCTAGATAAGATGGTGGTAGCCATGCAGGCTTAGAAAATGCTTTTCCACCAACCATACCAAGTGTTACAAAGTTACTCTCTGCCAGGAATAGAACCCACCACCACCTGATGTGAAGCTAATAGACTTAACCATTATGCCATGGAGGTGGTGAAATCTTAATTCCGCATCACACCGGTTTAAAAAAATATAACAATTGGCAAGCCCTTGACATCATCTCACCTGATGTTTGGTGGCAATATTGGCAATATCTAGATAAGATGGTGGTAGCCATGCAGGCTTAGAAAATGCTTTTCCACCAACCATACCAAGTGTTACAAAGTTATTCTTTGCCAGGAATAGAACCCACCACCAACTGATGTGAAGCTAAGGGACTTAACCATTATGCCATGGAGGTGGTGAAATCTTAATTCAGCATCACATCAGTTAAAAAAAGTATAACAATTGGTAAGCCCTTGACATCATCTCACCTGATGGTAAATGACAATGGATGTAAGCAGGCTTAGCATGATTCCCTAAAGGAATATTTCTTTTTGCTGATGTGCCTAATCAAAATAATATGATTCACATGATTTAAATTCACTCGCTATCGATATATATAAAAATGAATTGCTGTTCGTTAGTCTCGCTAAAACTCGAGAACGGCTAGACCGATTTGGCTAATTTTGGTATTGAATTATTTGTGAAAGTCTAGAGAAGGTTTAAAAGGTGAATAAATATGAAAATGCTCGGAATTAAATTAAAAAAAAATATCAGTCAAAAATTATTGGTTATTGGTTTTAGGGTAGGGTAGTGTAGTGTAGGTGTAGTGTAGTAAGGGTAGGGTAGGGTAGTGTAGGGTAGGGTAGTGTAGTGTAGGGTAGGGTAGGGTAGGGTTGGGTAGTGTAGTGTAGGGTAGGGTAGGGTAGAGTAGTGTAGTGTATGTAGGGTAGGGTAGGGTAGTGTAGGGTAGTGTAGGGTAGGGTAATGTAGTGTATGTAGGGTAGGGTAGGGTAGTGTAGGGTAGGGTAGTGTAGGGTAGGGTAGTGTAGGGTAGGGTAGTGTTGGGTAGGGTAGTGTAGTGTAGGGTAGGGTAGTGTAGGGTAGGGTAGTGTTGGGTAGGGTAGTGTAGTGTAGGTGTAGTGTAGTTAGGGTAGGGTAGTATAGTGCAGTGTAGGGTAAGGTAGGGTAGGGTAGGATTGGGTAGTGTAGTGTAGGGTAGGGTAGTGTAGTGTAGTGTAGTGTAGGGTAGGGTAGGGTAGTGTAGTGTAGTGTATGTAGGGTAGGGTAGTGCAGGGTAGGGTAGGGTAGTGTAGGGTAGGGTAGTGTAGTATAGGGTAGTGTTGGGTAGGGTAGTGTAGTGTAGGGTAGGGTAGGGTAAGGTAGGGTGGTGTAGGGAAGGGTAGTGTAGGGTAGGGTAGTGTAGGGTAGGGTAGTGTAGGCTAGAGTAGTGTAGGGTAGGGTAGTGTAGGGTAGGGTAGGGTAATGCCACAGTATATATATTAGTACTAACGTACAGTATGGACACTCCCTGCCGCTCTCTAGATTCGACCTCACCCCCCCCGTCACTCAGATTGGCTGTAGATTGGGTACCAAACGTAAAGGACGAGCTACGCAAACACTTTTGTTCACTATATTCACTTTGCGCGCCGCTGTGATTTCGTTCACAGGAATAAAAACCAACCAGTTACCGAACGTAAAGGCCCAACTGAACTCTTTTTTTTCATACTTGTCTTATGTTGTAAACGAACACCGCTCGAACAAAAAACAACACATTCCGAATACACCATACACATTATGAGACTATAAAACATTGTAAATTGTAACTGCGACGTGGACGTATGAATTAACACTGAAAACTGCTATTATTTTATACATCTTTTAACACATTTTCCATAAAATTGCGAAATTGATAAGGGAAAAATCGACATGATAGTTTTGTTGCTTTGGTGTAGAGATGGGACGAAGTGAATGACTGAATGAATGATTTTGAACTGTTGTTGCGAGGTAAAATTTGGGTCAGCTTTGGGCTCAACTGTTCCATAGGGTACATCGATTTGGCAGTCCGCGATTTTTTGGTAAGAGATAGGCGTTAGCTGAACATCCCAAGGTTAGGAAACCAGCGGTTTTTGAGTTATGAATTTTTAAAAATTGTATTTTTAGGTACTCTTTGGTCTTTGTTTTGTGAGTTTATGTAGGACCAAAGATGACTTATTACTGATTGTATAATTTGATACCAAAGATTCATAATATGGGGTCCGCGAAGCCGGAAAAGCACGCGGGGCCGACTTGAGGGCGGGCAAACTTGGGGGTGACGCAACAACAGTTCAAAATCATTCATTCAGTCATTCACTTCGTCCCATCTCTACACCAAAGCAACAAAACTATCATGTCGATTTTTAATCTGTGACAAAATCCTTTATCAATTTCGCAATTTTATTGAAAAAGTGTTTAAAGATGTACAAAATAATAGCAGTTTTCAGTGTTAATTCATACGTTTACATCGCAGTTACCATTTACAATGTTTTTTAGTCTCATAATGTGTATGGTGTATTCGGAAAGTGGTGTTTTTTGTTCGAGCGGTGTTTGTTTACAACGAAAAGTATGAAAAAAAAAGAGTTTAGTATTCACACTGTTGCATTCAGTAAATAACTAACAATCATTTCGTGACCAATACCCCCGGTGTGATTCAACCCTACCTGCATTCTTGCCTATAGATACGTCAGTTATATATATGTATATCATTTCTCGCTCGTTTGTATGGAGTGTCCGGGGTGTGGTAATGCAGTGTAGGTGAGAGTAGTGTAGTGTAGTGTAAGGTGGAACGAAGTTCGCTGGGACAGCTAGTATTATAATAAGAAATTGAAAATGTTTGTGGTCAAGATAATTCTAAAGAAACCTTATTATTAGTTTAAACCTTCAAGACAGTTGTTACCTTAGTAACAAGAGCTGGTCTATCATACATCATATATATATCATAGACTTTGAGAAAGAGATCAATCAACAACTCAGCTGGGCAGCATTTGGAAAGCTTCACAATATCTTCACGTCCCAAATACTGCAGTGTCTTAAGAGTGTGTTGCCAGTGATGACATACGGAACTGAGACATAGTTGCATACTATAGGCCTCTTAAGATGGCTCAAGATCACCAAAAGGGCAATGGAACGAGCTATGCTTGAAGTTTCCCTATGTAATTGAATCAGAAATGAGGAGATCCATAGGAAAACCAAGGTAAACAACATAGCTCTCAGAATTGCTAAACTAAAGCGGCAGTAGGCAGGGCACATAGCTGGCCAATGGGGTAGTCAAATTCACAAGTGGCAACCAGAAGACGTATTGTGGGCAGGCCTCGCACGCAGTGGACCGGCGACTTAGTGAAGGTCGCTGGAGGCTGCTGGAAGCAGATAGCCCAGCACCGATCATCGTGGAAATACTTGGGGGAGACCTTTGTCCAACAGTGAATGTCTTTCGGCGAATATGATAATGATGATGAAAGAAATTTAAATTTTGTTTGTTTCATTCATGCAGTGTATTGAATAAACAATTTAAAATTGTAATGTCACCAAAAAAAAATTTATACAAATTAGGTTTAACAGTGCATTTTCTATGCAATTATACTAGGAGGTAAAACTAATTTGATAACAGTAATGGATAAATGCCAACCCTCTGATGTTAAATATGTCGGTCTGCCTGCGCAAAGTGGTTGCATTATGTACTTATAGCGCCTGAAAAACTAGTTATCGTAACCAAAAAAAAAGATAAGGGAAATGGCTGAGTAAGATAGAAAATGAAAGTACTAATTGTACTCATGACAATAATGCAAAAACTGACCAAATATTCGGTTGCGTTATGGAGCAACACCCGTTAGTAGTAGGAATAGCAAGTTTTTTCTGTGCCATGTTTCTGTACCCTCCTGCCTTTTCTTTTTTATGACATCATCGTTTTACGTTGCCATTGATGCACTAATTATATGTTTTTGATTAATTAAGAACATAAAATGTTTATGGAATACCAAATGAGTAAGTTTTTCTGAAATTTCAGAACAAGGGCTATTTTGTGAATTTTACCTCATTATTTATTTATGATGCTGTCAAGTACCCAATTCTGAGAGCTATGTTGGTTACTTTGGTTTTCATCATTTCTGATTCGATCACGCAAGCTCAGATTCAGCCCTCTAACAAGATTGAGCTGTGTATGATGCCCTACAACATTCACCAACCCGGATTTGGCCCCTATGTGTGGAGTATGGACTAACCTTCCCGAGCTTGGGAAGAGGCCAGTGCCCTAGCAGTAGGGATGTAATGGTTGTTTAAGATAATTGATTGCCTTTATTTCTGTAAAAAAAATTGCAGACATGCTATCTTAACAGACTTGTTTAAAATGGACTTTTACAATTATATTTTAACTTAGTTTAGTTACTTTTGAAGGGCTGCAGCGCACTAGAAAGGGCTGCCTGGTAAATATAAATCTTAAGCAGGCCCTATGCAGGCAGCCCTCCTACCTACTATGTACATTCCCAAACTTCAGCTTTCAATATAATAGAATTTTCTATGATGTGAGAGGAAATAAATGGTATGATTTAATCTAATTCTATTAATGTTTTTATGGAAAAATAAAACCTACAACTGCTTTACCAAACACAAGGAAATACAAATTTCATCTACTGTACCATAGTTACTATGAATATAGATAAATTTATGTTTATCTAGGTGTTATGAATGTTAACGATATCAAAGAAAAAGTTTTATGATTATTATCTTGCTAACCTGGTTTCCTCGGAGTCGGAACAGTTAGATCGCGCCGTCGTCGTCGATTCGAAACACGACAAATGGTTTTGTTTGTGTTCTGTTGTGTTGTGTGTTCACATTCCGCAATCTGCACTTGAATGAACTCGCGGTTTTCGAATGATACAAATTATCAAGCTCAAAGAATTACGAGCACCAAGCACACATCAATTTTATTTGCACTTTTGTTTGCTGTTTTCTTTGAAAACGAATTACGAATTTCTATTCTTTTTTTATATTCTCTTTGCCTACTGAATGTGGACTCTGCTTACGAAGTAACTACTTAGTAATCTGTGACTCTGCTCTGGATCATAGAACACTATTACTCCACAAGGGAGCTCTGGATTATGCGCGGATTTTGGATAGAGATGGAGCGGATCTTGGAGGAATACGAATGGAGTAGCCTTTACAGGCGATACCTCTCTGTCGAAAATTGCTGTCCAATAGGTATACACTCGGAGGAACAAGACTGGAGTAGGCATATTCGTAGTAGGTTTTTTTGTCGATATTTGCGGGGGGAGAGGTTACTAAGACCGTGCACACACAGATGCGAAAATGTGTTGCGTATTTACTATTCTAAATGTGCCACATTCATTTATATTCACACACCCATGGTGGGGTTACCCTACTGTGGCGAAGTTCACTGTTCCCAAATGTGTCAGTGATAATCCCCGTTTTTTTGCGATTAAAATAATAACAAACAAAAGTTCTATTATAGTGCTTAGCTTGTACATGCCAACGGATTCAGTGGAAAAACTTATCGGATTGTCTCAGTTTGGTGAGCGCTTTAGTAGGTGACTATAGTGTAGAATCAGTATATGTCTTAGGCGATTTCAATGCTCACCCTATTTACGTGGAACTTTCTCAGTTTTGCAGAGAACAAAAGTGGACATGTGTTGACGTAGCTTGGTTAGGCGTATTGAGTAATACCTATACTTTTGTAAGCGATGTAAATAGGTCTAGGTGCTGGCTCGATCACGCAGGCAGCTTTGGGTTCCGTCGTTAATGTTTATATGAAATATGATGTTTTATGGTCTGACAATTTTCCTCTCGTTGTTCATCGTAAATTTAATCATTTGTTTCCCAAATTAAGCAGTTTAAAAAACGTTGAGAATAATGATATATGGGGGTGAAAGGAATATAATGATCAAATACGAGTATATATGTATGGTTGCGAATGTAACAAAAGATTAAGGCTTATCGACTTTCCTGAAGAATTTAAAGAATGCAGCGATTATTATTGTGATGATCGCAGTCATGCGTGTGTAGTTGATCAATTGTATAATAATAATTTTACATGGACTTTGCGACACTGCAGTTTCTAGTCAAGTAACTAAAAACAAACGTTAAAAGAAAATGGCGGTATCCGGATGGAATACACGTGCCAGGGAGGCTCATAGGGAGGCGAGGTTGAAATTCCAAGTGTGGCTTGCTTACGGTAAACCAAAAGTGGGTCGTGTATTTCAGAAATATCTCATAGTAGAAAGGTACTAAAATCTCGACTGGTCTGCCTGTGAGCGTCGAGGGAGTTAGTGATCCGATAGAAATAGCTGATCTCCATTGGGATCAGCAAGGTCGTGGGTGAACAATTCTGAACTGCCTCACGGTACGGTGGAGACTCGGTTTTATTTCAAAAAATATAATGACGGTCATTAAGTTTATAATGACATAATGACGATCATATAGTCTCCTGGTCATGACGGCCTCAGTATTGAGCACCTGCGTTACGCTTGTCCTCATATCTATAGAGAACTGGCCCTGCTCTATAACTTTTGTATAAGTCACGGGTACCTACCGCCTGACCTTATGAGGACTATCGTGGTCCCTATAGTTAAAAATAAGACAGGTGATTTGTCAGACAGAGGGAACTACAAGCCTATTTCTTTAGCGACAACAATCGGCAAGATGTTTGACGGGCTTCTTGACGCACAACTTAATAAACACCTAAAGTTACACGACAATCAGCTCGGGTTTCGGCCCGGACTCTCTACTAAAAGTGCTATTTTGTGCCTCAAGCAGGCTGACCGAAAAACACCTGTATATGCTACTTTTTTGGACTTGTCAAAGGCTTTTGACCTGGTTTCCTATGATGTCCTTTAGAGCAAGTTAGAGAGCATAAATTTGCCTAGAGAGCTAATAAACATCTTCAGGTATTGGTACGGCAACCAGGTCAACAGCGTCAGGTGGGCGGGTAACTTGTCAGAAGCGTACGGATTAGTGTGGGTTATGACAGGGTGGACTGAGTTCCCCGGCTCTCTTTAATTTTTACGATATGATAGTCTCGCTTAGCAGTCACCATGTTGGTTTCCAATTCCATGCAGCCGGTAGATAGTACTATTTCTGAAAATAGTCAAATATACTTTTTTGATACACTCTCTGTGTAATTTAAATCAATTTAATTTGTGTAAGGATAGTACCAACAGAATTTTAGACTATGTTTTTTGTAACAGTGACTTTACAGTTACCGCCTGCGACGATCCCTTGGTACCCGAAGACGTTCAACATAAGCCTTTTAACGTATCTATTTCTTTAAGTTGTACTGAGTATCTTAAAACGAAATCCAGGATCAAATATATCTACGAGTCTGCGGATTATTATAACAGAAAGTTATGTCTAAATAATACAAATTGGGATATTCGTTCGAATAATAACACACTTGAGGCGGCTCTGGAATATTTTAATAACATTTTATATGAACTTCGTGACAAATATGTTCCTCACAAATTATTAACCCCCAATAAATTCCCACCTCGGCATAGTGCATCACTTATAAAAATACTTAAAGAATAATTCAAATACCTACTTAAGTTTCACACTGACGGTAAAACTGCGGATTATGATGCATTTTCACTTCTCAGTAGTAGGACTAAAGAACAAGAGCGAGAATATTACAGTTCTTACATTAAACGCACGGAAGATGAGATAGTAAAAAAAACCCTAAACTGTTTTGGTACCTACTTAGTGAAATCTTCAAGTAAAGGATGCAGCTCCCTACTGATACAGTACTGTATTGATGGGGTCTCGGACTTCTTCGCTACCTATTTTCAATCCACATTTCTCTCCTCGTCTTCTAGCAATAGTATTCGTACCTTAAATTGTGAAGACACCTATAATAATGTTTCTTTAGGTGATATAGAGATTAATCCCAAAATAGTTCAACGATAATTGGAGTCACAAGATGTCAATAAAGGATCTGGTCCTGACCATAATATAGTGCCCATCTTTGTTGTTAAATGTGCTGAATGTTTAGCATCTCCTTTAACTTAATTTTCCATAACTGAGGGCTATTTTCCAGAGATATGGAAATAGGCAATTATAACAGGCTGATATAAATTATCAGTTCTGTGCAATGCGCGCTGCAATGCGGTCGCATTACTGAGTTAAGGAATTAATAGTGATACATTATTATTAATTTACGTGTCGAGCGCGGCTCCCACCGCTGCTCGCGTCATGATGAGCACCTCCGACGCGCTGCTCATCGTCAACGAGCTCCTAGCGTACCTGCAGCAGAAGCTGGACGTGATGGACGAGCTGTCCGCCATCCACATCTGCTCCAACAACTTCAGCGTGAGTGACATCTGCAGCGTGCATCTGAAGATCTGCGGCACCTTCACTCCCCACAGAAGGGGCGATGAACATGGAAAGAAGACCCTTCAAGACATCATTAAGGTCCTGTAGGTGACGGACCCTGACGACAAGCCGTCGTTTGTGGCGCGGGAGCTGGCCAAACTACCCCCCGTCACGTTCAACCACGTCGACGTCACTAGCCTGCTGAAGGACATCGTGTCCCTAAAAAAGATTCTGGCCGACATGCAGGTGAAATTTAAAGCCTTTCAAAATACCATCCCCGAACTAGGCCAGCTGAGGCATCAAATTACATCGACGCGTTACGTGGAGCCCTCGACAAACAACCGACGTCGAGCTCCGTCATGTCAGCGATTTCGTTGCCATTGTTGATAGCCTGTGTCGCCACCATTTTAATAGGATAAATCTTTAAAATCACTGCTAGGAATCTACCACTGACGCGCAGTTGCGCACCGCTAGCAGTCGATTATGACCACTAGCGTTTGCAGGCGGAACATCGCGTTGTTCTCACCCGTACCTACTGTTCTCACTATGAAAGACGCGCTCTATACCTACAGGATGAATACTCTAAGTGTGTAAGCATTTACCGAGTACTTTATTATTCCGTGCGCCGTCCGTTTTTTTCTTTTATCACGTCATTTAATTTACGGAGTTTTTGGCGGGATATGTTGCGAATGCATTCGTAGTTTTATTTTACGGTTTTTGCATGGTTTCCTTCTAGAATTTTGCTCCGAACACCCGACATGCAGTGGGTGCAGTTTTGCGACCAGGTGTTCAGGATGAGGCTGTTACAAATGCTGTCAAGAACTCCAGAGAAGGTTTGTAATGCACTGGCTCTAATGTGGCTCTAATAGTATTTCAAATAAAAAAATGAATGACGATTAATAAGACTATGTCTAAAGAGCTTGTACCTAGAGACGTTTATATATTCTATAAAAAAAAATATTTAGAGGTTGCGTTTGGTTGATGAAATTATTTTATTTTTAGTAAGAGCAAAAGAGATAGTTAATAACTTACATGCTCCGTTACAAGGAGTTTATTCTAGTTAGGTCTCAGTTAGGTACAATTTTCTCTCTTTCAGTTGTTTTATGATACACACCATCACATTCACATAAGCAAAAGGTCAAAGTTTCTTCCGATAATATTCCATTTTTCTTGGTAACAGGTTGATGGTTTTCGACCTTATTGCAACTGCACAAGGCATAATATAATGTTACAAAAAATATCTTGCAAGATAAGTTTATGTAAATGTTTTTAATTTTATTTGCGATAAAAGAATCACTTTTGTACATCAGTCTATTCATACCGCTTTTGTAGTCGTAGTGCTTTTTATATTTTGTTCCTTTGTACAATTTAAAATCATGATTTTCCTGAAAGGAAGCAAGATAATTAGCATCAAAATGCAGCCAGTAAAGGTTCGTGTTTCTTTCTCAAACTAAACAGTTGTAGGTTTTTATGTCAGTCTTACACCAGTGGCTTTTCGAGAAAGTTGGGTGATCAGATCAGTCAGTTTCCTTATTAAAGGCATTATCTAGTTCATACATTATTGTTTATTTATTTTGTTTGTTAGCTTTTGAAAGCGATGGCGGCGTACTCGACGAAAGTTTCCCTGAACGAGGTGGTGATAGCTTCAGCAGTGAGAACTCCTATGGGGTCATTCAGGGGTAGTCTGGCAACCATGTCAGCCACAGAGCTGGGCGCCGTCGCCGTCAAGGCTGCGATCGAAAGAGCCGGCATTCCAAAGGAGGAAATAAAAGAGGTTAATTGTACCACCTACTTTCTATCAATTTACAGTTATTTAGTCCCATTTTTGATTGCCAGTTGAAAACAGTAGATTAATACTTTACAGTTATGTTGATTGTGTAAATGCTTGAGTTACTTTAATTTTGGTTATCACCTCTAAATGAAAAATGAGTACATATTGCATTGTTTACTGATAAAATGATAAGATAATAAAAAGTTATAATGACTCAATCTTGATGCTAGATTAATTCATCAAACTTTTTGCTATGATGAAAAAAGTACTGACTGAAAGTTGATTTAAAATTGGAAATTCTTTTCAGGTTTACATGGGCAATGTATGCTCAGGCAGTTTGGGCCAGGCTCCAGCTCGCCAGGCGGTCATATTCGCCGGTCTCCCAAAAAGCACAATTTGTACCACAGTCAACAAAGTTTGTGCATCTGGAATGAAGTCTGTTATGTTGGCAGCACAAGGCCTCCAAACAGGGGCCCAGGATGTAATTTTAGCTGGAGGTATGGAATCTATGTCAAACGTACCATTCTATCTCAAAAGAGGAGAAACAGCATATGGAGGCATGCAGCTAATTGATGGAATAGTATTTGATGGACTTACTGATGTTTACAATAAGTTCCACATGGGCAACTGTGCTGAAAACACAGCAAAAAAAATGAATATCACCAGACAAGAACAAGATGACTATGCCATTTCAAGTTACAAGAGAAGTGCTGCAGCGTATGAAGCAAAAGCTTTTGCAGATGAATTAGTTCCAGTGCCAGTCCCACAGAAGAGAGGAGCTGCTCCAGTTATGTTCGCTGAAGATGAAGAATACAAGAGGGTTAACTTTGAGAAGTTCACAAAACTAGCAACAGTCTTCCAAAAAGAAAATGGGACAGTGACAGCGGGAAATGCATCAACACTGAACGATGGTGCAGCTGCTTTAGTCTTGATGACAGCAGAAGCTGCTCAGAGACTTAACATCAAGCCCATTGCCCGCATTGTAGGTTTTGCTGATGGAGAATGTGACCCCATTGACTTTCCAATCGCCCCAGCTGTAGCTATTCCAAAACTGTTAGCAAAAACTGGTGTAAAGAAAGATGACGTAGCTCTGTGGGAGTTGAATGAAGCCTTTAGTGTTGTTGCTGTTGCTAACCAGAAACTGTTAGATCTGGACCCTGCCAAGATCAATGTCCATGGTGGTGCCGTGAGCCTCGGGCATCCAATTGGCATGTCTGGTGCCAGGATTGTGGTGCACTTGTGCCATGCTCTCAAGAAAGGGCAGAAGGGTGTAGCATCCATCTGCAATGGTGGAGGCGGTGCCTCTTCTATCATGATTGAGAAATTGTAAGTTGGGTTTGAAAGAGTGAATATCTATAATAATCAGATTATCCTTCTACTTACAAAACATGTATTATTTAATAGATATCTATTTTAAAGCAGGGTATAAAATTAAATGTACTGTAAATAATAAGGAAGTTGACTATTTATTTATTTATTTAAATAAATAAATAAATAGGGTATAAAATTAAATGTACTGTAAATAATAAGGAAGTTGACTAGGTAATAATAATGAAATATTTAACTTTGTAATTATAAGGATAATTGATTTGCTTGATTGAGCTGAATGTACTGTACATGACCAGATCAAAAGTTTTCTTGTGCCTTTTATTATTTCCTGGCTGCAAAATGATCTTTGTATTCTAGTGTCAGTAGTTGTAAGGATAACATTATTATGTATTGTTGAAAAGATCTTTTATTTTGTTTGTTTATCCATACCAGTCGCATAGTTGGTATTTTTTATCATACTTTAATGTTTGCGTTTTGGAGTATGACTATTAAAACATAAATTCTATATAATATTTTTTGTTTTATATTTTGTTAACGATTTCCTCATATTATTTATGTAGTTGTAATTTGATTTCAGGCCTGATGCGATGGGGGGACTGCCTGTACTCACAATGTACACTAAAGACCCATGTCCCTTATGTGAAATGGTCATGGAAGAATTACAGCCTTTCAAAGATAGACTGGTAGTAGAGAAAGTTCACATAACTAAAAAAGAAAATGTGAGATGGCTTAGGCTTTACAAATATGATATACCAGTGTTATTTTTGAATGGGAAATTCTTATGCATGCATAGATTGGATAAGAACCTACTAGAGAGAAGACTTAGTCTAATCGAGGAAGAAGTGAATTAATTTTAAGCACAACAAGCTCATATGATCAGCCGTAAGATGTTCACTGCTAGACACAGACCTCCCTCAAGGATTTCCGCGACGACTGGTCCTGCACTGCCCGCATCCAGCGGCTTCCCGCTACCTGCATTAGGTCGTTGGTCCACCGTGTGAGACTTCATTAGGTTGTTGATCCACCGTGTGAGAGGCCTGTATAGCTACGTCTTCCGGCGCGCGGTAGCCACAATATATTTTGTAGCAAGCTCATGAATATGTAATAGCGACTAGAAAAATTGGCCAATTCTAGTGGGGCTCGTGTGGAGAGGGTTCCGTACCATTCACTTTTCCATACGAAGGCTAAATATGTATATTATATTTAAGTAAGTACTAAGCTAAATTAAGGATTTTGTTGTTTTCCTGTAAACTGAAAGAGAGGCCCTATTTACCCTATTTTTATTAGCCTAGTAAGTAGTAGTATCGGAGATCAGAGGACGAGCATGCTCACTTTTCGTACGTTTTATTAAATATCTTCTAAACTATACACTTTAATGGTCCCTTTATACGATGGGCCATCATGGGCTAGCAAAAGGGACAAAGTTATAGATTAGAAGAGTTAAAATGTAAGTAGCTCTGTCCCTATCGCTGGGCCATGATTTGCCATCGTGTAGAGGGGCTCGAAAATTATACAAAATGTAACAACATTGGTGTAGGCCCCGTTAACTGGGGCTTCTACTCATCATACTGAACAACTTGTTCTATGACTTTGCAAAATTACTCTTCATACACATGGATCAGCTGATCGACTAATTTTGTGCATTCTAGTATGAAGGGTCCAAATTTTCTTTCGAGAATTGACTATGGGTTCCTTGGGGAAAGTTGTTCAGTATGATGAGTAGAACCCCCAGTTAACGGGTCCTACACCAATTTTTTTACATTCTGTACATATCTACCTACAAAAAAAATTTATATTGATAAAAATTTCACTTTTATACAATCCGACGTGAACGAATATCTGGCCGCACTGCACGCACCGCATTCCCCGCAGACCCCGCTGTCATCGCATTTGATAAGAGGAAATGCGGTCTAAAGAATAGGTACTTGAATTATAATGTTGCTGTCCTCCCTCCCCCAAACCTCTCCGTATAGAGCAAGAAAGGGAGAACCGCCGCGCTGTGCAATAAAAGATACTAAAATTGTCCGAAATAGCATTTCGTAGTCTTCTATTTCCTCCTCCAAAACTTGAGCAAAAATAATATTTTTTTCAAAAATAATTAAAAAAACGCTTTACCCTCTATGTTTTCATTTTATTGTTAACTAGAGGTCCCGGCGAACTTTGTTCCATCTTACACTACCCTACCCTACCTTACCATACCCTACCCTACCCTACACTACACTACACTACCGTACCCTACAGCACACTACACTACTCTACCCTAAAACTTTCTGACAATAACGAACTCAACAAAAAAGTATTAGCGAAATCGGTCCACCCATTCTTGAGTTGTGTTATATATAAAATAGAAGAAGAATAAAATATGCGTATTAATTTTTTGGTGGGTGTCCGAAAATGACGTTTCAATTGGGCAATTTTCTCAGTTTTTGGAGGCTCCTACTTCATGGGGAAAAACAAAACATAGGGGCATGGCCATGGTAGACAAAAGTTTGATGGAAAAAATATTTTTGCTCTATTGTCATCATCATAATCCAGGGAGGAAATTAGGGGACTACGTTTGTATGGAAAAAATGGCGTCCGCGTTTGGCCTCGCACATCTGTCAAGGGGGCGTTCAAGTATTACGTAACAAATTTGGGGGGAGGGGAGGGTCTTGTAAAACGTTACGAAGCGTTACAGGGTCGGGAGGGGGCGTTTGAACTACGCGTTACGTAACATGTTTTTTTTTAATAACGCGATTAAAACAGTAAATAAAATATTTTAGCGATTTTCCGGTACTTTTCGCCACATAATTATTATTTTACCTTTTAGGTAAAAATGGTCAGTTGGTGGTTACATAACGTTTTACTAGGGGGAAGGGGGGGTACAGGGAAACGTTACGGCGCGTTACATGCTGGGAGGAGGGGGTCAGAAATCTTCAAAAATTGCGTTACGTAATACTTGAACGCTCCCCAAGATATACAGATTAACTACTTATACTAGGTATGTGATTTTTATAAGACCTGCGTAGGTATTTTTAATCCTGGGTGTGGTAGTTCCTGTCTGTCCCCGCGAAAGGACAAACAGGAATATAAATTCCTGTCTATCTCTCCACGAATTAATATTCCTGTCTATCCCCGAACGGCTTTAAAATAAGTGGAAATGGCGGGTACTTAGGTAAATAGGGAATTTACTTCTACTATGCCAAGACGGTCGATGAAAACTAATGATTAGACAAAAACGTACATATTTACTTCCTTTTGTTTTATTTTTGGTCTGAATCATGATCATATCCTAAACTTCGAAGAATAGAGTCACTGCTAGTCGAATAGAAAAGTTTAAAACAGTGCTAGATGAAAAACTGCCCATACCAGATTTTGTTAATGAAGTGCAAGCCAACAGTTTTTACAATGATTTTTTTACAGTACTAGATAGGGAATTCCAAAGTATATTTAAGTCTAAATCCACAATCAGTAACATCAAATTTAAATTCAGTGTATGGGCTACTATAGGTATATACAAAAGTCGCCAAACTTTGTTTGAACTTTATGACAAAAAAACTAACACTTTTGATGAGAACTTTAGAAATTATGTGAAACAATTAAGCAGGTTTGCCACGTAGCAAAATCTAATTATCTGGCTAGAAAAGTAAATTTGCCAAAAGTAAAAAAGGTAATATTATTAGACAGTAATAAATTAGAATTTGTAAATACTACGGTGTTCCTTGGTATAACTTTGGATGTTTCACTTAAATGGGGACCACACATTGAAACTTTAGCGGGAAGGCTTAGTTCAGCTGCTTATGTCGTTAAGAAAAAAAAATTCGAGCGAGACCTACAGTACTCGCATATGATGTGTAACATGTGAGAAAATACTTTAGGTTAGTTAGATTTGATGACGATATTGTACCTGGGTGGCGGATCTGACAGTATCGAAAAAAACCGACCAAGTGCGAGTCGGACTCTCGTAAAGTAGAATTCCGCGCTTTCGCGACTTCCTGTTACACATTTCCGTCCCATTTCACGAAATCACTCCCACAAATTGCAGGAAAGCGAGAACAAAGATGTTACACATCAAAAAAAAAACAATCGAGACCTACAGTACTCGAATGCTGATGTGTAACAAATCACTGTTACACATTTCCGTCCCATTTCACGAAATCACTCCCACAAATTGCAGGAAAGCGAGAGCAAAGCTCATTCGTCAGATCGAATAGCGCGCGCTTTCGCGACTTCCTGTTACACATTTCCGTCCCATTTCACAAAATCACTCCCACAAATTGCAGGAAAGCGAGAGCAAAGATGTTACACATCAATAAGACAGTTAACGGATGTGGGTAAAGCGAGACTAGTGTATTTTAGTTACTTCCATAGTATAATGTCTTATGGCATATTACTGTGGGGGCATGCGGCTGATATAGAAACTATTTTCATCCTGCAAAAAAGAGCTATCCGCGCAATCTATCAGATGCGATCACGTGAGTCGTTACAGAATAAGTTCAAAGAAATCAATATTTTAACTGTTGCTAGTCAATTTATATATGAAAACATCATGTACGTTCGTAACAATTTGCATTTATTTCCTAAAAACAGTGACAGGCATAATTTGAATTTAAGAAATGTAAATAAAATAGATATAGCCTTTTCGAGACTGAGTAAGGTTAAAAAGTCATTTGTGGGGCAGTGTATAAGATTCTACAATAAAATTCCAGAAAATGTAACTAGTTTGTCGGAGAATAAATTCAAGACTCATGTCAAAAAAAAATTGTGCTCTAGAGGATATTAGAAAATAATAGATTATGTAAATGACAAAGATATATACCTAGGCTGTTTGATAAGTACCCGTTTACTAAATATATTAATATCACTGGCCGAAAATAAGTATACCACCTTTTTAAGCCATTTTTCAGAGGCGGGAAAAAGAAAAAAAAAATTCTTTTGTTTTTTTTCTCATTTGACAGCGATTTAGTGAAAGCGTGAACTTAAAATTGTTAAAATGGAGAAAGAACAGTATCGGTCTGTAATTAGATTCTTGTATTTGGAAGGAAAAACATGTGATGAAATAAAAGTAAGAATGCAAGCGGTTTACCATGAATGTGCTCCTTCTATGACAACCGTCAGATATTGGTATAACGAGTTTAAGCGGGGGAGAACAACCGTCTTTGATGAGGATAGCCCAGGCCGGCCAATTGAGGTGACCACAGACGATATGGTTAAGAAAATTGAAAATATCGTTTTAGCCGACCGCCGAATTAAACTTCGAGAAATCGTTGATGGTGTAAACGTTTCAATCGAGAGGGTACAACACATATTAGAAGAAAAATTGGGTACGAAGAAAGTATCGGCGAGGTGGGTGCCGCGTTTACTCACGGAGGAGCAAAAACGGAACCGACTGACTACTTCGGAGCAGTGTTTGGCCGTGTTCAAACGTAACCCGAAGGAGTTTCTGCGTCGTTTCGTAACCGTGGAGGAAACGTGGGTTCACCACTACACCCCGGAAATGAAAGAGCAGTCGAAGCAGTGGATTTTACCGGGTGAACCTGCTCCAAAGAAAACAAAAACCGTCCCATCGGCTGGAAAGGTCATGGCGACTGTTTTTTGGGATTCGCATGGTATTATACATATTGACTACTTAGAAAAGGGGAAAACGATAACAGGGCAGTGCTATGCTAATTTATTGGATGAATTTGACGCCGTCTTAAAGGACAAACGACCCCATTTAAAAAAGAAAAAAGTACTGTTTCATCACGACAACGCCCCGGCTCATTCGTCCAGAGTTGTGACGGCTAAATTAGCACAGTTACGCTACGAACTATTGCCTCACCCCCCGTATTCTCCAGATTTGGCCCCATGCGATTTCTTTTTGTTTCCCAACCTAAAAAAATGACTCGGTGGTAAGCGATTTGGATCAAATGACGAAGTCATTGCCGCCACAGAGGCCTATTTTAATGACTTTCCAAAATCATACTTTTTGGATGGTTTATTGAAGCTTGAGTATAGGTGGAACAAGTGTATAGAGTTAAAAGGTGACTACGTAGAAAAATAAATGCTTAAATACAAAAAAAAAAAGTTTTTTTTTGCCATGAACGGGTACTTATCAAACAGCCCTCGTATGTTGATTCTATAACAAATACCATTACCTGAGACAGTAATCTGAATAATGACATTATTTGTAATATAAAATATTTTTTTTTGTTTTGACTATTTAAAAGTGTGTGTAAACACCTATTTGAAATAAATTGTTTTGAATTTTGAATTTTTGAATTTATGCTACATAAACCGGATGGGCGGTATACAGCATACACATTAAAACGACTTGGCACGTAAAAACGACTTGGCACGTAAAATATGGCAGTGGTGTGAGTCTCGTAATATCTTTGTATTCGCCATATGTCAAATCTGCAAACAATATTGCTGATTATGGGTCTCGCCTGATTAATGTAAATACTGAATGGGAGCTCGCTGAATATGCTTTCGACCAAATCACAAACAGCTTTGGTATACCTGATTTTGACCTATTCGTGTATTCGCTAGTGTACAAAACACAAAATGTAATAGATACGCTTCATGGAAACTCGATCTTGATGCAGAAATGATAGATGCTTTTACATTCAGTTGGATTGATTTGAATTTCTATGCCTTTCCTCCCTTTAGTCTAATTTCCAAAATTTTGCAAAAAAAAATATTTCATAAAACTAGTGGCATCCTAGTTGTTCCGCATTGGCCATCACAACACTGGTATCCCTTATGGTGTAAAATAACAGTTTCTAAAACAATTCAATTCAAGCCCAATAGGCAATTTCTGTTCTTTCCTTTCAAGGACAGCCACCCTCTACATGCGAGGCTTACCCTGGTGGCAGCGAGGTTATCAGGGAGTCGTTGCGCAGGCGAGGTACTCCAAGTAGTTCGCTAGATATAATCATGGCTTCATTTGCTCAAAACACTTTCACGCAATATAATTCAAGCCTTTACTGTATCAAAAACAAAATTAATTTCTATGAATCATCGTCAAATCACATGATATCTTTTTTGACAGAATTATTTAATTCTGGTAGTGGCTACAGCTCATTAATCGCTCACATAACACATCGCTCCGCATTGTCCATGCTTTCAGGCAAAAATATAACAATAGACGACTGTGTTATAGGGTTTTAAAAGGAGTCTATAGATTGAGACCACCCAAACCTAAGTATGATTGATTATACATGGGACCCATGCTTAGTTCTAAATTACTTTGCATCTTATTTCCCTTATGATTCACAATTTTTAAAAATGACGGACATACATTAATTTTAACAAAATGTTTTAATATTTTACTATCAATATTAATATATTAAATATTATATTGTAGCAATATTGATACATTTTTAAATTAAAAATTTGAGTTCCTTTGACGACATCTCACTTGATGGTAAGTGACGATGTAGTCGAGGATGGTACTCGCAAACTCAAATAATGCCTATTCACTCTCGCCTTGAAGATCCTGATATGTATCATTTTATAGGTATGTTTGGGGTGTTTTTTTACGAATATGACATAAATTCTATAATCCGTATAATTGCCACGGGAACTCTTGAATTTTCTGGGATAAAAAGTATCCTATATATTAACCAGGGCTATAAGGAACCACCATACAAAATTTCATCAAAATTGGCTAGTTAGTTTTTGCGTGATGCCCGAACATACAGACAGACAGACAAAAATTCCAAAAGTTGTTGTATTGGCCTCTCTATCGCTAGTAATTTCCACCACAGTTATTATTTTCCAAAAATATTTCATGTACAGACACGGCCCCGTTAAAGTTTTATATCCTATTCATCACTCTTCAAAGCACTCAATATTGATATTGAACATTGCTTTAGATATAGTTAAAAAATGTAGTGGTTGTAACAATTATTTCTAGTCCCGCATCCCGGGACACATTTCCCGGAAAAAATATCCTCCGATTTTAGTCTCTGTTCTTCGAAGTTTAGGCATAACTAATTAGTAATCTGTGGTTTAGGTAAATAAGCCCTACCCATTCCTATCTCATAATAACACTGAATTCAAAGAAACGAAAGAAGACTATTTTTTAATGGTCTTACTGACTTATAACCATGGCAAAGTGATGCTTAGGTGACGGTCATAGATACCATTTTGTAAGTTTTGCTTGTGAAGGGTTGCCAGTACTTATGAAACATCTGTAATTTAATTTTATTATCTGTGGCAGTTTGGTTGTCATCCATCGCGAATCGCGATGGAGACGTAAAGTTATTGAAAAATCTTGCTGAATTTGACTATTTTTTCAATAAATATGTAATTTTCTACGCTGCTTAATTTTAGACACGGTACAGCAATAGTGACTACGTTATCTCTAATTCATCCTTCTTCCGTAAATAGTGCAAAAACAGTCCTAAAACATGAACAACTCGGCCATACAAACTCTGGAGGCTGCGGCCCAAATGATGATGGTAAGAGAAAAAATGGATCGTTTCCTTGTAAATAAAACCTTATCGTGCGTTATAAAATTATGTATATTAAATTTTTAGCCATTTTATCAAATTTTAATTATTTCTGATAACTTGGCCCTTTATCAATCTTGCACCCTTCTGTGATATTTTGTTGTAGGCACCGCCGAATATGGTGACATCTGATCAAAGACATCAAGCAGAACGTGTATTCCTAGAATTCAGAACCACCAAGAATCCATACCAATTATGTAGAGAGATACTCGAGAAATCCACATCAGACTTTGTGCTTTTCGAAGCTGCTGGTTTACTCAAGTCGGCTCTCATCCGAGAGTGGAGCTTGCTATGCGAGAGTGATATTTCTTCACTTAGAGAATATTTACTCAATTACTTATTGAGAAAAGATACTCCACCTTTTTTGAGAGAAAAACTCTTACAGGTAATTTTAATTCTAAAACACCATTTTCACCAATTTTGTTTAAAAAAAAGTAAGTACACTGCTTTTTTTTTCAGACCATTGCCATAATAATCAAAAGGGGCAGTGTGGATGATGCAGGAAGAGAGCGTAAGGCTTTGCTTGGTGAACTAGAGAAGATAATCCTTAGCTCACCGATAAGTCAGCAACAGCTAGCCTGTTCTTTAATTCTAGCAATCATGCAAGAGTATGCAATAACTGTAAAATCTGCTGACGTAGGCATGATATGGGAGGTGCACTTCCGGTTGAAGAAATCCTTTGAAGCTGTTGATTTGAAGAGAATATTTAGGTTTACAGTGGGAGTGCTGGAGCAAATAGTTCGTTCAGGGCATCGTCCGGAAGGCGAGCAAGCATTGCTCACGAAACAATTGCTGACGATTGCTGAAACAGTATTATGTTGGAGTCATGTCTCACCACATTTGTCCAAGAGACTCATTGGTGCTTTTGAAGCCATTTTTGAAAATGACACACCAGCATTACGTCTGAGCTTAAATTGGAGGGACACAATCATGCAACCAGAACTATTGCAATTATTTTTTGAAATCCACTTGTATGTGAGGTCAAACCCCGAGTTAGCCAGTCCCTCGCTGACCTGTTTAGTACAGTTGGCCAGTCTTTGTGGTGTGGTTGTATCTGCTAATAATTTGAAACAACAGTATTTGGAGAACTATGTGACCAGTTTCTTGAACATGATGGCCTGTATTGGCCAACCAGTGGAGAGAGAAATGTTGGGAATATCAGATATTTATAGGAAGCTTGTGCAGTTCTTCGCGCGGGCAATGATAGGTGCTACTCCACCAGCTTTTCTTCAGAACTTGACAACTTTGACATGTCATTGCATTAGAGGCTCTATTATTGAAGAAGGGGTATGTATGTCAATATCTTAAAAAAAATTAAAACAAGTTGTTTTCATAAAATTACCATCTGCAATATATTTTCAGGTAAATGATGATACAGTATGGAGGGAATCGCTAAATAAGTTCTTGCATACTTGGAGTTCATTAGTACATGATACTGATGGATACTCAAATGAAACTTTAATGAACCCGTGCATAGAAATCTTCAATACTTACCTGCAATGTAGGTTGGCACCTCCTGATGGAACAAGGTAACAAGAGAAAATAATATTATTTCTAATTACAAGATAACATTTTATCATTAGATCAGATAACATTTATTTTATTGGTTTCAGCAAATTTAAGACAATTAAAAAAAAAAGTCTTTTAGGGCTTCGTACTTTGAAACCATCCGTCTCTCCGTACATTATCCATCTGTCTGTCTGTCAAGATGGGGGTATCAAGTTGAAATTAATATCAAATTCTTAGGTCTACTACAGTCCCTAGGAGCTGTAAAAAATTCAAGCTTCTAAATCAAAGCAATAAAGAGAAATGATGATTGTCACATGTTTTGATATTTGCAAATAAATCAAAACCTACAGAGTACTTCCCGTTGACATAGAATTATGAAATTTGGCAAGTAGCAAGGCATCACAGATTTAGAAAAGGAAAAAAAATGTAAAAAAAAAGTGTAGTGAAATTACACAAAAAATGTATTTTTGCAATTATAAATTACATTTGCAGTTGGAGAAAAGCCATGACCTATATTGATGTATGGGAGAACTTTTTTATTATTAACACGTTAACACGTTTTTACTATGTCACCTTCTTCTTTGTCTGTCTGTCATTCAACTTGCAACTCAAATTTCAAGCACTTCCCGATTAGCTATCCGGCTGAAACGTTCGGGGTAGTTAGCAACTTGAGGACAATGCATTCTAAACTTTCTTATTTGCCTGTATGTCTGTCTGTTGTTCTGGTTAGAATCTTGCAACTGAAATTTTTAATTCCGAACTTTTCCCGATTAGATATCCGGCTGAAAGTTTCAAGGTAGCTCACAACTCGGTGACAATGCATTCTAAACTTTTCAGATTGTCTGTCTGTCGGTCTGTCGTTCCGGGTGAAATCTTCCAACGGATTTTTTAAATACTTCCTATTATGTGATCATGCTGATAGTTTTACACAGCCTCGCTTCCGATGTCATCCCAATCATCATTACAGCTCATATACGTCCCCACCGAGGGGCTCGAGCCTACCCCGAATCATGGCGATTAGGCCTTAGTCGACCACGCGGGCCCAGTGCGGGTTGGTCGACTTCACACACAACCTTCTAGTTTCTTCGCAGGCATGTGCAGGTTTCCTCACGATGTTTTCCTTCACCGTTAAAGCAATCGGTAAGTATGTACGTAAGTTTTTGAAAAACTCATTGGTACAACCCGGTACCTCTGGTTAGATGGACCGAGTCGTTACTGGTTGAGCCACCGACGCTTTTCATCACAATAAGTATATTCAATTTGTCTGTTTGTTGTTCCGGGTGGAATCTTGCAACGGGATCATGCTGAAATTTTTCGCACAGCCTCAGTTCCGATGACAACACAATAAAGTATATTCAATTTGTCCATCTGTCTCTCTGTCTTTTGTTCCGGATGGAAAACTAAAAGGAAAAAAATATTTAATTTAGATTAAAAATAATCTAAAAACCAAAAAAATAACGTTCCAGGGGTCTTGATGATCCAAGAGGACATACACATTTAAAACACACCACCGACACATACATACTTACAGGTGAATTCGAAAAACGTGGGGCGCATGAAACTTAAGCTTAGGTTTTAATATCTTAATAGAAAGATGCGTCCCACGTTTTTCGAATTCACCTTTAAACATTTATGTGGTGGTGGTGTGTGTTTTATGTGTGTATGCCAAGGACTTACCAATTTAAAAACAAAAAAGTATGTCCTCTTGGTTCATCAAGACCCCCGGAATGTTATTTTATTCTTTTTAATACACATAAAAACATGGTTTTTAGATTATTTTAAATGTACATTAAATTTCAACTACAAAGTTTGTCTTTCAATCCAATTGCTCTACTAATCTTCCTAAGTAGGATTGTTCTATCCCATATCTACACTTACTACATACAGTCAGCAGCACTTCCTAAAATTGAAGTGGGATCTTATGCGCCTCATCATCATCCTCATGAAGGCCTCCCCCAAAGATTTCCACAACAACCGGTTCTGAGCTGCCCACATCCAGCGGCTTTACATGACCCTCACCAGGTCTTCAGTCAACAAAGTGGGAGTGTGTTCCCTTCTAGAAACCTTTACTGCCCCAACCCCCCCTTAGGTTTAGCAGTTCTGTGAGCTAGGCCAATTTCTTTAGTTCGGATCGGATTCCCCCTCTTATGGACCTACAGGATATTAACTTACATAACTTATTTTTGTTACCAGAGGTACAGAGAGTAATGATGGCTGCGGAGACGAGATAAAGGATGATTTAGAGGAAGACGAGAGGAAACTTCACTCGAATGTACTGTTAACTATTGGAGCTATCGCCAGGAAAGCTCCCGCCCACTGCGCTCATGTGCTTTTCACTTTGCTACAGGATAGGAGTAAGAGGTAATGAGAAATATTTTGGTTCATCTGTGAGTTAAACTGGGCTTCTCACAAAGCCTCTCCATTAATGGAATTCTCAAGTCTTAATCACTAAATTGCCCTACTACTGGAATGTAAAAAATGAAACAAAATCCTGTGCTTTTAAGCACCTGTACACTAAAAAAACCGGCCAAGTGCGAATCGGTCTGGCACTCCGAGGGTTCCGTACCTCCACACCCCTCCACACAACGACATAGTATAATGACAATGATACCTATTCACATTACAAATAAAAGACATCAACGGGAGTGACAATAGTTTGTTTTTTTTGTCATTCAGTTGGGACTCTAGCACGAGTACGACTCACACTTGGCTGATTTTTATTATTTTCTGGTTTACTTCAGTATTAGTACTATATAATTATTACACCAAGCTTCACGCTTGTATGTATTACCGTTCTTATGATACAGCTCAATCAAAAATACTTCTAAAGATGTTTAAAAAGATACGTTTTTTGTATGGATTTTCCCCCTTTATTTTACCAATTTTTCGAATTTTTAGTATTTTTTGTTATAGCGGCACCAGAAATACACATTCTTTGAAAATTTCAACTGTCTACCTATTACGGTTCGTGAAATACAGCCCGCTGACGGACGTACAGAAGGACAGACAGCGGGGGCTTAGTAATAGAGTCCTGCGTTGCTACGGAACCCTAAAAACTATGACGTCACACCTTTTTTGACCTTTTTTCGTGTCAGGCACAATAATTGTATGGAACCCTAAAAACTATGACGTCACGCTTTTTTGGCCTTTTTTCGTGTCAGGCACAATAATTCTGCCAATGCTGGGAAGTAATAATAACAGCGATTGAGTTTTTAGAACAACGGGTCGTCAACTACCCTATTTCCTTGAGGGCGCGGGTCGTGTTTAGAGAGTAGGTTGTCATATACGACATGGTGGGAAGATTAGGCCTTACTCCACACACAAGGATCATGACTGTACACATGGTTCTTTTCCATTTGTTAAAGCAAACCAATATCAGTCATAAATGTTGTATGAAGTCATTCTAATATTGTAACTCATGATTTCTATAGTATTTATCGAAAAGACTTTTCAGAGTTTGGCCAAGACTTTACCAAAGTCTTTGCCTCAGATATTTGTGAACACAAATTTAAGTTAAATTTTTTTTTGCTATACGTTTGAATAGTTTTGTCAAACATTTGAAGCTATGTCTGTGGCGCGTAGAAGGTACATGAATGGCTTGTTTTTTTGTAGGTTTTAACTCAAACTCAAATAACTCTTTATTGTACATCAAAATAAATAACAACTAAGAGACGTACAATTTAGGCGGTCTTATCGCTGAGAGCGATTTCTACCAGACAACCCAGTTTTATTTAAGTAATTATTTTACATTAATGTAAGTTTCGTTGTGTCTTACAAGGTTTCTGTTTCCCTTTGAACTTCTATTTACTTGAAAAAACGCAAATTATATTTACCCCTGTTGGTACATTTTTAGGGTTCCGTATTAGGTAACGGGACGCCTACGCCGTCCGTCTGTTCGGATGTACGACCATTAAAAGGCTGTATCTCCTGAACCGTAATAGGTGATTAAATGAAATTTTCATAGAGAATGTGTTATTATGGCGAATTTATTAACAAAGTTAACAAATATTAAAACTTAAAGAAAAGTAAATAATTAGGGGAACATAGAAAAAGAAAGAGAAAAAAAATGTTTAAAGGATTTTTTTTTGTTTTTTTTTTCTATTGTAAAAACGGTAACACATACAAGAGCGTGGTGTGATTATAGTACAAACTTTAAAATAAAACAACAAATAATGAAAACCGGCCAAGTGTGAGTAGTACGGAGCACTAAGAAGCCCTAACTAAATGAGAAAAACTTTTATAGGTACATACAAGAAACATGTGTTTTCAGGGAGTTTTGTTTCTGCTCTATCGTAAAAACGGTAACACATACAAGCCTCATACTTGGTATGATTATAGAGAAAACTCTAAAGTAAAACATTTATTTATATAACCGGCCAAGTGTGAGTAGTACTCGCGCTAAGGAGCCCTAACTAAATGAGAAAAAAATTGACACATACAAGAAACATGTGTTTTCAGGGAGTTTTGTTTCTGCTCTATCGTAAAAACGGTAACACATACAAGCCTCATACTTGGTATGATTATAGAGAAAACTCTAAAGTAAAACATTTATTTATATAACCGGCCAAGTGTGAGTAGTACTCGCGCTAAGGAGCCCTAACTAAATGAGAAAAAAATTGATACATACAAGTAACATGTGTTTTCAGGGAGTTTTGTTTCTGCTCTATCGTAAAAACGGTAACACATACAAGCCTCAAACTTGGTATGATTATAGAGAAAACTCTAAAGTAAAACATTATTGATAAAACCGGCCAAGTGTGAGTAGTACTCGCGCTAAGGAGCCCTAACTAAATGAGAAAAAAATTGATACATACAAGAAACATGTTTTCAGGGAGTTTTGTTTCTGCTCTATCGTAAAAACGGTAACACATACAAGCCTCATACTTGGTATGATTATAGAGAAAACTCTAAAGTAAAACATTTATTTATCTACACTCATGTCGTAAATCATTCATTTACTTATCAGAAACGCTAAGCAAATGATATACCTTTCGATGGAGCCGTGACTAAGGATCCATACAAATTTCATTTCGTTATCGCAAAGTTGTAACAAAATGAAGTTTTTTTTAAATTTTTACGCAGATGCTTGCTATTTGAGCACACTAGCGTGTTTCGGAACGCAACCTTGGCGGCGCGCATGCGCGGTGCGATATTACTGCAAATTTATTTTCGCGCCATTAACGTTTGTATTTTTCCTTATGCAGTTTGTATAATATGTAATTCGTTATTCGTTGTAATAAGTAAGTCGTTATTACAAGTTTTTTTACTAAAAACCCAGTAAAATGTCTGAAACTGATAGTGATATAGACGAAAATTTGACACCCCCGGATATTCTTGAAACAGCAACTAAAATAACCTTTAATAATTGTACCATACAAAATGTCAATAATTATTACAATAAACAATGATTACTTTATTTTGTCTTTAATTTAAATTTGTTGTATGAGTGTAGATAAACTATTGTATGCAACTGTACATAATTAGTATTTAACACTCGTGTATACTTTTATGAAACTCGCTGCGCTCGTTTCATAAACCACACTCGTGTTAAATACCCCTCATTATGCAACAGTTGCATAAATAGCTATTATATAACCGGCCAAGTGTGAGCCGGACTCGGGCTAAGAATCCCGAACTGAATGATTTTTTTTTATTAGTCTGTCTCATTGATGTCTTTTTATTTATAAATATATAATACAAATTTTTAATGTATTGTATAGTGGTAGGATGGCGACAGCGCACCGGAAAACGTAGCATAGACAGGCCTCCCACTTGGTGGACTGACGACCTGATAAGGGTCGCGGAAAGCCGCTGGATGAGGGCAGCACAGGACCGGTGGAAATCCTTGGGCGAGGCCTTTGTCCAGCAGTGGAAGTCTTTCAGCTTATATGATGGTGTAGTGGTACGAATCTTTCGGTGCGCGAGTGGAACTTGCATTTGGCCTTTTTTTTGGAAAAATTACTAATGTCCGTCTAAACATGCAAATTTTTTGCAGGCTAGAGAGTCAGCTACAACTGATGCATATGGGCAAGTTGCTAGTCAGCGGGGGCGAACAACTGGTCAACTTGTTTGAAGATTTGCACTGGATCCTGATGATAACGGGTAATTTTATAAATTTTAATGTTAAAGGACATTGAACCGAACCTCATAACTATAAGATAAATATACTTTATTGCACACCAAATATACAAAAATGAAAAAAAAACTTATTAACTAGCAGAATACACAATGATATGCAAAGGCGGACTTATCGCTTTAAGCGATTTCTTCCAGCTAACCTTTGGTGAATGGAGGAGACGAGAAAGTGGAACGATAGCGGGTGGGTGCATGTGCAACTAACTATTCGCGTAACTATAACGTATAACCTCTAAAAAATTCGCGTTTTCGTGTACACCTTTCTAACAATCGTAGTTTAGTCCATTCGCATATAAAATTAAATCTCGTATGTTTTACCACCGGATAAATACAATGATCAGAAAAAGTTATTGATGATGAAAAAAGAAATATAAAGACAGGATGAAAAGTGTTGATAGCAATTCATTACTCATCATTCATAAGTATATTATTTAACCGCCTTCGTGGCGTAATGGTTAGTCCATTCGCTTTACACCAGGAGGTCGCGGGTTCGATTCCCGGCGGAGTCAATTTTGGAAGACTCGGTTTGGTTGGTGGTAGGGCATTTTTATAGCCCGCCTGGCTAGCTATCACCATCTTATCTAAGTCTTGCCGCCAAACATCAGTGTTAACAACATTGATGTGTTCCGGCTTGAAGATAAGATAGCCAGTTCTCCATTGCGTTGGGGAATCTTGGTAAGCCCGCTTCCATCTTCGGCATCATCGCCACTTACCATCAGGTGAGATGATGCCAAGGGCTTACCAATAGAGAATAAAAAAATATATAAGAGAAAAAAACGAAAAAAAATAAAAAGAAGAGAATACGAAAAGATAGTCATCGTCACAGAGTCCGAAGTAATACCAAGGAACACCGTAGTATTTACAATTTCAAATTTATTACTATAAAATATTACACATTTAAGTATTGTCTTTTTTACATTTGGCAAGGAAAATTTTATACATTTTGTTTTCTTAGTGTTTTATAATAAATTGTTCACAGCAGTAAACCTGTTCAGAATCTATGAAAGGGTGTCGTTTACTTCGTCAATTTTGCTTTCTTTCCTATTTACCTTAAAAATAAGAGAAGTATCATTCGCAAAAAACACAATATTTGAGAGATGTTGCCACAGATTTGAACAGAAGGATCCGCCCGTCTCCATATTTTAGTCAGATTTTCTTCATACATGCAAAAAGTAGCGCCATCTGACATAACTTGTACGAACTAGCGTGGGCGAGAGTTCATGTGACATTGACTGACGTGCCGAGTTAAAAGAACCTTGATAGAATTGTCGCTTTAAAAATTCGTTTTTTTAATTTGTTTAAAAAAAAATACAATGTAAGGTTACTTATCGATGATACGACATCCCATGTTTCTTTTTAGCCTTTCTTTTATGATATTTACGGCCTCTTACAACACAATGAGGCATTTTTGTATGGAATATTTTTCCACCGCACTGAACAATGTCCCGCAGACGACTGAGTCGCGAGTGTGCGAAACTTTCGATTTTCGCACCAATTCGCTGGGCCCATTAGTCGCGCGCGTTGGCCGGGTCCTTACGCCAGTAATATATAAGTCATTGGATGTTGCACTATAAATAGCAAATTATTTATGTAAACTAGGAAAACATAAGGCCATAATATGAAACCCTGGCGAACACCCGAGATGAATTTGTGCCATTTTCACTTGAACTTTTTGTGTTCTGTTGTCCAAGTACAAATTTAAAAGACTGAGAGCCCCTTCCTCAACACCCCAATGCTTTAATTTTACAATAAATTTTTAATTTTCAATACAATCAAATCAGCCAATTGTCAGAAAACACTTATAATACAGTGTAAACTCTATATAGCGACACTCAAGGGATTTTGTGACGTTATTGAGAGTTTTCGTTATACAGAGAATAATTAGCGTCAAAGTAAACCAACTGGAGCCAGAAAATTTTGACGTTTCAAAGAGTGAATCGTTATATCGAGTGACGTTTTACAGAGTTTACACGTTGTAATTTAGCAATAAGCAAAATCATTGTCTTTTTAAATAGGCTAGACATATCTTCATCATCATTATCCAGATTTTTTTCAAATATTTTCTGGCCTGGGAATATGCACGGTGCATCCATACAATCATTTTGTTTAGTCAGCAACCACTTGGGCCCAGCGCGGGTTGGTCGACTTTACACACACAACCTTCGAGTTCCCTCGCGATGTTTACCTTTACCGTAAGAGCGTCGTATAAACGTACATATGAAATCGAAATTCGAAAACACATTGGTACGTGGCAGGACTCGAACCACGACCTCCCGGACAGGAGGTAGCGGCCCTAACCGTTAAGCCACCGGCGCAAAATATAAACTTTTTTTTTCAAAATGTGCTATCATTCAAGGAGTACCGGCAAAAAAAAATAATTAAAAAACTAAAATCCGGCGCCAAAATGAAATTCACTCAAAAGTATGAAATAATATGATTATAATTAGATACACGACATTAACCAACAATAACGAAATCAAAGGTGGGTACGAATTAAATTAGGGGCCTAAAGTTTTTTTTTTAAGTCGGTGTCGGCAATACCATAAGTATAATGTGTGTTGGTATTTTTATTTTCTTTATTTTTAGTGATATTGCTATCTATCTAACAACGTTAAACCCAATCACGCAATAATCGGCAATAGGAACCATCAAATCATAATGCATGTGTTTCATTAACAGATACAGATGTGGCTTCCATCATCATCTCAACAGCATGAAAGTTAAGGAGTTAAATCTTCTGTCATCAGCTCATCTGAATAATCTGAAATAATACAACTATCGGTCTATACATACCTACGTAAAATATTTGAAGAATTATCCTCCAACTCCTAACCGTTAAGGAGTTGTACTTTTCTTCATCAGCTCATCAACATGAATACTTTAATAATTTTAGAAAATACATGAAACACGTAAAACGTGCCTATAAAATTTGAGGGTTGCCGTCGATTTCCCTGGGATCCCATCATCAGATCCTGACTTGGTGACAATGGGGTCTCTACTCTTTCAAATAAAAAAAGAATATTGAAAATCGGTTTACAATCGGCGGAGATATATCGCGTAACAAACATACAGAAAAAAAAAACATACAGTCGAATTGAGAACCTCCTCCTTTTTGAAGTCGGTTGAAAACAAACAACGTCTCACCCTAAACGTTACCCCTTCTCCGTTCCGTCGTGGGTAAAAAAACAAAGTTATTTTTGAAGTCAGTATGTAGGTATATTTTGTATAGAAATACTATAAACTTTTTACAAATCCATTGCTCCTAAACCAAGAAAAGCCTACTTACATGTGGTAATATTCCTTTTAAATTAATTATATGCCCTACTATTTCCAACACCATCGTTTTGCTGGTAGGGGCTGGAAAAATGTATCTCTAACGGGAGTCACAACTAAAAATTCTTTGCAAACCTTTAATAGTTTTGAAAGACCTTTTCAACGATACCCCACACAATATATATAAAAAAAATCCCCCCCACTTTACATGTAAGTGAGGTGAGGAACCCAATTTTTTACACATTTTATTCCATATGTTTTTATGTGTCACACATTTGTATAACCATACCAAATTTTAGCTTTATACTTTATATATGAGTATCATTGACTAGCTATTGCCCGCGGCTTCGCTCGCGTGGGCATCGTTTTTATGACTGTCTTTGAGGGTGAGTGGTGCGCGAGCGTAGATATTGCTTATGTCACTCAAGAATGTAGCTTTCTACTGGTGAAAGAATTTTCAAAATCGGTTTAGTAGTTCCAGAGATTACTTTCTACAAACAAACTCACTAACTTACAAACTTTACCTCTTAATAATATTAGTGTAGATTAAAACGGATGTGACACACCGACGGATGGACATAGCGAAACTGTAAGGTTATCTAGTTTGGCAACAGTACCTTAAAAACTTAATTATAATACTCTTACAGGTCATTTCCTAGCGGTGGATTGCACGGAAGGCGAGACAGTGATGGTTCCCCCAGAGATAATGCATTTCAGTATTATGGAGAACGCAAATATAGAGGCTTCTTTGCGCTACTTGGTCGGGGAGAGCACTTCCACGGAAAATGTGGATCCGGTCCTCAAGTAAGTGATTTTAACCCATGCCACAGATGATAATAATAGTACAAGTACAGATGAAGTACTCGCAATGACGCTTTAAATAAATAGCAACTCTCGCTACGCGGTAATAAAGAATAGTCTAGTTCGCAACCGCGGTTAGTTCTTGCCTCCCCGTGCAGATGAAAAAGCGGCCAAGTGCGAGTCGGACTCGCGCACCGAGAGTTCCGCACCACCACACGACTACTCCACCCAAGTTTAATAATAATCAGTGTTCAGTATTTGAATCGCTAGAGCACCGGACGGAGACGCACAAACACAAAGACGCATTCATTTTTAGTTTTTTAAACTATTAAGACAATCGATCCCCGTCAAAATCTCAGCTTCGATTTTTAGGGTTCCGTATCCAAAAGGTAAAACGGGACCCTATTACTGAGACTCCGCTGTTCGTTCGTCTGTCACCAGGCTGTATTTCATGAACCGTGATCGCTAGACAGTTGAAATTTTCACAGATGTATTTCTGTTGCCGCTATAACAACGAATACTAAAAATTAGAAAAAGTGAAAGTCTCCATACAAAAAACGTGAATAAACTAGTGCCATCTAGTATGATGATACGGAACGCTTTGTGTGCGGTTCTGACTCGCACTTGGCCGGTTTTTATTTTCTCGAACCCGTAGTACGGTACGTATGTGCGTAGGGTAGAGGAAGTATTAGGTCAAAAAAAAAGCTATTCAAATTTTTATGAAAATGTGTTCTACTATTGTGTTGTTTATCATTAGCACATAACGAAAAACTTCCATAAAAACGTAGTTCTGCTTTAATACAAAAACTACATGCCAGATTGAATCCAAACTTTGCAAATATATTTCCGTTTTATATAAGTACATCGAAAACTAATTACAAACATCGATATGTATCTACTCAATATATTTACAAAGTTTAGATTCAGTCCTGCATGTAGTTTTTGTATTAAAGCAGAACTACGTTTTTATGGAAACTCGAGCCTCCTGGAGACTCTTAATATCTCAATTCGGGCTTATCAATTATAAAGAAGAAATCTGGTATATGTCATATCGTCAGTGAGCAAACAACACCGCGGAAGTCGAAATCTACTACTTTTAAGGAGAGACAAAAAACCGTTTCATTTCTTATGTTCCTTATTAATTTGTCTGAATTATTGTAATTTGTGATGTAAATACTGCTCTGGATACTTTAAAAGCATTAAAACTGTACAATTATGTATAGTTCTGCTTATAATTAACTCGTGCGGTGTTGGTCGTAAATAAAAAGGACTTAGGCTGTGTTTGAGTTGACTAGTGCGGTTTTGGTGTTATGCAAAAACTACTTCGGCTGTATTGAAAACTGAAACACTGCAAAGTAAAATTAATGAAAACACATGAAATTTATAGGTATTATTTATTAGATATAGGTTAGTTTTTATTTTACGTACGGAGGTTATGTACCAATTCGAAAAAATTATCTCAACCTCCAATCATTAAGACTCATGTAGGTACTTAAATAATCATAATATCAGTTTCCGAAGCTGTTTTCAATCAACAAACTTATTTATTACTTATCTATCATAGGTAAACATTGTCATATCTACTTACACAGCCAAAAGAAGGACACTCTTTCTCTTTTATCTTAGGTAAGTACCTACATAAGTTTATACTTATTTTAATATAGAAACTTTTATCATTGTTTAACTCACATTTTGTATTTATAAGCTAATAAAACAGCTATTGTTATCTTTATACTTATTAACTAGGTACTAGGTATCATACTTAACTACACTTTTACCAACAATCTCAGTATGTATACCTGAAGTCTGTGCTTACCAAAGTTCAAACATGATGCTTAATCATGTGGCAATTGATCATAAAAAGCATGACATCTTTCAGGTATTACAGATTTCAAGTCTTGTAAGTCTTTATATCTACGATTAGAAATTGGAATTATCTCCGTAAACTATAGGCTTCTTTCCTGGGCTATGCGATATCTGAATTTCAGCAATGGAGGCCTATTTGATGGAAGGTGGGGATGGCAGTGCACACACCAGAGACACGGGGGCAATTGGTGTCTGGTTAGCAGCATTTAAGTTTTCTTTGATGGTAGTTGTAAGGGATCCAGAATGGGGTGAAATGGAGGCTTCAGGCATCGCATCGTTATTAATTGTTACTGAAAAAAGGTATGAAAATATCAGTAATTGAAAAAAACTTTTAAATTAAGTAGGTAAGTTAATAGATTTATTTCGGAATTGAATTCTTACATGGACTTTTTCTTTGCCAGGTTTTTAGTATTTTGACGAACACATTTTCTCTTGCGTGTCTTTTTAACAACCGGTGCTTCACTCTTGAATGCCTCATCAACAGCCGGTGCCAAACAAGAGTACCTAAGCACTTGCGGCGACAAAATTTGTAGCAAAAAGTCACAGCGATAGTGCGCGCATCTCCATACATATCCATGGACCAGGAAATTTTCTCATGTATGCAAAAGGGGCATGTATTAGACAAAAGTTTCAAGTGCGCGCTATGTAGACTTTCATAGTGTGCTGGCCAAGGTCTGGCGTATAGATAGGCTCATGGATTCATGGAATCGCGTGAAAAAAGCGTAGGTACTTACCAAGCACAGCCTTGCTCTTCAGAGTATTACGCTTGCGTGTCTGCATCAGGCCCTTTTTAAACAACTCTTCTATGATTTCATCATCACTGTCGCTGTCGACTTCCATGATGGCTATTGAAAAATTTGGGCATTTGAATTAAGGAATACAGCTCAAATGTAATTTTCTACACAAAAACACCGCTCAAGTAAAAAGCAACATAGCTCAAGTCATTAAAAAAAGTCATCGTAACACCGCGTAAGTAAGGAACAAACTTTTAGATAGTTTTCTGTTTTATTACTCAGCAGAATTTACACAAATGTTATAAAAATCAATGACTTACCTATTATTCTGCTTTATTTCGCACTATTACACACTTTGTAGCACTATTAAACTAATTAAAACTATATTTTTACCAGCGCCGGCTGTTCACTGCTAAAACAATATGGCGAAATGATGACTTACGCGCTGTTACACGGAAAAATGAGATGCGCGGTGTTACAGTTTTCGAAATAGCGGCTGCTGATTGGCCAATATGCTTGTTTCTAATAGAAGGATCGACGCGCATTCAAAAACTCTAGCGAATGGCATTCAAAGGTCCAAACCGCCAAATTTCGACTTCTGCGGTGTTGTTTGCTCATCGACGATATTATAATCCAACTTCTTCCTTGGAAACCGTTTACTAAAACCAAGTTAACTTATGTCAAAATGTTTAGAATTATTTATTCTTAGCTAATATCCATCCTAAAAGAGTGGTACTTATAGTTATTTATGATACAAGGGTGGTAAAAAGGTAAATAACCATCCTTTCTTCACAAAGGTATGACCCAAAGATAATCTAATCAGCTAGCGTTATGTACTGACCTTATGGACAAATTTAAGAAAAAGTAAAAACGTGTGCGGTAAAATAAATTTTACGCAACAGTAAACTAGCACATAAAGTACCACTTTTCAAGCAAATGTATTGAAAATTGTATTTTAAGTTCACACAGGTATGCCTCCCATACTTTAAAGTCTCCTAACACCCGGTAAGGTTGGCTGGAAGAGACCTCTTGTAGAGATAAGTCCACCTTTGTACACGTCCTTTCTAAGTTCTTGTCATTTAAATGTTTGTGTACAATAAAGAATATATATATACTTACCAATAGCTAACTTTTAATTTTAATGTGCTAATAAAATATCTGATGACATTTTGTACCACGCTGACGACAAACCGACAAACACTTGAAACGTAACAATGCATATATTGATGACTTGTTAGATAACAATCAATGCTTTTGTAAGATAACCACATTGAAAACGTCTTTTGTTCCTTATATTCTAGTTACATGAACCACAAGTTTTAAGTAGGTCAGTTTAAGTACCTTGTACTAACGGAAAAATAACTATTCATGTGTACGAAGCAATGTTTTGCTAGCTTTTTAGGGTTCCGTACCAAAGGGTAAAAACGGGACCAAAGTATATATATTAGTACTAACATACAGTATGGACACTCCCTGCCGCTCTCTAGATTGCGACCTCACCCCCTCGTCACCCAGATTGATACAGATTGGTTACAGTTTGGTTGTCGAAAGTATAGGATTTTGCCGCCATTTTGTTTGTTACGTCATTCCTTTTTTGAAATGTCATTTCTGGCCCGTTGTATGAAGTGTCCAGGGTGTGACGGGACCTTATTACTAAGCCTCTCTGTCAGTCCGTGCGACAAAGGCTGTATCTTTTAACCTTTGATCATTATTTGATAGTATGTGCCCTAATTTAGGGTAGGCTCGAGCCCCTCGGTGAGGACGTGCATGAGTTGATATGATAATGATGATAAATATGTGCTATTATGGCGGATAAGTAACAAATAAAAAAAGTTAAAGATCAAAGTATCGAAGAAAAGAAACGTAAGAAATAGGTTTTTATTAAAGTTTTTTTGTTTATGCTCTATCAGAAAACGGTAATACATATAAGCGTCAAATCATAATACATATCATACAAAAATAATCCTGTCGCTCTTGTTGATATATTTTGATTTAAATAAATAAGTATCATTGTTGTAGGTACTTTTTTTTAATGTTTTGAACCGTCCATCGGTGCCCGAGTCCGACTCGAACTTGACCGGCTTTTTTTAAACGACTGTTTAGGCAAGCATATTGTATTGCCTATACTCTGCTAAGCCAACAATCGCTTACTTTCCCGGCCTCGTCACTAATGTAAAATCAAAGTATACAGGGTGACTGGTGAGTAGTGCAAAACGTTTAAAGGGGATAAACTACATCTAATTTAGAACAAAAAGAGTCCTATTAACTGGGGGTCGGAAATCAACGGTTTTCGAGTTAAAGCCCATTTAATTTTTCAATTTTATATGTAAAACGAGTTTGTTTAAATGTTTTGTGATTTTCCAAAACAAAAACTAAAATTTAGTTGACTTGCTAAATACGATAAAAACTTCCTTATTTTTCATCTTTCCATTAAAATAAAAATTACAAATGAATTGCAACAAAAAACAATGATTGTTGTCAAAAGGCTGTCTCAAGTCCCATACTAATTTATCCAACAATTTTGTATGAAAAAAATCAAGTTCAAATTTTTGGATGAGCTTGTGAATCAAAGTTAGTCGATGATGGTAGAGGGTCATAGATTTCTGGTAATGCGAAAAACATCATAAATCTTGGAATAAAAAAAAAATCTTGAACATTTGTATGGGATTTGAGGCACCCTTTTGACAGGAATCATTGTTTTTGTTACATCTTATTTGTATTTTTTTTTAATGGAAAGATGATAAAATAAGGAAGTTTTTATCGTATTTACAAGTCAACTATATTTTTGTGTTTTTTTTGGAAAATCACAAAACATTTAAACAAATGCGTTTTACATACAAAATTGAAAAATTAAAAGGGCTTTAACTCGAAAACCGTTGATTTCCGACCCCCAGTTAATATGACTTTTTTTTCTAAATTGCATGTAGTTTATCCCCTTAAAAGGATTTGCACTACTTACCAGTCACCCTGTATATATTAGTACTAACATACATTACGGACACTCCCTGCCGCTCTCTAGATTGCGATCTCATCCCCTCGTCACCCAGATTCATACAGATTGATGACAGTTTGGTTATCGAACGTATAGGATTTCGCCGCCATTTTGTTTGTTCCGTTATTCCTTTTTTGAAATGTCATTTCTGGCCCGTTGTATGAAGTGTCCAGGGTGTGGTAATGTACTATTAAACGTGTGTAAATCAGTCTTCGGTTCATATAGTAGGTACAGGGAATCCTAGTTCGGGGCCAGATGACGGGCGGCCGACAGTGTGTGATCAATTTGCCCCTGTATTTTTTTTTATAGTTTGCGCTTGTACATTTGTATGTTAATCGACTACTGCGCATTTAAGATCAATGTTCAACTAACGTGCCGGGGTCTGTACCTAGGTATATACTATAAGGTTTTCTTTAAACCAATATTATTGTCCTGTTTCAGGTTGTTAGGCGAAATTTTCCGTATAAGCGCTTGGGAATGCGCCGCTTTAGAGGCTGGTTTGGGCACTGTGTTCAGTCCCGAGCTGTCTGCCACCATATCGTGGCTGTTAAAGATATGGTCCAATTCGTATCTGATGCCGCCACCGGCTATGTACTCTGAGGTAAGTTTATTATATCTACTTTTTTTTACTTGTATAATAGCGGCCCTTACTTCATTCATACCCTATGGGTCGGTAAGTGGGGACACTATATCATAAATCTGGTGGTTAGCGTATCTGGTAGATCTACGAGAGGGCTTGTACTTGTAGAAAGTAGCAAAACGCTAACGGCTGGCCTGATGAAAAGTGGCTTCAGTTTCCTCTATAAGGTTTTTTGCCACCAGGGAAGTTATAAGCGCTTTGCCGATCCTTGCGAGCTATGATGGAATGCCTCATTTGCCGGTAATTGCGCTGGATAGTTAGTATCTATCGTTAAAACTGTAATACACACAAGCGCGAAACTTGGTGCGATTATAGTAGAAAACCTAAAATAAAACAACAAGTAATAAAATCGGCTAAGTGTGAGCCGTACTCGCGATAAGGAGTCAGAACCGATTTTTTTTCTGTCGCTCGCTTTAATGTTTGAAATAAATAGGTGTTACTGGTGTGGTGGTACGGAACCCTCGGCGCGCGAGTCCAACTCGCACTCTTTTCCTGTGTTTTATTTTCATTCAAAAGGTATCATTTCAGAGCATGTTCTTAGACATGTTTCATGGTGGTAGACCACCTGGGAGCGCTGCAGCAGCCAGGAATGTTGGCGCTAATGTTGCCATTTATCTCGAAAACTACTAAGACGATTCCCTTATGGTTTTTTGCATTTGAAAGGTATCATTTCAGAGCATGTTCTTAGACATGTTTTATGGTGGTAGACCACCAGGTAGCGCTGCAGCAGCCAGGAATGTTGGCGCTAATGTTGTCATTTATCTCGAAAAGTACTAAGCCGATTCCCTTGTGGTTTTTTGCATTTAAAAGGTATCATTTCGGATCAGGTTCTTAGATAGGTATTATGGCGGTAGACCACCAGGGAGCGCTGCAGTACAACCAGATTGGTCGGCGCTTGAGGGCTTCTTAGAATCTATTCAGCCGACTCCGATGCGATTTTTTTGCATTATATAGGTATCATTTCGGAGCAGGTTTTGAGACATTTTTTACAGCTGTAGACCACCAGGGGGCGCTGCAGCAGCCAGGATTGTGGCGCTTGAGGGCTTTTCAGGAACTATAAATCCGATTCCGCTGCGGTTTTTGCTTTGTGTAAGTGTCATTTTTACCAGACTGCCCAAAAACTGGGGTTGTGTTTTTCGGGTGTATGTATGTACTCGTATGTTCGTTTCTTTGGCTGAGCCTGTAGCCTAAACGGTTTGATGGATTTTAAAGTGCGTTTGTCTTGATCACAAAAGTGACATAGGGTTCATTTCAACCCAATTACCCAAAAAAGAGGAGTAATTTTTTTTTGCAGTCGGGATTTTAATTTTTATAAATTGACTAGCTGTTTCCCGCGGCTTTACCCGCGTGGACCACGTTTCTATGACTTTTCGAGGGTGCGCAGTGCGCGAGCCGCAAGCGGCTCGCGAGCGTGGTAAAAAGTGGCCTATGTCTTAAGCCAGGTCCTAATCTGTCTACCTACCAAATTTCAGCCAAATCCGTTCAGTAATTTTTGCGGGAAAGCGTAACAGACAGACAGAGTTACTTTCGCATTTATAATATTAGTAGGGATTAGGTTATTCAGACCAAGGCTAGACATATTTTGCAGCCGTAGACCGTCAGGGGACGCTACAGCTCAATAAAAATCAGAAAGCAAGCATATGTAACAAAAGTTTGTGAAGAATTTAAGAATCTATGAAATACGGACAAAAAAATCTTTAAGAGTTAGGCTTTAAATTGGAAGGAGAACTTACTGAACGTAGGTACTCTCTGATAAGATAAAAAACAAAATAAAACTTTGAATAAAAATAAATGTTTAAAAAACTAAAAACCGACTCAAAATGAAATTCACTCAAAAGTATGAAATAATATTGATTTACTTAGATACACGAACTTACCAGCAATCACGAAATCAAAGGTGGGTAGGATATAAATTAGGGGCCTAAATTTATTTTTGAGGTCGGTACCAGCACACAGCTACTTACATATCAAATGTTTTAGATTCAATGGCATTGCTGACACCGACCTCAAAAAAAATTAAGCCCCCTAATTTAAATCGTACCCACCTTTGATTTCGTGATTGTTGGTTAATGTCGTGTGTCTAAGTATATTAATATTATTTCATACTTTTGAGTGAATTTCATTTTGAAGTCCGTTTTTAGTTTTTTAAACTTTTATTTTTATTTTAATTATTTTTAGTGATGATGCTATTTATCTAATAACGTTAAACCCAATCACCCACTCGCCAATAGGAACCATCAAATCAAAATGCATGTGTTTCACCAGAGAAAGATTCCTGTCGCCTCCATCATCATCTCAACAGCATGAAAGTTAAGCAGTTAAATCTTCCATCATCAGCTCATCTGAATAACCTGAAAGAATACAACTATCGGTCTATACATACCTACGTATCTGCGTAAAATATTTGAAGAATTATCCTCCAACTCCTAATCGTTAGAGATTTGTACCTTCCTTCATCAGCTCATGAACATGAAATGATTGATGATAGAAAATACAAGAAACACATAAAACGTGCCTATAAAATTTGAGGGTTGCCGTCGATTTCCCTGGGATCCCATCATCAGATCCTGACTTGGTGACAATGGGACCCCCTCGGGAGTATATTCTTTCAAATAAAAAAAGAATTTTGAAAATCGGTTCACAATCGGCGGAGATATCGCGTAACAAATATACAAAAAAAAAACATACAGTCGAATTGAGAACCTCCTCCTTTTTAAAGTTGGTTGAAAAGTCTACGAACGTGTGTTAACGTACTTGAAAGAGAATTAATGTATGGTATGTCATTAGAACATGAAAACAATATGACACTGACATCACCCGGTGACGAGTATAACGCGAGTCTGCCATTGCTCCCCTCAACCATATTAGAGGGAAAGGAACGACCCATCTCCCGATGCGCCATCATCCGCATGAACATTTAAGCGAGCATGCACCACTCGTGTCAATAATTAATAAAAAAAAAGTATATATTCAAAAAATACTTGACTTGTCTTTTTGCTTCCACGTCAATTGGGTATGCTAAAAAAAAATAATGTATTTTTTTTAATTTTTTTTCTGATGGTTTAGACCATTTTGAAAAACTAATTTGAATATTTCATTTTTTAAGCCTCTAGATATTTTTAAATATTTTTATAAATTTTGAAACCTTGATGACGTCATCGGTTCACATTACTATGAAACGAACAGCCCTATTTCACTCAAGTCACTCAAGTCAATCATTCCCAAAGGTTTTTTGGCGGGATTTGTGGTAGACGCATTCGTAGTTTTATTTTGTTGTTTTTTCATTGCACCGGCACTAGCATTACAAATCCAACAGCTAAGGAAGCCTAAATACGTCAGACCTGGCTGTATGGTCTTAGTAACCTTTGCCTTTTCCGAAACGAAACTATCACAAAGCCAACAACGAAACGTCAAAGTCAAAATTTACTTGTCATCAAACATCATAATCTATGTATGGACAAGGCCTTCAGAGTTTAAATGTTTTTTAGAACCACAATAAAAATTGGACCTCTAATGAATATCTTACCCATTTAAGTATTTAATTTGAATGACGTTCTAATAATATTTGATTGTTTCAAACGTAGTTTTTGGTGGATGATAAATAAATAGTGCCTTTTTCAGTGCTCGACGAAAGCTCGTCCTCAAATGCAAGGTCCGTAATTGATATGACAAGTAAGAGTGCACGTTCCGTTCAGTGGTGAAATAAGGTTTTATTGTAAACTCGTGACGTCATAGGGGTCAAATGAAGGTTATTGTCCTTTTCCGATTTTTTTACGCAATCTTTTACTTTTTCGAGTGGAAAATGAAAAAATATGGCTTTAAATAAAAATATCTCGAAATGGTTTTTTTATTTTCATGGCTTATAAAAAATTTAGCATACCCAATTCTTACATTAGATGGTTGTCATTTTATGATTATTAAACATGATTTGCGTTGATAGAAGAAACAATGTCTACCCAAACATTTTTGTCATTTAAATATTCGGATGTCTTATAATAATCTTTTTTACAAAGAGTTCCTTTGACACAATTTTTAAACTGTTTTTCTGACAAATTTAGACATCATCGGGTATTTTGTTATACATGAGTGTACATTGTCCCACGAAGGACATTGGTTTTGCTAAGTCTGGTATAAGTTAGTTGAAGTTTTTTTTTTTAACAAAAAAAAAGAATGTTGCAAAATGATTCTTGATTTTAATATCATTTCAGATGTCTCCAATATTGGAATGCGCGTTCGGCCGCGGTTCGCGCGGCGTTTCGTGGGTAGTGTCTCGGATGGCCGCGCGCGCCCGTACCTGCTTGCGCTGTCTAGCGACGCAGCCTGTGGCGGCCACACAGGCTTTACAGATGTTAACCACACTGGCGTGTTCGCAGCACAAGTAAGTTTCCTGGGTAGTGCCTCGGTTGGCCGCGACCTGCTTGCGCTGTCTAGCGACACAGCCTATGGCGGCCACACAGGCTTTACAGATGCTAACCACACTGGCGTGTTCGCAGCACAAGTAAGTTTCGTGGGTAGTGCCTCGGTTGGCCACGACCTGCTTTCGCTGTCTAGCGACGCAGCCTGTGGCGGCCACACAGGCTTTACAGATGTTAACCACACTGGCGTGTTCGCAGCACAAGTAAGTTTCACGGGTAGTGTCTCAGTTGCCCGCGACCTGCTTGCGCTGTCTGGCGACGCAGCCTGTGGTGGCCACACAGGCTTTGCGGATGCTGACCACGCTGGCGTGTTCGCAGCACAAGTTTCGTGGATAGTGTCTTGGTTGGCCGCATCTGCTTGCGAATCCGCCACCACCTGATGTGAAGCTAATCCACTTACCATTACGCCACGGAGACGTTTATACACCAAACATTCTCTGCTAACTAGGTGAACGTTCACCAAGATGACTTCCTCCTTTTCTTTCTTACTTTTTAGTGGAAACCAGCAAAGATAGAAACTTTGTTTCTACAGCTGAATTAAACATATTGTAACTACTCTAAATAAATAAATCAATTAAATTGACTTCATTATTGAAGTCATTTCGGAGCCGCTGGATGCGGGAAGCGCAGGACCGATCTTTGTGGAAATTCTTGGAGAGGACCTTTGTCCAGCGGCGGGCGATTTTCCGCTGATATGATGATGCTAATGACAAAATCATTATTTTTACAGACAAAAAACTCTTGCGAGCTGTGAGGAATTCCTCGCTTTGGTCAATTGGGAGGCATCCGACAGCAATTTGCCCGGGCCGTTGAGAAAAGAGCTACATCGGGCCTTTGCTATCGCTGCTACATACGCAGAAGGTAAGTCGCTAACACATTAATACATTGATCTACTTAACAACAAGGGGGGTGGGGGGGGGGGGGGGCGTCGCTCCGATTAGCTTTCAAGGTAGCTTCAACATTTCTCTTTCTCTTTAAGTCATAGCCCACGTCTCGCAACCATATTTTTTTTTCCTTTTCATTTCTCATCAGGTGAATCTGCCTTTTGCCCTACCTAAATGAAATATGGAAATATAAAATAAAATATTTTATCTAGCCCTGCAGTTTATCTCACCTGTAGCTGTCAAATTTGACAACTCATTTTTTTTATTCTTTTTTAAGTACCTAAACACATGTACTATAGTGTGTAGTGCGGTCTTGGGCCCGTGCCCGTCTTGGTATGCGTAAATGCATTTTCCCCCTTCCCTCCTCCGCATACCGAAGGAAAAAAACTTAACAACCCAAAACGTTCCCACTGCTGGGGCATGGGTCACACACGGGGACCAAGTCCGGATTGGTGGAGGTTGTAGGGTAACTGGCTGACCGACAACGAACAGCCTAAACAGGTACACACCTAGTGACAAGAAATTTGGCGCAGGAGTTGCATAAATAATGTAGGTGAGAAAGGATTTCTGAAAAAAAAAATGCACTGCACACCCTCAATGACAGTCACTAAAACGGTGTCCACGCGGGTGAAGCTGCGGGCAGAAAATCCTGAATAGGTAACTTTCGCCTAAGCGATCTTAGCTCATTGACAGCAACCACATGGTAAATACACTCGACAGCAAAAAAAAAACGGGTCGGTAACAAAAACCTCAATTACTTCCAAAATATTGTATCTTTATATTAATATCTAGCTTTTGCAAGCGGCTCGCAAGCGTGGAAATGAGTTTGAACGATTGAACTATGTCAGATGTTAATTAGTAAATTATGTCATTTCCCACCCCCTCAACCTAGTCTGTGCAAAAAATCGTTGTTCCGTTGCGATGTTAAAGAAATAAACCAAAAAAAGAATATTTTTTCAGTTCCCTTTCAGGAACTGCATAGGACTGTGCTATTTTCACAGGATTAAAAATAGCATATGTCTTTCTCCATGACACAGACTACCTGCATGCCAAATTTCATTAATATTGGTAAGGCGTTGGAGCTTGAAAACACCTTTTCATATTTATAATATTAGTAAGAATTGAGATTGAATGTTATTCAACATTCGAAATTCCAATATATGTATTTGACACATACTGTTAAAATATAGTAACAAAAAACCTTAATGCCTGTTACACATAATGTCATGATTCGCCTGATTTGCCGCAGCTCAGAGGCAAAGTTCACTGGCTTTACTCAGGAGGTCGCGGGTTCGATTCCCGGCAGGGTCAATTGTAAGACTCGGTTTGGTTGGTGGTAGGGCATTTTCTAAGCCCGCCTGGCTAGCTACCACCATCTTATCTAAGTCTTGCCGCCAAATATCAATGTTGATATCATTGGTGTGTTCCGGCATGAAGATAAGATAGCCAGTTCCCCATTGCGTTGGGGAATCTTGGTAAGCCCGCTTCCATCTTCGGCAACATCGTCACTTACCACCAGGTGAGATGTTGTCAAGGGTTTACCAATAGTGAATAAAAAAAAAACATCTCAGAGTATGATAAGAATGCACGACAAGGTTACAAAAGTTGCACCTAGGTGTCACTAATAAATTGAGTTATTTAAGTCAATAGGGATACAGTCTTTTTGTTAATGGTCTTTGACGTAATTTAACAGTTTTAATCCCTAGGTGAAGTGAGAAACCGCCTCTTATCAAGCACAGCAGCTTTGCAAGAGAGGCTCATGAATCTTATCAACATGCAGTCGGACACCGAGCCGGTGCGGAATAATCTCGCTGTAACGCTGGACTGCTTTATCGGAGTCACCGAGGGAGTGCTTGAGGTCAGTAACCGCCTCTTATCCAGCATAGTAGCGCCAGTAACCGCATCCTATCCAGCACAGCACCGTCATTAATTGCCTCCTATCCAACACAGTAGAGTAAGCAACCGCCTCCTATCCAGCACGGTAGCGTTGCAAAGGAGGTTCATGAATCTTATCAGCATGCTATCGGACAACGAGCCAATGCGGAATAACCTCGCCATAAAGCTGGACTGCTTTATCGGAGTCACAGAGGGAGTGTTTGAGGTCAGTAACCGCCTCCTATCCATTGTAGCGCCAGTAACAGCTTCCTGTTCAGCACAATAGCTTCAGTAATCGCCTCTTATCCAACACAGTGGCCCTTGAATCATATCAGCATGCTACTGGACAACGAGCCGATGCGTAATAACCTCGCCGTAATGCTAGTCTGCTTTATCGGAGTCACCGAGTGAGGGCTCAGGTCAGTAACCGCCTTCTGTCCAGCACAGTAGCGTTGCAAGAGACGCTAATGAATCTTATCAACATGGAACCGGAACAACCTCACTATAATGATGGACTGCATCATCGGAGTCACTGAGATGTTAAAGTACTTGAATTCAATACTTGCCTACTATTCTTCTGACTTACTTTTTATGAACTGTCAAAAACGAGATGTTGTTCCGCTGCTGAGTCATATTAGTTGCTGATGAGTATTAATTGAAGATTTTTTTCTTAATATATGATCGTCAAAACAGTACTTTTAGATACTTTTGAATGGTGGCCAACCTAGTAATTTAGAGAACAACTTAGTTTTCAAAAAGACAAAAGCGCTATTTAAAAAATGGCGTACGCTAATTAGCACCCGTTTTGAAAGACTTATTCAACGTGACTCCACACGATAGGGGGGTACGTCAATAAAAAATATCACCCCCCCTTTACGTACCTCCCTATACCCTAAAAATTTTGTTTCTTAAGATTTTATTGTACCACTTTGTCGGCGTGATTAATAAGTATACCCATGCCAAATTACAGCTTTCTAGTACTAATAGTCTCTGAGCTAAGCCGCAGACAGACGGAGAGACATGGCGAAACTATGAGGGTTCCTTGTTGACTACGGAACCCTCAAAACGGCTGGAGATATAAAATAATATTGCTCAAACTCAAATTTTACCCAAATCCGTGCAGTAATTTCGAAACTAGATCACCGTACGGATGCACACACCCACATTTTTTTTATTTTTTTGTTCCATTGACTATTAGTGTAAGATGATCGATCTCCATCAAAATCTCAACTTAAATTTGTTTACTATCACAGTACCTTCTTCAATCCTTCGTCGGTCGAAAGTAAAAATAGTCACGTTACTGAGATATTGGGAGATCTTTAAATTTTAAAAAAAAAAAATTATTCACAATTGGTAAGCCCTTGGCATCATCTCACCTGATGGTAAGTGACGATGATGCCGAAGATGGAAGCGGGCTTACCAAGATTCTCCAACGCAATGGAGAACTGGCTATCTTATCTTCAAGCCGGAACAAATATCTCAGAAATTACGACGCATTACGACAAAATAGTATGATATGATTAAACAAAAATAGACTAAGCATATACTAGCATACAAAAAAATATAATATTATTGACAAAATATAAAATTTGAGTATAGAAATAGTATATAACTTTATTTGCCAGGTTGGTACAATGGACGAGCAATTCATGATGTTGATTGGTGCCTTAGACAAAATACCCGGTATCATATACCGGTATCACAACTACCCGGGCGTAGTGTTGCCAGCGCTCAATTTGCTCGCCAAAAGCGCCAAGAGAATGCTGCATTCGGTACAACCGCAAAATGTTAACAAGTATGTATTTTTCTAAGACTTTACAGAAGGAAAAACAAATCCATTCTATAACATATAAAAGTAATAGATTCCCGGTTTCGTACAAAACAAACTTGAAAAACATCCGGACAGTTTGTTTGATATGAAATATTAGCCGAAAAAGGCCTCCTCCAAGGATTTCCACGGCGACCGGTCCTGCGCTGACTTCGTCCAGCGGCTTTCCGCAACCTTTACCAGGTTGGCAGTCCACCGAGTAGGAGGCCTGCCTACGCTACGTATTCTGGTGCGCGGTCGCCACTCGATAACTTTACTGCCCCTATGGCCATCTGTTGTATGTATAGGTTAAGTACATTGATGTACGTATTTAATCATTTATTTAATTAATAATTTGTATTGTTTTTTTTTGTTATTTACAGTATGAATGTGTGCGACTTGCATATATACCTAGTCGGGTCATAAGTTCTGTCAAAACCTTATTATTTAAAATTTTCGAATACTGGCTAGATGAACTTCACCAATTTGAAAATTATAACGTTTGCGCATGCCGAAAATAAAAAAAGACATTCGTTTTCAAATACACTCCATATTTTCGAAGAAAGAAGATAGAGTAGCGGTTATCGCGTTGTACCGCTGTGGTTACGCGCCAAAAGAGATTTTCAATATTCTACAAAAAATTGAAAATAACCCTACGATTTGTTTATCGCACTATCAAACGATTCACTGAAGATTCAAGCTTCGAAGATCGTAAGAGGACCGGCCGACCTCGTACATTTAGGACGCCCGCGATCATCAAAGCAGTGAAGGCGTGAAGTCAACGAAATCCTGTTAAAAAATCTTAGCTCTTCAGATGGTCCTATGCAGAACCAGAACCACGGTCAAAAGAGTGATAAATGAAGACTTGGGACTACGAGCTCATCGTAAAAAGACCGGAAATTTTTTGGTCGAGCGTTTGAAAAAAGTTAGTCTGGATAGATCCCGCGTTTTGTTACGGCCGTACGCGGGAAAAAAAATCCATGAAATATTGTTTTCGGACGAAAAAAATTTAACATCGAAGAGAGTTATAATAAACAAAATGATAAGGTGTATGCCCACAGCAGTGAAGAAGCCAGCACGCGTATTCCGAGGGTTCAGGTTTGCCTTGGAGACTCATATTCAGGCTTTACTGAGGTGTTTTTCTGTAAAAATGGTGTAAAAACCAGTGCCGAGGTGTACCATAATACCGTCCTAACAAACATAGTGGAACCTCTTTCTCAAACAAAACTCTTCAAAAACAGACATTGGATATTCCAACAGGACTCGCACCGGCACGAAGCACGCAAAACTGGTTGACCGCCCGTGGAATTGACTTTATCGGACATGAAGACTGGCCCTCTTCTAGTCCAGATTTAAACCCGATTACAAGATATGGCAACATTTGGAGGAGAAAGTCTGCGCTAAACCTCATAGAATTTGGAATCTCTCCGAGCATCTTTGGCTAAAACAGCGGCAGAAATAGATATGAATGTGCGATTGATGATTGGCCGCGTCGTAGAAGGGGGGCCTGTATTCAAAATAGGGCATTTTGCATATTGTAAATAAAATTGTATAGTAAATTAAATTACCTTTCATTTCATATATAATTTCTGTATAATTATCAAAAAGTGTATCATTATTTTATAAAAAGTTTTTGACAGAACTTTTGACCTGACTAAGTATATAGGGTGATTTGTAATGTCACGTATGCTGTTAAGGGGTGATAGATAAGGTCACAGCAATCGATTTTGCCCTATAATGTGCTATCCAAAAGTAAACCGTTTTTTGAGTAATTTCAATTAAAAAAAAATCGGTTTCAGATGGTTAAAAATCGATTAAAAATAACTACATGCCTGAATTTGAGATTCTTATTATCGTCGCATAGCGGACATTCCAATAGTTCCTAATAAGCTATAAAATGTTGAAAAGCTACAAAAGTTTTCAAAGCACGCTTTTTAAATTTATCAGTTTCCAATTTTTTTTACTACATTTTTCGATAAAAAAGGTAATTTTCTAATAAAAAAAAACTCCTAGTATTGAAATGTGCGAAATATGTTAATAACATATCTACTTAACTTGCTTTAATTCGAGGTATTAAACTTCGTAGTAGCTGAAGAACATGCTGGAAAAAACGATGAGACCCCACAGAGGCCGGATTTTTAAGGAATTTTTAATACCTGTTCTAAGCGAGTCGTTACTGTCCTCAAGGGACTCGCATGCCATGGAATTTCTTTTTTATGGCATCGGCTCGACAAGGGAGCGAGAAAGAAGAGCTGACTTAGTGAAGGAGTGAGTGAGAGAGAGCTGTTATTATCAATAATTGTAGTTACGCCACCGCCGTCGCCGCACGCCGAGCGTAAATTAGGTTTAGGTGGTATCAAATACTTCGTACGCGCACACGTATTACACACGATAATAATTTACTGGCATTTTTAAGTTTAATTCTAGTTTTTGTTTGTTTATGATCATGGCAGACGCTTATCATCATGACAGACGCAGCAGAAAACGTTACTGATATTCACGGCGGGCAGCTGCATAATCTGCGTTACAATTTCCATAACAGAACATGTCTGCGTATTCTTCATTTTTAAAAGTATTCCCGTGCTCATGACATGCCATGGCGAGTTCGTGGCTGGACCTGCTAGTAAATGATGATCTTATAAACCAAATTTTCGCTCGGCGTGCGGCGATGGCGGTGGCGTAACTACAATTATTAATAATAACAGCTCTCTCTCACTCACTCCTTCACTAAGTCAGCTCTTCTTTCTCACTCCCTTGTCGAGCCGATGCCATAAAAAAGAAATTCCATGACATGCGAGTCCCTTGAGGACAGTAACGACTCGCTTAGAACAGGTATTAAAAATTCCTTAAAAATCCGGCCTCTGTGGGGTCTCATCGTTTTTTTCCAGCATGTACTTCAGCTACTACGAAGTTTATTACCTCGAATTAAAGCAAGTTAAGTAGAGATGTTATTAACTTATTTCGCACATTTCAATACTAGGAGTTTTTTTTTAGAAAATTACCTTTTTTATCGAAAAATGAAGTAAAAAATGGGAAACTGATAAATTTAAAAAGCATGCTTTGAAAACGTTTGTAGCTTTTCAACATTTTATTACTTATTATGAACTATTGGAATGTCCGCTATGCGACGACAATAAGAAACTCTAAATCAGGCATGTAGTTTTTTTTATTCGAATTTCAACCGACTGAAACCGTTTTTTTTTAAATATTACATTTGAAATAACTCAAAAACAGAATTAACCTTTAGATAACACGTTATAGGACAAAATCGATTGCTTTTGACCTAATTTATCACCCGTTAACGGGAATACGTGACATTACAAATCACCCTGTATATATACGGTTTATCTATCTTTTCACTTACTGTCAAATTTGTAATTTGGCAGCACTGTTTGTTAGTATTGTTCGTACGCTAGTAGCACGGTTTTGATTTACTACGCCTGATAATCCGCGCGATCTGTGAACCATTTTGATTTTATCAGCAATATGAATTCACACCTCCTCAGTAAGTAAGTCAGTAAAGTAAATATCCTTTTTTGCATACCAGAAAAACATAACAGAAATTCAATTTGCCTTAAATTTTGTGTTGCGAACGCATTTTTGTGTACATTTAAGGAGGGCCGAAAGATCGTCGAAGACAACCCTTGTTCTGGACGACTGTCGATTTCTTAAACAGACGAAAGTATCGAATTAAATATTTATCATGGATTTGTTTGAGAGGGACAAACCGTTAATAAACAAATAACATTGAAGCGTGTAAGTGATGAGACTTATCTTATCTTACGGTGAAGAAAAAACATCGTGAGGAAACCTGCACACGCCTTCGAAGAAACTCGAAGGTAGTGTGTGAAGTCAACCAACCCGCACTGGGCCGCCGTGGTCGACTAAGGCCCGATCGCCCTAATTCAGGGTAGGATCGAGCCCCTCGGTGGGGACGTATATGAGCTGATATGATATATGATGTGTACGTGATGAAATCCGTCAAAAATGGCCAGAAATGTGGATTAACACTTCGTGGATTTTCCAAGACGATAATGCCTCGTCGCAGAGAACAGCCATTCTGACAAACCGTTAATAAATAATACTTTTCAACCGACTTCAAAAAGGAAGAGGTTCTCAATTCGACTGTATGTTTTTTTTGTATGTTTGTTACGCGAATCGGAGAGATGAAACGGATAGTGGTTTGGCCGGATACCGGATATCCGGCCAACTATCAGGCCGGATAGCCGGATATCCGGCCGCCGGTTATCCGGCGAACATTGCCGTTTGGTGCATCGCAAGAAGCGAGCTTGTGTAGGTGGTGCACAAACGATCGGGCGGACTCGGTCGAATTCGGGTCTCTTCGTACAGCGAATGACTGTTTTCTGAAGCTGGCCTTGTTTATGAAAACAATCGGAGAGAAATTAATGGAGAGAAATTATTATTAATTCTAGTTTAAATTTTTGTGCTACAGTGACTTGTTACTTGGTTCTTTTTGTGTCAATGATTTGGTGGGATGAGCATTATTACCAATCCTATAACACAGGGTTTTTCCCTTTTTTAGGAGGTAAAATCTTAACCCATTGTTTTATTTTGTCAGCTATGTACTTGAATAAAAATTATTATTATTATTATTCATTATAATTTGCCCTAAGTGCAGTACGAGTACTAATTAATTAAATTAATTTTCTAAGTTGTCAAATGAAAATTCTGTGCTAGTTTTAGAAAAGTATTAAATAATTATAAATAAAGTACTTGCCTAAATTTAGTATTGCGTATTTATTAATATCCGGTATCCGGCCGAACCGGATAGTGTCCTGTTATCCGGTATCCGGCCGGATAGGCCGGATACCGGATAGTAACCGGATATCCGTTTCATCTCTATACGCGATATCTCCGCCGATTGTGAACCTATTTTCAAAATTCTTTTTTTGTTCGAAAGAGTATACTCCCGAGGGGGTCCCATTGTCACCAAGTCAGAATCTGATGATGGGATACCAGGGAGATCGAAAAAAACCCTCAAATTTTATAGGCACATATAATATGTATAATGTAAAATAACCAATGAAAAAAATTGTTTACGATCCAACGGCCATTTTTTGTTTGCAACTTTCTTCATGAATTAATCCGCTGCTTATTGGTGTTTAATTTTTAAGCTTTAAAAAAAATTACTGCCATTTTTAGTAGCTATGACGTGTTGTGGACTCGATACAGTGCTACTGTACAATTTATAGTGAAATGTGGCAAAAAAGACGGACGTCCCACCTGGCGAAAAGTTGCTATCACACCTCTACAGAGTGACTGGTAAGACGATGGACGCATTTCGGGAGGTGCATAGCAGTGACGCATTGGTTCCATGGGGATAATTGTACAGTTTCGTCTTCTGATTCACGTCGTAAAATGTGTCTCTTACCTGTCACTCTGTATACGATGTAACAAAATTAGAGTACGAGCCGTTAACCAGGGCTTCTACTCATCACATTGAACAACCACGAAACCCACACTCAATTCTCTAAAAAAAGTCAAAAATAAAAGTTTCCTCTTGTTTATGGAGGTGTACTTTCGCAGTTCTTTGTCTCTAACATACTGTTATGTCAAAAAAGTACTGGGAATTGTTAAATTTCATAATGTAACACAATTTTCGTTTACTCATCAATATTTATTTTATCACCTCCAAATTATTCCCCGATTGATGAACGACGCATGAGCCACACATTTTTGAAATATTTTTATTTAGGCCATCAATCCTTTCAACGAATTTTATTTTATGGACACTATTGACTCAAAACGAGTCCCACGGAGTGGCAATTTTAGTTTCGGGAACAAAAAGAAGTCTGACCGGGTCAAATCTGGTGAATACAGTGGTTAATCAATAGCATTTGTCGCATTTTTTGCTTTAAATTCGGTCATTCGGTCGGTGCCTTGCAACGTGTTCGGGCTACGGGGAATTATTGTCGTAGAAAATCCACAGAGTGTTAATATCCACATTTCTGGCCGTTCTTGACGGATTTTTTCACGTAGACGCTTCAGAATGGCCAATAAAATAAAAGTTTAAAAAACTTAAAAACCGACTTCAAAATGAAATTCACTCAAAACAATAAAATAATATTATTATACTTAGATACACGACATTAACCAACAATAACGAAATCAAAGATGGGCACGAGTTAAATTAGGGTCTAAATTTATTTTTCAGGTCGGTACCAGCACACAGCTACTTACGTCTCAAATGTTTTAGATTCGATGGCATTGCTGACACCGACCTCAAAAAAAATTTTAGGCCCCTTATTTATTTCGTACCCACCTTTGATTTCGTTATTTTTGGTTAATGTCGTGTATCTAAGTATAATAATATTATTTTATACTTTTGAGTGAATTTCATTTTGAAGTCTGTTTTTAAGTTTTTTAAACTTTTATTTTAATTTTATTCATTTTTAGTGATAATGCTATCTATCTAACAACGTTATACCCAATCACTCAGTCGCCAATAGGAACCATCAAATCATAAAGCATGTGTTTCATTAACAGATACAGTTTCTGTGGCTTCCATCATCATCTCAACAGCATGAAAGTTAAGGAGTTAAATCTTCCATCATCAGCTCATCTGAATAATCTGAAAGAATACAACTAGCGGTCTATACTTACCTACGTATGTATCTACGTAAAATATTTGAAGAATTATCCTCCAAATCCTAACCGTTAAGGAGTTGTACCTTCCTTCATCAGCTCATCAACATAAGATGATGACTAATAGACGCCAAAACTTGAATAGTTTTAGGAAATACATGCAACACTTATGTGTTATATGGTAGTATTGTACCGATTGAAAGTACCTACATAAATAGACGCTACAACTTGCAGTTTCATTAAAATCGTTAATTTCAAAATTGTATCTCAATTGGATCACCGGTATAGCCGCTAGGGAAAACATGACAGACGAACGGACGTTTTTTGTTTACAATAGTTGTAAGAACACATTTTGGGTATAATTTAAAAAATAAGTTTTTTTTAAGGAATAAAAATATTTATTTCTGGAAAGTTAAAAATGCTTTTTATGTATTGTATTGTTTTACAGTTATTATGTGAACTATTTCAGATTTTTGGAAGTGTGCAACACTACATTTGAAGTGTATGCAAGATGGAACTCAGGAAAAATCTCAAGTATTCCCCAAGACGCGGAAGAAGAGGCTTATGAGGTAAGCTTGTTGAGAAACCTGTAAAAAATCTTTAAAACTACAAAAAAATATGTGTAAAATCTTTCCTCTCGCTTTCCTGCAATTTGTGAGAGTGATTTCGTGAATGAGCCGGAAGAGTGTAACAGGAAATGCGAACGTTTTTTAAGTCACGAGGCTAAGGTAACGTGGCCATGCCGCCTAATGTGAGGCCGAAGACAAAAATGACCTACTATCCGAAGGCCCGGCCGGCCCGTGAATGTTCAAATCGATGGTTTATTAATTTTATAAATATTTTGCCACATGTTACACATCATATGCGACTACTCTAAGGCTCGATCATTTTTGACTGACTTCAAAAGTTAAGTTTCTCAATTCGACCGTATATATTTTTTTTGTATGTTCGCGGATAACTTCGTCGTTTATGAGCCGATTTTGATGATTATTTTTTTGTTGTAAAGGAGATATCCCAAGGGTGGTACTATAAATAAGGAAACCAGGATCTGATGATGGCATCCCAGAGAAATCGAGAGGAACCTTCAAAAGTCGTAGTGGCGACTAGTGCGTTTGAAGTCGGGTTTATTTGTTTAAAATTATTGAAAATGTAATATAACTAGTGTTCAAGAGTATAAAAATTACATGTTCTGTACAAAAAATTTCAAACTCATTATCATAAATCACCCGAAAGATGTCGACTGTTGCTGAACAAGGCCTTCCCCAAGGATTTGCACAACGAACGGTCATGCGCTTCCGTTAATTATATAAAAAAAAAAACACTAACAACCCATAAATGTCCCCCCCCCACTGCTGGGGCACACAGGTCTTTTCTCAAACTCAGGAAGATTAGGCAATACTCCACACATGAGGTCAAGTCCGGGTTGGAGGAGGCAGTGGGGCTAGTGGGGAACTCCACTGTCGGAAGTTTTTCAAGTCGCCTATAAGGCATCTGACACGGCTTAACGACTGCCATTTAGTGATAGCAACCAGCGACTACGGAAATGGTCGAGAAAAATTTTGGTCAGTTAACCTGGGTGATCGACTCAACTACGACTTGCACTGAGCTACAACCGTTTCTTAAGAAAATAATTTTAAGAGGATTGTGAAGCTGCGACTTTTCGTACAAACGGCGTTAGCGATTTTCACCTCTTAAACATTTTTGATAGGTTGTCAGTCAGAATAAAAGCTAGGTTTATAGATTTAAGGTGTATTACCTAATACACTATCTAAGGGTGCGTGTGTTGGAATTAAGGTAAAGATAATTGAATTTGGAATTTATATTTATTCGCGCATGCGCGCACACAACTAGGGTGGGAGGCCGACTGCGACGACACGAGGCGACGCGGTGGCAAAATGCTTACCACGCACATTGCGCCGGGCCACCGCTACAGTACTCCCCTCCTTTTTCGAAAATATATAGTTTACAAAAAGTCAATAACGTTAGTCTTATCTATATAAACTTATGTAAGAACCGGAGCTGTGCACATTACTTACTTTACAATAACATGCTAACTCTGCGAGTTGCACCGTGCTAAAAGTAAACATGATTACTAAGGAGAATTCGTTAAATACAATATTCGTACCTACATGAAACCGAGCTATCTTGTTATGTTAGCGAACGTGATACTTGAATTACATTTTAATAAAGTACATTCAATGTAACATAATATTTGTTATTGTTAAGCAAATGAAATAATAAGACTGTAATTAATTTCTTGGTAATCTAAAATAGTGTTACATTACAATATAATACACTGTCTGGTTGTTGGGTATTTAGGTATTACAATTTTGAGTGTTAATAAAACTTTACTACTTATTATAAATAAATAAATAAATAAATAAATATTCTGGGACAAATCACACATGGTCATCTGGCCCCAAAGTAGGTTTATTATATGTTTTCACTTATTTTTCACTTCACTGTCTTTGAGCAAACACAACTTGCGGTTGCGGCTGTGGTTGTGGTTGCTGTACAGTTACTACAGGAATTTCTGAATGCACAGTCTTTATTTGATGCTGTATCCAGCTGGAACTTGCCATTTTACACTTTTTGACACCGTAATACAGGAATAATAATCCCAGTAAAATTAATACAGCCAACATTATGGATCCGTATAACTTGACATTGACTTCTAAATTGCTTGTACTTGCACTGTTAGCGCCGTTTTGGGCGATAATAATTTCCTCTTGTTTGCTAACTTGTTTTCCCATGATTAAAAATGGATCGATGAATAGAGGATCAGGTCCTTTGATTATCATGTGGACTAAGTTAAGAGTGTACATTTGTTGTGTAAAACATAATAATTTATAATTAAAATTTACTTACGCTATCACGAATCGCACGGGTGGTTTCGAAATTCGCCCGCTGCGTGTGGTACAAGTGTTAAACTTTTCGTTACTCACGGGTGCATTATGTTGGCTCACATTATTTCTTACTACACTAGGGCTAATATTAAAATTATTATAATCTGAACTTCCTTGTCTGTCGGTTTGACTGTTTGTATTTAATGTATAGGCGGGTTTAAGCCTATCAATAGATATTGAAGTTTCTCCACCGAACATATCGATAATAAATGACTTATTTCCCCTCCTTATGACCTTATACGGGCCTTCATAAGGGTGGTGGAGAGATGATTTAACTACTTCCTTCCTAATAAAAACATATTCACAATTTTGTAAATCTTTGTGCACGAAAATTGCTCTGGAATTTCTTTGTGTCATTGGTCTAGGCTTTAAATCATTGATCGTACGTCTTAGGTCATTTACGTAAGTATAGGAATCGTATTTTTTTGCTTCACTACAGTCATAGAAATCGCCTGGAAGTTTAAGCTTTGTACCATACGTTAATTCTGCTGCGCTAACGCCTGTGTCAGCGCGAGGTACGGATCGAAGTCCTAACATGACAGTAGGTAATTCTTGGTACCAATTTGAATTGTTATTTAACCTAGCTCTTAAAGCTGTTTTCAACGATCTGTGCCACCTTTCTACAATACCATTACTCTGCGGGTGATAGGTATTTGTGCGAATTTTTTTAATTCCCAGTAATTTAGCAAGGTTTATAAATAGGTTACTCTCAAATTGTCTTCCTTGATCGGTGGTTATGCGACCTGGGCAACCAAACCTTACTATCCAGTTCTCATATAAACTTTTAGCTACTATTTCTGCGGATATTTCTTGTAAAGGGATGGCTTCCGCCCAACCTGTGGTTCTGTCTATAATCGTTAATAAATACCTATGACCTTCAGGTGAAGTAGGTAAGGGGCCAACGATGTCCAAATGTACGTGTTCTAACCTATTACTGGGCGAAAACTGACCTAATTCTGACATTGTATGGCGTTGAACTTTTGATTTTTGACAAGCTGTGCAGTTTTTCGACCAATTTGTGATATCTTTGTTCATGGAAGGCCAATAGAATTTTTTGGTTATCATCTTCTTTGTGGTACGAATACCAGGGTGGCTAATATTATGTAATGATTCGAAAGCTGTCCTTCTGAATGTTTTAGTTAGATAAGGTCTAGTAGTTGAATTTGTTGTATGGCATACTAAAGATTGTTTACAGTTCGGTATGTAAATTTCCCTAAACTGTGAACTATCTTTCGCTATTAGCGACTGTAATTCAGTGTCTCTACTCTGTTCGATAGCTAACTCTTCGTAATTAATACTAGTCGGGCAAGAAATGACTTCGATTCGCGATAAGGCGTCCGCTACCACGTTATCTGTACCTGTTATGTGTCGTATAACTGTCGTAAACTCGCTAATATAGGATAGGTGTCTAGTACGACGCGGGGTTTCTTTCTCACTACTTTTTCTGTTGAATGCATAGGTAAGAGGTTTATGATCTGTGAAAATTATTAGTTGGCGGCCCTCAAACATTTTTCGGAAATATTGCACAGATATGTAAATGGCTAAAAGTTCTCGGTCGTAAGCCGAATACTTTTGTTGGGCCTCTGACATTTTTTTAGAATAATAGCCTAATGGTTCCCAGCGATCATTAACTTTTTGCTGTAAAACAGCGCCTACGCATGTACCTGACGCGTCTGCCATGAGTGCGAGCGTGGTATCGGGCAGCGGATGCGATAAGGTGACTGCGCTTCTAAGGCTGAGTTTACACTGATCGAAAGCTTTTTCCGTTTCGTCGGTCCATTTAATTTTGGTTTTATCGTTACGTTTTGTGTTATGTAAATATTTGTTCAATTCTTCTTGGTATTTTGCTGCTTTCGGAATATTTGACCTGTAAAAATTAATCATACCGAGGAAACGTCTCAGTTGAGCTACTGTTTCGGGTTTAGGATAATTTATTATCGCTTCTATTTTCTCTTTAAGTGGACATGCTCCTTTAGATGAAACTTCATGTCCTAAGAATTCTATCTTTTCTTTACCGAAACTACATTTGGATATGTTAATCGTGATGCCGTATTGGTTAAATCTTTCGAAAATTGCCTTTAGGTGTCTTTTGTGTTCTTCTGGGGTTTTACTAGCTACTATGACGTCATCGAGATAGGCAAAAATAGAAATCGGTTCCTAGTTCATTATTTAGACCTGCTAGAACAGTTTGGTCCATGAAACGCTGGAACGTTTGGGCTGCGTTGCGCAAGCCAAACGGCATACGTTGGAATTCAAAAAGGCCAAAAGGGGTAGTTATGGCAGTTTTTTCTATATCGGGTTCATGAACTGGTATACAATGATAGGCTCGATTAATGTCAATTCGAGAGAAAATGACCTTTTCTGCTGATACATATGTGAAATCCTGTAATCGAGGTATTGGGTACCTATCCGGTGTCGTAACTGAATTTAATTGTCTATAGTCGCCACAGGGACGTAATTGACCGTTTTTCTTTACCACGACATCTAATGGGCTGGACCATGGGCTCTTAGAAGGGCGACAAATGCCTAACTCATGCATAAGTGTGAACTCATCCTTAGCTTTTTCATAACGATCGGGTGGTAACCGCCGTGCTTTAGTATGCACCGGTGGTCCCGAAGTTTCTATATAGTGGCATACTGAGTGCGATGGTATTTCTTTGAAAGAGACAGGTCTCGTTATATCAGGATATTCTTTTAAAATGTCATAGTAGGGGTGACTACTGTCAATGGTGTTTACCGTGTATTGATTGAAGTCAACTAGCGAGGCAAGGACGTTCAGATTTGTTACTTGGTCGACTAATCTTTTAGAGCTTAAATCTACTAATAACCTATAGTGGGATAAAAAGTCCGCGCCAAGGATCGGTTGCGATACATCCGCGATCACAAATGTCCATTTAAACGCTCGTTTTAATTTTAAATTTAACACTAGTGATTTTAAACCGTATGTACGAATTTCACTCCCGTTAGCGGCAAATAAACGATACTTCGATAACTCACTACACTTTTTGTCTTTATACGAAGCTGGTATCACTGAAACGTTGGCGCCGGTATCTACTAAGAAACGTAGGTTATTCTGGAAATCCGCGACACACAGGCGGTGATTAGCCGATGGTACGTAGTCGCCCGCCTCCGAACGTACCTCGTTTAGTTTCCCTGACCTTTACGGAAGTTACATGGCTGTTCACACTTCTCAGCTCTTTCTCGGTAACAGTAGTGGAAGCGGCAGAGCCATCTCGGGTCGTCCGGTGTAATCCTCGTTGTACTCGACGCTCTAGATTTGGAACGATGGTACCTGTGACCGTTGTTGTATCGCCCTCGGCCTCGTCCACGGAAACGGCTGCGTCCGCGGGTGTGCATCTCGGAGCGCAGGCTAGCGACTTCCAGAGTTAATTTGTTCATCTGCGCCATCATCTCTGTGATAGGGTACTGCTGGTTGGAGTAAGCGCTTGTGCTAGGTGAACTAATCGCTGCGAACTCACCGACGTTAATGTTTTCTAAAATATTGTCTGCTATTATTGCCAATCGCTCTAAATTTTCCTCTTGAGTGACAGCTAGACTCGCCCTAATAGTAGCTGGTAGACGACTGAGCCAGAGGTTTTTGAAGAGTTGTTCTGACACCTGCATGTTGCGACCTACATCTTTCATGCGTCTTAAAAGTTGGGAGGGTTTTTGTGCGCCTAACTCGAGTTCACTGACTAGTTTTCTACACTGCGCGTTGGTGGACTCTTCGTAGACTTGCAAGAGCCTCTCCTTCAATGTCTGGTATTTGTTTGTAAGCGCTGTATTATATACTATGTCACTTACTTGTTGTAGGGCGTCTTGCGTTAGCTTGGAAATAGCAACATGAAATTTAATATCGTCGCTCACCTTTTGCGGAATTAGTGTGTGTTCGAATTGTGCAAACCATAGTCGAGGCATGTGCGGCCAGAACTCTGGCAGCCTGGAGTTGATGCTTATAGCTGCCAGGTCGTTTACGGCAGCTCCGGTGGCAGCCGGTGTCCCACCATAGGGCGCTGGTGGAGGTGGCGGCTGCCCGTCACTTCCCGGCGGCATAACTACGTACACTGTATTTTGTCCATTTGTATCGTCCGCTTGAGTTGCACTTTGCATCTTGTAATTTTCCACTGTCCAAATATTTTCACTTATTGTCCGAAATAGTCCGAGTTATTATATTTAGAACGCGGGGTTACCACTTTAGGTGTATACCTAATACACTATCTAAGGGTGCGTGTGTTGGAATTAAGGTAAAGATAATTGAATTTGGAATTTATATTTATTCGCGCATGCGCGCACACAACTAGGGTGGGAGACCGACTGCGACGACACGAGGCGACGCGGTGGCAAAATGCTTACCACGCACATTGCGCCGGGCCACCGCTACAATAGATTTTTTATTGTCGTTTACGTGTTTTCATACAAATCTAATTTCGGTCATTATTTTTTTTAATTAATAATTTTGAAAACGTAAGCTATAATTTTATTCTTACTGACAACTTTTCAAAAATTGATCAAATCGGTTAACGGTTAAGAAGTGAAAATCGCTAACGCCGTTTGTATGAAAAGTCTAATTTTCGCCGTGGGACTCCTCTTAAGGTTCATTACTGTTATTAGACCATATCAAACGTTGATCAAAATTGGTTAACGGTAAAGAGGTGAAAATCGCCTTCGCCGTTTGTATGAAAAGTCTAATTTACGCCGTGGGACTCCTCTTAAGGTTCATTACTGTTATTAGACCAAATCAAAAATTGGTCAAAATCGGTTAACGGTTAAGAGGTGAAATCGCCTTCGCCGTTTGTATGAAAAGTCTAATTTTCGCCGGGTAACTCTGTTATGGTTCATTACTGTTATAAGAGCGTCGGTGGAGCAACGCAAGGGCCGCTACCTCCTACGGGTGGTCGTGGTTCGAGTCCTGCCACGTACCAATGTGTTTTCGAATTTCGATCTCATACTCGTATGTACGTTTATCCGACGCTCTTACGGTGAAGGAAAAACATCGTGAGGAAACCTGCACACATCTGCGAAGAAACTCGAAGGTTGTGTGTGAAGTTGACCAACCCGCACTGGGTCGGCGTGGTCGACTAAGGTCCGATCGCCCTAATTCAGGGTAGGCTCGAGCCCCTCGCCTCGGTGGGGACGTATATGTGAGCTGATTTGAACTGTTATTAGACCAACATTGCACGAGTGCAGGATTCCTTTAAACTAATGTTCCTAATGTCATACGACAGGTGTGATCAGGTTTGATTAGCAGCAGATGGAAGATTTAGGGTTGCCAAATATCGCAATCTTTTTTCTTTAGTATTTCTTACGAGTGTGGACAAATGTGGCAAATTAGGCTTTAAAATACGTGGAAATGGGGGTACTTAGGGATTACACCAGTTTTGAGTACCACAACAGTGGACTTTTCGCCGAGCCGGTCGATAAAAACTAATGATTAGATCGTATATACTTCCTTTTGTTTTATTTTTGGTCTGAATGATGATCGAATAAAAAAAAAACGAGACCTACAGTACTCGCATATGATGTGTAACATGTGACAAAATACTTATGAAATTAATTAATTATCGGGTCGTACATTCACGGGCCGACCCTTCGAATAGTAGTATGTCATCTTTGCCTTTGCCATCACACTAGGCGGCATGGCTATGACAACCTTAGTTTTCGAGAATTAAAAAACGTTCGCATTTCCTGTTACACATTTCCGTCCCATTTCACCCTTCGAATAGTAGTATGTCATCTTTGCCTTTGCCATCACACTAGGCGGCATGGCTATGACAATCTTAGTTTTCGAGAATTAAAAAACGTTCGCATTTCCTGTTACACATTTCCGTCCCATTTCACGAAATCACTCCCACTAATTGCAGGAAAGCGAGAGCAAAGATGTTACACATCAAAAACTTAGAAGACTGTAGACTTTTAAGCGTCAGAAATACAGTTTTACCCTTCATCAGTTCTTCCAGAGATTTGTCATCTGGCAGCTAACGAAAGTTAAAAGAATAGTTATTTGTGCAACAAGATAGCATAGTTCGTTTTTTGTTGTGAGTGCGAGTTTGCATTTCGAGCATGAGAAGATTTCTACTAAGTTAGAATCCTGAGCGTAGTGAGGGAATCACTTTGCTCTCGCGTGACACACGCAACTTTTCACCGCACTAGCGAGAAAATGCAAGATGCAAGAACTACAAACGTTTCGTGGGCCAAGAAAATTTGAAATGCAAATTTGTATCGTTCTAAATTCATAAAACTTTTTTCCACTGAGTGAGCAAAAATTGCTGGTTTCAAGCTGCAACGACGCTGTTTAGTAAGGTGAAATAGTTATTTATGTAACACAAGGGGACCGATGACCTGGTGAAGATCGCGGGAAGCCGATGGATGCGGGCAGCGCAGGACCGGTCGTCGTGGAAATCCTTGGGGGAGGCCTTTGTCCAGCAGTGAACGATTTGTGGCTGATATGATGATGATGATGAAGGGGCAAAGGAATATTTTGTTTCGAGGGCGTTAGTTTGAACTATGAGCTAAGCAAAGGATTCTAAAGTAGAATCCTGAGCTTAGCAATAAATTCAATATTTTGCCCCGAGTGACACATATTTTCATCACGATCTACGAGAAAACAGAAGCACAAACGCGGACCATTAAGAAGGAAGAGAGAAACCAAAACTCCCTAGGGAACAAAGTAGAATTTTGTTTACGGATATTGAGGAACCAATCGTTGTTTTTAGAATAGGTGTGATGAAAACAATATTATTTGCAGGACATCTGCGCCCTGATGGAATTAACTTGCTCCATAGCGCGGTGCTCCGATCGAGTGGGAGACACATGCACTAGAGGACTGAGACTGTTGCTGCCTTTGGTCACTCCCTCCTTACTGGCGCTGCCTACATTAGCGCAACATACCTATAGGATGATACGCGACTTAGATTCCACATGCGCTAACCAGGTTAGTCGATATAGATACGATAGATACAGTCACTTACCATCAGGTGAGATAATGTCAAGGACTCACCAATTGTTAAAAAAATTAAATTGAATAATTACTTTCGGAGATTGCCTCCTACATACAAACTTTACATTATGAGCAATGATATAGATGTTGTTCAGCCGTCAAAAAGGCTTAAAAAGGGCCTTTTCCACATATGCCTACAAACCTACGCCTACCGATAGGGAAGAATAGATTGATTTAGCTGTTTTGGCTTCTATTGGGAAGGCGGTTGAAAGAAGGAAGGATTGATGTTTAAGAAGAGGAATGGAAAAAAAATACCATTCCTCCCTTCTAGCACACCCCGGACACTGCATACAATGGTCGTGAAATGTCATTTTTCAAAACAAATGACGGAGCAAACAAAATCAACGCGAAATCTTATACGTTCGAGAACTAAACTATAACCAATCTGTATCAATCTGGGTGACGAGAGGGTGAAGTCGGAATCTAGAGAGCGGCAGGGAGTTTCCATACTGTATGTTAGTATTAATTTACAAGGTGTAACATAATTGGTGTAGCTCCCGTTAACTGGGGGTTCTACTCGTCATACTGAACAACTTTCTTCGGTATCATCGTCACTTATCATCTGGTGAGATGATGCCAAGGGCTTACCATAGTGAATAAAAAAAAAACTCCATGGAACCCATAGTCAATTCTCAAAAAAAAATTGGACCCTCCTTACTAAAATCACAGATAAGATATTAGTTACCTACTTCGTAACAGATATTGCCATTTTTAGTACGGCGTTCTAGCGCCGACGAGCGGAGCGCGGCCTGTAGGCCGCGCCAATGTGTAGGTACTTATCTCGCCTGCTCGACCGAGTGACGGGAGACTTACTAAAACTGCACAAAATCGGTCGATCAGCTGATCGCTTTGTATGAAGAATAAAATATTTTTTTTACGTTTTCAGCAAAGTCGCAGAACAAAAGTTGCTCAGTATGATGAGTAGAAGCCGCAGTTAACGGGACCTACACCAATTTTGTTACTTTGCTACTATGAATAATAGCTTAGTAGGGTTATATATAATATATGGAACAGCCATATATAAAACTAGGACTGCGTATAATGACTTTTAAAAATTCAAAGGAGGGTTATGTTTTTACAGTGTATGTACATATGTATGTTTATTTCTTTGGCACGCTAGGTAGCCTAAACGGCTTGATGGATTTTGGAATGCGAAGTGTCGTTAGATTCTATTTGATCCCGTGAGTGACATAGGTGACCTTTTTACCCGACTGGCCAAAAAAGAGGGATAAAGTTTTTATGCAGTGGGGTAATATTTAATCAATTCGTGTTTTATTGTACTTGCAGATCGAAAATCTACCCATTGAAGACTTCAACATGGTAATCAACGCGCTACGCATCGGCCTCACAGCTGTCTCCTGTGACGTTTCAACTCTCTGCTGCGACACCATTTGCGGTCTCTCAAACAAAGTCCGCTCCTTGGGCGACGACAACCCTTACGCTATTTCTTTACTCTCCATAGCTGATTTACTCCTCATGTTAATCATAAAGATGGAAATACCGCCAGATTCAATCCCAGCGGCCGGGGCGGCGATATATTCCCTCACTTGTGTGAAACCGGCTCTGCTAGAGAGCTTAGCACGTCAGCTGATAGAGGCATACGCGGTCAATGACCCCGCTAACGTGCCCAGGTTGGAAGAAGCATTCGCAGTTTTAACTAACGGAGTCCTGTTTGACGGTATGAGGCCACATAAGCTACGGTTTCAAGACAACTTTGATAAATTCCTAGCGAGTGTCCACGGTTTCCTCATTGTGAAATAGAGATGGCGTATTGGGCGTGAATATCGCTCAGTCCAAACTTCTATGGGTAATCCGGCTTCAGCCAGAGGTCTCCATTTAGTTAAATGTTTCAAAGACTGCGACCGAGATGTGGGCAAGGTCATTTTGGCTTAGAATGTCATTTAAAACTTTTTAGATAGGTACGTCGTTCTCTTTAAACGCGAACCAAATCACAAGACTTATCGGTAATTTATTTGCAAGTATGAGCTTCGTGCAATTTGAGTACTCGAATGTTTGATTGTTATAATATGAAATTAGGAATTATTAATTAATTATGATAATTGCTTAACTAAATTTTGTCCTGCCTTGGGCTGTGCAAAACACTATTGTGTCTAGGAGATAAAGACTTGGTTTATTGAAGAAAACTTTGTGACGAAATGATAATGGTATAACTGAACTTTACTTTTGATCTGTCAGCGTTATTTTTTAATTAATCTTTTTTTTTTGTAATTTTGAATCATAGAACTGTATGAATGAATGTGTTGATTGATTTGATTGTACTTCCCCCTCTTACACGTCAGCTAGGGTTTAGAGTAAAAGAGAAAAGTATAGAAAAGTTCTGCAATGAAATGATAATTTATTTGCATCAAAAATGGTAGTAGGATGTTAAATATAATTTTGTAGTGCAACCATGTTTCGCCTGTGCAAGGCATGTAAATGTTTAACATAGATTATAATTATAATGTCACGTAAACTTTAAAAATGCAAATGTCAACAAGTTTGTTTTCGTCAGAGAGGTAGAGGTATTTAACAACTCTATAATAATTTTTGTCACTAAGCCATTTAAACAATTTTGTTTTAAAGGATTTAGATTCTATCTTTTTTAGTTCAATCGGTAAGTTATTATATATTCGAACGTTCATATACACACAATTTCGGCTATACATTTCAGTCAATGGGGTTCCGTTAAAAACTAGCCTGTAAGAGGTGTTGAATCTCTGTTTCGTCACAAAGTTTTCTACAAGTCGTGTATTATTAGGTGCCATCATGGACATATTTAAATCTTAATTTATACTATGTATTTTAAATAATGTAACTTCCGTTCTAGGGTGTGGCCTAAAGTTTTGAACAGGGTGCTTCATAGTTTACGGACTCATCAATTTTTTCTTCACATTTACAATTGTCGATTTTATAAGAAGAGATTCAAACCTTAAACTTTCTCTTTGAGTATATTTCTCAACTGTTACGTAAATACATTTGTTTTTATTTGATGATAGATTTTCCCTCGGCTTCGCCCGAGCGGATATATTTTTAATGAATGTTTTCTAAAAACCAGCATTGTTCTTTATTCATATTTTCCGAACCCTACAAAATGTCGAAATAGAACATACAGTTTTAAACCCTTAAAATTTTAATTGAAATCAGTTGAGTCTATTCGAGACAACCTTTCAGACAGACAGACAAATATTCTAAAACCGTTATTAAGGCATCGTATTTTCTTAAATTTCGGCATTTACTTTGAAATCAGACACTCCAATTTTATTAATTGGTAGACACCATTTTTCCTACTAGATTTTCGAATCAGTCTGATGAAATTCCTAAGTTCTCAACGAAAAACATAATAGATATGTCAAATAAATCAAAATTTCATTAATTCTTAATGTGGTTGTGAATGTTGAAAAGATTGGATTCTCTGTGGTATTTTATGTATTAGTGGATAGTTATTGAAAAGTACACTTTTAGTACCTACCTATTCTATACAATTACGGCTAAATAGAGAAATTGTGATTTCTTATTATGACGCTAAGCTAAGCTATAAGCAATGTAAACTTCATCGAGTTTACATATTTCAAGACGCTGTTTAGCACTCACCTTCAAGGTTTTTAATCCGTCTATAAGATTAATCCAAAAAACTCTTTTCGTATAAATTTCTCAACACGTAGATAACTTCCTGTAGATGTTTTCGTCTGACTAACTTCATACACTTTTTAAATCGAAATGTATTATTAGGTATCCGATTTTATCGTAGGCAAGAATCAGTTATAAATAGTCAGAAAGAAAGACTTTATTTTTGTTGGATTAAGGCACTACCCAAACTGCTCTATGCGGAACTTAGTCAGTCTAATAAGGAAAAAAGCAGGGGAGCATGAGCGCTTATGCCGTTATGGATCGAATTACCAGTAACCCAGTATACAGGTGTACAAAAATGGTATAGGACCCGTTGACTGGGGGTTCTACTCATCATACTGAACAACTTTCCCCTAGTTACCCAGTCAATTTTAAAAAAAAGGACCCTCTATACAAAAATGCACAAAACTGGTCATTCAGCTGATCGATTTGTATAAAATGATTTTTTGCGATTTTAGCAAAGATTTAAAACAAAAGTTTTTTTTTATTATTCACAATTGGTAAGCCCTTGGCATCATCTCACTTGATGGTAAGTGATGATGATGCCGCAGATAGAAGCAGGCTTACCAAGATTCCCCATCGCAATGGAGAACTGGCTATCTTATCAACAAGCCGGAACACATCAATGTTGTTAACACTGATGTTTAACGGCAAGACTTAGATAAGATGGTAGCTAGCCAGAGGCGGGCTTAGAAAATGCCCTACCACCAACCAAACCAAGTCTTACAAGTTGACCCCACCGGGAATCGAACCCGCGACCATATAGTGTGAAGCGAATGGACTAACCGTTACGCCACGGAGGCGGTTAGTTGTTCAGTATGATGAGTAGAAGCCCCAGTTAACGGGACCTATACCAATATTGTTATACTTTGACGACGTGTTGTGGTACGATGCACGGCACGACATCCTGTGGTGACAACTGCTGATGCATAGCACCGGCGCACAATGCGTTCAGTTAATGTTTAATAGTCAATGATGGATGACTCAACCTCAGTGTCGTGAATCATCTTTGACTATTGAACATATTTTTTTTATTTTTTTAAATTCACAATTGGTAAACCCTTGACAACATCTCACCTGGTGTTAGTGACGATGTTGCCGAAGATGGAAGCGGGCTTACCAAGATTTCCCTACGCAATGGGGAACTGGCTATCTTATCTTCATGCCGGAACACACCAATGATATCAACATTGATATTTGGCGGCAAGACTTAGATAAGATGGTGGTAGCTAGCCAGGCGGGCTTAGTAAATGCCCTACCACCAACCAATTGACCCCGCCGGGCATCGAACCCGCGAACTCCTGTGTAAAGCCAGTGAACTTTGCCTCTGAGCTACGGAGGCATTTGTTTTTAGTCATAATTGACTATGGAACGTCCAATGGTTTTAGTCATCTGTGACTATTAAACATCAGCTTGTTAACGAAATAAAATGGTTTCGTCCCTATGGCACTACCTAACTAGTATTTCCTTGGCAACATTGCGAATCAGCTTTTTTCCGACAAGGCCGGTTCCACATTGATTATATAGTTTGGTTTCAGCCTAACGTTAAATACGATTATCTGTATGTTTCTTTAAAATATGAATTTCTGTATAATATAGTAATAGTCTAGTTGTAAATTTAGGTAAAAACTTCCTGAAACAGTACTTTACTAATAGCGAAGTTTTACTTTTAACTATTGATATAGAATATTGAGTTATTTAAATGATGAATTTAAAATGGAAAGTTAAGTTTATTTTTGAGTAAGTAGTAGTTAACGAGCCTTGTTTTACACCATGCATTATTTGGTGAAATTGAAATCGTTGGCCAAATTAAATCTACTCATGAAAGGAACCCTACACACACGGATATTTTTTTAAATTATTTTCCATACAAAGTGTTCAATAAGCGGAGGTATTATTATGAAAAGTCCGAATATTAGGTTAGTTACCGGTACATACATGCCCTGTCGTACATCTGCTAGGCACGCTGAACTGCTCTGTTTATGATAAGGCCTCCACTCACCAACGTTACGGTTGTACAATGAGGGCCACTTCCTGGCAACACCGTGAGGCGAAGGCAAGGACCATCTGCGATAGGTCTCGCCAAGACGCTTGTTCTGGTACTCGACAAGGCGAGTGCCACTGCCTACGCTAAACTGCTGTTTATAATATAGTGTCCTCACTCACCACCCTTCCAGTTATATGAGGGCCGGTATTCCTGCCAACACCGTGAGGCGAAGGCAAGGACCAGTAGGTCTTGCCGCCAAGGTCCAAGACGCTCACCGTAAAGACCGATATCCCTCACTTATATTCGTTTGACAGGGCACTGTTAACAAACAAAACTGTCTACCGAAATCGCAGTTTCATACGCTCATTAGCAGTTTACCAGATTATGTTGGAGTTTACTGGATGACGCAAAATGCATAGACAGCCATGCCAAACTATAAAAAAATATATAAAAATATGTTTTAAAGTATGTATAAATTTAATATAGAATAAAGTATGCATAGAAATCACTGTTATTTTAAATGGAATAATCTGCATTTTGTAGTTAAAGAAAATCCTAAATATTTAAATCTACATTAATAAATATTTAGATATTTAGAAGATTTTCTTTAACTACAAAATGCAGATTCTTCCATACGATGACTCTTTATCCGTTGAGGAGCGGCAATTATTAAGTTTCCCCAGAAAACCTTTACGATGTAAAAAAATGACTTTCCATACAAAGTTTGCAAATGGAGTTATTAATTATTGACAGTAATTATTATTTACTTTCCATACAGAGTTTGCAAATGGACTGATTATTATTATTGGGAAGCCAATTCTTTTGTTTAGATTGTATCAGGTTCCTTGTAGAAAGTTGTTTAGTTTCATGAGTACCACAAATGTACCATTATTCGCTTAAACAATAAAGAGATATCCTATTCTGTAAAGTTTAAAAACACTTCGCTATAAAATTGCAATAATGGATTGTTTAAACTATCTTTATTGTATATACAGGGTGGGGAAAAATTACTGTAGGAAGGAGGCGTTAACTGGTGCTTCTTTCTACTCATCATATAGATCAACTTTTCCTAAAAGATTCCATAGTCAATTTGCAAAATAAGTGAACTCCATACAAATCGATCAGCTGCTTGACCTATTTTGTGCATATTTGTATGGAGCGTCGAATATGGGTTCTTTGGGGAAATTGTTCAGTATGATAAGTAGAAGCCCCAGTTAACGGGTCCTATGCCTGCATACAAAATCTAAACACACCACTTGGCTACTTGGTAGTTGTATCATACATACAACTATCAGATGACTGGGCAACTTTTTACGCGAGGTTTGAAATTGTATTTTATTATTTGACTGTTAATTTTATCAGAATGATTATAGCATCGCGTGAAGGTAACCTTGTAATCATAGTAAAAATAAAATACACATTGTGCGCTGCCGTTTCGTGGTAAAATGAAGAGAATTGATTTAAGAACGCTGGTGGCGCCCTCCCTAAAGATCCGGTTAGTAATACAAAGGAGCAGTAGCCGAATTCCGGAGGCGTAAACCGGATTGAGAAATTTGACCGGTTGCATTGCGTTAATTCAAATTTCAGCCTTATTGTAAGTTCATGAGGTTGACACTTATTTTGTACCTACTGCCAAAGAATATAAACTATTTACTACGTAAAAGAAGGTTAACTCCGCAAAATCATTTGAATGAATAGCGACTCTTGCTACGACAAAATAAAGTGCAAATTCAGGTCGCACAGCGCTAATTACCTACAGTTATATTCACTTACAAGTTGCCTCTCTTTCTATTGCGTAAGTCATCTCTTCTGACTACTGAATTTGCTCGATTCAGAGGGCCGCGCGGCGTAGGCGTTAGTACTAATATATAAATATACTTTGGCGTAGGTACATTTTCATGCCTACAGTGCGACAGGCCTGCTACACTGGTGTCATCTCTTGCTTGACCAAAAGCGGAGTTGAAATTACTGCATAGAAATAAGATTCAATTTAGAGCTTTTTTTTTTGTTCCAGCATACTTAATGTACGAATACGAATAGATAGGCTCTGGCCTTTCAAATTAGGCCGATCTAATGGGGGTAGGGGGCACCAGAGTTTCTTAAATCGATACCTCGTAAAGAGCGGTCCCTCATAGCACATTATTACGATATGGCTTACAGTAGCGCAACGCCTTTGATGTCGCACGATGCCGCCACGGCGTAGGTACTAGCAGTACATTCGTTGCACTACTATAAGCCGCTATAACCTTATACTGTGCTCATAGTAAGTCTGTGGATCCCTCTATATCTGACACTTTTCTGCTAATTATTATTATGCTACTATATTTATTGTCATTAGATAACTAAATACTTATTACAATCTATCCAAGATCCATGTAAATAGGCATAAACTCAGAAGATATTTTGATACCTGAATGGTACCCTAATTTTAATCCTTTTTAAATTATTGCCTATATCAAATAAATTGTACAAATTTTATTAACTAAACGTTTGTTTTATTTCTATTTTGATTATAGTGTACAAATTACATCATTATCATAATATCAGCCGAAAAAGTCTACTGCTGGACAAAGGCCTCCCCCAAGGATTACCACGATGACCGGTCCTTCGCTGCCCGCATCCATCAGCTTCCCGCAATCTTCACCAGGTTGTCGGTCCACCGCGTGGGAGGCCTGCCTACGCTATAGTATTAATATATATACTTTGGCTATGTGCCCTGCCCACTGCCACTTCAGTTTAACGATTCTGTGAGCTATGTCGGTTACTTTGGTTCTCCTGCGGATCTCTTCTTTTCTGATTCGATCACGCAGAGAAACTCCAAGCATAGCACGCTCCATTACTCTTTGGGTGACCTTGAGCCTTCTTTTGAGGCCCACAGTAAGCGACCATGTCTTAAGTCCGTAAGTCATCGGTGGCAACACACACTGACTGACACCCCAAAAAAAACTAAAAAACTTACAGTGCCATCTATCTATCCATCATGATGATGATGAACTTTCTTAGTGTTAATTTATTACATAAACATTCCGTGCCCCAAGGACTATATCATCATCATCATTATTAAGAGGGCCCAGCCCTCTGTCGTTGCTACTGGTAAATACTGCACAAAGAAAAAAAAAAAATAATTGCTTATGTTGATAAAAAATGCTATGCAATAGCTTTACCGCGGCAGTCCCCGAGTGCCACACGTCTTTTTCTTTGCGGTGACGATCACGAATGGGGATTATTGGTCGTAATAATTCATCGATTACGATTATTAGATTATCAGATTTAAACAGTTTTAATTAAAATTATACCTATTGTTTTTTATTGATATCGGCTAGTATCAGAATTGGCATTTTTAATTTTTTTGAAAATATTAAATAAATTTGGAGATCTAACGATTTAATACTGCAAAAATTAATTACAAAATAATTCATAATCGTAAATTTTATTTAACACTGAAGTCGTTTTTTGTCATAAAATTTGAGCCTGTGACGTCATAGTTAACGAACTTTAAAAAATCATTAATAATCAGTGAATAAAAAGTTAGAATATTAAAATTGCTTTTAGCAGTGACATATATTACTGGCGTAAGGACCCGGCCAACGCGCGCGACTAATGCTCCCAGCGAATTGGTGCGAAAATCGAAAGTTTCGCACACTCGCGACTCAGTCGTCTGCGGGCAATTGTACAGTGCGGTGGAAAGATATTCCATATAAAAATGTCTTATTGTGTTGTTAGAGGCTGTAAAAATCATGAAAGAAAGGTTAAAAAGATGTCGTATCATCGTTAAGTAACCTTACATTGTATTTATTCTTGTAAACAAATTAAATAAATGAATTTTTAAAGCGACAATTCTACCAAGGTTCTTTTAACGCGGCACTGACGTCAACTCCCGCCAACGCTAGTTCGTACGAGTTACGTTAGATGGCGCTACTATTTGCTTGTATCAAGAAAATCTGAATAAAATATGGGACGGGCGGATCCTTATGTTCAAATCTGTGGCTTTAAGTCTTTTTATTTTACAATGCCGTTATTTTAAAGTAGGGCCGTTCTATGATGACCATGCCATGATTTTTTTGTTTGAAGTGTGAAAATAATCTCTCCGACGCATCAAGCGATGGGTTCAGGCACATGTTTTTTTTTGGCTTTTGCGCTCAAAATACGAGTTTGTATCTTTCCAATATCCGACAATAATCAAGGATTACATTGGTAAAATGTTGATAATCGGAGATTAAGATTAACTGTAATCGTTTAAGGGCCGCCAGGAAGCTCTAGTTTCCACACAAACGTAGTTCCGCTTTAATACAAAAACTACAACTTTGCGATTATATTAAGGAGACACATATCGATGTTTGTAATTAGTTTTCGATGTACTTTTAAAAAAACGGAAAAAAAATAAGAGCAGTTTCAAACTTTCAGTACAAAACTAATTTAAGCCTTCGTATAGATAAGTTAAAATTTACTACGATAAAAACTAATTACAAACATCGATATGTGTCTATTAATTATATTTACAAAGTTTGGATACATCTGGCATGTAGTTTTTGTATTAAAGCTGAACTACGTTTGTATGGAAACTCGAGCCTCCTGAAGACTCTTATTCACTACTTCTATACATGAAAACTAAAAACTTTGATTGCACAAAGTTGTGCAAAAAATCGAGTTTCCAAAAATTTTTTGATTTCATATAAGTTTATGAAATCTAAAAATTTTTGGAATATTCTTATAAAATAATTCGCTTATTTAATTAGCTATTTTTTTTAAATTATAATAGTTTCAGCAAAGTTGTAAGTAGGTAAAACAAAAGTTTTCAGTTTCAAGTAGTTAGTAATATCTATCCGATTCGGATCAGTGACGAAAGGATATATTGATCGACTAAAACCACCAGATTAAAAAAAAACTGTAGCAATAATCATCATCATCCCGGCCGAAAGGCGTCCCTAGCAGTGGACTAGTGTCCCTAGCTTTGTCTAGCCCCAAGGATTTCCAAAACGACCGGTCCTGCGCTGAGTGGGAGGACTCCCTACGCTACATCTTCTGGTGCTCGGTCGCCACTCAAGAACTTGACTGCCCCAGTGGCCATCTGTTCTACGAGCTATGTTGGTTTACATGGTTTTTCGACAGGTCTAATTTCGGATTCGACAGATCGCGTAGGTAATCTCTGAGCATAGCTGGCTTCATCGCCCTTTGGGTGACCTTGAGCCTTATTAGCCCATCATAGTAAGCGACCATGTCTCAGTTCTGTATATCATTCATCACTGGCATCAAGCACTGGTCAAAGGCTTTAAAACACTGCGGTATTTAAGACGTGAGGATTATGCGTTTCCCGAACGCTGCTCAGCAGAGTTGGATTCGACGATTGATCTCCTTCTCGAAGTTGGACCTACCAACTTGACTGATTGGCCTCAACCTTCAGAGGAATGTATGCGACTCGGACATCATCATCAAATCAGCCGAAGGACGTCCACTGCTGGACATAGGCCTCCCCCAAGGATTTTCATCCAGTGGCTTTCCGCTATCTTCACCTGGTCATCGGTCCACCGCGTGGGAGGCCTGCCTGGGCTTCGATTGCCGGTGCACGGTCGCCACTCGAGAACTATACTGCCCCATCGGTCATCTGTTCTACGAGCAATGTGCCCCGCCCACTGCCACTTAAGTTTAGCAATTCTGAGAGCTATTTCGGTTACTTTGGTTCTCCTATTAGACCATTGATGTTCTAATGTTTCTTACACAAAATATTCTCACCCGGAAAAGTATGGTGGTATATAACCCTCCGTGTAAGACCGACTCGTTCTTGGTCAGTTTTTGTTTTGAGACTGCTACCGGTAGTACAGAACATTATTAAACAAAACTAAAATATTTTAGTAAATATGTATCAAAAATTTATTTGCATTAGTAGAGTAAATATCACAAAATGGACGCATAGTCCTTTATCACTAATATAATAAATGCATTATTGCCCCTAATAAATAAGACAATTATCCTTATTCTAAATACGACAGCAAGTACGCGATATCTGTGAGGTCTTGCGGCACCGAATCGTGATAGCAGATGTAGAGTTCTCTAGGTTCTGGCTCGCTGAAGACACGCCTGAAAAACAAAATTGAAACTAAGTAGGTAGGTACATACATCTGTTGAACTCGCTGGAATGCGAATAAAGTTATAACTTATCTGTATACAGTAATAATAACAACAGAATATATAAAAATTAACCCCTATTTCTTCGTATCGCGCTATAATTTGAGAACGGCTGGAATGATTTCGCTAATTATTTTTTTGTTGAGTTCGTTATTGTCAGGAGAACGTTCTTATGTAGGGTAGAGTAGTGTAGTGTAGGGTAGGGTAGGGTAGTGTAGTGTAGTTTAGTGTAGTGTAGGGTAGGGTAGTGTAGTGTAGGATAGGGTAGTCTAAGGTGGTACGAAGTTCGCAGGGATGGCAAATAGCAGAATAAAATTCAATACATTGTTTTTTATATCAATATTGAATATCTTCACTATCTATTCACCATTTTCGGCATCAACGTCACTTACCATCAGGTGAGATGATGTCAGGGGTTTATCAATAGTGGAATAAAAAAAAAACTAACACCTATACCTTGTATCAATAAAAAAAGGCACAATGTAAACAAACGCGTTTGTGATCCGCCATGAATTTTCATTAGAGATGTGCAAGCTCAGTAGTGAATGAATGAATGAATTAATGAATGAACATTGTTTTTAGTTTGTTTTAAAATAACGGTTCGTTTTGGCGATAAGGAACATTATGATAACCATTAGGTGCTTAAGTATGAAATTGCCGATTAGATAAAAAAGTTTAAAAAAGAAAATTAATATTAAGAAAAATAGTTATTAAAATAAAAAATATTCTTAAAGTAGCCGTAGACTATTACAAATTAATAGCTGGTAAATATTTTCGTATTGTTTAGATATTTTGAGAGCATGGTGGCTTTAAACCCATGAAGACGCTTATTGTTAACTCAATTAATCACCATTTTTAAAGGCAAAAAATACACATTTTTAATTTTAAAGCTCTAGAGTTATCGCAGCACTTTTTTCGTTACTAATGTCATATTCGGGAATACCCCGCATAAGATATCGTCACTTTCAGGAAAATTCAAGAAAATTAACTAGTCTAAAAATCGATAATCTTTTTTTCTCCATCAGATCGATTTTGAGAGCTTTATAGCCTCTGCCCCGCTTGTTCTTTTCGCTCCTCATCTAAATATTCGGCGAATCGTTTGCCGAACGCATGACCGACAAGGACAATGCTATAGATATGTTGCTTCCACACCTTCGTTCAATTGTTAGGAAAGCATCGTAAAGTACGTTCTCTTATATCCCTGACGCACGGGCTTTCAAGTCTTTATGTCTATTACTTTCCTAGGGATGTGACACTCACACAGGGCTTTATAACACTTAAACAAAGGTGTGAGAGCAGCGTGAGAAGAGTAGGTATAGGTTGTCAGTAAATATTGACAACCTTGAAAAACTGATCGTTGTTGGCAATATTGAAGAAAAAAGATCCAGATGCCGCTCGCCAACACGATGGAGTTATCAGATAAAGGAAGGCACCACATCTAAAAGCTTTTATCAAGCGGTGAGGGCGACCATGGACCGTAGTCGATGGAGACAAATTACGCGTCTCAAGGCCAATTTGGACCACGATCCTCAGTAATGAGGGACCGACCAGAGAGACAGAGAGTGTATTCTGTACTAGGACTTATTATCTGTATATATTTTTGTTATTGTACAAAAAGCATATTTGATTGATTGGTTGATTAAGAAAAATAGTTATTAAAGTAAAATTTATTCTCAAAGTAGCAGTAGACTATTAGAAATTAATAGCTGGTAAATGTATTGCTATTGTTTAGATATTTTGAGAGCATGGTGGTTTTAAACCCATGAAGACGGTTATTTCTATTAACTCAATAAATCACCATTTTTAAAGGCAAAAATACACATTTTTAATTTCTAAGCTCTAGAGTTATCGCAGCAGTTTTTTCGTTACTAATGTCATATTCGGGAATACCCCGCATAAGAATTCGTCATTTTCAGGAAAATTTAAGAAATCTGACTAGTCTAAAAATTGCCCTATCTGACCACTAAGTAAACGCCTTTGTTCCATTCAATGATACATAGCTCAGGGGATTGGAACATGAAAGACATGCCACTATTTACTAATAAAAGACCATAAATAAGTAGTGTCACCAAAAGATTCATAACCAACGGATTCGTAATCGAAGACCTCAAGGTTCTTCAAATATCGATTTTGACTGAAATCGGTCAAGTAACTAAAATATTCAAAATGGTGGTCAATTTTTCTAAATTCTGACAACAAATTCGTAATCAGAAACCTCAAGGATACTCAGATATCGAGTTTGAAAGCTATCAGTTCAGTAACTAATAAGTTTTAAGCCGAATTCAAACGAAAACGTGACTACCTGCAGTTGACTGTACTATACTTTGGTTCACCGTGCTGTAATTTAGGTTTAAATCGTTCACTGTATAAATGCATCTCAAAACTATAAAAACTGGCAGTATTTGTAAGTTGACAACTAATAGATTATCTGTGAAAAAACGAGCATAACAATCCGCAACAAATGCATTCTTGCAGTGAACGATCTGTACATTCATATTTATTTTCCAAAGAAAATTATAAACTCGTCTAGGTGTGTAGAAATTAATAGCCCACAACCACACACAAACCAGACTAACGCGAGAATTAGGTCATCTTTTCCATTATTACTTAAATCATAAACTCTTTTATGTATGTAGAAAATAATAGCCCACAACCACACACAAACCAAAGTAACGCCAGAATTAGGTCATCTTTGCAATTGTTACTTAATCATTCAATCAATCGTTCATCAGATCAATGTAAGTACCTCATCTCTATTTTCTACAGATAAGAGCTCGGACGAAGAATCAAGATGGACTCGACAGGTGCGTCTCCCCGAGAGGGACAAACACAAAGTACTTCGCAAAAAAGGGTTACCAGGTCAATAATAATTCACCCCGATCTTGTGCATAAAATCTTTATTAGTGTACTTTTTTATTATCATTTTTTTAACTTATTATCCAGCACAAGTTCTGCTTGGTTTAGGACTAGGTGACTCGGTAGTAAATGTAAATTCTGAAACATTGATTGATTCGTATTTCATGATCTATTGAGATAATAAAACAATGTAATATATATCTTTTTTTATTGTCCTTTAAATAAAATAAGTTTTGTATATACATTCTTAATATTGTCTTCTTTAATCATTGTTTTGGTGGCATAATGAATTCGCGAATTAAGGTACTTTTTACAAATTGCTTTTATTAAAAGCGAATAATGTGTCAAATCGGTAAAATGATAATCAGTAGAAAAAAGCCTCATCCCTATTCATTTTTTTAAACATTCCTGTAAAAGATGGTGTAACGGATCCTTTTTACTATACGGTGTTTTTTCCTGGAGTCCAATTTCTTCGACCTGTTGATTTTATCCATGAGTCACGGAATACTGCTTCTTTTGGAAATCTGAAACATAAAAATTAATCATCTTAATTATACGTTTACGTAAACGTTACCTTAATGTCTAAAGCTGAATATTAAATGCTGTATTTTGTTTTGTCACTAACTAAATATTACAGAATAACAGAACCACTTCTATAACGTATATATTAATATAACTACTGTACTAAGCTGGTTTACCCTCCTTTGAACAATATTTGAAAAAAGCTAAATCAACACTTCGTAATTAACCGTATGTTGACGATTACCCACAATCATGGGTAATTTATATTCTGAACTACTGGTATCCCTAAACTAAGAATAACCCGACAAAATTTAAACGATGTCAAAAAGGCCGCGACATAGACATGTTGTGTCTTACTAAACTTAGACGGTTAATACTCTAAATACATCATTATTTTATAACGAGAAAATGATACTTTTCTATAATATTTCTGCATATTAGGACCCTGATATTATGTAATCTAACAGAAACCTAAATTTTTTCTACAATTTAAACGACACCAAACAAAAAATGTCATACTTACGAATGAAAGGTTATTTTTTCTAATTTACGCTCACTGCGACTCTTACAGCCGATCACACAACAATGCACCATAACTATTGCCTTGCCATAACATTCAACAAAAGAAACAAAACAAGAAACAAAAGAAGATCAGTTGTAATTCGCAATAAATGACGACACAAGCGGACGCGTTCAATTTGTTGGGCACAGATAGCAACTGTGCCCAACAAAAAAAAAGCTAAACTATGACAAAGACAAAAAATAATGTGTCTGCCATGTTCACTCCTCAGAGTTTTTCTGTACGCTTGTCCTGCTCTCACATGGTATTATTATTTGGATGTCGGGTCCATCTTGATTCTTCGTCCGAGGATAAGAGTAATTCTTTGTAGTTGCAGCATAACGTTAAAGTCAAGAAGATTATAGGTAAATCTAGAGGCCACACTCTAAATACCTAATTGAAGCAAAAAATATTCTCGTTACCGCTCCGTCTCTTTCTAACTATGAGGTGTAAGCAAGACGTGTATAGGTAAAGCTCTTGCTCACAACCGCTAACTGAAAAGAGACGGAGCGGTAACGAGACATTTCAAGGCCATATTTCTTTTCTTCAATTAGTTATTTAGAGTGTGGCCTCCAGTTTTACCTATAAACTTCTTGGTTAAAGCATAGTATATATATTAATACTAGCGTAGTTAAAGTGTAAGTTTCAATTTAAATTATTGCATTTTCATAAAAGTTTCAAGTTAAAAGATAAATGAAATCATGAAAAAGGACAATAATTGTTAGAACAAAAGATAGGTATGTGTGAGTGTTCGTGAACGGGGTGTAATTAGTAAGGCATTTTATTTGTTTACATTGTGCTTTTTTATTGATATAGACTGTATATGTTTTTTGCGTGACGTCACTGGCCAGGTACACAGACATTTCCGATTGTACAATTTTCGAAAAGGAACAAGGCATTTGGAGAAAAGACAAGTCCATTTGACATCATTCGCAATATATCGTCCGCCGTATGGACTAATCCTTATTTAACTCGTAAGAATATACCGGAATATAAATTATTTGTGCCCTTTACAATCCGGTATTTGGCTAGTCATTTGAGTAACTTTTTATCAACTGTCAAAAACGATATTTTGTTTTGATATTGTTCGTGTTACAAACTTGTGACGTCATTGTCTTTGACGAACTAATTTAGTGATTTTGATAAATATAAAATTGAAATTGAATTAAAATATGAAATGAATAAGTTGTTATGCTTTTGTAGGAGAAATGCTATTTATTGATTAATATTTTTAGTTTATTTTAGATACTGTCAAATACCCTATTCGGTTAATTTACTCGCTTCAAGTAAATAACTGGATAATTTACTCGCCTCGAGTAAATCGCTGGGACCGGCATAGTGGATTTTCCCCACTGACCTTCATTTAACGCGATCTTAAGCCGCATGCAATCCAACCAGTGAGTTCCTACAATCTTCACTAAAGGATAGAAATATCTATCTTCCATATTTCTTTTATAGATTACCAGTCCACCGGGTGGAGGGAGGCGCCCTTTCATCCACATTGCGATTGCTACTCGATAAATGTTTTTCTCCATCAGATCGATTTTGAGAGCTTTATAGCCTGCCCCGCTTGTTATTTTCGCTCCTCATCTACACATTCGGCGAATCGTTCGCCGAACACATGACCGACAAGGACAATGCTATAGACATGCTGCTCCCACACCTTCGTTCAATTGTTAGGAAAGTATCGTAAAGTACGTTCTCTCATATCCCTGACGCACGGGCTTTTAAGTCTTTATGTCTATTACTTTCTTAGAAATGTGACACTAACACAGGGCTGCCGTCAGTAAATGTTTGTAACCTATAGCGTTATCCCTGTCGCTCGAGCGCTTGGCGAACGATTCGCCGATATTGTGGCCGTCATAACAAAAATCCTCTATCGATATAGTATATCGTATTTTTCTCACCCAACAACCCAAAACTGGAATGGCTCGGCGTTCTTCTTGGAGACACCGCACTGGCTGAGAATATCACGTGGAGCTTCAAACAGCATGCCATGCTCTTTGACAGCTACCAATATTTTGTTTAGAGGATTCGACGGCGATTGGTTTCTTTTGAACCTGGAAATTAAACAAAACTCTTCTTTATTTTTTTTACACTCGTACAAAGAGGGCAAATCAAAAGTTCTGTAAATAACTGAACAACTTTTGTTCTAGAACTTTGCTGAAATCTCATTTTTTGTTTACTTTTCATACAAATCCATTAACTGACCAGCTGAGTCATTTCCTTTCGCTTTCCTGCAATTTGTTGGAGTGATTTGAAATGGGACGGAAGAGTGTAACAGGAAATGCGAACGTTTTTTAAGTCACGAAGGCTAGGGTAACATGGCCTTTCCGCCTAATGTGAGGCCGAAGGCAAAGATGACCTACTATCCGAAGGCCCGGCCCGTGAATTTACGACCCGATAATTAATGAATTTCATAAATAATTTGTCACATGTTACACATCATACATGTGACTACTATAAGGTTCGCTAGTTGTTTTTTTTTTGATATCAGCAAAGTTATAGCATAGAAGTTGTCCAGTTTTGTCAGTAGAATGACCACATAAGAGGTTTTCGGTTGATTACAAATAACCCTGTGTAAGACCTTTGCTTATAAGCCTTCATCACATCACATCAACCAAAAGACGTCCACTGCTGGACAGCCTCCTCCGAGTTGGGGGGTGGGGTTTGCCGTAATTGGCAGGCGGATTGGTAATCGCAGTGTGCAGTGTGGTGGCACAGTATGCGGAAAGGACGCTGCTGCCAGTCCTTCGGATTTTAATCCCTTAGTCGCCTCTTACGACACCCTTGGGAAGAGATGGGATGGTGCTCTTCTATGTCACAAAACTCAAAACAAAGAGGAATGAGTTATCTCTAATGCTGCTAACGAGACGAAACTTTAATAAACCACTGGTAGAAAAGAATACTGACCAGTAAATAGGGCACCCACCTCCCCGCCAATGTATCGTCGCTTGTTACGTAGTATGCAAAGTGGTAACAGGCAGGCCGTTTGCTGCGGGTGCGACACTTTAAGCTGAGGTTAGAAAGAGAAGCACCTATCTCACCTAGTGTAGCTACTTATTATTGTTGCGCTGAATTTCACGAGAAATGAAATACAAGGACGCAGCTGTTTGTCTGTACGCGGTTATGGCTTTTTGGCGCTGTAAGATACCTAACCCAGTGAATACCTACCGTAGTGGATCAACCAATACTCTAACCTAACCTTGCACACACACACACAGACACATGGAGCTACCGTAGTAGATACCTAACCCCGTGCGAAATGTGCGATTTACTCTTCCAGTGACGTCATCCCCGCCGATTTTTTATTCCCTATTGGTATGCACTTGGTCTCATCTCACCTGATGGTAAGTGATGATGATGCCGAAGATGGAAGCGGGCTTACAAAGATTCCTCAATGTTTGTGTTACTCACAAAAATGGACCATGTTGTCTGACAAATAAAGATAATAATAATAATGGGGAGCTGGCTTACTTATCTTCAAGCCAGAACACATGAATGTTGTAAGCATTGATACTTGGCGGCAAAACTTAGATAAGATGGTGGTAGCTAGCCAGGCGGGCTTAGAAAATGCCCTTCCACCAACCAAACCGAGTCTTACAAAGTTAAACTCCGCCGGGAATCGAACCCGGCTCCTGATGTGAAGTTAATGAACCTAACAATTTCCTCTAACCTTGACATTATAGTTTCTTAGGAAATATTGCTTGATTACGGTCCTTATAGGTGGTCTGTGGTTTCACTGTATGGAGTGTCGTAGGGGTGGGCCCGGCGGGTTGTAACTCGGGTTAACGCTGTTGTTCGTTTTTCTTTCATTCTACCTATTTCATTTCATCTATTTGTTCTATGTCGCATGCGCTGACACATCTGTTTTCAAAATCTTTCTATTCATCCTATCCTTCAATATTCACCATCATATTTCAAAATAAAATAAATTAATATTCTTAAAACCTATTCTCTCTTAGAAGACCCATTTTGGGTAAGTTAAAATTGTGTGTTTCTATGATTTATGATATAAGTTAAAGTGTGTAATCCTTTTATAATTTTTATACAGCGTGACTTTTAATTAGATCTTGATAGCAAAGTATAAGAATGTACTCGTGATTACAAGCAACTTTCCCAAAGAAACTATATGTCAAATCAGAAAAAAAATTAGGTCCTTGATACATAACAAGTTATCAAATCGGCAAAAATGTACAAAGGACCAAATTTTTTTTCCATATTTGACACATAGTTTCTTTGGGAAAGTTGTTTGTAATCACCAGTATATTCATATCCCTTCCTATCAAGAACTACTCGTAATTAAAAGTCACCCCATATATTTCTTTCTGGGTCTTATTTTTCATCATTAAATTTACGTGTGCACGAACGGAATTTTTAATAACCCACGCCCTACCGTACACCTACTCCTTCCCGTCACACCACAAGGTGAGCTTATAAATGGCACCCTACAATCAAATATATTGATTTATTACGGTCCCTGCTACCAGCAATCAACCAAGTCATCTTATGTTGCCACATTCAAACTAATCTAATGAGCGTCAGTGGCGTAATGGAAAGGGCCACTACCTCCTGTCCGGGAGGTTGTGGTTCGAATCCTGCCACGTACCAATGTGTTTTAGAATTTCGATCTCATATGTACGTTAATCCGACACTCTGACGGTGAAGGAAAACATCATGAGGAAACCTGCACACGCCTGCGCAGAAACTCGAAGGTTGTGTGTGAAGTCGAACAAACAGCACTGGGCCCGCATGGTCGACTAAGGCCCGATCGCCCTAATTCAGGGTAGCCTCGAGCCCCTCGGTGGGGACGTATATGACCTGATATGATGAATGTAATTACTAAACTACGTTAGATTTTTTTGAGATTTTGGATTTGAAATGAGCGAGCTACAATTTAAAATATAGTAAAGTCAACTTGCCTTATACTATGCTGAAGTATTTCGTGTATCCTCTTGCTAGCTGTACGAAACGTCTTCACGATGTACGAATACAGTGCACTGTTGGCTTGAATCTCTATATTCTTCAGTGGCGCTAACAATATTCCCTTCTCCGATTCCAGCTGCATGAAGTAGAACAGAACATTCTCATCTCCCGCTGTTATTCTGCAAACAACAAAGGACTCGCTGCGTCTTTTACTAGATTTAAATAAAATAAGTCTTAAAATCCCTGAGGTTTTTAGGTTTACCATATAGGGCTGCCTCTAGACCGCGGCGCGAAATTCAAATTTTCAGAGGTTTATTTGCTTCTTATTTACGTGATTTTTTTGTAAATTACAATATAAATATGATCAAAATTTACTGTGGATAGGTAAGACATAATGTTCCAAAGCCGTCGAAAGATTTATGTTGCATTATATTTTCATCATCATCATCATATCAGCCGAAGGACGTCCACTGCTAGACATAGGCCTCCCCCAAGGATTTCCACGACGACCGGTTCTGCGCTACCCGCATCCAGCGGCTTCTCGCAACCTTCATCAAGTCATCCGTCCACCGAGTGGGAGACCTGCCTACGCTACGTTTTCCGGTGCGCGGTCGCCACTCGAGAACTTTACTGACCCAACGGCCATCCGTTCTACGAGCTATGTGCCCCGCCCACTGCCACTTAAGTTTAGCAATGTTCGAGAGATATTTAAATTTTAATTCACGAGAAATAATTTATTTTCTCGAAATGACAAGTCACAAAAAGAAAGAATATCATAATATGTAGCCATAAATTGCAAAAACACATTAATACTATTAATTTTGCGCGCTACGGTCACAACTTACAGTGTAAGAAACCATACAGTGGCCCAACGCCTTTTGCATCAAAGCCGATATCAATATTATTGGCACACACTTGTGGCAAAGTATATATATTAGTACTAACATACAGTATGGACACTCCCTGCCGCTCTCTAGATTGCGACCTCACCCCCCCGTCAGTCACCCAGATTGATACAGATTGGTTACAGACGTGTGGTTGTCGAACTTATAGGATTTCGCCGCCATTTTGTTTGTTCCGTCATTCGTTTTTCGAAATGTCATTTCTGGTCCGTTATATGAAGTGTTCAGGGTGCTTGTGGGCTAGGCATGCCCCGAGGACCCTGGTTACGGGCAAGTCACTGACCACATCCTCCTCCGCCTCTTAGAAAGGATTATGCTTACTGGCTGAACAACAGTGACTGGCATTTCAAGCTCAGCTCAAATACGATTGCCCTGGTTGGGGATCGAACCGCCAGCGGGAGCCGCGGGAGGTGAGCGTGCCTACAGCTCCGGGACCTACCTGGACAGTACGTAGTGGTTCTCTTCCACGAGGCACTCGCCTTGCAGAGCACCAGGACAAGCGTCTTGTCAGCAAGACCTACCGCAACTGGTCCTTGCCTTCACCTTATGGTGTTGGCAGGAATAGCGGCCCTCACTGTGTACCCTAAGGGTCGGTCTATGGTGATGCTATATCATAAACTTGGTAGTTTTAGCGTATCTGGTAGATATACGAGAGGGAATGCCCTGTGTAGACGTCTCCGTTGGCCGTGTGTATGGAGACTGAATAAGACAGTAGGAGACCAATCACCTTAACGGTGATGTCGCATCGCTGTGGGTTCTTTGTGTGGGAAGATGACAGATGTTATAACAGCGAAGCACATTACCGACATTGCACATACTGGATGCGGGTAGCGCAGAACCAGTCGTCGTGGAAATCCTTAGGGGAGGCCTTTGTCCAACAGTGGCCGTCCTTCGGCTGATATGATGAAACAATGACACAAGTTTCCAACGTACCTCTGTGTTGTGACGTTGTTAATATCATTCAACAAGGATTTCCTTATGTCCGACATGTCAATACTGCTGCTGGCTCTGCTGCCATCCTAAAAAATTCATAAAATCTCGTTAATTTCATAGTCCAAGCGCGCAAATATCTACAATCTCTTAAATAAGTACATTCTGACACTGGAAATAATGCCCCCCGATATACCTAGGGGTAGGTACTTGCGCAGCAGATATATCTCGATCAACCAACCAATAAGCGCGCTGCTTCTTTCGTCGTGATTGGTAGATTGGGCTGGACATAACCATGTTCATATAAAAAGTAAAAATGTGCCATCACATTGGTACGTGGCAGGATTCGAACCACGACCTCCCGGACAGGAGGCGGCGGCCCTAGCCGTTACACCACCGACGCTTATATATTTTAACAGTCTTCCTACGAATTTACCTGTCTATCCCAATCTGAGTCGGATCCCGATGAATCTCGACGATTCCTCTCCCTATCAGCTCTTCTGCCTTGCACTCGGTCGTCACTTATTTCACTGTGAAAATAAACAATTTAAATCTATCTATACTAAATTATAAAGAGGAATTATTTTATTGTTTGTTTTGAATAGGCTCCAAAACTACTGGACCGATTTGAAAAATTCTTTCACCGTTGGGAAGCTACACTATCCACAGTTGCTATAGGCTATATTATATTTTTTTTAAATTAGGGATCCTTATTAAAACTAAAATAATGTAACCCAAGGTGTAAAAAATGACCTAAAAATTCCTAAGTGGTAGTGTTAGTGTAGCGGTAGTGGTAGTGGTAGTATAGTGTAGTGTGAGCCGGTACGAAGTTCGCCGGTACAGCTAGTATAAAATAAACACCTGACTGCTTCAAATTCGTTTGCTGAATTAGCTGCACCTTTGACTGCTCGCGTCAAACACTCCGTCAAAGGGGCCGCCCTGAGTTCAATCGCGCCGCCCGTCGCGCTGTGACGGAGCCGCGAATGTACTCAGGGCGGCCCTTTTGACGGAGTGTTGGACGCGACCCGTCAAAGGTGCAGCTAATTCAGCAAACGAACTATAAACGCTCAGGGGACAAGACAAATCTAACGAAACCTCGCACTCCAAATTCCACTAAACTGTTAAGGCTACAGGCTCAGCCACAGAAACATACATACACCCGAAAACATTACCCTCTTCCTAGTGCAGTCAAGTAAAAAAAAACCTTTTAATAGTCATTAAACAAGAAGTGTTGTGTTACAGCTGGGATATTGCGGTGCCTCCACCCAGACTGTGGTACATCTGAGGTGGACCACCGACAATTATAAGTGTTTTTTTGGGGTTCCGCAGTCAACAAGGAACCCTTATAGTTTCGTCATGTCTGTCTGTCAGTCCGTGTTTTTTAACAATTTTTATTCCCTATGTTCATAGGTGTAATAGATTCGTATAGTCATATTAAATTTCATCTATACAGGGTGTAACAAAATTGGTGTAAGTCCTGTTAACTGGGGCTTCTACTCATCATACTGAACAACTTATGTTCGACGATTTTGGTGAAAACGAAAAAAAATGTTTTACTCTTCATACAAATCGATCAGCTGATCGACCGATTTTGTGCATTTTAGTACGGGGTCAATTTTTTTTTGAGAACCTGGCACGCCTCCAGCAGTTGGTCGCACGTAAACTGGCGACGCCAGAAGCGCCATTTTGCTTTAACCGGCGAGGCCCTTTGTAGGTGGTCGCCATTATTGTCAAGGTTAGAAAAACAAATATTTCGCAATGTTTTTGTATGGGAACTATATATAAAACTTATATCGATGAAATCGTCTTTAACTGACTACCTGACTTAAATATTTGTGTATGAAATTATGTGAGAAAAAATTCAACAGTCTAAGCTAAAGATAGGGTAAGTAGGTATTGCACTTGAACCTAAAAAAATGTGAAATATGAATGCTACAATAACAATTCTTAATACAATAACATTGTATTGCTTACCCGGTTTATTGGGAATTTCAACAACACACAGTTTTTCTATGCAAAACAACAAAACAATCACTAAACAATCACTTTAACAACACGTACGCGCACCGCCCGAGCGCAGCGGAAAGCACTGACTGATTCGAAGGAGATTTCTATCGAAAATCATTCACCGTTGGCATTTTACTCATTCCTAACTCTATCCTAGTCTTACCAAGGCGCTTTAGCAAACGTTAGACGCACGCAGCGATAGTTTTCGCTCCATAATCAGGTATGAAGTGAGTCACTTCCCGCGAACAGGGCCCCGTCCAGCAGCCGGACGCTGCCAGATGCGCAAATTCCCGCGCGACCGACTATCGGTTGCTTGCCAGATGCGAAAGTAGCAAAAAAAGTCCGTGCCAGGCGAGTGGATACGGGTTCCTTGGAGATAGTTGTTCACTATGACAAGTAGAACCCCCAGTTAAAAGGACCTACACCAATTTTGTTACACCCTGTACAGTATAACGGAAATAATCTTTGAGTACAAAGGCTGTGACATACCACAATACCAACAGACAGACACATAGAGATGGAGAAACTGTAATGGTTCTTAGTTTGGCCGCGGAACCCTAAAACTAACAAACTGGCATAATACCTATAAAACTTTAGTCCACTGATAAGATCCATAATCACCTGTTGCTTTTCAAGCTGTTGGAGTCTTCAGAGTAGCTGATGTCCAAATTACTGGAGTGTCTGTGTTTCGCGCTGTACCACGGCGAGTACAAACTGTGATGGCTGCCGTAGTTGTTCGACGAGTTTTCGCTACATTGGGATCCAATGTGGATTTGTTCAGATGAATTATGTCGCCTCTTCATGTCCGATTGGGATTTTGAGAGCTTCAACGTGCTGTTTGACTTGAAAACCGCCTCTAGTTTTGCTAAAAACATAAAATATTTTTTATCGTCCGTAAACCGACTTTACAGACAACATCGTATTTTTTTAAAGCAAGTCCTTCGACTCAGATCTTATACCATTCAATGCTCTAAGACTCAGATAGTAGAGCAAATAGATTTTTACCAACTCTCGTCTTCTCTTGAAGAATTGACAGTAAAAAAAACACTTAACAAACATACCAATCGATCAGCTGATTAGTCATTTCGTGAATAAATTCAAAAACACTTTTAGCAAATCCTGATACAGACAGATACTGACCGTCTTAACCGCCTCCGTGGCGTAATGGTTAGTCCATTCGCTTCACACCAGGAGGTCGCGGGTTCGATTCCCGGCGGGGTCAAATTTGTAAGACTCGGTTTGGTTGGTGGTAGGGTATTTTCATAGCCCTCCTGGCTAGCTACCACCATCTTACCTAAGTCTTGCCGCCAAACATCAGTGTTAACAGCATTGAAGATAAGATAGCCAGATCCCCATTGCGTTTGGAAACTTGGTAAGCCCGTTTCCATCTTCGAAACAATCGTCACTTACCTCAGGTGAGATGATGCCAAGGTCTTACCAATAGTGAATAAAAAAAACTGAGTTACTTCAGGAAAGGAATATAACTACTTCAATTTGATACTAAAAACGTTGCCACCAAACATCAATGTTAATTCTCGGCATTGATGTGTCCAAGTTTGAAGATAAGATGGCCAGTTCCCCATTGCGTTGGGGTATTTTAGTAGGTAAGCCTAATTCGTGAGGAAACCTGAACAGGCCTGCGAAGAAATTCGAAAATTGTGTGTGAAGTCGACTAACCCACACTGGGCCCGCGTGGTCAACTAAGGTCCGATCGCCCTAATTCAGGGTAGGCTGGAGCCCCACCGTGGGGACGTATATGTGAGCTGATAAGATGAAGCCTGGTTCCATTTTCGGCATCACCGTAACCTATCATCAGGTGAGATAATGCCAAGGCACACCTCGGACACTTCATACAACGGGCGAGAAATGACATTTCTTAATGACGGAACAAACAAAATCACGGCTAGCACCAATTTTTATCCATATGGGTGACGAGGGGGTGAGGTCGGAATCTACAGAGGGGCAGGGAGTGTCCATCCTGTATGTTAGTACTTAATGTACACTTAACATACACATACTTTGGCCAAGGGCTTAACGAACGGTAAATAAAATTTTACCATGGCACTACTAGTACCGTTACTGGTAGGGCCCCGGAAATCGAGTGAAGTTTGGAATTGAAAAAAAAATCACAACTTACAATTTGTATCCTTGACTTTCCTCCCATACTTGGTAAGACATTCAGGGGATGTCTCCACCTGTGGTTGGATATTGGACGAGAACCAAGACACCAGATACTTGTTGAGGCCAACATCGTATAGCAGCTCAAGACAACTTTCGCATTCTTCGACGTAAAATGGTGATGGCGGCGTCACTCCTACAGCCTGAAAGAACTCCATGGTGAAAAATACTTTTTTAATACACAATTGGTAAGCCCTTGGCATCATCTTATTTGATGGTAAGTGACGATGATGCCGAAGATGGAAGCGGGCTTACCAAGATTCCCCAAAGCAATAGAAAACACCGGAAACCGGAGCACATCAATGCTGCGGGAATTGAACCCACGACCTCCTGATGTGAAGCTAGCGGACTTAACCATTACGCCACGGAGGCGGTTAACTATCATCACACATATGGGTTGTAAAATAACCCGGACAGGTGCGAATCGGACACGCGCACCGAGAGTTCCGTACCACCATACCTCCGGATACGGAACCTTAAAAACATAAAAACAATTATATTTATTTCAATCAGAAGGCATCAACAACGGATCCCAAACTAAAAAAAAAAATGTTTAAGACTCACACTAAGCCCATTTTTACTATCTGTTGTTGTACATAATCACACCAAGTTTGACATTTGCAAGTAATAAGTACTATTTTTACAAGAGGAAAAACAAAAAAAAAACGAAGACGTAACGTAGGCAGGCCTCCCACTCGGTGGACCGACGACCTGGTGAAAGTCGTGGGAAGCTGCTGGATGCGGTCAGCGCAAGACCAGGCGTTGTAGAAATCCTTGGGGGAGGCCCTTGTCCAGCCGTGGACGTCTTTCGGCTGATAAGATAAAGTCAATTTGTTTCATCCTCACTAGTGTTATTATAGATCGGAAAATGTGTCTGTTTGTTATTTACGCTTAAGCTAATTAACCGATTTCCCTGCAATTTGGTACAGACCTTGAGTAAAGTGCGGAAAACACTACAGAATACTTTTATCCATAAAATACCTAGTTCTGGGGACGGTGGATCTGGCAAAAACTTAATTCCACATTCGCGAGCTACTTGTGGCGCGCCAGTCGTGAACCCTCGAACACATTCATAATAAAAAACGCAGGAAAACCGCGAGCAGAAGCTATTTAAAGTACATTTAATAGTATTTATTAGGAGAACTGGATAATAGTGACACGCCCCTGGTTCGTCGATGGACGCGCCGCCTTTGAGGACACCAGACGCCCGGATTGAAATCGTTGGAGTACACCGATAATATACCTATTACCCATTCTAATTTGCGATATCGTTACGCTATACCCTTTCAATCATACCGTTACGCAATTCCGAATCGACTAAATCACTAAAATATTTAGAAGCTATACCAATTGGCTGACCCGTTTGTACAGTGGCAGCACTGCTGGATCGAGGATCGAATGGTTCGAAACACACCTAGGCCTAGGGCTAAATTTCGTGTGACAAACAGATTTGTTTGCTATCTGTATGGGTGTTAAATATCATAAGTGTATGTACTTATACATTACAAGTATGTATATTAGTCTCTGGTTCGCATAGTACAGGGAATCCTATAGTTTGGGACCAGATAATTGTGTGTTATTTGTCCCTGATGATAAAAAAAATACCGTTTAATTAATTCATATCAGTAAACCGAAACTAATCAACATAACCGCCTCCGTAGCCCAGAGCCAAAGTTCACTGGCTTTACACAGGAGGTCGTGGGTTCGATTCCCGGCGGGGTCAATTCTCGGTTGGTTGGTGGAAGGGCATTTTCTAAGCCGCCAAATATCAATGTTGATATCATTGGTGTGTTCCGGCATGAAGATAAGATAGCCAATTTCCCATTGCGTTGGGGAATCTTGGTAAGCCCGCTTTCATCTTCGGCAACATCGTCACTTACCACCAGGTGAGATGTTGTCAAGGGTTTACCAATTGTAAATTTAAGAAAAAAAAAACGGTACCAGAGAACAACAAAAATGACTACTTAAATTTTTTATATGTATTTAGTAAACGATTCATTTAACGGTAAAATGATCTTAGCTAAGCCCCAGTAGTTTTTAAAGACCTATTCAACGATACCGTGAACAAAAAAAATACCACAAACTTACATGTGGATATTTTTTACAGTTTTATTCTATAGGTGACTTTATAGAGGAAACTCTAAAAAAAGTCGCCCACCTTGCACTTCATGATTCAGTAGGTAAGGCTAATCTGCAGGTATGTTCGTAGAACTCCTAAGATGATATTAAGACCAGTTACCCCCAATCTCGCCCCTTCGGTCCCCCCCTTCTCACTCTCCGAAACGTCAATCATCATATTTTTTTCTCATTTTACTAAAAAAATGGTATACAAGTTATGGGTAAACTGTCATAGACAAAATTAATCTAAATTAAATTACCTAAACATACAGACTGAATTTATGGTTAAACTGTCATAGACAAAATTTATCTAAATTAAATTACCTAAACATACAAAATAAATTTATGGGTATTAATGCAATGAATTATTTCTTGAAAATCAGCTACCGACATTTTATGAAAAAAAAAAAACTTTTTTTAAAACTTTAGATTGAACTTCTACAACAACCACGACAGCTGCGATTTAATTATCGAGTAACATATTAAACCCTATACGCTTATTACCAAAAAAAACAAGGCATAGATTATTCTCCTACGAGCATTGGTGTTCGAGATCTAGCTCTCGACGTGGAGCCATGCCTACCAGCTATGTATTTTTACCAAAAAAAACAAGGCATAGATTATTCTCCTACGAGCATTGGTGTTCGAGATCTAGCTCTCGACGTGGAGCCATGCCTACCTGCTATGTATTTTTACCAAAAAAAACAAGGCATAGATTATTCTCCTACGAGCATTGGTGTTCGAGATCTAGCTCTCGACGTGGAGCCATGCCTACCCGCTATGTATTTTTACCAAAAAAAACAAGGCATAGATTATTCTCCTACGAGCATTGGTGTTCGAGATCTAGCTCTCGACGTGGAGCCATGCCTACCTGCTATGTATTTGTTTTGCTGCAGTATAGATATATCTCCAATACTCGAAGGAGGATAAATTATGTCTTGCTTTTTTGTTAGGTAAATGGGTTTATTATGTTCTTGGAATATTATACCGTAGCTGCCTTCGTTTTTGTAGAAATTATAAAATATCGATCTAAATTGTAAAAAATCTGCTCATCCTACCCTATCGAGGGGCTCGAGCCTACCCTGAATTAGGGCGATCGGACCTTAGTCGACGACGCGGGGCTAGTACGGGTTGGTCGACTTCATACACAACCTTCGAGTTTCTTCGCAGGTGGATGTTTTCCTTCACCGTAAGAGCGTCGGATAAACGTACATATGAAATCAAAATTCGAAAATATTCCAGACAGTAGGTAGCGGCCCTAGCCGTTACGCTACCGACGCTCTATAAAATAAATAACGCTGCATTAAAAGAAATATTTAATGTAAGTAAGTAAGTAAGTTTATTTGAATATTAACGTTTTGATACAGAATACAAAATAAAAATGGTGAGGTACTTATATTTAAGTTATATCTTAGTGGTAGCTTTGTATTTTATACTATTATTTTTATTTTTGTAATTATTATTATAATGTATAAATATAAATTAAATATTACTATTATCTCATCTATATTTTAATTTCATTTAGTTTATTTTGTTTCTTACTTGTACCCTTATTATTTAAAATTGAAAAAATATTTCGGTGGGGGAATGGGGGACAGCAGGGGGCAGGTCAGGGGCAACTAGTCTTCGATATACTAATATAAAACGAAAAAAAAATAAGAGCAGTTTCAAACTTTCAGTACAAAACTAATATAAGCCTTTGTTTAGTTTAGTTACGTTTCAATTTACTACGATAAAAACTTATTACAAAATCGATAGATGTCTGCTCAATATGTTTTGAAAGTTTGGATTCAATCCGGCATGTAGTTTTTATATTAAAACGGAACTACGTTTGTATGGAAACTCGAGACTCCTGGGGACCCCTAATAACTATTTTTTTAATAGAAATTCTCTTCTTTAAACTTTTTCATGCATTCGGCAATTTCATAGGTAAAAACCTATTATCTTATCATTTTAGAAGCCCAAAGAACACTACTGCAAAGAAGGCATTCCATCAAAGTTCAAGGTTAAACTGCTAACTTCCCTGGCTATTATAGGGATCACAGATTTGTATAACCATACCAAATTTCAGCTTTAAAGCTATAACAGACTTTGAGCAAAAAGGCTGATAATGCTAGAATAATTTTAACAATGAAACCATACCTCTTCAGTACATCCACCAGCTTCCATTATTGTTGCCAATACAAAATTACCTTTGCCAACAACCAAAAGGAACCATCGTCCATCAGCTATCTTATAATCACCCCCATTTTTACACTCTCTATGTTCATTTATAAAAATCTCTTTCCATATTATAAGCTTTTCTAATTCCTTCTCAGTACTGAGTTTCAGAAGGCCACTGACTGTGAGAAAAGCATGGATTTCTTTCAAGTCTTCATCTTGTAGATGGGAGCTTAGCAAATGACCTGAGAAGTATAGGCATGAGCCGACTACTGTGTACAGCCTTTGGAAGTTATCAACGTCATCTGTCTGAAAAGAAAAACGCAATGTAAGCTTGAATTTCACGATCATGCGGTTTAAAGTATCCGAACATAAAGCCACCCTTTTTGTTCAAGAAAGTGTACTTTCGCGGTTCTCCCTCTCTGTCTTAAATTGCTATTTGAATATTTTTATCCTTGTCTCTATTCAAACAACTCTTCGGAACTTTTCTAAAGTCTCTTTTGTATGAAACCGGGGATCTAGTTCTTTTATAATATAATAAGTGATCTAAGAAGGTTACTAATAATTAATAATAAAAAAAGCTAAACACGTTAAAAACATACTTCAATCGCAACAACCAAGTTTCTTGGCCTTATTCTAGACAATCAACTAGTCTGGAAACCTCACATTGAGAAAATTAAGTCAAAATTAACATCACTTATGGGTGCTTTAAGAGGAATTATAGTCCGATGCTTACCAAGTCAAGTACAATACACAATATATAACTCACTTGCTTAACCACACATTGACTATTTAATCGAAGTCTGGGGTGCGGCGGGAAAAACCAACCTAAGTATAATATAAGTAAAACAAAAATCATATGTATGCAAAGGTGTACTCAAAATAAATTAATAAAAGTACTCCGCCGAAAAGAGGCGTTAAATTTTAGTATGTATGTGTGTACATGTGTGTGCATGTGTGCACATGTGTGAACATGTGAGCACATTTTTGTACAAGTTTATACATGTGTGCAAGTGTGTACATGTGTGCAAGTGTGTACATGTGTGCAAAGGTGTACATGTGTGTACATGTGATGTACAGGGTGACTGGTAAGTAGTGCAAATCCTTATAAGGGGATAAACTTTATCTAATTTGCAACAGAAAAAGTCATACTAACTGGGGTCGGAAATCAACGGTTTTCGAGTTAAAGCCTATTTAACTTTTTAATTTTGTATCAAAAAATATTTTGTTCAAATGTTTTGTGATTTTTTAACAAAAAGTTATACTACAGTAGGCATGCAAAATACGGTAAAACCTACCTCATTTTATCACGCTTTCGAACAAAGTAAAAAAGTTAAAAAATGTACAAAATTAATTGCAACAAAAAACAATGATTGTTGTCAAACGGGGGCCTAAAATCCCATACTAATTATCCAACAAAGTTCGAATTTTTTGGATGAGCTTGTGAATCAAAGTTAGTCATGATGCTAGAGGGTCAGAGATGTTTGTTTATTTGAAAAACATGATAAATTATGAAATTTAAAAAAACACGAATATAATGTTTATTGAAAATTTGTATGGGATTTGATGCACCCTTTTGACAACAATCATTCTTTTTTGTTGCAATCAATTTGTATTTTTTAACTATTTTACTTTTTTGGAATGCTGATAAAATGAGAAAGTTTTAACCGTATTTTTCACGCCAACCGTATTATAACTTTTTTTTGTAAAATCACAAAATATTTGAACAAATGCGTTTTTCATACAAAATTTAAAAATGAAATGGGCTTTAACTCGACAACCATTGATTTCCGACCCCCAGTTAGTATGACTTTTTCTGTTGCAAATTAGATGTAGTTTATCCCCTTAAAAGGATTTGCACTACTTACACTTACACTTACTTACCAGTCACCCTGTATAGTATAGTTATTAATTTTGTTCGCAACTTGCGCATCCCTCAGCACATTTATAATAGTTCGTAAACCTAAACTCTGCGTAGGAGCTGGCACACACTTATTTTTTTGATAATTTCGAAACAAAACTGACCAAGTGCGAGTCGGACTAGCACTCCAAGAATTCCTTGCCACCACAACTCTCCACACAACTACATAGTATGACATTATACCTATTCACATTACAAACAAAAAACATCAACGCGAACGACAAAAATATGCTTGTTTTGTCATTCAGTTATCCTTACCTCCTGAGCGCGAATTCGACTTACACTTGGCCGATTTTTATTATTTGTTGTGTTACTTCAGTATTAGTACTACACCGCGACTGGGAGAAGCTTGCAGAAAAGCGGCTGGAATGGCAAAAGCGTATTGCGGTAGGTCGCAAACTGTGCGACACGGCCTGGTTTGGGGCGCTCGCCACCAGAGCGGCAATACTCCATCGGCTGCAAACTTTCCCTGCCAGGCTTGCGGGCGAGTCTGCCGTTCACGCCTCGGGTCGCTAAGCCACCAAAAGCGTTGCCTCTAGCTAGACCAGGACACGGTAGTAAGGCGTCTGTAATAGACGTACAGGCCAATGTTGATGATGATGAGTACTGTAATCACATCAAGTTTCACGCTTTGTATGTATTGCCATTTTTACAATAGAGCTGAATCAAAAATACTTCAGACCTATAAAAAACACGTTTTTTGTATGGAGGCCCCCTTATTTTTTAACTTTTTCTAGTCTTTACTACTTTTTGTTACAGCGGCAACAGAAGTACATATTCTGTGAAAATTTCAACTGTCTACCTACTACGGTTCCTTCACTGTATAAGAATTGTATACCTACTTAGTCTTAAATATTTTTACTTATCATCATCATCACAGAAGCCGAAAGACATCCACTGCTGGACAAAGGCTTCCCCAAAGGATTTCTACAATGACCGGTCCTGCGCTTCCCTCATCCAGCGGCTTCCTGCGTCCTTCGCCAGATCGACTTTATGTATAATAAAAAATATGAATTACCCATTCTCTATAATCAGCTGATTCCAATTCTGTAATGGCATCATCAATTTGTACTTTGACTTCCAAAGGCAAGGACACTGTATGCACACCCAGCAAATGTTCAAAATGCACCATTTCAGCCTTATCCTTAATAATTTTATTTTCACACATCAATATGTAAAATATGCGAAAAAACAAACTGTCCAACTTATCAACATTATTAGGTTTCGTGAAACAAGACTTTAGAGATCCGTACAGAAGTTCAAGCACTTTTACTATATCTGCTACAGCTTTTTTTGCAGCAAACAAATCAACTTTCTTGTTTGGAAGCGCTACAAGTAGTAAGTCACTGAAATGTGATTTGTACATGACATTTACAAGTGCATTATTGTGTAAGATAGTGGAGGCCCCAGGCTCACTTGTTCCAAGTGATTTTGGTGCTAAATGATTTAATGTAACATAAGCTCCCCTTGTGTTGTACAAGAAATTCTGGTTGTAAGGCCTGGGGTAGCAGTAAAGTACACCTTTATCGTCATTGCTATTGTATTCGATGTCATTGCAGCAAATATAAATGACAGAACACATTGAATCCTTCAAAAACTGTAACATATGACTATCAGGAGATTTTTTCTCAGTTAGTATCCTTTCTATATCAATGCTATAATCCTCATTAACAATTTGAAATGTTAATTTAGGATTGCTAATATCTTCTGGAACTCTCTGTAAAATATTGTGTAAGTTATTCGAGTTCACTTCGACACCATTTATCTTTGACAAGCAATATCCTGTTTTCACTTTTGGCATGTAAATAGCTTGAGCTTCAGGCAGGAAATCGGAAACTATCAATGTTTTGCCATCTGAATGTGTTTGCAGGCTTATTCCAAATAATTTTTCTATTTGACAATTCTTTTCACTGGTAAATATCATGTTTTTAGCAACCTGAAAAAATAATAAATAACATATAAGTAATTAGAACTACAGGCTTAATGTTTGGATATATTTGTAAATTACAATACCTGAACTACAACAAATCCATTGTCTTCTGCAGTTAGGTTTTTCAATGTGTGATATTGATCATTTGTAATATCTCTTTCCAAGCTTTTAACAGTTCCTTTATCAACATTTCTGTGTTTGCGGGTTTTTAGTACTTTAAATAGTCTTCCTGTCCTCCCTGATTATAGAAAGTACCAAATTAGATATCAGAGTTCTAAAATTAAAAAAGACAGCACATGGGCCATAGAAAATTTACCCAGCACCAGTGCAAAAAAAAGATCTCAAGTTATTCACTATTCACCAGGTCATCGGTCCACCGAGTGGGAGGCCTGCCTACGCTACGCCACTCGAGAACTTTACTGCCCCCACCGCAATTTGTTCTACCTATTGTTCTACCGGCCATCTGTTTTACGAGCTATGTGCCCCGCCTCACTGCCACTTAAGTTTAGCTATTCTGAGAGCTATGTTGGTTACTTTGGTTCGGGAAGCCACTGGATGCGGGCAGCACAAAACCGGTCATCATGAAAATCCTTGGGGGGAGGCCTTTGTCCAGCAGTGGACGTCCTTCGGCTGATATGATGATGATTCACTATTATGACTAAAAAAGCTATGTAGTTGTATAATTTTTTTTATTCAGTTTCAGTGGCTCTCATGCAAATATTGCTATTTGTTATCATATGAAGTAAAAATGGTTACTTTTTCCAAGTACATATTTCATTTTAAGTCATTAGTAACATGTTACATAATACATAAGTAATTATTTATTTTTAGAACTCATAACTACCAAGAATTTAGACAAAGTAAAAAAAATATAATATTTTCTTGATAAAAATGAATAGCAATATTTACATGATAACTACCAAAATAAAATAAAAAGTGTTTTTCATAACAGTGAATAACTTGAGCAATTTTTTTTTGCGCTAGGCATTATCATTCACAGAAAGGTGCCCACTTTCTGAAAATTATTTAATTTGGGACAGGGGGGGAATGCAAAGTGTGAATAAGTAATGTTGGTGACATTTTTTAACTATAGTTTAGGATTTTTTATTTTTGATACATAATTTATATTTTACTAGCTGTCCCGGCGAACTTCGTACCGCCTCACATTACATTACACTGCCCTACCCTACCCTACACTACACTACCCTACCCTACACTACCCTACCCTACGTACACTACACTACACTACCCTACCCTACACTACTCTACACTACACTACCCTACCCTACCCTACACTAGCCTACCCTACCCTACATACACTACACTACACTACCCTACACTACACTATACTACACTACCTTACACTACCCTACACTGCACTACCCTACCCTACCCTACACTACCCTACCCTACCCTACCCTACACTACCCTACCCTAAACTACACTACACTACCCTACCCTACCCTACATAAGAACCTTCTCCTGACAATAACGAACTCGACAAAAAAAAGAATTAGCGAAATCGGTTCGTGCGTTCTGGAGTTATAGCGTCAGGAAGGAAAACCTGTTTTCATTGTTTTTAAGATGTATTCCGCTATTCGGGACGGAAACAAATCCAATATATCAAAAACCATGGCAATCGATCCAGCCGTTCTCGAGTTATAAGTGTTGTAACAAATACGACTTTCTTTTATATATATAGATTTTAAGCTTTTATTCGGTCAACATAATAATTATTTAATTTTACCAATAATTTTCAATCTTATTGTCCGCTTGCCATCTGGCATAGGCCTCCTCCAACTCTTTCCATTCATTGCGCTCTTGATCTTGTAATTAATACTAAATTACTAACAGTTAACTAATTCTCTAGTAAAAGATTTAACTAACTAATAGTAATTAAATTATTTTTACATGAGAATCATACCTTTAGTAGACCGTCTAGTAGAAGTCCTTTTGAAGTTATTCCTGATTTGGAATGCTTCACATTTTTGTAGTAGAGGTGTTTTACAGTCCTCACTCTTATTGTTTTTAGCTTTAATTCTTATATAGACAAGTTCTCCATCATCTCCAACATCCGAATCCCATTCTGGCACAGAGCTATGCAAGGAATTAAATTAAATGACTGAGGGTTTTACAAGAGACATTGCAGCTACATTTCGAGTAAGGTAACCTACGGGATATTTTGTAATGGAGAAGTGTCCATGTCGAATCAGTCCACAAACTATGACACACATAAGGCTTGCCCCATGTGCCTAGACACCTGCATAATGGAAGACCTCTGGGGAGCCACTGCACGCATGGCTACTGACTCGGCCAGTAAATAATAATATATTAGTGACCATACTTATTACAAACTATCAATTCGAAAGGGTAAAGCTAATAATTTATGGAAACTATTCAGTGATTTATCAAATAAATAAGAAAAGTAATATTTCATTGAGTGTCTAGTGTGTTGTTTTCATTTGAAAACTTACCTTTCAGAATCAGAATACTTGCAGTCATCTGAAGAGTTTGTCCAATCATTTTCAGAATCACAAGGGCTATCATAATTGAGTTTTGTCCTATAGTTATTCATGTTCTCAGTGTTCATGTTTTGTGCATAAAATTAAGACGAAAGTCATAGCAGTCACACGCGCTGAAGCAAAAATAAACAAAAAATAAATAATGATATATACCAAAGAGAATATAATACACTACGTTACAATATATACTTTTAATAATATATTAACGTCTCTGGGTACAAAAGCCCTTTTGTGACTGCCTTCGTATTATAAATCTTCATTTGTTTTTTATCACGCTTTTATTAGCTTCACCTGTAATGTTTGTATGTAACCGACTCCTTTGGACTCGATATTGACCCACTTGAAACGGACAGATTTAATTCAAACTTTGTAGACTTATCAAGAATCAGCGACAATATAATATTTCATGTTTGAACTAAAAAATAAAAAATAAATAGAGTTTAAAAAAACTAAAAAACACGCTTTTAAAGTACATCAGACTAAAAAGTAAAAAATAATTCTTGATATAAGTTGCTAATAATAATTAACAAAAAATACTAGTATTATTGTGAAAAAGTGTGGGTAGACGAAAAATATGGCACATAGAGCCCCACGCTCAGTGACATATATTACTGGCGTAAGGACCCGGTCAACACACGCGGCTAATGCTCCCAGCGAATTGGTGCGAAAATCGAAAGTTTCGCACACTCGCGACTCAGTCGTCTGCGGGAAATTGTACAGTGCGGACGAAAGATATTCCATATAAAAATGCCTTATTGTATTGTTAGAGGCTGTAAAAGTCATGAAAGAAAGGCTAACAATAAAAAAATTTCTTGTAAACAAATTAAATAAACGAATTTTAAATCGACATTACAAACTGGCTACGAACTATCGAAAATATGGAATTAATTATAAATAAACTATTTAATGAACATAATATTAAGTCTATATGGTGCCGCCACTTCAATCAGGATCCCGTTGAAAATTTCTTTGGTAGTATTAGGAGTCATGGATACAGAAATAATTCTCCTACGTGTACTGGTTTTGAGGCAGCTTTTGTTTCATTATTAGTTAATAATTTAAGTAGTTCCTATTCCCCAAATTCAAACTGCGAAGATGATTCATGTTTTATGTTTAAATCTTTAAAAACTTTATTTTTTAAGAAGTATAGTATAAGTCAGGTACCAACTGAAGTTGATTTTGACCATATGTACAATGATGATTTCATAGTAGATCTTGAAATTAAAAAGCAAGATCCAAGAATAATGTCGTCTTTAGAATATGTTACTGGTTATATTCTGTGACAGTGCTGCAAAAAAGTTTTTAAAAATTGTGAAACATGTAGGGATAATTTGTACAGACAGGATGAGAATACTTTGATTAAAATAAGAGAATACAATAAAAATAAGGCATACCTGACTTATCCTAATGATAATTTAATTCAAAGTTTTTCAGTGATACAAGATATAGCGATTAAGATTTTGAGGGAAAATGCATCCATGTATAATATCAGAAATTATATTAACTTTATTCTGCAACGTAGATTAAGTTTTAGTTTTGTTAATTGTAATAAGCATAAAAAGGAACTAATTGGAAAAATTATTGAAACTTCATCGATATTCTTTCTTTGTAATTGGTGTCGGGATACAAATAAAATAATAAATGGAAGTACTGTTAAATATGAAAAGGAAGACATTGTTCAATGTCTAGCATTTGATTATGCCAATAAAAGAAAGAAAAAGTAATGTTGGATGTTGTTTCTTTTTCACCTGAAACTGCTGTGATTACAGGATTATTAAGATTGCAATTAGTTTACTTATTTTAAAAATAAGTAAACTAATTGCAATCTTAATAATCTTGTATAAATAATCCTGATTTAATTCCTACAGTACAGGCAGCTATACCGTGGTGTTCTTCTCGTTGCCCCCGAAGGGGGCGACGGGGAGACGTCCCCGAGGCGTAGCCTCCTTGACGTGGCTGCTTCCGCCGTCCATTACGATGGATGGGTCCTTGGGGGGGGCGCAGGGCCCGTGGCAGCCTCTCGAGCCCCGGCTGGGGCGAGCAGCTGCTGGATTACTTCCAGGGCGTGCAGGAGGTCGCGTCTGGAAGGCATCGCGGTGGTGTTGGCAGCAGTGGGGACGGCGGAAGCAGGGGCAAGGTGCCTCTTCCTCCTCCGGCGGGTTCGTCGTCTCTTGGGCTTCGGTGCGGGTGCAGCGGCCGAGCCGCTCAACACGGCGGGCGCTGCCGGTGTGGCGCGCTCCGCAGTGGCGGCGGGTGCTGCAGGGCGAGAGGTGGTGGTCCGGGCGACTGTGCCGGCCTTCCTGTTCCGGAGCTCCCTGCGGAACGCCGGGCACGAGACGTGATTTGCGGGGTGCGGGCCCGCGCAGTTGGCGCAGGTCGCTGGGTCCTCCCGCGGCCGTGGGCAGTCCTTCGCGGCGTGAGGGTCGCCGCAGCGGACGCAGGCTTGCGGGAGGTGGCAGCCGTGAGAGGAGTGCCTGAATCCTTGGCACCGGTGGCACTGCGCGGGCCCCCGCTTTCCACGCCAGGCCTCGATGGTGATGCCCGGCATGAAGAGGAGCTCCGTGATGGAGTAGATGGCCGTCAGGTTGGTGGTCCGCCGGATCTGCACGTAGAAGATACATCCGGGGCGTCCTGCACGCGCCCGGATGGCCTTGACGTGCTCCGCCTCGAAGCCGTGCTCGGCTAAGGCGTCGACGATCTCGGCGGGCTCGGTGGTGGAGGGGAGGCCACGGATGGCCACCTTGAGAGGCCTCTCGGCCGGCAGCGAGTAGGAGAACCATTGTATCCCCGGCAGTGAGGACAGGTACCGCTGCACCGTGCGGTACTCGTCACCGTCGTCGGGGACAAATCGGACCCCCTTGCCGTATGGGCGGGCGCTGGGAGCTCGCCCGAGCTCCTCGGCAAGTCTCTTGAAGTGGGTCGACCAGTTTGGGAGGGACTCCACTACCAGAGGCGGGTAGCGGGCCTTCTTGGGCTGGCCGACGGCAGCGGCGGGGGCGGCGGCGGCGGCGGAGGGCCCCGCGGCAGCGGGGGCTGGGGCGCGCGGGGGCGCGGTGGCGGGCGCGGGGGCGCGCGGGGGCGCGGTAGCAGGCGCGGGGGCGCGTGGGGTCGCGGCAGCGGGCGCGGGGGCGCGCGGCGGCGCGGTGGCGCGTGGTGGTGCGGCGGCGCTGAGCGGCGCGGCGGCAGCGCTGAGCGGCGCGGCGGCAGCGGTAGGTGGGGCCAAGAGGGGCGGCGTCTTGGCTCGGTCCGCATACGTGGGCCGGGCAGGGGGTGCGGCGGCGGTGGGGGGCGCTGCGCGCCTCGGGGCCGGTGCGGGCGGTTGCTGTCGCGGCTGCCGGCGCGGATCGCGTTGCGACCACGGCGGCAGGGGGTCTCCAAACTCGCCGCAGAGGCGCTTCGCCAGCTGCTCAGGCGAGTCCTCGGGGCTGCGGAGGCGTCGGGTGGGCTTCATCTGGAAGTCCGGCACCGTGTCCCTGACGACGGCGGCACAGACCTCCAGATCTGCAGGCATCTGTAGCAGCTCCGAGCTCGCTGCTTGAAGGCAAGCGGCGGCGAAGCTCTCCTCGGCGTATTGAGGCTCGGCGGGGGTCTCCAGGTGGCGTTCGCGCTCCATCAGGTGCGCCGCCATCGCTCTCAGCAGCTCCTCCGACCCGATCCGTGATTGACACAGGCGTGCGACAACCACGGTGTCGGCGTCCAGCGCCGACCTGGGCGAGAGGGGCTGCGGTGGGCGAGTACTTGCGCTCGCTGTGGGCGCGAGGTCCTCCGCCGGGGCATCTTCGATTGGGGTGCCGTCATGCGACGATGACGGCCGGGACGCGTGCGGTGACCCCGAGTCGGAACCCGAGGTCATCACGCTGTGGGTGGAGCTGACGCTCGTCGATAGCTCTGCGGGATTTCGCGTGCGCGTGCGACCAAAAGCAGCGAGTAGAACGGGTGCCGCACTGCGCGGACTTACCCGGGGCTTGCCGCTGGTGGCAGACCGGGCTTGCCCACGCGGTGACGGCATCTACTCGCCGCGGCGCAAATGAGGGTAGGTGGTCCCCTCCGACGCGATAAAAAGCGTCGGGTGCTGCTCGGAGGGTAGTTGCGTCAGCAACTACCTCGAGATCGCGGAGTGCGGGTAGGTCCGGGCACAGTGACGGTAGCGCGGGACACGGCTACCACACACACACGAAAGACAGTCCAGGCAGCTATACACTCACTGTAGTTATAGTTATATATACATTCAGTAGAGGTTACTCAACCACTTCATAGATGTCGCTACTATAAAAATGCGACTGCCAACTCTATCTCCAGTATATATAAAGTACTCTGTGGACGGGCGGATCCATCTGTTCAAATCTGTGCCCACGCTTTTTCACAATAATACTAGTATTTTTTGTTAATTATTATTTTCAACTTATATTAAGAATTATTTTTAGTTTTTAGTCTGATGTACTTTAAAAGCGTGTTTTTTAGTTTTTTTAACTATATTTGTTGATTTGCAATGCTAGTGCCGGTGCATTACAAATCTTCCCTGGAGTTTTTGACAGCATTTGCAGCAGCCTCATTCTGAGGTAAAACACCCGGTTGCAGTAAGGTGTCTATTAAACTGCACCCAGTGCAAAGTTGGTTTTCACATCCTCTTTGATTTTATGTTCTTGTCCTTCACATTCTAGACCTATCTTCTCAAAACGCACCACTTTTAGAAGCAAATTGTAGCAGAAAACTGCAAAAACAATAAAATAAAACTACGAAAACCACAAATCCCGCCAAAAAACTCTCCAACTTATGAGGAGAGACAACAGTTGCAGTGTTGCCAACAACTCAGGCTCAGCATCTGATATCGCCATATTCACAGCATAATGAGCCTAAATTGAGTTGAGATATTGTTGTTGAAATACCGATAGTTTCGCTATCGATAGTTGAATTTGAAAACAAACCCAATATTGCGATAGTCCTATCGAAAATATCGATATGCTGCAACGTTATCGTACGACGTATTTTCGGTACTATCGACTGGAAATAAAAATGAGAAAGCAATAGTATCGTAAAATGTTCGACTACCGATAGGTCAAACAAAACTATCGACACTACCCATATTATCGATACTATCGACACTACCCATATTATCGATACTATCGACACACCTACTAATGATAATATCGATGCTATAGATAGTGTTTGTACAGATACTATCGATAGTATCGATACTATTTGTCTTTAGTAATAGTATAACAGGTGTACCACGTTTATAAGTCGCCTCGGCATTGTTCGATGCGCAGAATAGCGCAACCCACCGCCGACTCCAACCGAATGAAAACATCAGTGAAATAATGAACTTCTTGCTACTACATAAGATTTAAAATCCAAAAATAACTGGACTCGTGCTAACTCTCATAAATTTAGTGATCGGAATATTCTGAGTCATGACGGACTCAGGGAAGAGGCGCAAAGGGGTGCAATATTAATTTTAATTGTAGGGGTGTTATATTAATTTAGATAAAGGGGCGCAAACGGGTCGCGTTATTATTTTGATATTGTTAATGCAAAGAAATTAAGTCATATCTACTATTAAATTAAATCAGTTAAGTTGTTCAAAAGGGCTATAATTTATAATTTCTCCTGTAAATATTTCGATTCACTTGCGACTGTATAAATTAACAAGGTCTAAAAATATACAAATAACTTTTTATTATCAGATTAAAAATACATAGTTAGGTTAGTAGTAGACTTATAACTAGGTTAGTAAAGCACATAAGAACACAAATAATTTATTTAAATAACCCAACGACTTGGCTTGGTGACGCCACGCCGCAGACCGCCCCTACTGCAACGGCTGCCTGCGCGTACGCAATATGCCCGACACGCCCCTACTGTTAGAGCTCTTTCGCTTCTCCAAAAGATGCTCACTCGGCGCGAGGATATTGACATGTTCGCAGATCAATGGGCTCACTTATTTAATGCAGCTAAGTTATTCTCAAATGATTATGTGTAATATTTTTTTGTTGTCTATTATTTGTGGTGTTCTATTTTAAACTTGACATCTTATTAATTATTATCAATAACTTAATTTAATGTGTAAGTGCTTTGGTTTAAACTGTAAACTTACATTGTGACTGAATAAATAAATAAATAAACGGATTATTCCACCCAGGATTTCTGGATGGGACAATCCATTCAGTCTGCAATCATCTTTAGGATGCCGTTGTCACTGCCCCGAAGCCTGAGTAGCATGGAGGCACTTTTTTTCCGCATTATAGCATAAAAGTCATCTGTACGTGCCTCCACGAACATACCAGATGCACTACAGAAACGTGGCAGTCTCAACAGCATCCTAAAGGCATTATTATATTGCACACGCAGGACGTTGTAGGCTCGTTGCATATACTTAACCCACAGGCCGCTCGAGTAGAATGATTGGCAGTATGCCTTGAATAGTGTTATTTTTACATCTTTTGTGCATCGAGCGAACCTGCGGGCCAGCATGTTGCTCCTCACCGCCAACGCCCTACGTTCCCTCTCAATATAGGAATCGTCTCCGAGGTCTTCTGTCACAATATGACCAAGATACTTAAAGCGGTCTACCACGGGAAGAGCTGATGCATTAAGTACAACAGGAGGTACAGAGGCCAGCACATCAAGCTAGATACTTTGGACTTTGTGTCGTTCTTATGCCGTATGCGTAGGGATCAGAATCGCACTACGAGTGTCTAGCTTGATGTGCTGGCCTCTGTACACTACTAGGCCGATATTTACCAGCTTTAAAAACTAAAACCTCACTCTTTTCACAGTTGTACTTAAGACCGTGCCCCTCCACGTACCGCTCACAAGTTCCCAGCAGCTATAAAGTAAAAACAAGGGTTTATATACCTGATATGAAATTAGATTAAACGTACATATAGCTAACGCCTTGGCCCCACAGGGGTAGGCAAAAACGATGGAGCGCCACTTTGCCCGATCCTGATATACCTCCTTCTCTTCTCTTACATCCATCAATTTTTCATACATAACCTTTTATTCTTCTTTCTATATTTAAATAAAAGTTCCGAGTTCGACCCTGGATGACCAAGGAAATTCCGATCTCTACGTCATAATACTTGACATGGCGCGTATACGGATCAGCCAATAGCAGACGAGTTTGTTGGCGGGTTCACTAGTTCAATAGGACTATCGATAGTATGACTGATTTTCAAGGCCAAGTCTATCGCTATCGCAACAACACTAAGCCACAGTATATATATTAGCTAAGCTGAGGTAGCCTAAAATAGCCCAAACGTGAGAAATTCGTTATAATATCAAATAAAAACACTCATTAAAAAAATTATAAAGCGGTATCAAACATAAACTACTACCGCAATAGGCAAGTACGGGTTAGTTAGATTTGGATATAATAATTCTTACAGTTATGTATGTATTTTTATTACATCTTAACCAAACTGGGAAAAATCTAAAAACAATTGTCCCATGCGGGACTCGAACTTACGAAGTGTTAATCCCTACCTAGACCAAAGCAGTCGTCATACTTACCTCTCCCTAGGTGTCATAAAATCTCAGAACCTAAATCAGGTTATTATGCGTAGCGGCACTCTCTCATATAGGGCAGTGTTTTTTGAAGAAATTAACATTTAGTTTGCATTTACTTTGCTGGTAATTGTTCCCATCCGTCACTATTTAAATTTATTTTAATAATTCAAAATCACAAAATAAGTATTTTTTTACCTAAGTACAGAAATGATGACAAAAACCATGATGACAGGCCTCGTTATCTGACGAGACGCAATGACGACCCAAGCGAAGCGCAAGGGCACTTCCTACCTTTTCTCGAAGAGCTTCGTAATTTTTTTGAACCCTCATAACGTGGGTTTGGATTATAAAAGATAAATAAAATTCTCGTGATATGATGTCAATAGTAGACTCATTAAGCAAAAGTTTCAATTGTATAGCTCTTATACTTTAGATTTTATTGATATTTAATAAACCCCGATTTCGTCACTGACTCACTAATGATCATAAAAGTTCTTAGGATACTTCCTGAAGTCCTAGAAAGCTGAAATTTGGTACGTTAGCTAGTATTATGACACAAAAAAAATAAAAAAATATTAAAAAAAACAACTTTTACCCCCAACCCCTTAAACTAGGAGATGGAATATTGAATGCTTGCGATAGTAGGTTCTTGGTAGAACACTGAAATGAACATACTTAGGTTTTTCCAAAAAGGAGGAGGTTCTCAATTCGTCTGTATGTTTTTTTTTATGTATGGTACCTCATAACATTGGACTGGGTGAACCGATTTTTATGATTCTTTTTTTATTTGAAAGCTAGTGCTTTCCGTGTGGTTCCATATAAATTTTATCAAAATCGGAGAAGTACTTTATTAGAAAAGTAACAAAAACCAAAAATAATAATGCAAAATTGTACTAAGTTGTTGCGATGGAAGTCGGTTTTTCAACGTGTTTAGCGTTTTCAATTATCTTCTTGATACTTGTATCATTCATTCATTTTTACTTTTTGCGTTAGCAGTTTTTTTAAGCTAAAAAATCCTTAAGTATTTTTTAGCTTAAAACTTACGTATATGAGCTGAAATAAATGATTTCATAATTTGACACTCACTACATTCCGGCCGCGTTCATTAAGATTTGATTGACAAAAGGTGAGCTATAACTACTCGTACCTTTTACTGCATTTATTTACTTACTTTGTTTCCCACCTAACTATTATCAGATTATCAGTAGTAAATGGAATTTTATACTGTGGTCTTTCTTTCGTATCTATTATATCTGCAGACAGTGGAGGAGCCTCACTTCGCGAGGCTCTTCGGCAGTATCATCATTGAACTTAACGAACCTATTATCGCTCGCTTCGCTTGCTCAACTCAGCATTTACTACTGGTAGTATGGTGGAAAACTAACTCTGATTAGAACCTTAAAGTTGAACCACAGATATGAATCGTTATCAAGTTTCGCCTCTCTATACAAGTCGATGACCTTATCGTGGATTATCCTGTTGCACAAAATTTGTCGCGCATTACAGCAGCGCACGAAAACCGGCATCAAATATGTGTTGCATTATTATGTGCCACGCGTTTTAGAGTGTATGTGTCTTCAATTACACAAGCGCTTTAGTAAAGTGTATTATACTTTAATGATTTTCCAATCAAAACACCCATGATATTTCATCCATCATTATTAACATAGTGAGAGCCTAAATAAAATTACTACAGACTAAACACATTTCAGCACCGGCCCTCAATAAACATGAGAAATTATTATAGCTTATGAGCTTCAACATTAACGAAATATAACCATTCTTAAATAACAGAATTTTATTACATAACTAGATAACTTGGATATTATTTCAAAATTTAACTAATAACAATCTGTGATAACTTAAGTTTTTATTAATAAATTTATTTATAAAGTAGGTATGTTTAGGTATTTGCAAAGCTTTACTAAATATATCTGATGCGCTTTCATCAGTCAACACATATGACAGCGAAATATCTTTCTTATTCATTATATCCTTAATGAAATGACATTTGATGGCAATATGTTTAGATGCTTTCGAACCATAATATTTCGTCCATATTTATTAGTAAAGGGGAATTATATTTTTCGTCCCCAGTTAAATAGATTCATCTCTATTCAATATTTTCGTTCTCAAATTGATAGATCTGTCACCAAATTGATAGATCTGTCATCAAATTATATTTTTCGTCCCCAGTTAAATAGATTCATCTCTATTCAATATTTTCGTTCTCAAATTGATAGATCTGTCACCAAATTGATAGATCTGTCATCAAATTGATAGATCCGTCATTAAAAATACGTGTGGCACTCGGGGACTGCCGCGGCAAAGCTATTGCATGGTAACAAATCGAAAACTAGGGGGTAATCGGTCAAAAACAATAAATAAATGAGCGAGCGAAGTGAGCGATGTTAGGTTCGGTCAGGTTTGATTGATTTAACAGTCAAAGAGCCTCGCGAAGCGAGGCTCCCCACCCTGGGTACTAAAATTACTTCGCAGCAGAAGAAATCATCGGAAGATGACCCCTAACGGGGGCGTAGCCCCCGCCGCCCGTTTCGAACATCAACAAACTTTCGGGATCCGAAGAGGATGTGGGAGTATCTGTAGGTCACCTTTGTTAGTAATTTTAGGCATTTATTTGGTGACAGATCTACTATTTTGAGTACAAACTATATTATTTATGAAATTTCAATTTTTTTATTTAGTGATCGAAGCTATTTAATTGACAACGGTTAAAAGACTTTTCTGGTGATAAATCTTTTTTGTTTGATGACTTTACTTTGGTGACAGATCTACTATTTTGAGTACAAACTATACTATTTAGGGAATTTCATTTTTTTTATTTAGTGATCGAATCTATTTAATTGACAATCGATAAAATCATACCCTTAGTAAAGCTCACTGATAAGAGCTTAGATAAAATTACCACAGACTAAACACATTTCAACATAATGCATAAAATAAAGTGGAAAAGAAAATACGCGACAAGGAACTTAAAACTTTGTTGTAGGTTTTTGTCGCGTTTTCTGGCATATACATTTTGATTTGATTTTGATGCACGTTAGAGCTTGTGGAGTAATAGTGTTCTGTGCGTTAGAGCTTCTCCTACTACCAGAACCAAGAAGTTTATAGGTAAATCTGGAGGCCACACTCTAAATACCTAATTGAAGCAAAGAAATATGGCCTTGAAGTTTCTCGTTACTGCTCCATCTCTTTCTAATTCTTCTAATTAGAAAGAGATGGAGCAGTAACGAGAAACTTCAAGAACAAGACGTGTATAGGTAAAGCTCTTGCTCACACCCGCTAATTGAAAAGAGACGGAGCGGTAACGAGACATTTTTTATGCCATATTTCTTTGCTTCAATTAGGTATTTAGAGTGTGGCCTCCAGTTTTACCTACAAACTTCTTGACCAGAACTTGTGACGTGTGTTGCCAGTAACATATGCTGATAAACTACTTTTTTTTTGACAGATGATAGAATGAACTTGGCACAAAATTCAAAAATGGCTAAACTTAAGATTTTCTATTTTTCTTACAATTTTCGCATATAAAAAGAAAATGAACTAAAACTTTAACAACTTAATCCAGCAAGTTCCTCGCTAAGCATAGTAAGCACAGCAAAACTCTGTTGAATTTATACAATAATATTCAACATGTAATGCTAAAGAAATCGAAGCCCTTTTTATTAAGAATTTAGGACCTATAAATTCAATATATGGATGACGTCCGCAGTAACGACACGGTCTATATCATAACTGACTGTAGCTACGCAGAAGGGTAACGAAGATGTGAAACGCAGTACCAACCAGCACCAGTGTGATATTTTCTACAACTACCCCACATCGTCGCGTCGAGCACTTTTCCTGTTTATAAAAGTGCTCATCCTCCCATTTCTAACGACATGATGGATGATGTTAAGTCGTTGCAGCAAATTAATCTCACTAGTGCGAGCGCGGTAATTTTGTTTTCTTTTCAATTTCGTTTTTCATTTTTTTTTCTTAGACTATTTTGAATTTTGTCATTTCAGAGCTAATTCAACAATGTTTATGGAACTGGGCCATGGTTGGTTACTATGAGCCTCGGAAGAAGACCAAGATTACCCAAAGGGCGATGGAGCGTGCTATTCTCGTAGTTTCCTTATGTGATCGAATCGGAAATGAGGAGGATCTTATTGTTTCGATCTCATATTGCTAAAACAAATGTGGCCGTGGGCGGGGATCATAATTCATAGAACAGATGGCCGTTGGGGCAGTAGGTTCTATGGGCAGGGCTACCACTTTGTGATTAAATTTAGAGTTGGGACTGCAGGACCGGTCGCTGTGGAATTCTATCGGGAGGGGGGCTTTTCCAGCAGTGGACATCTTTTGGCTGATATGAAGATGATGATAACTTTATTATTTTAGAGCTAACCATGAATAAATGTTACAGCATAAACTTGAAAATCTGCGAAACAGTACAAAACAACTACTATGCTTACTTGAAAAACTGCAATCAAAAACCCATTCAACAGACAAAGCTGACAGCCCACATTTGACTGATACTTTACGAAAAGAAAACCCGATCAGTCTTGTAAGTATCTAAATAAATTAAAACAAAATTATAAAAACGCAACTCAGTTTATAGTTAGTCAGTCCTCTGGAGCTCCATAATCATAGTAGGTATTACTGTACCATAACCACACGCAAAGTGATAACACTACAACTACTACCAGTAAAACCTGAAAGAAGTTTGAATAAAGTGAGGCCATTTGCAGGTAGTGTGTGAAGTCGACCAACCCACATTGGGCCCGCGTGGTTGTCTAAAGCCCGATTGCCCTAATTCAGGGTAGTCTCGAGGCCCTCGGTGGGGACTTGGGGACGTATATGAGCTGAAATGATGATGATTATGAAAGCGAGACCAGATAACAGATCAAAAGCAAATTCAATTTTAGATTATGTTTGCCATTGATGTACGGCCGAGTGTACCTAATAGGTACCTGCTCCTTAGCTCAGATCTCTGACTTTCATGATTTCTGACTTCTATTTTCAGACCTTACCACCAGAGGAAATCATAAGCAGTGTTGCAGCAAAAACTTTGGAAATTCAGACCAAAACCTTAGATGATATTTACATACAGGTAAACAAAGAATTTGCGTTCGGGAAGCTTCGCGATATCTTCACGTCCCAAATACCGCAGTACCTCAATACTCTTTGACCAGTGTGTGTTGCCAGCGATCACATACGGAACTGTGAAATGGTCACTTACTATGGGTCAAGGTCATCCAAAGGGCAATAAAGCGTGATATGCTCGGAGTTTCGCTACGTGATCGAATCAGAAACGAGGAGATCCTGGGAGAACCAAAGTAACTGATATAATTCAGAATTGCTAAAGATGGTCATTTGGGGCAGTAAAGTTCTCGAGTATCAAGCGCGTATCAGAAAACGTAACTTAGGAAGACCTCTCACCCAGTGGGCCGACGACCTGGTAAAGACCGATCGTTTTGGAAATCCTTATGGGAGGCCTGTGTCCAGCAGTGCACGTCTTTCAGCTGAGAACGATATTGAAACAAATCAGTTAAATTTTAATGGGCTGTGGTTTCAGCCCTAGAAAGGTACTAACCACCGCATTACTTCCCAAAGGTGTCGTAAGACGCGACTAAGGGAACATACCGGAGGATGGGCAGCAGCAACCTTTCCGTGTACCTACACTATGCCACCACAATGCACATTGCTAACCCGCCTGTCAAGCGTGACGATTATGGTAGTCCTTCCAAACTTGGCGGAGGCCTATGTCCAGTAGTGGATGTCTTTTGGCTGATTATAAAAAAAATAAACTTGAAAGATTTGATAATAATTATAATATCCAGGAACAAATTACACATGGCCCTCTGGCCCCAACTAGGATTCCCTGTACTACAAGAACCAGAAACTGTTACACTTATATTTCACTACATATAAGTACACTTCTAATTCTACTTAGAGCGTCGGTGGCGCAACGGCAAGGGCCGCTACCTCCTATCTGAGAAGTCGTGGTTCGAGTCCTGCCACGTACCAATGTGTTTTCGAATTTCGATCTCATATGTACGTTTATCCGACACTCTTACGGTGAAGGAAAACGTCGTGAGGAAACCTGCACACGCCTTCGAGGAAACTCGAAGGCGTGTGCAGGTTTGACCAACCCACACTGGGCCCGCGTGGTCGACCAAGGCCAGATTGCCCTAATTCAGGGAAGGCTCGAGCCCCTCGGTGGGTACGTATATATGAGCCGATGTGATGAAGTACACTTCAGAGCAAACAAACCTGTTCTTCACACAGATGTTTGGCCTGGATGGGGATCGAGCCCTCGGCCTAGGAGGCGGCAGCGTCACGAAAGTCGTGAGTAAATCGCAAAATACAGGATGTGAAAAGACTCCTCCTATCAACTTAAACAGGATGTTCTACTCATGTAGATAAACAACTTTCCCTAAGGACCAATATTAAATTTGTATTTTTTTTTAAACCAATCAGCTGATCAGCCACTTTGGAGAGTCCACGGTTTTTTTGAAAATTTAGTATAGTTCCATGGAGAACATTCCAGGTTCATGAGTAGAACCCCCTGTTTAAGTTTCCGGGAGCGGCCTTTTTACACCCCTGTATATTTTACTTTATTTCAACTGTTGCAGGATAAAAAGGACGATTGCTCCGTGTACAAAAGGCTAACTAGAGAATGTCAATGCCTTAACAGAATAGCTTACAATGACTTCATCATACATTTCAACGAGGACACAAAATATATAACAACAACGCGCGGCGAAATTATAAAGAACATGAAAATTATAAAGAAATTCCTATACATGGGTGGGAATTACACTAAGAACGCTTTGACCTTTCTTCATGATGTAAGTGATTAGTGAACCAATAAAAAAAGTATTGTTTTCATAATTTGGTATTGACCACTTAACAGAGATTATTTAGGTTTTAGATTAATGTTGCCACTGCTAAGGCACGGGTTTCTTCCCATATTCCGGGAAGATAAGGCCATATAAGTATTCCACACAGATTGGTGGAGAGTGTAGGGCTAGTGGCACACTTCACAGTCAGAAGTTTTCAAGCCACCTGTATAAGGACTGACACGGCTCACTCAACTTAACGACTACCATATACAGGTGTAAAAAATGGTGTAGGACCTGTTAACTGGAGCATCTACTCATTATACTTAGCAACTTTCCCCAAGGAACCCATAGTCAATAGGCAAAAAAAAAATCGACGGTTCCATACAAAAATGCACAAAATTGGTGAATCAACTGATCGTTTTGTATAGAGTTCAAATTTTTGATGTGTAACATCTTTGCTCTCGCTTTCCTGCAATTTGTGGGAGTGATTTCGTGAAATGGGACGGGAATGTGTAACATGGGACGGAAATGTGTAACAGGAAGTCGCGAAAGAGCGCGCTATTCGATCTGACGAATGAGCTTTGCTCTCGCTTTCCTGCAATTTGTGGGAGTGATTTCGTGAAATGGGACGGAAATGTGTAACAGTGATTTGTTACACATCATATGCGAGTTATGTAGGTCTCGTTTTTTATTGTGTTTCAGCAAACTTGTTAAACAAAAGTTGTTCAGTTTGATGAGTAGAAGCCCCAATTAACGGGACCTACACCAATTTTGTTACACCTGTATAGTGATAGCAACTAGCACTAACAACAGCTTAACGTGTCTTAAATACGGAAACGGTCGGAAAAATGCCACTAAACAGTCGACACACATCCAGATAATGACCGTGTCCGTAATGATATCGTATGATTGAATGACCGTGCTTTTAGTTTCTTAACCTGTGTGATCGACATGACCTGAGGAGGAAATATTTCTTGATAATTCAGACTTGGCAATATGACAGATTTAGAATTGAAACTTATATTTATAATTCTCGCAGTTTGTTACTTTGACTCTTCGAATTCGCAGGGTCTAATGAACAGCCATCACAGCGAAAGATTGGAGATAGTACAAGCATGCGTTTATGCAGATATCTGCAATGTTTTCGACGACAAATCAATAGTGATAGTTTGCATATTGTGGCCCGAAATGAATGAAAATTATGGCGACAGCACGAGCCAGGTGCGTATTTGGAGGGCATTTATCTATATTAAAAAAAATACAAAATTTTAATTAAAAAAATTTAAATAATTGATAAAATCAAATGTGAGTTCTATCGAACCGATTTTTAATGAAAGGTATATGTACAAATTTGTCACCAAGCATTGGAAATCACCTAACTTTCGCCATATTAATATATTTTTTAAAATAATCCGAGTCCGTTCTATCAGACCGATTTGCCATTTTTGTTAAATGAAAAGCATTTATGCACAACTTTGTCATCAAAGCCCGCAGATGCCAGGCTACTATGGGCCTCATAAGAAGGCTCAAGGTCACCCAAAGGGCAATGGAGTGAGCTATGCTCGGAATTTCCTTACGCGATCGAATCAGAAATGAGGAGATCCGCAGGAGAACCAAAGTTACCGACATAGCTCACAGAATCGCTTAACTGAAGTGGCAGTGGGCAGGGCACATAGCTCGTAGAACAGACAGCCCTCGGGGCAGTAAAGTTCTCGAGTGGCGACCGCGCACTGGAAGACGCAGCTAGGCAGGCCTCCCACGCGGATGCGGGCAGCGCATGACTGGTTGTCGTGGAAATCCTTGGTGGAGGCCTTTGTCTAGCAGTGGACGTCTTTCGGCTGATATGATGATGATTGTCAGCAAGCATTGAAAATCACCTAACTTTCGCCCTTCTCATATTTCCGGTTCTAATTGAAGTACGCGGTTCGTTCTAGTTTAAGAACACTTGCTGGGAGCTCTTTCATTTGAGCTACTGCCCACTTAAATTGGTTGAGTTTGAGAGAAGCTAGGTGTGAACATTCAACGCGCACTTTCTCGCACACCGCACCGCGCAACATAGATGGCGAGCCGATTGCGGGTCGCCCACCACACACCCTCGATGTCAATAGTAAAAATAAAATAATAATGCTGCTCCAGCATGGGCCCTCCTCTTATTTATTACAGCTTTTGCCCGCGGCTTCGCCCGCAAGGACATCATTTTTATGTCTTGTCTTTGAGGGTGAGTAGCACGGCTCATGAGCGTGGACATGAGTTTTCTCCAGGTTCCTCAGGAACTATATTGGACTATTCTGATTAGCAGTCTATGTCACTTCCCACCCCCTCAAGCAATTATATGTACTTCATCAAATCAGCACATATACGTCCCCACCGAGGGGCTCGAGCCTACCCTGAATTAGGGCGATCAGGCCTTAGTCGACCACGCGGGCCCAGTGCGGGTTGGTCGACTTCACACACAACCTGCGAGTTTCTTAGCACGCGTGTGCAGGTTTCCTCACGATGTTTTCCTTCAACGTTAAAGCAATCGGTAAGTATATGTACGTAAGTTTTTAAAAACTCATTGGTATATTGGGTGTCCAGATTTGAACTCGGTACCTCTGGTTAGGAGAACCGAGTCGTTACCGGTTGAGCTACCGACGCTTTTTATATACACAAAAAAACCGGTAAAGTGCGAGTCAGAACCGCGCACAAAGGGTTCCGTACCATCATACTAGATGGTGCAAGTTTCTTTGTTAAAAACAACTTTTTGTATGGAGACTTTCACTTTTTCCTATTTTTAGTATTTGTTCTACAGCGGCATCAAAAATATACATCATCTGTGAAATTTTCAACTGTCTAGCTATCACGGTTCATGAAATACATCCTGGTGACAGACGAACGGACAGCGAGGTTATGAAGTAATACGGTCCCGTTTTTACCCTTTGGGTACGGAACCCTAAAATTCACAACAATCCATTACCCGAATAACCCAAAAAAAAATATAGTTTCAGTTCCCTCAGGAATTGCATAGGACTTTGCTATTTTCAGCCTTTATTTTTAGCCTATATCCTTTCCTGTGACACAGGCTACCTGCATGCCAAATTTGATTAAGATTGGTCAAGGTGTTGAAGCGTGAAAAGGAAACAAACAAACAAAAACCTTTCCACATTTATAATATTAGTGAGGATTTAAGCTTGCATTTATCATGTCCTTCAATATTACAGAAAATGGCTTCAGACATCCTCGTCCAGCTAATTCTAGTAGAGGAAGGAAGACGATATCTAACCTTCAGCTCAAAAATTACATCTGACATAAAAAAGCTATTGAAAAAGAAATCAAACTCTTTCAGTCCAGAGCTAATCGAATCACTGAACTTGATATTGAGCTCTTTGAATCCACCAATCACTCGGAATATCAATGTTTCTTACTACATGAAGGGCCAAGAAGGTAATTCATCTATTAGTAAGGACACGGAAGAAAGTCAGAAACTTGAAAGCGCCAAGTTGATACAAAGTGTATTCAAAAAAAGACACCATTTGACAATAGCATACATAGTTGATAATGAGATAACAGACAGTTTACCTACGTAAAGAGGTACAAGCGATTTAATAAAATGTGTCAAAGAATACAATACAACCAAAAATTGAAATACCACACCAATGTGTTAACAGGCCCCTCAACAATTGATTATCTAAACAATATTTTTAAATATCCTCTAAGCTCCAAGGTACACTCTCTGTTAACTTGCCATTAATTTACAATTAGTCGATATTGAATAACTATATATTTCTTATATATTTTTAGGCTCAGCATACAGAACATTGCAAACGCTATCTCGTTACAAAATATTTTTAACTGTAGACGAAATAACAGTACATTTGGAATTGTTGCACTCGTTGAGCAAACAGGAAGAAGGCAAAAAAGAACTTTTACAGAACTTTTATTTGCTATTGAAAGTGTTTAAAGAAATGCTATTGGAATTCGACATCAGCGAGCTGAATATAGCAGTAACAAATATTCTTATCAACCTCTTGACGCAGAGCAAAGATGGCGATACTGTGTCTGAATCACCGAAATCGTATGTTGTATCCGAAATATCTACAGAGGTATGGTTCATTACAAATAAAATATGAGCGAGCCTTAAAGCACTCGCATATGATGTGTAACATCTGACGCAAAAAAATCTACCGGCTTTCCAGCCTCGCATTGTGCGGCATGGCCATGTTTCCTAAGCCTTCGTGACAGAAAAAATAATAAGGCGGAACGGTCATGTTTCCTTAGCCTTCGTGACTGAAAAATAGGCGGCATGGCGATGTTTCCTTAGACTTCGTTACTGAAAAAAATGCGGCATGTTTCCTTAGCCTTCGTGAATGAAAGAAAAAGCATTTTCTGTTACACACTTCCGTCACACAATGGACACTACAGGCAAGAAATGACATTTTGAAAAAGGAATGACGGAGCAAACAAAATGGCGGCGAAATCCTATACCTTCGACAACCAAACTGTAACCAATCTGGGTGACGAGGGGGTGAGGTCGCAATCTAGAAAGCGGCAGGGAGTGTCCATACTGTATGTTAACACTAATATATATACTTTGCTTCCGTCCCTTTACACGAAATCACTCGCACAGATTGCAGGAAAGCGAGAGGAAAGATGTTAATAATGTTATAATGTTAATAATGCCTGTTATTAATTTATTTATTTCTACAGCCTGTGAGAATGATAAGCGAGATTCAACAATATCCTTCGCCAGGAAAGAAATCCCCGCGTCGAAGGAACCGTGTTCCAGTGATCATCAAAATACCTAACAATGGTAAGACCTTATAAAAATTTAGACGTGAGATCAGACAGCAGGAGTGGGTAGCGATGGTCGTTACTGAGAACTCGTGTGAAGGTAGACGAGCGGTTCCATACTTTGGTAACAAACAATAAACTTCCCCACTGCTGGGGCACGGGTTCCTACATCCTCCACCTAGTTGGTGAAGGATATAGGCACACCCTGGACACTTCATACAACGGGCCAGAAATTACATTTTAAAAAAGGAATGACGGAACAAAACAAAATGGCGGCGAAACTTACCACCAGTTGAGATATTGTCATCATTACAGCTCATATACGTCCCCACCGAGGGGCTCGAGCCTACCCTGAATCAGGGCGATTAGGCCTTAGTCGACCACGCGGGCCCAGTGCGGGTTGGTCGACTTCACACACAACCTTCGAGTTTCTTCGCAGGCGTGTGCAGGTTTCCTCACGATGTTTTTCCTTCACCGTTAAAGCAATCGGTAAGTATATGTACGTAAGTTTTGAAAAACTCATTGGTACATTGGCCGTCCAGATTTGAACCCGGTACCTCTGGTTAGATGGACCGAGTCGTTACCGGTTGAGCCACCGACGCTTATGCTTTAAGATATTGTCAAGGGTTTACCAATTGTGAATAAAAAAAAAGAAAAAAAAGGAAATCCTATACATTCAACAACCAAACTGTAACCAATCTGTATCAATCTGGGTGACGAGGGGGTGAGGTCGCAATCTAGAGAGCGGCAGGGAGTGTCCATACTGTATGTTAGTACTAATATATATACTTTGATATAGGGCTAGTGGCGAACCTCACTGTCAGAAGTTTTTCAAGCCGCCTATAAGGCATCTGACACGGCATAACGACTGCCATCTAGTTGTATCAACCGGCACCGACGGCTTAACGTGTCCATACTTATTTATTATAAACTAGCTGTCCCGGTGAACTTCGTACCGCCTCACACTACACTACACTACCACTACAATACCACTATCACTCCCTTTACCACTACACTACTCCTACACTACTACTACCACTACCACTACCACTACACTAACACTACCTTTAACACTACCACTACCACTACACTACTTTTTGTAGATATTGCAAAAATTTTTAGGTCCTTTTTTACACCTTGGGTTACATTATTATTTTGAGTTTTATTATGAACAAAAATAAGTTGTTGTAGTCTGTAACTTTCACTCTCCTAGTGATTTAATTATGTCGTTTCAAGAGTGTACAATTGGTGATGAGGACCTGTCAATACTGAGGCTTCTACTCATCATACTGAATAACTTTCCCAAAGTATGGAAACCACCAATCATCATATCAGCCGAAAGACGGCCACTGCTGGACAAAGGCCTTTCCCAGGCTTTCCACGACGACCGGTCCTGCGCTGCCCGCATCAAGCGGCTTCCCGCGACCTTCACCAGCTCGGAGGCCCACCGTATGGCAGACCTGCCTACGCTACGTCTTCCGGTGCGCGGATGCCACTCGAGAACTTTACTGCCCCAACAGCCATCTGTTCTACGAGCTATGTGCCTTGCCCACTACCACTTAAGTTTAGCCATGTAACCCATAGTCTAATCAAAACAAATTTTTTGGATGTCCATAAAAATGTACAATCAAATCTATTCATATAAATGAATTCCATTAAGCGGGCTTACCAGGATTCCCAACGCAATGGGGATCTGGCTATCTTATCTTCAAGCCGGAACACATCAATGCTGATGTTTGGCGGCAAGACTTAGATAAGAGTTATTAGCCCCTCGTTACACCATCTATACGATAGGGGTTATGAAGTTAATAACATGTTAATTTAGTGTAAGATACAATGGAAAACGTATAAAACAAAATCTATTAAGTTCATTTACATTCTGAATATGTTACCAGATAGAACAATAGGTAGAACAAATAGCTGTTGGTCAGTAAAGTTCTCGAGTTGCGACCGTGCACCGGAAGACTTAGCGTAGGCAGGCCTCCCACTCGGTGGACCGACGACCTGGTGAAGAGCGTCGCGGGAAGCCGCTGGATGAGGGCAGCACAGGAACGGTCGCTGTGGAAATCTTTGGGGGGAGGCCTATGTCAAGAGCAGAGATATGATGGTGATGACGTCTTTCGGCTGATACGATGATGATTATGAAATTCTGAATAGGTACAATAGTAGCCTTCTAAAATGTTTTCCTTTACAGTTCCAGAAAATACTTGGAGCAATCCTAGATACATCAATAACCCCACAAAAGGTACAACAGTAAATTATTTGAAAAATTAATTCAAGCAATTTTCTTTAACCTTGTGACAACGCTGACTGCACAAGAATGTGATGAATGGGTGCAAAATTTACACGCTTATCCCTGACTCATGACCGTGACTAACTGAGTGACTTGTCTGTAGCACTGTCAAAATTAATCTGTAACTGTTGTTTTTTAACAGGCATAGACTATAGCCTAGTAGCCTACCTGGAGAATCATCTGTTTGTATTGACATAGCTTCGAGTGGTATCTGATGGCAAAATAGTTTTGAACTTCCTTCTTTTGCAACGGGCGCCTTAAAACTACAAATTTTTAAGATTCTGTTTTTTTTTCTAGGCTACCAAAAATGCTCCAGATGTGAAGTGACTAAAAAAGGTATACCTATCGAATTTTTTTACCAATTAATAATGAAAAAAATTATCAATAACTATACAATGCAACTGTAGCTCAGTGTAACTTGCTTAGTTGGGCCAATCAAGTAGGTTAGCTGACCTGAAGCATGGTCATTACCTGGATGGGTTTGACTGTTGGTGCTGGTTGCTAAACAAGGTGGCAGTCGTTAAACATATCAGATGCCTTATAGGCGGCTTGAAAGCTTCTGACAAAGCGGTTTGCCACTAGCCCTACAACCCCTGCCAACCCAGAATTGTCTGTGGTGGCTTATACTTCCCGAGTTGGGAAGAGACTCCATTTTTTTTAATTCACAATTGGTACGCCCTTGGCATCATCTCACCTGATGGTAAGCAGTGGCGACATTTATGGGTTGCTAATGATTATTAACAAAAATGTGTTCTTTTCTCAGGGTTGAAATCTTCAGTCATCATTATACCCGTTGAAAAATTAAAAAGAATAAATAAATAAAGTCCACCTACAACTTTCAACCTAAAAATTATAAGTAAAAAAATTTACAACAAATAAACTGTAAAATATGCAAAAAAACAACTTTTATTGAAGAATAGAATCAAACCAAATACTTGTCAATATTTAAATAATTATAATAACACATATTTCTCAATTAAATCTTTAATATAATTTTAGTGCCTTTTTTTAATTATGCCCTATATTATTTGTAGTCATTTGATTAACTATTTATTCTGCACTATTAAGACATCCATCACATATGTGATAAAAGTAGGAAAACAGTGTTATACCTAAAGGTAGACAGACACTATAACAGTTAAAATACATTATGTATATTTTGTTCTCACAGCACATCTAAATAAAAAATTATAACTATAGTAAGAAAAGTCAAAATATCCAAAAATGCTATAAACAAGGGAATGTTAACATTTATTGTAAAAAAATGCAATAGAATATACCCACTTACCAAAGAATGAGGACCATAATAAAATAATAAATCAATGTTACATACAAATTCATTTCATAGGTTGTTTCAGGCTAGTGTTCCTGCGGGCCGCCCTAGTAGCACATTGAATACAAACATAGCTGAATAAAGTTATTGAAATTTTGTAAACATGATTAAGGCACTAATATTTGTGTCCAGAGGGTTTTCAGATATTTTTTTAAATTCCATAAAGATTTACATAAAGTCGAGAATGTACAAAATTTCAATAACTTTGATTACCTATTATTGGTAACTATGTTTTTATGAGCATGCTATAAATAAACTCCTCTTATTGCCACTCCTGAAGCTTCTAAATATCTTTTGAAATTATCATAAAATAACAATTGCCAACATTTTTGTACATGTTTTGAGATCTTTTATTCTTTCTAAAACAATCCACAAAATAAATAGATCAAACTCAAAATCTGATCCATATAAAAAAACAGAAACTAATCAAAATTTCTATCATCATCATATTCATATCTTTTGCTTCTACTAGCGGGTTGGTGGAATGCTATTGACCTTCTCTTCGGAGGAGGAGGATTGCTAGGTCTGAAGAACATTGCCAAAAGTAGGTAAAACCCTCCAACCAACTTACTCAAAAACTCTAGAAACCCTAAGAAAATTGGAGTAGAATTTTTAATAAATATTGACATTTCCCTGATTAATGCCAGAATGAAATTTCCAAGGAAATTAATAAAGGCTGTACTGCCAGAGAACACGGCTATAATGAGAGCAAACAAGAAAGTCACAAATTCTTTAACATTTGTTATTGACAGAGCGCTTTTTAAAGTGTCAACTATTTCAGTGCAAGCTTCGTTCATTACTGCAGTGGTTGTAGTGCTATCTGCTGTGGCATTTTGAAGTTTTGTCTTTTTTCCAGACCCTGTCAAAATTGGTTCAATCTCCAGAAAAGCGTCTGTTATATGCCTAAGGCATTTTAGCATCACAATTATTTCATTTTCCCTGAACTTTATGCTTCTAATTTGGAACCAAAAAGGACCCAGAGGTTGATTGTCTATCTCCGTCCATATGCAAACACTAGCGGGGTATCCGACAGATTCGCCGTCCGTTATGCCTATCCAGAACAAATCGGGGTGTACAGAACGCAACTTATATTGAGCTTCCATCAGGTCTTTCTTCAAATCCACTTCAGCGGCGCTAAGCAGAACTAAGTCTCTGTATCCAACACGTTCATCGATGAGTCTTCTCTCTAAATATCTACCCAAGAAAATACGGGACTTCAATAATTCTCGGACGTAGTTCTTCACTTTCGAAGTATCAACACCTTCGTTGGCACTCACTTGGGACGAAGCGGACGATGAGTTGAAAGTCGTTGTATTTGGCATCACAATACTCATTGTGTTTTTAAATAAAAAGGAATATCCCAAATATATGTACGTATAAAATAATTTATAATTTGGAGTACACATACGTAAGTATGTAAATAATATAGTAACTAATTAATCAGCTGTCAAACAAACAAATGTAAAACTTACCGTTTATTTTGCGACCAGCGCCATTCAGCAGTACCAAAGATGACCTATTACTACATCTAATTCTTAAGATCCTATCCTTTAGGTATAGAGCGTTCTTTCATAGTGAGAACAGTAGGCACGGGTAAGAACAACGCGACAACGACGTTCCACCCGCAAGCGCTAGGGCAAAGTATATATTATATAGTACTATGGGTCATAATCGACTGCTAACGGTGCGCATCAGTGGTAGATTCCTAGCAGTGATTTTAAATATTTATCCTATTGGAATGGTCAAATGCATAGTAAAATCTTGTAAAACGATACTTGGAAAATTAATCACGCACTGCGGGGGTGAAGGAGACGTGAGTGGTGTGGCTAGATGTTCCGCGCGCACTACCCCGCACCTCCGCCTTGGACTTATTGTCTAATTAGTGATGTGACGCGTTCGGTAGTAGTATAAATACAATCGTTATTTATTGTGGAAGTTTAATCTCTATAGATAAATAAATTTTAATGAAAATATTGACATGTATTGGGTGTTTGTTTCTTTTTGAAGTCGATATTTTTTAATTTCCTTTTTGTTTCGTAATTTTTAGTTTTAAGTAAAATCTGTTTTTTTTTGTAATAATTTTAAAAAATAAACTTGAAAAATTAGTTGTTTTGTTGGGCTGTAACTGTATATAATAAGCCAAGCCGTCACACTTAAACGTATCAGTCCATGTAGCCGCTGGATGCGTGCAACGCAGGCCCGGTCGTTCCTAATGCGATGCGTGGTGCGGCTCCTAGTGCATGGTCGCTACTCGGGAACTTTAAGACTCTAACTGCCACCTGTTCTACGAGCTGTTTGAGCTATTTTAAGTTTTAAAGGCTCTTAGGATAATTAAGCAGCTTCATGAGTAGGTCCTAAGTTTAATGAATTCCAAAGATTTTAATTTTAACCTCTTTATCACAAGTGTATACTTACATAGTTTTGTATTATCCTATACCTATTTTCATATCATTTTCATTTCTACATATCGTTGGTTTTATTTAAATGAAAAAGTTGCACTACCTTTTTAACCCACCTGTAACTTGTAACCAGCCAGATACGAAGAAACACTTATTGAATATCGACTTCGTTTGTCTTGTACGCATAGAAGATCGAAACACATATTTTCAAAGATTCAAGATTCAAAATGTTTATTCAAAATAGGTGCATCTCTCTCATAGTAATCTGTATATATAAAAGGAAAAGGTGACTGACTGGTATATCAACGCACAGCCGAAACAACAGAACGGATTTCGCTGAAATTTGGAATACAGATAGCAATCAGGTCGTGGGCATCCGCTAAGAAAGGATTTTGTGAAATTCCCACGGGATCGGCAAAAACGGGATCTGCGCGGGCGAAGCTGCGGGCATCCACTAGTTACATTAAATAATGTCTGACTGTGAAAAAAATAAAACCAAATAATCATCCATCAGTTAATAATGTCAATAAAATCACTGATATAAAAGAAATTGGACATGAAAACAATATGACACGAGAAGTAATGCATAAAATTTTTTGAATTTGTCGTTAACGCCTTTGACTAGAGTAGGCCAGTTCACACGGGCAGCACCCGTTCACAAGTATAACACGAGAGTCAGCCATCGCTCCCCTCGACCATATTAGTGGGAAAGGAACGACCCGGCTCCCTCACGGCGCTGCTCGTGGACAAATATGGCAAACTAAATGTCGTTTCCATACTCTGTCACTATGGAATGTTTTAGTTATAATTTCAACCGCTTGTATTATATCTTTTTACATCGTTAATGTGTGTGTGAATATTAATAATTGTGGCACATTTTGTGTTGTAAATACGCAAGATACTTTTGAATCTGTGTGTGCGCAGTCTGGGTAGTAGTAACTTCACCACCGCCAATTTCGACAAAAAAATTGTACTACGATTCTCCATATGCCTACTCCAGTCTTATTCCTCCGAACAATAACACCGTCATCATTATCATTATAACAGCTGAAAGACGTCCACTCCTGGACAAAGGATTTCCACGACGACCGGTCCTACGCTGCCTGCATCTAGCGGCTACCCGTGAACTTTGCCAGTTCGGCCTAGTCTACGTCTTCCGGTGCGCGGTCGCCACTCGAGAACTTTAATTACCCAACGGTCATCTGTTCTACGAGATATGTGTCCTGTCCACTGCCATTTCCGTTTAGCGATTCTGTGAGCAATGTCGGTTACTTTCGTTCTCCTGCGGATCTCCTCATTTCTGATTCGATAGCGTAAGATAATTCCGAGCAGCTCCCTTGAATAAAAATTCTCGACCAACCCTAGGTAATATGTAGTGTTTATAGCTATGCTTATATATGTCACCGGGACATTGTCAAAACCGCGATATTACAATCTCACTACACTAAATCCAGTTGGGTTATAATATTACGGTAAATTGTCAATCGGCTTACAATTTCACGGCTCATCCAAATAAAAGCGATGATTTCTTCTTCTGCGAAGCATTCTACTTCCCGGGGTGGGGGGACTTTGACTTTGAATCAAACATCATTTAATGTTATTCACTACGCTTAGTGTTATTGTAATGTCAGTAGTGAGATTACAATGACACTACTGAAATAATTGTAAGCAGTATGTTACGGTTCACAATCTCGCGAGATAGATCCCGTTAGTTTATTGTCTAACGGATTTTACAATTTTACGGTGACATATACATGAACATGATTAGTTTCTACACTACTACATAGATGTCACTGTTGAACGAAAGTGACTGACAACCCTATTTCCGTTTCATATAAAGTACTCTGTGGCAGTTAAAGTAACCTATGGGAGGTTTTTTGGCGGGATTTGTGGTAGACGCATTCGTAGTTTTATTTCGTTGTTTTTTCATTGTTTTCTGCTAGGATTTTGTTTAAAAAGTGGTGCATTTTGGAGAAAATCGCCTAGTGCACGTGAGCAATGTGGAGAACAAGAAAATAAAACGAAGGAGGACGTGAGAACCCAACTTGCTCTAGGTGCAGTTTTATAGACGCCTTACAGCAACTGGGTGTTCCACCTCAGAATGTAGCTGCTGCAAATGCTGTCAAGAACTTCAGAGAAGATTTGTAATGCACCGGCACTAGCATTACAAATCCAAAAGATATGGAAGCTTAAATACGTCAGACCTGGCTGTATGGTCTTTTAGTAACCTTTGCCTTTTCCGCGCTTTTTGTTAGCCGGAAAGAAGAAACGAAAAATAAGTAACCTATGGTAACGTAGTGATTTCTATACTCATTGCCTATGGTCGTTGTGTGCGTGTGTGATGTGTGATGTAGCTTGGTGAAAATTTCGTCATGGAAAATAAAAATTGAATGAACTTTACCTTTTATTTTTGTTGATAAGTGTGCTATGACTGTGTAGATCGCGTGTAATTGTTGTATATTTGGACTATGCTAGCAAAAATGCAACCACAAACTAACGCTGCTGTGCCACAATCTGTCACGACGCAAGCCCAGCAGATAGTTGGGGTGCCCGCTAATGCGTCTCTGGCGAACGCTGTTATCCTAAAAATGACTGACATCCCGCAAATATCCACTGTTGGTACGTACTAAAACTTTTATGCCACCCTAGATTTTTTGATTTACAAACACTCAAGGAATTTTCCACGTTCATTAATTGATTAGTGGCTGCGTGCTTTGCAATGACTACTAAGCATATCAAAGGTAGTGATTTACTAAGCTACGTACAGGGAATAAACGATTTCACAAGCTTAATAAGCCGAGTTATGGATGCCTTCTAAATTAATAAGGCCTCAGATTAGTCAGAACCATGTTACAATGTTTTTTAAAAAAAAGAAACGGTTGTCTGTAAAGTCGGTTTACTGACGATAGTTGAACGTGACAACGTCATAAGAAAATACTGATGGAATGGTTTCATAATATCGAAAACGGAACGCCTCACGGAACGCCTCAGAGCGAGGTAACGACGGAACGCCTCAGAGCGAGGTAACGACGCATGGTAACGACGCATTTTTTCGTGCGTGCAGCCGGCTCCATCGAATTATAAGACGTTATCACGTCAAAAATTGAGTGCTGTTGGCTGCACCTCACCTGATGGTAAGGGCTGATGCAGCCGAGAATGTAACACGCAAGCTCAAATAGTGCCTATGCACTTTCGTCTTGAAGATTCCTAAAGTATAAGAATCGGGGAATATAGACACCGGCAGAATACTCTTTGTAATTGAAAATAGGAATAGTACTTGAAGGGTAAGTACCATTCAGAATATTGTGTCTTGAAGATAACAAATTTTACTGGAAGGAAACATTCCTTTATTTTAATAAATAATTAAGACTGCATTCAGATCTTTTAAAAAATACAGCAAAACAGACTCAGTTGGAGTTCACTCTTTACAAGCTACCATACGAAAAAACAGCCAAGTGTGAGTTGGGCTCGTTCACTGAGGGATACATACCACCACACAACATTTTTGTGCTTTGTTTTTACACAAACTTTGCTTTGTTTTTAAATGGCCATCTGTTCTACGAGTTGTGTGCCCTCCTACTGCCACTTAAGTTTAGCAATTCTGAGAGCTATGTCAGTTGCTTTGGTTCTCCTATGGATCTCCTCTTTTCTGACACTGCAAATGTAAGCTTGTAATTGCAAAAAAATATATTTTTATGAGTTAAAACTACAAACTAAAGATTTTCGGTTTTTTTGCTTCACTTGTGAGACCTTGCTTCTCGCCAAAATTTATTATTCTAAATCAATGGGAAGTATCCTTTAGGTATTATTGTATATTATTTCTCCCTGTTGTTTTCTTCTTTTTATGTTGTATGATGCAATAAAGAATATTGTATTGTATTGTTTTATTTGCTGGTGTTAAAATATGCAGCATAAATGGCCATATTTTTTTATTGCGTTGACTTAGAAATTTGATTTTTTACAGCTCTGAGGGACTGTAGACCTAGATACGAGTAATGTTCCTCTCTTGAAAGCAGACTTACCCCAAGTGCGCTCCCGACAGCCCTTGGTTAAATAATTGCTTTCCGAGCGAAATTATTTTACGACCCTTTTTTTCTATGCAACGCGACGGTCGTCGCTTTTGTCTGCGCCTGCGCTTACGACGCAGCCTCGCCTAATACTAGTTGCTTTTTTTTCTATCTTTCTTTTCCATTAGTTTCGGTTTATTTATTTCGTTAAAAAAATATTAGTGTTTTAAAAAAGGATTTGTACAATTCATTGTGTTTAATTGATGAACGAATAAAATTAAAATTTCCTTAGATTTCCATAGTGCAAATGCAATATTTTAGTGTGTCCGAAAACTAGATAATGTTAGTGCTTAGTGTGTTTAGTGATGTGCTTGGTGATGTGCTTGGTGATGTCAGGATGTGTTAGTGAAGTGTTGCAGCCGTCGATAGATGGGGCAACAGCGTTACCCGAAATATTTCCGAAAGGGACAAATCCGGTGAGATTGTTTCAGTTCGAATATAAAAATAATAATAATAATAATGAACAACAAGCGGCAAATGCGTACTCCTCGACTTGAGACACCTATCCCTTTAGATCTTTCTACAATGCCATGCGGAGACGTCGAACTCATGATTTAGTGACTAAACAGACAAATAAACCGTAGAGCGATGGATAACACATTTATGTGTCGCTGCAGCCACGCATTGTAATATTAAAAAAAAAACAAATGGAACGTAAGTTTTTTTATGTTAAAAATTATTTGTTTTGTGGTTTTACACGGTTCTCGCAAAGTTGATAGGTGCCTGTCGTATGTACTCGTATGTTATCCTTTAAGTAAATTTTGCAATGGGTGAAAGTGTACATTTCTTTTCGTACCTACATACCCGGACGCGTGTGTGAGTTAGCGTATAGGTTAATGTTAGTGGAGTGATGAGCTCAAATCAAGCGTGAATTGGGTATAGTGCTTTTGATTTGATTAGTGCAGTGCCTCACTTGTGATTTGTGTTAGAAGTCTAGGATAAACTATTTATAAAATACACAATTGGAGCCAAAGGGAGGGTAGAAAACAGATTTCTTCATAGTGAAATCAATTGCTTGAAGCTATGATAAGCAGATTTCGCTAAAATAATGTTTTTTGCGCAATGTATTTGGAGCGCTCAAGGGAAACACAATACTACAAACGCCATTAAACAAAAAAGTTGACCTGCCAAGCCGGACCCAGTCATAACTGTGACCGAACAATACTCGCTTAACCTAGAGGCCTCTGAGACCCACCTTACTTTTTAAATATAATTATATTTGGTACCTATCTTTTTACCAAGTTAAAGATCAAAAACCATAAGCTGGCCCTACAGAAAAAAGGCCATGGTCAGGCAATCATCATGAGTTTTCTAGACATGTGCGTGTGACAAAATAACTATGTAATGGCATTATGTTTGTGAGTTATAAGTTAAGTTATAAGATAAAAAATACAGCAACAATAACAATAAAAACTCCTAAAAATTCCCAGCAACAAAACATTTTTTTTAAACGAAATGGTTTTATGAATAACCCTTAAACTGGCAATTTTAGTAAGTGAACAAAGCATTATACTATAAATGTTAAAATAAAGAAACTCAGGTTAGTTTCGTAAAGTTTGTGGAGAACAATTGAAGCGCAATATTCTTACAATCCCGGAAACAAAAGAAAGCTATGACAATAGTTTACTCCTTCAAAGAAATAATAAAGACTCTTTCACGCCACTAGCGTCGCTGGGCTCATTGAAGGGCAGGAGGAACGATTTTAAAAACACTATTATCAAATTATAAAAAAAACTGAGTTACGTCAAATCCTATTCTAATTGTAGTCTATTCAGGAAATAGAAAGGACAGAAAAATGGAGTACCTTCAAGACATAGAAATCAAGATCCGGCAAACCAACTTAATAACAATAGCGCCCCCTGCAGAAATCTTTTAAGTAGGTGAAACTTTAAACGAAAGCCAGAAAACTACGAAGATTACGACCAAAAGCAACAAAACCAAAAGCATAAAAGCCCAACGGAACACTTTAATGCTGCATAGCCTGCTGATCTCTTTTATTGGTATAACTACAAAGAAGGAAATGCAAGATAGGGAGACCGATCTTCACCTGGATGGAATCCCTCCGCCACGCTATCCGACACACCCGACACAGATACCTACGGAAAACGGATCGGATAAGACCCAACCGAAAGCAACAGTACCTATATAAATAATTACAAGCAGTCATAAACTTCCTGCCCCGTATATATCTACACACCAACTCAATATAGAATTTATCCTCCCAATACTGGCTACGATGTTCTGAATTCGGGCTGGTTCAAACTCCCATCGCTCCCCATCCTGACTGCGCCGACCTACACATCTGTCCTATCTACGCCCCCCTCTGGTTTCTTGGGTCCCCGCGCCCTTGCTGCAGTAATGCTGGCTGGAGGGGGGCTTGAACTGAACTGAACTCTGAGGGACTGTAGACCTAAGTATTTGATCTTGAATCTTAATTACAATTATTTTTCTATTTTGCCAAATAAACTTCATTTCATTTCATATACCTTCATCTATTCTTAAAAGAAAAAGGGTCTTGCTTAAAAAAGAAGTGATATTAGTGATATTGATATAAGGGTTCCTTGTTTCCATATTGAGGTATGGAACCCTAAGAATTTTGACCCTTTTTTATGAAAGCCTTTTTAAGTGCACCCCACCCGAAGTACTCCTTAGAAAAAAAAATCCAATCTTCATTTTTATGATTTTTTACATTTAGTTGCAGGTTCAATTCCCAGCTGAGGCAAGCAATTTTTCAAAAATATTTGAAACATTTTACTTAAAAATTAAAATTTTAGTGCAAGCCAAGCCTCTGAAAGTGGGAATTATGTTATTTTTAACATTCATTTATATAAAGACGCAAGATTCAGCTATTATGTCTATTACGATTACAATAAATGTATGGTATTTAAGTAATCATTATATTTTACGACTAGCTGTTTCCCGCGGTTTCACCCGCGTGGACAACGTTTCTATGACTTTTCGAGGGTGCGCAGTGCGCGAGCCGCAAGCGGCTCGCGAGCTTGGTAAAAAGTAGCCTATGTCTGAATCCAGGTCCTAATCTGTCTACCTACCAAATTTCAGCCAAATCCGTTCAGTTGTTTTTGCGGGAAAGCGTAACAGACAGATAGAGTTACTTTCACATTTATAATATTAGTAGGGATTACATATGTGCAAGGTATAAAAAATTGTAACCAAAATACAAACAGTATATGTATTATGATTTCAATTCAGGTTCATTCAAGCCAAGCTTTGTAACATTTGTCGTTTGATATTATTTTGATCCAGGCCTAGGCAAAATCTTCGCCCAGCTTTTTATTGTGTTTTGTATCTTTGAATTCTATCTTTCGGGTGCGTCTCTATTATTATAAACTTGAAGTGTTCAGTGTAATATATTTTTAATTTTTATTGTAACAGCTTTTAAGGTTTATTGTTTTAAGTACAGTGTGTTGTACCATAATTAGTCTTAGTCGTAAAAAGCAATAATAATTTCCAAAACTTATTCACCACATCATAATTGTTGCATCCAGTTTATTATATAATATAAATATAATAATTTCAATACTCTTTTCTGTCAGGGCTACTGGAGCTGGCACATCGCGAGTACCAAGCTGGAGACTATGACAGTGCAGAGCACCACTGCATGCAGCTGTGGAGGCAGGACAACACAAACACAGGGGTGCTGTTGCTGCTCTCATCCATCCACTTCCAGTGTCGACGGCTGGACAAGTCTGCTCACTTCTCAACACTGGCCATCAAGCAGAATCCATTACTTGCTGAGGCTTACAGGTGATTATTTCTTTTCTTAAGAAGCCATCTATATAAGCAAAGATTACTAACTATTACTATGTAAAGAACAGGGTAGGCTCGAGTCCCTCGGTGGGGACGTATATGAGCTGTAATGATGACTATGTAAAGAAAGAGGAACTCGTTTCCCCATTGTTTTGAGGTAGTACTTATGGGAGTATGAGTCACAGGGAATCCGGTCACTGTGAGTGCAACGAGAGTGAGGTTAGAAAGAGAAGCGAAGAGAAGAACCTTCTTGATAACATTTTTAGAATTTCGTAGGGCTGCTATAAGGCAAAGAAAGGTGTGTGCAAGTTAGTAACACAACCTCATTTTTACCTTTGGACAGCCAAGTGCACAGAGGGCAAGACTTTCCATCCCTTTATTGACATTTCGCCTATCCGCAAGAAGAGTTTTGCATCTTCATTCATCTTAAAGGCTGCAAGGAACTGCTCTTTACCAGCATCCATTTTTCCGAGTCCAACGACTTAAGGTAGTTAAAGAGAAGAATACTAGGCATTTTTAGGGTTTTGTAGTCAACAGGGAACCTTTGGTTTTGCCATGTCTGTCTGTCCGTCTGTCCGTGGCTTAGCTCAGAGACTATTAGTACTAAAAAGTTGTGATTTGGCATGGGTTTATCACGCCGACAAAGAGATAAAATAAAACCATGAAGCAAAAAATTTTTTATGGTACCTCCCCTGAATGTGATTTTTTTTTCGTTGACGTGCCCTATCGTGTTGGGTTGTATAGGTCTTTGAAAACTACTGAGGGTGTAAACAATTTTTCAATTCAGGAATCCATTTACGAAATATTAAGCTTTAAACTGCTAATTTTTGTTAGAGTCAAGGGTCTCCACCCCTACCAGCTAAACCGTTAATTTAGGAATCTAAAAAAAATTGTAAATAGTAGGACATACAGAGATATGCTATATATAAGGGGAGGTAGATAGGTTACATGCATCCTAAAAGTGAAGCAAAAAAAAGATGCCAATTGGCATCTCTTTTCATAGTAGCATTCGGTAGGTACCTATTATAATGTGTGTGTAAATGGATTCGATTTTCAAAGGTGGTTTGTTAGTGCATAACCCATCTATGGTAACAAATCTCTGAGGACATATTATCAATTTAAAAGGTAAACTATCATGGCTAAGTAAGCTTTCTTAGTTTAGGAGTTATTAGGTCAAACAACTTAAGATGGATTTGTAAAAAGTTCTTAGATTTTCCATACGTAAAAATAATATTGTTTTCCAAAATATACTTTTATTTTTTGAAAAGACTACGAAACCCTACTTTGCGCCAGTCCGACTCGCACTTGGCCGGTTTTTATTTTGCGGATTCCATCCTTGACTACATTGTCTCTTTTCATTAGGTGAGATACAATCAAATGCATTTTTTTTAAATTCGTGGGTGTATATTTACGGTTTCGTCAGTCAGTGTGGAGGTTTTTAATTTTCCCACGGGTACTCTTGAATTTTCCAAAATAAAAAGTATCCTATATGACTCATGGGTGGCCAACCGGTCGATCGCGATCGACTGGTCGATCACGACTATTAGTCCAGTCGATCTATGTTCAACAGTCCAGGTTAACATATAGTATATGTTAACCTGGGCTATTAGGAACCACCAATACAAAATTTCATGAAAATCGGCCTGGTAGTTTTTGCATGATTCGCGAACATACAGACAGACAAAAATTCCAAATTCCAAAGTTGTTTTGGCCTTCTATATCGTCCACTACAGTTATTATTTTCAAAAAGTAAGTATTTTATGTACAGACACTTCCCCGTTACAGTTTTATTATATGTATAGATTAGTAATTGTTGAGTGTCACATGACTTCTCCTGACTGGATCATCAGAAAACGACCTGCAGGCGCCTGTCACTCTTAAAAGTTTTACATGATTAATGGACTTAGAAGATTATAGTCAACTACAACGGGTCTGTGAACCTAGCTAACTATAGAAAAAGTTTTATTCACGAACCAACTCAACGCACGACTCGCAACAGATGAATGAAATTATACATTTTACCAGGCACATTCATAAGTAAAAACGAAACATTAATAACATATAGCACTTAGTATGCAATAGCCTAATCCATTTGAACAACAAAGAAATAGAACAAATCAAGACATGCAGATATCTAGGAAGCTTAATAATAACATTACGTTGGGAAATCTTGGTAAGTCCGTTTCCGCATTCGGCATCATCGTCGCTTATGTATGACACTACTTTGTCGTATGCTTGTTCCGTCAGCGTAAACGCCCATCGGTCGCGGTGCACAGCCATTTAGACAGAACACCGTGTGGCACGTTTTATCTTTATTAAGTGCAAGCCCGTTATCGCTGAACCAATGATGGAGTCTTTTTATAGTTGCGTTAGTGGCAATTTCCAGTAGCGCGTATGTTGGTGCAGATACCACAGCTGTAACATCGTCAGCATACATAAAAAGCTCCACCTCATTTATCGATTGGGGTAAGTCGTTAAGCAGTATGCTGAAAATTGTATTTGATAAACAGGAGCCTTGTGGGACCCCCATTACATTTGTCATTTCGGCAGAGCGGACATTGCCTCTATCGCCTACAACCACTTGGGTCCTATTAGTCATAAAAGAGACTAGACAGGACAAAGCCGGGTCTAGTATACCATAGTGGTTCAGTTTCTCAGCTACGAAAGTGTGATCGGCAGTATGAAACGCGCGCATGGCAACGTATCATGGCAACTTGGCGACTTGCTTCTCGAGCACGCAGTACACCCCAAACCACCTCCTTGGCTAGGTCCGTGTGGATCAGTTAGCCCTCGTGGTATGCATACTGTCTATCTGACATTGTGGTACGGCAAGAGGAGTGTTGATTCCAATCTCAAATATCTTGCTGAGCCCTGGTACTAGTGATATCGGCCGGTAGGACTTGACCGCTGATTTATCATCTTTTCTTTTTTTATATAAGGGTGATATTTTGACCTTTTTTTAAAGGCAGATGGAAACAAGCCTTGATGAATACACGCGTTAAATAAACAGGATAGGCCATCAAAAGGTTGGCAGACAGGTCATAGATGTCGGCGCTATACTTCGCTGCAATGCGGTAACACGAAATATGCTGCACCTCACAAGGTGAGAATCCTATGAGTAGGATCGAACTATGCGTTGTCGGGATGGTAGCTAGCAGGGTGGCTGACGACCAAATAGGATCGGCAGGAGGAGAGCCGCACTGCATCGCAGCGTTTTCGAACTCATTGTTCATATCGTCCAGCTTTGTTGGGAATAGTTGACTGTTCCTGTCCCTGAAGACATCCGTGAAATTTAGCCTGTCACGGCTGCTACAGCCTAACTCACAGTTTATAATTTCCACATACGTTTACTTTTATTTGCAGTCGTATTTATGAAATAAGAATAAAATGAAATTCTTTTGGATTTAAGTTTGGAATGATACTGTTTTGAGACGTAACTCACTAGCTTAGCTATGCCTGATAAATGAGGATCATTATTCATCATGTGCATAGTATCGAAAAGGAGGAGCTTCAAATTTATTATCTCATTGTCGACCCATTGATTATCAAGAGGTTTCGTAGACACCATCTTATGAGGAATGCAAGCATCGAGCTCGTTCACCAGCAAGTTAGTGATTGTGAGTGCTGCGAGCTGTTGACAGTCGTCAACATGTTTACTGAGAATGTCGGGCCAGTCAACCGCGTCGAGTGCAATGTGAAAGTTCACTTTATTGGAGTGGCTATAAACGCGCATTTGCACTGGCGAAGTCACTTTATATTTAGCTCGCAGAGTAACGTTGACTCGCATCGCGGAGTTTTCGCTCAGGTGCGTGACAACCTCGACAGCTGACACACGGTCCTTTAGGAAATTGGTGTAAGCGTGGTCTAACAATGTTGCGCTATCTTTAGACTTGGTTTACACGGTGTAAGCTATTGGCGTTGACAGTAGACAGCTACTGCCACTTTATACTCGCATGACGTAGCTCGACTCGCCTCATCCGGTCACACGAGTGCGAGCTGCTGGCGTGACAGTATAGAGCTACTTACTGCAGCAAGCTGCTGATTGTGGCTTGGTGGTGGGAAGGCGGGTTGCGAGTAAAAAAAAATGTTACTCGGATGCGAGCTACTGACCGACTTGCTCATGACAGTAACTCGCATGGTGCGGTCACACGGTGCGAATAGCTGCACTGCAGTTACTTGCCTCGCCAGCTCGCACGCTAGCTCGTACCGTGTAAACCAGCCATTAATTACCCGGGTTGGGAAATTGCGGCTAGTATCATCATATCAGCCGAAAAATCTCCACTGCTGGATAAAGACCTCCCCAAGGATTTCCACGACGACCGGTCCTGCGCTGCCGGCATCCATCGGCTTCCCGTGATCACCACCAGGTCGTCGGTCCACCGCGACATAGCTCACAGAATCACTAAGTGGCTAGTATAATCGTATCAAATACAGCTCAGGATGCTGTTGTCTTCTGTAACAGGTCAATATTTATATCACTCTATTGAGTGATATAATATTTTATAGCATTACAGGTTTCGTTATTAATATTAAACATTAATTGATCAAAAATTTTCAGATAGTCATGATGGTTTGTTAAGTTAGAGTAAAAAATACCTATCACTAATTTGTCGTTAGGCAGGTAGATCAGACAGACATTAAACAACTGTTTGCGTGACATACTACTGTAGTCTGGCCTGTCCATTGCTCTAATTTCGGAACGCAGATAGATACAGATTCCACCATGCTGAATGTTTATTCTGCATTAATATGATACTATGTCAAAGTTATTTAATGTGTCAGATTTTATCGGTCATCACCGAGCCAGTGTTCCGATAATACTATTAAGTGACATTTGAGGTCGTGAGTTAATAGTACTACAGAGTTGTCTCGTTTTATTATTAAGACTACAGATATTTTTGTGGCATATGTACAGTCAAAATGTTATCATTTGTTCGCGATGCCCGTGTGTCCCTCGATGCTCGTGTTACTCGTTTAGAGTTCCGTAACTCAAAAGGTAAAAACGGAACCATTATAATAATATAGGATCACTCGTGTGTCTGTGTGCCCGTCCGTTTGTCACAGCCAATTTGCTCCCAATCTACTAGACCGATTGAGTTGAAATTTCGTATACATATGTAAATCGGTATCTATTCGATAAGTAAAAGCTATATTTAGAAAAACTTCAAAGTGATAATTACATAAATTACTTATCGAAAGAAAATGTACGTACAACGAAAATATTATGATCACGCCACCTTTACAGGGGATAATTGTTACATGCCCCATCCCAAAGTTCTACCAGCTAAACAAATATTTTTGATAATCGACAAGTATCTTACAATATGAGTAGTTGTATGCTCTATGATTTTCCCTACGCGATCGAATCAGAAATGAAGACATTCTTCGTAAGAGAACCAAGATAACCGACATATCTCACAGAATCGCTGAACCTGAATCGCAGTGGGCAGGGCACATAGCTCGTAGAACAGATGCCATTGGGGTAGTTAAGTTCTCGAGTGGCGAGTTAGGCAGGCCGCCCACTCGGTGGACGGACGAACTGATGAAGGTCGCGGGAAGCCGCTGGATGTGGGCAGCGCGGGACCGGTCGTAATGGAAATCCTTGGGGAGATCTTTGTGCAGCAGTGAACTTCTTTCGGTTGATGAAACAAAAAAAAAACTATCACCGTAAAGTAGGCTTTCTTAGTTTAGGAGTTATAGTCGACTCACTTGAGACCCTTATTCTTTGGACGTCCTTTGGCTGATATGATGATGATAATTCTTTACTTTTATACCTCCTCTATCAATGTGTTTAACTTGAAACTGATACAAGTCATCCTGCCATCTCTTTAATTAACAGGGGATCGGACTGCATCAAAAATAAATGATTTCATAAATAGCTCTCCGCTTGAAGTTTCAAAAAACCTTACTTGTTTTGTTTTTCCATCACGACTTAAATTTTCTAATTGATCAAATTCACAAAATAAGTTCATCAACGACGCTAAAAATCAATGACGTCACTTGTGGGTATTTCAAACATTTTTAGAACAAAATTTCGTTTTGATCAGATCATAAAAAGTAACTCCAATGACTAGCAGTCCAATCCCCTACAGTCATTTATCTTGTTTTTCTTTAGCATGCAGTATGATTCATGTCGGAAAATAAAACTGCTCTTTACTGTTATGTGTGATCTGTGAACAAGTTGAAAACAAGCTTGTGGATTGTAAATAGATATTTTTTTTAAATCCATGACTGGTTGCAACCATATTGTTTATAACCCGAGGCAAAATGAGAGGTGTTATAAGTTTAACGTGTGTATCTGTGTGTCTGTCTGCACCATTGTAGTTCCTAAACAAAAGGACCGATTTTTATGCGGCTTTTTCTGTTTAAAAGCTGGACGTGATCGAGATGGTTCTTAGCTATAAATAATTTATGAAGATCTGTTCAGTCGTTTTAAGATAATCAGCTCTTTTTTAGGTGATAAAGGGATGCGGGCAACTTCCACCGTTCTAATCGATTCAAAATTTGGTGTCCTTCTATTGTAATGATGTTGCGAAATCATAGTAAACTTGACCTAATGCTAAAGCTTCTCCTGGAATCTGCCGGATACTCAACTCCTCACCAACTTACAGCGGAGATATCGTGGTTTGATTAATTTCTATTGTAGCGTGTCTAACAGCAATACATAAAGTTTAAAAAGCATGAAATAATGCTTAAAAAAAACCTCCGACAAAAACCTCTAATCAATATTTTGATCAAAAAACCTCGACAAAAACTTCAAAAAAATAATAAGTATAAGTATTGGCCCTTAAATTTTAATATAAGTAGTGAATTTTGATCAAAGAATCGTCGCGTAAAGGGGCCGCCAATCCATCATCATCATATCAGCTGAAAGACGCCCATAGCTGGACAAAGGTCTCCCCCAAGAATTTCCACCACGATCGGTCCTGCGCTGCCCGCATCCAGTGGTTTCCCGCGACCTTCACCAAGTCGTCGGTCCACCGCAGGCCTGCCTTCGCTCCTTTTTTGGTGCACGGTCGCCACTCCGAAACTTTACTGCCCCAACGGCCATCTGTTTTACGAGCTATGTGCCCTGCCCACTGCCACTTTAGTTTAGCGATTCTGTGAGCTATGTCGGTTTCTTTGGTTCTCCTATGTATCTCCTCATTTCTGATTCGATCGCGTAAGGAAACTCCGAGCATAGCTCGCTCCAAGTAAATAACACAAACGCAGAATACTACTGATTTAACTTCAACTAATTACTAGGTACTAATTTTACAATAATTTCATCATCATCATGTCAGCTCCTATACGTCCCCACCGAGGGGCTCGAGTCTACCCTAATTAGGGCGATCGGGCCTTAGTCGACAACGCGGACCCAGTGCTGGTCGACCACGCGGACCCAGTGCTGGTCGCCTTCACACACGATATACAATAATTTATTAATTTACTTTGCTACAACTAATTTCACAACTTAGCGGTCCCTACGCGACGATTCTTGGATCAAAATATTACTACTACTACTACTAGCTATATTAAACTTAAAGGGGCCAATACGTATTATTTTGACTTTTTAGAGGATGCAAATAAAATTGTACTGTAACTATGACCCTTTTGATTAATTCTATTTATTTTCTAACAGCAACTTGGGGAACGTCTACAAAGAGCGCGGTCAGTTGCAAGAGGCTCTCGAGAACTACCGCCACGCTGTCCGCCTAAAGCCCGACTTCATCGATGGCTACATCAACCTTGCTGCGGCCCTGGTGGCTGCCGGCGACATGGAACAAGCTGTACAGGCCTATGTCACAGCTTTGCAGTACAACCCTGTGAGTGATTTAAGTCATAATCCTTAAGAGTTTTTTTTGTTTATTCACAATTGGTAAGCTATTGGCATCATCCTACCTGATGACAAGTGACGATGATGCCGAAGATGGAAGCGGGCTTACCAAGATTCCCCAACGCAATGGAGAACTGGCTATCTTATCTTCAAGCCGGAACACATCAATGCTGTTAACACCGATGTTTTGGCGGCAAGATACCACCAAAGATACCACCGTGCAGTGGTCTGAAGCTGGACATTATCGATAGCTACATCCACCTGGCTGCGGTTCTGATGTCTGAGCGACACGGAACAGGCTGTTTAGGCCTTTGTTACCTGCAGTACAACCATTGTCGTGATTACAACACTTAAGAGTTTAGGACGTACCCTACCATCCTCCAGTTTTCTTATTGAAGGCTGACGGCAGCCTTGGTGGTTGCGGCCGAGAGACCTCGGTCACCGTTTTGCAGTACAATCCTGTTAGTGACATTAACTTTGTCTTTATACTATTCTTTTGTGGTCTAAAGTCAGACTTCATCAGTGGCTACATCAATATGACTGTTGTCCTGGTGGCAGCCGGTGACATGGAACATAGACATCTTTAATTTTGTTACGTAAATTTGACAAACCACAGACGGCAGACATTCGCTTCTAGAACGTGTTTTTTTTTAAATAACTTTGATTAGAAATGGGACCTAAACTATATACTTTTGTATGGAGCGCACTAGGGATACCCTACTGTTATATTATTAGTTTAGGACTCGATTCTAGGATAAAAGTTCAGATAGAACTAGAACCTCACGTAAATCAATGTGAAGCCAATGAAATCTCTATTTTAATGTTAAAGCCGGTAATATTACAGATTTTCGTTATTTTTGACGTTAATTACTCCTACGATAGAAAACCCAAGGTTAAAAAAATACCCTTATTGTTTATGTTCCTTAAAGTCAAAAGCTATTAGAAACACGATTGAGCAGTTTTGGCTCGAGAAAAAAAACCCCAAAGATAGGTCTACACCGTTAATTTCAACTCTAGTTATGACTAATATTTGGAATATTTGTTATGATTTGATAATACAAAGTGAGTAATTTTAAATTATTATTTTCTATACTTTCATTGTAGTTTTTGATTGAAACGAAAACCATTGAAAAAGTGAATAAGTTTGGTTATTTACACGTAAAGGAAAAGATAGAGACAACTGTTCCAATCAATCGCCTTAAGAAGTGCTCGGTCATGAGTTTCACTCGGTCTGCCTCCGGGGGTATTGTTTGTCAGTATAACTTGAATGGTGAGTAAATAAATAGATGCCACTCGTTCAAGGATTTGGGATTAATTTTTAGTCCGAAATTTAACTTTTGTAAACACATACAGTCCATCACAGTAGACTGTTTTAACAGGTTGGGTTTCGTTACTAGGAACTGCAAGGATTTCACCAAGATTCAAGGTATTTATTCAAAATAGGTGCAAATTATACTCTTTCTGATAGTCATAAAAATAATCATTTGTGAAAAATCGAGAAATCCCTACTAATATTATAAATGTGAAAGTAACTCTGTCTGTCTGTTACGCTTTCCCGCAAAAACTACTGAACGGATTTGGCTGAAATTTGGTAGGTAGACAGATTAGGACCTGGATTCAGACATAGGCTACTTTTTACCACGCTCGCGAGCCGCTTGCGGCTCGCGCACTGCGCACCCTCGAAAAGTCATAGAAACGTTGTCCACGCGGGTGAAACCGCGGGAAACAGCTAGTAAACAATAATTAGTTAATAACGTCAAAATTCAATCCTTGAAATAAACCAGATTATGTCATTAGAACATGAAAACAATATACCATATACCAACACTAACACATTGCAGATGCAATTGTACAATACAAACAATCCGATCTTATAATCGAAAAGGTGGAGAAGCGATTCTTGCGGTCTCTGTTTAGGAAAACGTACAACTACTACCCCTTTTTATACCCCACCGCATATCTACAGTGTACTTTGGGTTATAGTTCATTGGAAACGCACAGATTGTACTTTCAAATGGTCTTTTTCTGTAGTTTGCTTACCAATCGCATCGACTGTCCCTACTTGCATAATGAGATATACCGACTGTATGTACCAGACAACCGCACGCGTTTCCGAATCGCATCCCTACGTCTTTTTGCGATGCCGGCCGCACGCAACGTTACGTCGTGACGCGCAGAGAGTCTCCCGCGAATCGCAGAGCGCTGCGACACAAACTGTTTTGCGGCTGCGAGCACTAAATGACCTTGTCAACTCCTTCCCTCATTACGACGACGTATGTGCAGATGAATGGAGGACGATTGAGAGAATTTGCATGAAATATTGTTACCTTAGGTTAAATAATTTGACATCCATTATGTAGCTGTTACTTGACATAATTTTTAAAATGTAAGTATAAGAAAATTATGTCAGTAAAATTCTTGTAATGACGACGTGTACTGATACCTGTAGAAAGTTATTTGTTGTTAATTGTAAATTTTTAATAAAATACTTAATATTTACCATTAGATTAACAGTGCTTTGGTTTTATACTGTTATGCTGTAAATTTACTAAAATAAATGAAATGAAATAATAATAATACGGGTGTGCTTTAGACCACACGACTGAAGTAAAACTTCTTTAGCTCCATTTATATATGTTTGAAAGTAAATACCTAGACTTCAGAAAATAATCTAATCTTTTTTGTCATATGGAGGTATAGAAAGTTTATGAAAAGAGTTTTATTATCCTCTGAAAATGAGTGGTTTGCTTGGTGTAAGGGGGCATTTTCATAGCCCGCCTGGCTAGCTATCACCATCTTATCTGTCTTGCCGCCGAACATCAGTGTTAACAGCATTGATGTGTTCCGGCTTGAAGATAAGATCAGAAGCCAGATCCCCATTGCGTTGTGGAATCTTGGTAAGCCCGCTTCCATTCCGGTCATTCTGGTGAGATGATGCCAAGGGCTTATCAATTGCGGATAAAAAAATATATAATCATCGTCCTAGTTCATAGAGTACGAGTTTTAAGCCGTTAAAACTGGAATCATTCGATATTTCATACAAAAAATTTTAGGCGAAGTGAAACCTTTTCATCAGTTTTTATATCAAACGACTCCTCAAGTTATGTAATAACCTACCTATTTTTTAGGGTTCTTAACCTCGAAAGGTACAACAGAACCATTATTGTATCACGTATGTCCGTCCGTCTCTCACAGCCAATTTGCTCCGAAACTACTGCACCGATTGAGTTGAAATTTGGTACACCTAATAAGTAGGTGACCCAAAGATGGGCGTGTAACGTAAATAAATGGATTTTAAACATAAGCGCCACTTTTTAAACATAAGCGCCACTTTTTAAACATAAGCGCCACTTTTTAAATATAAGCGCCACTTTTTAAACATAAGCGCCACTTTTTAAACATAAGCGCCACTTTTTAAACATAAGTGCCACTTTTTAAACATAAGCGCCACTTTTTAAACATAAGCGCCACTTTTTAAACATAAGCGCCACTTTTCGGGGGTAAATTAGAAAATAAATCGTGTGCCGTACAAAATGAAAGGGCTTGATGTGAGAATCGCAAACATAATCTATTTTTAAGCGACTTCCAAAAAGTCGTCTGTTTTTTTATGTGTGTTACCTCAGATACTTTTGCCTGGGAGAAACCGATTTTTATGATTCTTTTTTTATTTGAAAGCTAGTGCTTTCCGTGTGGTCCCATATAAATTTTATGAAAATCGATGTAGTACTTTAGTAGAAAATTAACAAAAACCAAAATAATAATGCAAAAATGTACTAATTTGTTGCGATGGAAGTCGGTTTTTTAACGTGTTTAGCGTTTTCAATTATATAATTTAAGATCAGTACTTTTGAAGTTATTTAAGAAAATAGGCGAAAATTGACCATTTCCCCCTTATCTCCGAAACTTTTAAATTAATCACAGTGTACGAGGTTTAATGCATAGATTACAGAAAAACCTATAAGAAAATATAATAAAATTTCCAAAGTCCAGAATAAGTAGACCCCTGTTTACCTCGAGCAAAGTATGTATTGAGAGGTCTTGTTCTGTTGGTAGGTAATGTTTTTGTGCGAAACCCTGTTTGTGTGACCCCGAGTCGCACTTGGCCTGTTTTTAAATTGAGTACGTAAACTATGCTTACATGTAGGTATAACATTATGAAGGCACGTAAGTACTCGTACACGTATTGTGGTTACTTAGCACAGTGGTTCTTAACCTTTTAGTCATGAGGGATCATTTTACCAAATGTTTGTCTTGCCGGGGACCACCCAGCTGGTTTACCTAAAATACCTAAATTAAGGGTTATGTGATAAAGAAAACAAACACAATTCTATAAATAGTACTCGGTATTTATTATTTTCCAAAAATCGAAAAGTTAAAGATTTTAATTTAATGAGATTTTTGTGACTGCATACTCTTACTTAACTAACTTCTGTATTCTCGGTTCCGTGTTACTTAAAGCTAGACGCATGTCGGCAGTGGCATCTAACCGGTTGCGTTGCTTGTTTTTAATAATTAGAAGCGTCGAAAACCCCTGCTCGCACAGATACGTTGATGAAAATAAAGTTAGGTAACGTATAGCAATGTCTCGAATCTTCGGGAAAGAAATTGCTTTTTGGCTCCAAAAATCTTCAAGATTTATTTCTGATTCGAAGGTATCTTTCAAGTTCGTGTCATGTTGCAGTTCAATCACCTCTTCTTGAATTTCATCAGAGACTTCGGAAACGTTAACAACGAAAGGATTCCGGATCAGTTTCTGAATACTCTTGTCCTCGCAGTCAGGAAAATAGTGATTGAATTCACTTTTTAAATCAGTCAAATGGAGCATAATATTCATCTGAATTTCTTCTTTAATGTCTGCACCTATATATATTATTAGGATGGCTTCGCGGACCACTTAGAATGCCTCCAGGGACCACCAGTGGTCCGCGGACCACCGGTTAAGAACCAATGACTTAGCAACTGCATTGCATATATTCACATATTATGCTTGAATAATTAATAATCCACAACGAAGTTGTAGGGGGTTGAAAATGGCCTGAACTGCTTCGAGAAAAGGATGGTACGGCCGTGCCGCTTTTTTTTGCTCGACTTGGCGGGGGCACTGCCGTGCCCCCAGATTACAGTTGGTCAAAGTATATATAAGGTCTAACAAAATTAGCTGAAACTATTTTAACGGGTGCTTCTTCCCATGAAACTGAACAACTTTTCCCATGGAACCCATAGTCAAATCGCAAAAACATAATTGGCTCTCCCATACTAACTCGATTAGCTGATCAGCCAACTTAGTATGGGAAGTTCAATTTTTTTTTTGAGATTTGACTATGGGTTTCATGGGGAAAGTTGTTCAGATTCATGAGTAGAAGCACCAGTTAAAATAGTTTCAGCTAATTTTGTTAGACCTTATATATTAGTACTAACATACAGTATGGGACACTCCCAGTCGGTCTAGATTGCGACCTCACCCCCTCGTCACCCAAATTGATACAGATTGGTTACAGTTTGGTTGTCGAACGTATAGGATTTCGCCGCCATGCGACCTCACCCCCTCGTCACCCAAATTGATACAGATTGGTTACAGTTTGGCTGTCGAACGTATAGGATTTCGCCGCCATTTTGTATGTTCCGTCATTCCTTTTTTGAAATGTCATTTCTGGCCCGTTGTATGAAGTGTCCAGGGTGTGGTTTGGTCGTGAACAGCCATTTTAGTCAGAATCAAGATTAAAATGTTTATAGCGAAATAAAATAAATAAACAGATAATGATAAGATTGAGGTGTTATTATCACAAACCAGATAAAGCCGAAACTCGTCCTTGACCTTGGGCGGGAACTTATCATCACAATACAACCCACAGTTTCATTTCCTCTGTTTACAAATTGGCTTTTGTGTTGTTGTGGATGGATATTTCCATATAAAATTGTGGAAATATTCCATTATAGTCATGTTTCCTCTTGTAATTTTTCAATTATACCATTGACACATTACTCGTTTGTTAACACATCACATAGTTGTATACCGCGAGTACGTTATTGATAAAATGGAGAATGAGTCATTTTATCGTTTATGAATCCATCATAGTAAAAATTACAAACTCAGTAACAGTGTTGTTTGAAAAATGGTAAGTATATCGATAGCGATACTATCGATATACTGTGTGTTTCACACACACTGTCAAGCGGTGGTCCAGAGATAGAGCACTTCATGGGGTATCCGTATCACTCCCATGTGTATGTTCCGCGAAAGTCTACGGCTTTCGAGATATTCGCATTTTTATTTTTAGATTTTGTATGAAAAACATCCTAGCTGGACTTTGACGTCATTTTGTAAAAAAATAAGCCAGCCAGATACAAGAAAAACTTCCTTATTTTATCAGCTTTCCAAAAAGGTAATGAGATTTAAAAAAATACAAACTAATTACACCAAATTTCTGTGTAAAGGATACATCAGGTCCCGTACTAATTTATATATTTTTTTATGATTTGTTAATTTCCAAGTTTTATCATGCCTTTCCTATCATCAGACACCTGTAACTCTCTAGGGTCATTTTAATATCCTTGATTCGCATGCTAATTGAAAAATAAGAACCTAGGTTTTTTTCGTACAAAATCGTCGGATAATGTACAGTCGAGGTCAAAGATAACTTTACAAATGAGTGTTACAAAAACATGTTTATATTTAAATAAGTTTACACTCTACATGACAAAAACATACTTACAACGCACATAACAGTTTCACCTTAATGCACCAAAGTTCTGTTTACCTTCTGTGTTCCATAGAAACATTTTCACACATTGTGACATAATAGGTTTACATTGAATGTTACAAATTTAACAAAATTGGCTGTCCCATACTAACTCGATCAGCTGATCAGCCAACTTAGTATGGGAAGTTCAATTTCATTTTTTTTTGGAGATTTGACTGTGGATTTCATGGGGAAAGTTGTTCAGTTTCATGGGTAGAAGCACCAGTTAAAATAGTTTCAGCTAATTTTGTTACACCTTATAAATTTGTCGTAGAATACGGTGATCACTCTTTAGTTCCATTGGCTAGAAACCAGCTTTAGGAAGACGTTGCCTTACTGTTCGTTGACTTGGGTTGCTCCTTATGGGGGCACTTCACATCGCTATTCGGTGTTCGCGTTTTTTTCGGCTTTGTTCGGCTTTGTACGCTATATTCGTGTTGAAGACTGATTTACAAGAATACTCCGTCTACACACCGTTCATGAACAGCGAATATACGAATATTTTTGCTATAGTATCGAACGCAAAGATGGACGTGTTGACTTCAGCAGCGGCTTATTATTTCCATTGTGCTAATCACCAGTACATGTTATGCGTACATAAAATCAAAGTCGTTAAAAGACCGTGGAGAAGACGCTTCTGTTTTTATGAGATGCATGTTGCGGGTCCCATACGCAGGGATGCCTTGATAGTATTCCAAAAATCGCATGACAAGGTCATTTGTCCAATCCATTTTGGCGCGATCGAGCTGTATATAATAAACTAAGTTAACACGTCCGCCGCTGTTGCGCACCGCACACTACACCGAGCGAGCGCCGATGTGTGGAAGGCAAACGAACATATTCGGCATATTCGCAATCCTTTGATGTGTTGCAAAAAAACGACAAGTAGGCGGATACGGATGTTCGCGTATTCGTCTTGTTCGTGAGAATAGGCAAATATAGACGAATAGAGCCACTTCACATCATCGTATTTGGGCGAATAAGACAAATACGCGAACACGATGTGAAGTGCCAGCATTACATTTAGATAAACTGAATTTTCATAGGGGGGTTTTGCCGTAATCGCCACGCTTGGCAGGCGGGTTGGCGATCGCAGTTTGCAGGTGTTTTGCAATGCACGGAAAGACGCTGTGGCCTCCCACGCGGTGGACCGATGACCTGGTGAAGATCGCGGGAAGCCGATGGATGCAGGCTGCGCAGGACCGGTCGTCATGGAAATCCTTGGGGGAAGCCTATGTCCAGCAGTGGACGATGTGTGGCTGACATGATGAAACTGAATTTTCAGTTCAATTCATGTAAAAATCTGTTTTTAATCATAATCGAGACCAAATATCGCATATTCGTTATTCGTTATTTCTAGTCTGCGAAGATTTGATGTGGTTCCCTAAAACCGTTAGACAACTCGCTGCACAGCCGATAAAGGGACAAGTTGACCGTTCTTGTTGTACCCTTCATACCCTTGTACGTTTTCGAAATGTGAGTCAACATCTGTTATATACCAGAAACACTTTTCATAAATATTTTCTGTGATGAAGGAATACAAAAGTGTTCACTTTACAAAATGTGATATTTTTCTTTTTTTTTCTTAATCATATCATTACTAAAAGACAATCAAAGAAATTTCAGTCTTTGATTTTGAATTTGTAAATAAAAACTTTTTAGTTTCTGTTAGCTAGCTAGCTAGCATTCTCATAGTTTCGGAGGTATTCAGATATTTGTAAACGACTCTTTACTTTTGCTCGCCAGTGTATTACGGCATAGGGATGACGACAGCATCAGAAATAAATTATGAACTCTTGATCACTAAATTGCCCTCCTACTTAAACTTCGGCAAAACTTTCTCGTTTTGTTTTCCATCAAGTATTTGATTTTTAATTCATCAAAATCACAAAATGAGTACATAAATGACGCTGCAAAGCTACGTCACGCCGAGGTATTTCTAACATTTTAAGAACAAAATGTCGTTTTTGACAGATGATTAAAAGTAAATCAGATGACTAGCATTCGTCATCCCTATTAATTTAAAATAAAAATTATCACGGCTACGTAATCTTAGGCTTACTTATTATAGTTTAGGCACAGATGATAATATAATAATAGTACAAGTATTTTAGGATTAATAGCAACTTAAGATCTGCAGTTGTATTTGTAAAAGTTCATAGATTTTCTTATAAAAAGTTTTTATACCAACTGCAAAATAACTTTGTTGTTAACCGACTTCTAAAAAGGAACAGATTCTCAATGTGACTGTATGTTTTTTAATTATTTTTTTGAGTGTATGTTATGCGATTCCTTCACCAACTGTAAACTGCAACAAAAAGATTAAAATATAATTTATTTTTTGAAAAGACTACGGAATCCTACTTTGCTCGTGGTCTGACTCGCACTTGGCCACTTTTTTATTTCAACATTTTTCAAAAAGTCGCAGGTTTTATGTGCCGACAAATAGTTTTTGATTGCGAAGTTTCTTGCTCCTATATAGGCTATTCTGTTTACAATCTCGCTAGAGAGTTTAATAAATTTTTATTCTTTGCAACCTTTGAGTTCGCGCTCAATAACAAATGCAATTTGTTGCAGGAGCTCTACTGCGTCAGGAGTGACTTAGGCAATCTGCTCAAGGCTCTCGGACGATTGGACGAGGCGAAGGTAAATACCGTTTTCCGCCGACACCTTTGTTTGCTCCGAAGCCAACAGGATTCACTATTTGTACCCTTTGTGCCGCATTGGATTGGTCTACTCTCTGTTTCCAGCGTACTGGCGAGAGCGTAATTTCTCAAGCACGAGCGTATTCCATAAAGAATAATGGTTTCAACTTTTTTTTGTTTCCGTTATGCGAAGTAAATGTTTACACTCTGCGTTTGTTTAAACCATTATTGTTGCAGAGAGCAGGATGAAAACATGACTTTGTTTTTCTTTATTTGTTTTTTTTCAACCTGCTCTTAATTTTTTATCATCGCAAAATATTGATATAGTTTTATACTAAGTTGTAGTAAACTTTAATATTTAAGATTTTTTTCATAACCACTATGAATGCTATCAAAATTGTCAGATTTTAATTTTGGGAATCATACGCGATAATATGATATATGATAAAAATAACATGATAATGTAGTAACTGAATCAATATTTTGTGATGGCGTACAGCGTAATACGTCCTAACTTTCCACATAATTTAACTTTTCCACATTTAAAATTACAGTATGATGTTCTGTGTCATTTACGTTTATATGTAAAGAGTGGATATTTTTTATTGAACTAATTATGTGGGATGTTATTAAAAGAGAGAGTACACTAATATTAATTCCGCAAAAATAAACATTAAAATACCAACAAATAAAATATCCTGTTTTCTTCAAAACAAACTAGCTTTACATTTTTATATTTGTTTGTAGTTAACTCTTTCAAATTATATTTTTGAAATTTTTAAGGAGGATCACAGAGGCAATAGTTACTCATTAGTGGTATGACTTAGCTTAGTGAGTTATGTTTATTTTGTATGATTTGGTCATCCACCCCACGCCCAGCTCGGCTCCAGACAGCCGCAGGGCGGCAACTGATCCTTTTGATTCATGAAATATGTAAGATTGAGTGGAGGTTGTAATACTTTGACTCAAAATCGACTAATTTCTTATTATATTTTCACAAGGTATTGTCTGTCGATGTAAGACAGTAGGTGTGACCGGTGCTGGTTCTAGTTGGATAACGGTTGGTACGGCGCTCCTTGCAGCCACATGGTGACGCCGCCCGCTGCAGGTAAAGTGGAAAAGGTTTGATAGAACTATGTGACAGGTCTATGGTTAATTCGCTGATTTTGTATCATTGTCGTGATCATCTCTCATCGGCTAGGAAGTGGAAGCGTTCGATCTCTGTTCCCAATAATAGTTTTTTTTTCGATAGCGGTGTAAAGTTTGACTGGAAATGTGGGTTGGTGTCGTTTGCATTTCCTGCTGATGTGGCATTCGGCGTAGTATAGTCTCTAGGGTGCAATTGGCGTAAGGTTTTTTTTGTTTTTGACTGGTGTTTGGTGATTTACTGAGATTTGATCACCCAGCATCATTCATCGCTCTGGTGTAGTCGAGTTTGGCGTAGCGAACAATTCCTTACATCATCACCTTTAAATTCAATGATTGTACAGTTTTTAACAAATTTTGTTTTCGTGTGTATAGGCATGTTACTTGAAGGCTATCGAAACCAGACCGGACTTTGCCGTCGCATGGAGTAATTTGGGATGCGTTTTTAACGCTCAAAGTGAAATCTGGTTGGCTATTCACCATTTTGAGAAGGCAGTGGCCTTGGACCCCAATTTCTTGGATGCATACATCAATTTGGGCAACGTTCTCAAGGAGGCAAGGATATTTGACAGGTAAATACAACACTTGAACTAATAAATAGCTCCATTAGCTCTATAAAAAATGTTGATTCTATTTGAGTAAGAAGCCTAATGCCTTTGTCCAGCAGTGGCTGATATGATAATGATGATGATGAAGCCTTATAATATTTTCTTATTCCGTATCACCAGTCTAGTTGTCTACTCTAGACACTAAATGTACCTTTATTTCCATTAGGGCTGTGGCGGCTTACCTTCGCGCTCTTAACCTCTCCCCAAACAACGCGGTGGTACACGGCAACTTGGCCTGCGTGTACTACGAGCAAGGGCTCATTGACTTGGCCATCGACACCTACAGGAGAGCCATTGAACTACAACCAAACTTCCCCGACGCGTACTGTAACTTGGCAAACGCGTTGAAAGAGAAGGGACAAGTCGCTGACGCGGAAGAATGCTACAACACCGCGTTACGCTTATGTCCATCTCACGCAGATTCCCTCAACAATCTCGCCAACATAAAACGCGAGCAGGGGTATATCGAAGAGGCGACCCGTCTATACCTAAAAGCTTTGGAAGTATTCCCCGAATTCGCCGCAGCTCACAGCAATTTGGCGTCCGTACTCCAACAGCAAGGCAAGCTCAATGAAGCCCTCATGCATTACAAAGAGGCAATTCGCATCCAGCCGACATTTGCCGATGCGTACAGTAACATGGGCAATACGCTGAAAGAGATGCAAGATGTTGCTGGCGCGTTGCAGTGCTATACTAGAGCCATACAAATCAATCCGGCCTTCGCAGACGCTCACAGCAACCTCGCGAGCATTCACAAAGATTCCGGTAACATTCCTGAAGCCATTCAGTCTTACAGAACAGCATTGAAACTGAAACCCGATTTCCCTGATGCGTATTGCAATTTGGCGCATTGTCTCCAAATCGTATGCGATTGGACGGATTACGAAGCACGCATGAAGAAATTAGTGAGCATTGTTGCTGAGCAACTCGAAAAGAACAGGCTTCCGTCTGTGCATCCGCATCATTCTATGCTCTACCCTCTGACCCATGAGTTCAGGAAGGCTATAGCCGCTCGTCACGCTAATTTATGCTTGGAGAAAGTCCAAGTTCTACATAAGCCTCCGTACAAGTTCCCACGCGACTTACAAGGCCGTCTTCGGGTCGGATACGTCAGCAGTGACTTCGGCAACCATCCGACCTCTCACTTAATGCAGTCGATACCGGGCCTGCATGACCGCGGAAAGGTCGAAATCTTCTGCTACGCTCTGAGCCCGGATGACGGAACAACTTTCCGTTCGAAGATCGCACGCGAATCTGAGCATTTCATTGACTTGTCCCAAATGCCGTGCAACGGAAAAGCAGCCGACAAAATCTACGGCGATGGAATTCATATTCTTGTGAACATGAATGGGTACACAAAAGGTGCGAGAAATGAGATATTTGCTCTCAGACCGGCGCCTGTTCAAGTTATGTGGCTGGGATACCCCGGCACCAGCGGAGCCAGTTATATGGACTATTTGATCACGGACGCTGTGACGTCGCCTCTGGAACTAGCGAGCCAATACAGCGAGAAACTGGCGTATATGCCGCACACATACTTCGTCGGCGACCACAAACAAATGTTCCCGCATTTGCAAGAGCGCCTTATTCTGAGCGACAAGATTAAATCTCACAACAATCTGGGTGGTCTGGCGGACAATGTTGCCGTTATCAATGCCACGGACTTGTCGCCATTGGTCGAGAATACGGATATCAAGGAGATCAAAGAGGTTGTCAGAGCTGCTAGGCCCGTGGAAATATCTTTGAAAGTGGCCGAGCTTCCGACAACGACACCTATCGAGACCATGATTGCTTCAGGACAAGTGCAGGTAATACCATCAGATATTTTAAACAAGCTTTTTTCTGCGGCTTCGCCCGCGTAGACATCGCTTTTATGACTGCCTTTGAGGGTGAGTGGTAGGCTAGGCATGAGTTTTCTCGATCCCTCGGGAACTATTTCGGACTTTTCTGATAAGCAGTCTGTGTCACTTCCCACCCTTCCTACTCACTCAATTACCTGTGTGAAAAAATCAAAATAATCCGTTGCTCCGTTGCGATATTGAAGAATTCTGCATAATCAGAGTATTTTTGCACTTCCATCAGGAACTATATCGGACTATTCTATTTTCACGGGATGAAAAGTAGCCAATGTCCTTGTTCAGGACACAGGCTATGTGCGTGCCAAATTTCGCCAAGATTGGTTGAGGTGTTGAAGCGTGAAGAGGTAACAAACAAACACATTTTCACATTTTAGGATCGCATACTGGTAGTAAAAACCCCATTTGATTTGATGTGAACAAATTATTTTATAAACGTGTTTGGCGACTCGTTCTTGGCTCGGTACCAATATTGCGGAGTATTTTCATGTTTTGTAGCGGTTCACGTAGCCTACAGGGTTTTGCTTTTAATCAAGATTCAAGATAATATTTTTTTTTAAAATAGGTGCAAATTACACTCTTTCTGATAGTCATAAAATAGTGATTACATAATTTCATGTGGTAAAAAATCAAGAAATAAACAATCATTAGTTAATAACGTCAAAATCCAATCCGTGATTAAAAAAAAACAAATAATGCCGTTAGAACATGAAAACAATATGACACGAGAAGTTATACATTAAAATTATTGAATGTCATGAACACCTTTGACAAGTGTAGGCCAGTTCACACGGACAGCACCCGGTCGCGAGAGTCACCCATCGCTCCTCTCAACCATATTATAATATATGAATGATTTTTCATGTTCTTTTCAGACATCAGTGAATGGGGTGATTCTTCAGAACGGATTGGCGACCACTCAGACGAACAACAAGGCGGCGACTGGCGAGGAAGTGCCTCAGTCGATTGTGATTACCACTCGCCAACAATACGGATTGCCTGACGATGCTGTGGTGTACTGTAACTTTAACCAGCTGTACAAGATTGACCCCCTGACTCTGCATATGTGGGTCTACATATTGAAGCATGTGCCGAACAGTGTGTTGTGGCTTTTGAGGTTCCCAGCTGTTGGGGAACCGAATCTGCAGGCGACGGCGCAGCAACTTGGTGAGCACCATAATCACAATAGCCTTCTGTATATTCAGACCGTAGATACGATAAATTCAATGTATTTAGAGATGTCGGGACGGCAGATTGTAAGAATCCGCCGGATCGCGATCTGCCCAGATATTCCCAGACAGTTCGTGAAAGGCCCAGTCATTTCATCGCAGGGCTCCAAGAATGCTAAGTCGACGGAGCCCCGCGCGGGGCTCCTTTCTATGGTAGCACCAGACATGCTAAACCAACCTAACCTTTAGTATTTTTCGAAGCCCCGTGATGAAATGCCTAGGCTTTTGACGATCTGCCTCGGAATATCAGGGCAGATCGCGATCTGCCGGATTCTTACGATCTGCAACCTTTAGTATTTTTCGAAGCCCAGCGATGAAATGCCTGGGCTTTTGACGATCTGCCTCGGAATATCAGGGCAGATCGCGATCTGCCGGATTCCTACGATCTGCCGCCCACATAGATATGTTTATATTCCTTCCAATGAAAACGTGACGGCTATTATAAGAGAATGACGCGGGTTTCCACATTGATTCAGGTGGTATGAAAAGAAAACAAATGTGGTTTCAATTCCCAATATTGTATGTGCTTACATTTCAGCATCCACATATTCATTATAGAATTTACTAATGCGCTTTTTATTCGCACTTTTAAGTTAGAACATCTTTGTTTGACCCGTTGGTCCAGTGGCAGCGCTCCTACCTGCTGGGGTAAGGGTCTTGGGTTCGATCCCTACCAATGAGAAACATTCGTGTCAATTCAATTCAATATATTTATTCAAACTAGATAAAGATAAGATAAAGATAAATACTCTTTATTGTACCCAAAAATATAAAATAAAAAATAAACACAATGTAAAACTTAGAAACTATAACTTAAAAATTTAAACAAAAACACAACTTAAAACAAAATCTTATAAGCGGTACAATTGCAAATTACACTCTTTCTGATAGTCATAAAATAATAATAACAATGTCATTTGTGAAGAAGCAAGAAATAAACAATAATTAGTTAATAACGTCAAAATTAAATCCTTGATGTAAACTAGATTATGTCATTAGAACATGGAAACAATATGACACGAAAAGTTATACATAAAAATCATAAAATGCATTTAACAAGAGTAGGCCAGTTCACACGGACAGCACCCGGTCACGAGTATAACGCGAGAGTCAGCCATCGCTCCCAGCAACCATATTAGAGGTTTATATGCTCTGTGTCCAGGTGTTCAATATCTAGGTTCATTCTCTGGTTCCCATCGTACAAATAATCCTAGTTTGGGGCCAGATGACCATGAGTGATTTTCTTGAATACATAAAAATGGCGTAGGACCCGTTAACCGGGTGTTCTACTTATACTGAACAACATTCCCCAATAAACCCAGTCAATTCTCAAAAATAAAAATTGGAACCTCGGTTTGTATGAAGAGTTATTTTTTTGCGATTTCAGTAAACTCATAGAACAAAACTCGTTCAGTATGGGGAGTAGAAGCCTCAGTTAACGGGACATACACCAATTTTGTTACATATATGTACAGGATATCTGTCATAAAATACACCAACTTCTGGGATATAATTACCGTTTTCATTCATTTTTTTTTATTCACAAATGGTAAGCCCTTGGTATCATCTTACCTGATGGTAAGTAATGATGATGCCGAAGATGAAAGTGGGCTTACCAAGATAAACTAACGGAATGGGGAACTGGATATCTTATCTTCAAGGCGGAACCCATTTAACATTTCTGTTTGGCGGCAAGTCTTAGATAAGATAGTGGTAGCCAGGCGGGCTTAGAAAATGTCCTTCCACCAACCAAACCGAGTCTTACAATCGCCAGGAATCGATTCTGCGACCTCCTGATGTTGAGTTAATGGACTGACCATTACGCCACGTAGGCGGTTAAAACTTACCTGTTTAGTGTTAACTTTTGCTAGAGAACTGGATTCTTATAATAACGGAAATATAATGCCTCGTGCAAAGACATTAAGTCGAGATCAATTAGTAACTCGCAGTGAGCTGAAATCAGTGGCGCCTTCGCACTCCCAAAAATATTCCGGACTTCATTTTAGTACCGGCAGGTTCTATCCCAGGATGTGAAAAACTGACGAGGAGGTGATTCAGAGTAGACTAGGATACAGGAAAAATATCAAAAAAAAACCATTTGCAAAAAAAAAGGACTTTTCACACAAACCACTTTTTACGTTAGCATGGTGGAGCCATTTTTTGCTATTCTAGGGCAGCACTACAGGCCATAGAATGGACTAGAATACAGGAAAAATATTCAAAATGAAAAAAATTTGCAAAAAAATTGCACTTTTCACACACCACTTTTTAAGTTAGCATGGTGGAGCCATTTTTTTGCTAATGGTATTTTTCTGTATCTTTTCCTGTATTCTAATCGATTCTGTGGCCTGTAGTGCGGCCCTAGAATAGCATCACCCCATATTTTAGGCGACTAAAGGACTAAACCGGAGGATGGGCAGCAGCGTCCTTTCTGCGTACTTTGAAACTACACACTGTTCGCCAACCCGCCTGCCTAGCGTGGCGAATACGGTAAAACCCTCCCAACTTGGGGGAGGCCATGTCCTGCAGTGGACGTCTTTTGGCTGATGTGATGATAAGTAAGTTAGTAAATACCGACACACCCCTTAAAATTTCACTCGCGTTTTTTTATATCCTTGTATAATACTCAGGAGAATGATTATCTTAACTAGTTATAAATACTACACAAATCTTATTAGCTTTGTCCTTTCCCTCAGGTTTGCCTCCCGGCCGCATAATCTTCTCAAACGTGGCCGCCAAAGAGGAGCACGTTCGTCGTGGGCAGTTGGCCGACGTTTGTCTGGACACACCACTGTGCAATGGACATACAACCAGTATGGACATACTGTGGACTGGCACGCCGGTGGTCACGTTACCTGGGGAGACTTTAGCTTCGAGGTAAAGAGGATCCTTCAAGCTTTTGATTCCAGCGTCCAGTTTATTAACTTTGCTATGAACATACCACTAATATGGACATTCTGTACTGGCATGGTGGTCATCACGTTACCGGAGACTTAGGCCACACCCTGGACCCTTCATACAATGGGCCAGAAATGACATTTCAAATAAGGAATGACGGAACAAACATAATGGCGGCGAAATCCTATACGTTCGACAACCAAACTGTAACCAATCTGTATCAACCTGGGTGACGAGGGGTTGAGGTTGGAATCTAGAGAGCGGCAGGGAGTGTCCATACTGTATGTCAGTACTAATATATATACTTTGCTTAGGCTTTGAGGTAAAGAGGATCCTTCAAGCTTTTAATTTCAGTTTACTTACACCACTGTGCAATACACATACCCCTATTATGGACATAAGAGCAGGGTGGAAAGTGCTCGACCTGGTAGTGACAATCTTAAAAGCCCCCCTGTAGCTCAATACAGTTTGTCCAGCGTTTCTCTAATAATTAGATACCACCCCTGAGGTGCGATTCTCAAAGGTCTGCAAAATACTCTTCTACAGTTGCTATATCCTCGATGTAAAACACTTTAATTTACATGTTGATTTTCGTTCCAGGGTAGCGGCTTCACAGCTGAACACGCTTGGGTGTCCAGAGCTTATCGCCAGAACGAGGCAGGAGTATCAAGACATAGCTGTAAGACTAGGAACTGATAGAGAATAGTAAGTATTCATTATCATATCAACCGAAAGAAGTTCACTTCCGGACAAAGGCCTCCCCCAAGGATTTCCACAACGACCGGTCCTGCGCTGCCCGCATCTAACTTGGCTGGGCAGCATTCGGGAAGCTTCTCAATATCTTCTTTTCCAAATAGAGCAGTGTCTCAAGACTAAGGTATTTTATTATGACCGTTGTGTGTTACAAGTGATAACATACGTAACTGAGACGTGGTCATCCAAAGGGCAATGGAGCGTGCTATGCTCGGAGTTTTGCTGCGCGATCGAATCAGAAACGAGAACACATAGCTCATAGCTCTCAGTTCAGGCATTGGCATTGCTTAGTTTTTTTGAACTCCACTTTATTCGACAACTATTTCGAGGAATAGCTTCTGCGATTGTTTTCCACTTATTAGATTTCAGAAATTTCAAGTGAGTTCGTATATTTTATAAAAAAATGTGATTGATTGGCCTGCGATGACGTCACTGCCGGCATTACGCAATTGGCATTGCTCAGATTTTTTACGAGGCATGTAATAAAAGAAACATTTAGAGATATAACGATTTTATACTGTAAACACATACTAAATAACTTAATTCTATTCATAATCGTCTTTTGAAATTAGTACTAGGGCCTTTATTTTTATAGTATTTGGGCCTGTGACGTCACCACAAGCATCTGAACGTTTAACATTTGACAAATCATAAAAAAATAGCAAGTCAATAAAAATAAAAAATATTCAAACCAGTTTCTAAAAATAGTCTATTTTTCATTAAAAAAATACCTTAATTAGTTTGAAAAATAAGTGGCAATGGGGGTAGGGCGTATAGCTCATAGAACAGACGGCCGTTGGGGCAGTAAAGTTCTCGAGTGGAGATTGCGCTCCGGACGACGTAGTGTAGGCAGGCCTCCCATTCGGAAGACTGACGACGACCTGATGAAGGTTGTGGGAAGGCTCTGGAAGTGGGCAGCTTTTTTTCAGCAGTGGATGTCTTACGGCTTATATGACGATTGTTGATGTTGAGACAATGAAAAGTCTTATATACTCATGGATCCCTCATATTGGCTTGAGACAGAGAGTTATTTTAATGGATTTTGAGAGACGTTTGCACCGTTTTATCTCGGCTCGGGTTGATGTTTCGGACGTCATCAGTACAAAGCCTTAACGTTTCTCATAGTAAGGCATGACGTCATAGTTTTTCAGCGTCATTGATGTAAGAATTTTGTGATTTTGATTATTAAAAATTAAAGACGAGATGGAAAACAAAATTAGTAAGGTTTTTTGGAATTTTTTTAGGGAGACATTTCAATAAATCATATTTCATATATGTTAAACTTTTTATGCACTCAACTATCCTATTGGTAAGCCCTTGGACATCGTTTCACCAGATGGTAAGTGACGATGATGCCAAAGATAGAAGCCAGCTTACTAAGATTCCCCAACGCAATGGGGAACTGACTAATGCTGTAAACATTATGTTTGTAGATAAGAGATAAGATGGTGATAGCTAGCCTTGCGGGATTAGATAATGTTCTACCTTCAATCAAACCGAGTCTTACGAAGTTAAACCCCGCCGGGAATCAAACACGTGACTGCCTGTAGTAAAGCGTGTGACCTAACCACTACGTTCGATTTCTTTTTCATTCTTAACCCTATTTCCTAAAAAAAAAACACTTACGTTCCAGCCTGAAAGCCATCCGCGCGAAAGTATGGACGGCTCGCTCCGAGAGTCCCCTCTTCGACTGCAAGGCGTACGCCACCGGTTTGGAGATAGTATACGCGCGCATGTGGGCGCGTCACGCGCGCGGCGAGCGCCCCGACCACGTGCAGGCCGTCGAGAAGTAAAACCCCACCCCTATGGTACGCCAGAATGTGGTGAAAAGTAAAACGCTGCCTCTGGGGCAGGCCGTCGAAAAGTGAACCCGTCGGAATAAATAACAACAAAGAACTGTTGCATTTCTTTAAATGACTCTTTTTGAATACACGAGAGACATTCTTTTTTTTTAATTGAATGTGTCACAAGTTTGGATGATGTTAATGCAACCAAAAAAGTATGACAAAGTGATTGAAGTATTGTGTTACAACGAAGAACTCTTTTGTTGGTGGCGTAAAAAGACCACCAAAGACAACCACCATACATTTGTTGAGCATTCGCCAACTCCAAACTTATGACATTTGACTTATTAAAGTGGTTTCTTTTACTATATAATAGTTATTATTCTATACTAAAACCCCACATAGTACTTTCTTCAGTGTGCGGTGAAAAGACGCCAGTGTTAAGTGTGTGGAAACAGTGATTAGTGTTGAAGATATTTGAAAATGGTAGTAACAGTGATAAAAGTGTTACACAAAGAAAAAAAAAGACGGGTGTTGGCGGTTTGGAAAGTGCTGAATAGAATAGTAGTCCATCTGATTGTGGTTTGGAACACACAGGCAGGTGTTAAAAATCATGTGTAAAATTTTAAAGGGACGATTGAGGATCAACTGGAAGAGGAAAAATATCGGAAAAAATCCATACAGGCCACTTTTCACGTTAGTTTAGGAAGCCAATATTTTTTCCTAATATTATCTGATATTTTTCTGAATCATTCCTTAAAAGTCCAGTCGTGTTTTTTTAATAGCCTGTATAGAGTTAAATAGACCTACCCAGGTGGGCTATATGCGTGTGTAGGGTTGCCAGGTCTTTAAACTAAATAGCCGGACATACCTGCTAGTTTAGCCGGGCTTTTGGTTAAAAAAGCCGGACTCCCTAAATTATCAAAGCCCGCTTTAGACACGCCTAAATCAATCAGTCATGTTTACTGGCCTTTAGCGAGGTCCTAATCAGAAAAAGAAACGCCGCCATAGTCTCATAAATACGACAGCGCTCACCCGAATGTCCAGGTGACTGGTAAAATCATTAAACCTAAAAAGTCTGACAAAAGCCGGACAGGCCGGACACCATCTAATTTGGCCGGACACGCATCCAAAAAGCCTAACCCTGTCCGGCTTTATCCGGACGCCTGGCAACGCTATGCGTGTGGCCTACGATCGCGCCTAGTGGGGAAGGTCTATGTTCAGCATAACTGAGGATTCGTAGAACGAGTCTAGCCCGCAATTGCCTGCCAGCAGTTGAATGCCAGCTGGAAGATTATCGCCGCATCAATTGACCGCTTCAGCAGTTTATACAATTTACCACATACATAGTTTCATAGAATAGTTTTTTGGGGTATATTTAGAAATAGGTAGCCTTAATTGAGTAAAGTTCTAAAGTGCGGTTATGCATACTTTTACAGAATAAGCAAGTTTTCCAACTTAATCCTAGGAATTTGTATGGAAAATAACAAAACTTACGGTGATGAAATATGTTTTGTTTTCGTTAACAACCCATAAACGACCCCACCGCTGGGGAACAAATGTATTCCTTAATTTGGGAAGGGTTCAGCGGTAAATTGTGAACTATCAATGGCTGAAGCGGTCAATTGATGCAGTGATAAACTTCCAGCAATTAAATGTTGTACTGTAGTGCTGTACTTCCAGTTGAAAACGAATATTGAGTGACTTTTCTTACCCATTTAGTAGTGTTTGGGTATTGTTGGTATAATTATTAGGACGTGATTATTTAATTAATTGTGTGTTTCCTTCAGTTTTGCTACAAATCATTTCTCACGAGCAAAATTTGACAGGAATTGTGATTTGTTATCCTCAAGCACATAGCTTGTATGTTGTCTGTAACGGGTTATATTTTAACTTATTAGTAGAAATTCTAATTATTTTTGACCCCCGACGAAAACAGAGGGGTGTTATAGGTTTAACATGTGTATCTGTGTGTCTGTTTGTGAAGCTCCCAAACGGATGAATCGATTTAGATTTATTTGTTTGAAAAGTGACTTGATTGAGTGTGTTTTAAGTATGATTCAAGAATATCTGCTTAGCCGTTTGATGTTCATCAGCTCTTTTCTACTTTATTAAAGGATATGAGCCACTTTCGCAGGTCCTGATCCATTCGAAATTTTATTAATATTTCAAAAACATGGTAACCTTGAAAAGATGCTCCAGCATCACCTGGAATCTGCAGCTCATCACCAAATTACAGCAGAGGGATCGTGTTTAGGTTCATTCGAATGGTCTCCATGAAATAGGTTATAGAAAGATGGTGATCAGGGTCTGATGATGGAGCAGAAAAGGGAAATGGCTGGGGCTTTTTTAATTTATTAAAATTATGCAAGGTCCTTATTTTATAGCATTGAACACTATCGACCAACCCGAACTAAGCCAGCGTGGTCGACTAAGGCCCGGGACGTTAATGAGCTGATAATATAAACGCTGTATGTTTCAGTATTTTAAATGTCCCACTTTCCCAGTGTAGAACAACTTCAAAATAATGTTTATTTATTAATTATCTCTGGGTAATATTAGTTGTAATTAATTATGATTATACAATGCAGAAATAAATATGATAGGTCTCATTACCAGTGTTAATGATGGCTGACATTTAGTAAAAGTAAGCAAATTTCATTAAAATGTTAACAATACTACTTAATACTTATTCCTAGATGTTACATCCCTAATTCGATCTTACTGACTATATTATGCAGATTTCTAGTCAAGTCTTAACAATTTGTGCAGTTTCCACTTATAATTCCGAGATTCCTGCTAAAAAACCTATTTTCGAAGTAGTCATAGCATACAATAGCGTTATAGAAATGTGGCCTTGATAGATTCATAGTTGCAATTTAGATACAACTCAGTTCAATGTAGTTTATGCTTTCAATTCTTACTACAACCATTGTTAGGGATCCTTATGATTTACTTATACATTTTATATAGTTTCGATGATTACTGTGTTTATTAACATACTAGCTGTTGCCAGCGACTACTTACTACTTAAGCTTATGTCCATCCTGAAATTCCATTGTATCGGTGAAAGTTTTTTTTTAAATCGGATGAGTAGTTTCGGAGATTATCTCCTACATAAAAACACATAAATTTTACCTCTTTATAATATTAGTATATATATATACTAACAATCATTGGTTTGGTACTATGAATGCTAAAGATTGAACTACAAACAATGTCATTAAAAATAGCTGAATAAAAGTTATTTAAGACTGAACAAACTGCCCACAATCACAAATATAACCCGCGCAGATATAGAATAGATCTGAAAATAGTGGCGGGTACTTATGGTACGGTTGGCAAAGCAAGTTTTCAAAAATCGATTTTATTTTTCCTACGGACTTTTTTTTTGTTATAAATTATTAATTGATAATATACTAATAATAACGACAAAAATATTAATAAAATTATAAGGAGAAAGGGTAAATATAACAGTAGATTTTTTAATGTGTCTTTATAATTTGTGATTCATTTGCATCAGAATCAGATTACAAAAATTAATATAAAAAATGCCTGCCTATAGATTATAAAGTTAAGGTAAGATTCCAATCGCTCTGCTCTTTAAAGTGATGCATTGTTCCCATGACTAATCCGGACTGATTATTTATCATTATTTCTTTGCAGCGCGTACTTCACTCTGTGAGTTTAGGCAGCGATAGAGTGTGAGCGAGATAGCATGCGAGCGGACGCCATTTTCAGATCTTTTCTTTATCTGCGCGGGTTATACCATCCCAGATTCCCAGAGCACTGTCGCTTGTTGTCTGAAAATAAATCTTTAGTACGTACATATATATATATATATATATATATATATATATATATATATATATATATATATATATATATATATATATATATATATATATTTTAGGCGACATATTTTTGTGTTGTTTCGTAGATGGCGCGGGAGAAAAAATCAACATCATACATTACGGTTATTATTTTGAATTTTCCTTAACGTTGACACTGGTAGAATTATTGTATATCTGACACTATGCCATAGGCCGTAAAAGGATCATTTGTCCAGTGGCAAAAACAAAAATCATCGAATTTAAGATTTTAAGTTTCAATAGTTTGTAAATATAATATGGTTAACATCAAGCGGTAAACTGTCTATTTAATTTTTTTTTTTTTTTTATTATGATTCAATATGATTTCAATCAAAATATGATTTGTGAAAAAATTTGTGTCACACACAACAACACACACAAAAGATTAACTTGTTGTTAAAATTTACTCTTAGTATTTTATTATAGTGAATTTGGAGAAAACTGAATCCATTCAAGAGGAGGCTCTGTTTTAATGTTTTGGTGTTTTTTTCGCAATATTTATTGTAATGGAATTCGGAAATCTCAATGTTTACGATGTTTTCTTCTTTACAGTGATGGTTTGATGTTAATTTGGTCATTGAATTTTATTGTGATGTAAAGATTTCAGTAAATTTTGCGGCTTAGAACTGTGTATTGTACATATTTCCTTTTAAACTAGCTTTTAAGTATCGTGATTACTGATTAATAAATGCAATAAAGTGTATATTTTATTTGTATTATTCTGTATATTCTGCTCTTATCGCAGCAATATTTAATTTCTTTGCCCTTATATTACAGTTAGGGCTTACCTCTATCACAGTATTACAATATAGCGGCTTACAGTAGTGCATCGAATGTACTTACGCAGAGCAACGGAAGGGTACTTGCGAGGCAGCTGGCGGCGGGGCACAGCCTGGCAAGCCCCGCAAGTTTGCCAGGCGGGCTGCAGGCTAGTACTGCTAGTATCTACGCCGTGGCGGAGTCGTGCGACATCGAAGGCGCTACTGTAAGCCATATCTTAATACTGTGCCTCTATAGTGATTTTTCCAAACAAAATATAAAAAATGATTCCTTTTTTACCTTTTGAGGTATGGCCTGCGGTACGGCACCCTAAAAACATATATTTAATGTTTTTAACATTAAATAAATGTTATGAAGTGAGACGTCTATAAAATCACATACTTACGGGGTACCACGTCAGCAAAATGAAAATCATTACAGCTCATATACGTCCCCACCGAGGGGCTCGAGCCTACCCTGAATCAGGGCGATTAGGCATTAGTCGACCACGCGGGCCCAATGCGGGATGGTCGACTTCACACACAACCTTCGAGTTTCTTCGCAGGCGTGTGCAGGTTTCCTCACGATGTTTTCCTTCACCGTTAAAGCAATCGGTAAGTATGTACGTAAGTTTTTGAAAAACTCATTGGTACATTGGCCGTCCAGATTTGAACCCGGTACCTCTGGTTAGATGGACCGAGTCGTTACCGGTTGAGCCACCGACGCTTTTTTCAGTCACTTGTTTAAAATTAAAACATGACAAAACATACCAAGTTTGAGCTCCTCCAGTTAAGTCCGTCGGAATTAGTTTTTGTAAGATATGCCTCAAATGATACGTACTATCCTCATATCCTAACGTCATGAAGGCAATTTTGAAAATATTTACATTTAATATATAAATTTTAATTTTTATTATTTCATTCCATAAATTGCATTTTGGCTGGCATGGAGGGTCCAACTTTTGTAACATAATTGGTGTAGGAGCCGCTAACTGGGGCTTCTACTCATCATACTGAACAACTTTCCCCTACAGACTCAGTCAATTCTCAAATATGGGACCCTTCATACAAAAAATCAATTTAATCAATCGTCTCACTTTGGAATAATAAAGAAAAAAAAGAAAATATTTTCAATTTTGTTTTAGATTATATGAGGATATATCGTATCATTTGAGGTACATGTTACAAAAACGAATTCAGCCATATCGTTAATAAAGTAGCCCAAACCACTATTTAGTAATGTGTGCCCAAACTTGCATGTTATAAAAATGTTTTGTGTTTTAATTTAAAACAAGTGATTTAAATCTAACGATGTGGTATACTTTTAGAACCGGCTCAGAAAGCCCTTTCATTTGATACCCCGCGCGATAGGTTTCAGAAGAAACATTTTTTTTAAAAGACGTCATAACCCCCTCACTCCCCTCCTAAGGGTAATATTTTTAGGAATTGCGAGTCTAAATTATTTTTTTAACCTCAAGTACACGTGTGCCAAACGGCTATCTTGTACATAGATATGCCATTTTTTGTTGCGTACATCTAGTACTATTGGAGGAACTCACGGAAAACTCAGGTTGGAAAATTGGAATTGTTTCATGTTAAACCAACAACGGTAGAGTTACGTAGTAACTAATTAGTAATCTGTGGTAGAGTGCACCGAAGGACGAAGGAGTGAAGAAGGTATTGTGATGGCAAAAAGAATCGAAGATATTGATGGGGATCGATTGTCTTACACTAATAGTCTAAAAAAACAAAAAATAAAAAATGTCTGCGTATGTGTGTCTGTAAGTCCGTCCGGTGCTTTAGTTCCCAAACTACTGGACAGATTTGGGTGATATTTGGGTCAGGGCAATATTATTGTATCTCCAGCCGTGTTTTTAAAAATATCCTCTACATTGTTTTTTTAGGGTTGCCACCATAGTATTTTTTTTAACCCAAAATGCCTAACGATTTTGATCAAACTCGGTATGTTACTATAACTTTAAATGGCCTACAGTAAGCGGTAGTCCGTTGTTCCAAGAAAAATCAGAATAAGGTACCAAGTCCCATACAAGTCCAGGTTGTTTAATATTGATTTTTAGGGTTCCATACCTCATAAGGAAAAAAACGAAACGCATATAGGATCACTCGTGTGTGTCTGTCCGTCCGTCTGTCACAGCCGATTAGCGCAGAAAGTGTAGTTTTCTTGTTTCTACGGACCAATTGAGTTGAAGTTTGTTGGTACACATTATATGTATGTCGGTGACCCAAAGACGGGCATGTAACGTAAACAAATAGGGACACTTTTGGGGGGTAAATTAAAAAAAATGCAAGCTATATCGTGTAATATATTAAAGAAAGGGCTTGTGAGAATATCAAGTATATTTTTTATAATTTTAAGATAAATAGGTTTGAAGTTATTATGGAAAAAAAGGTGAAACTTTACCCCCTTATCTCCGAAACTACTGGGCTTGAAATTTTTTAAAAAATACAGTACTTATATAAAGTAAAATCCAAAAATTACAGGAAAATCTATGAGAAAATCTAAAGTCCTTCCGTTCGTACAGGAAAAATGAAACTTCCTATTCCGATTGTTTAGAAACAAGCGACACCTAGTAGGGTCTAGTTGTATCTTCGACATAGTTAATTTACGCAATAATACGACAACAGCAATTAGTACCCTTTTACCAATATCTATAGATGGCGCTGTAGATGACAATTAGTTTTTTTGTACGGAAGCCTTAGTGCGCGACTTCGAATCGGATTTGGCCGGTTTTTTTGTCAAAAATGGCTCTAACGATTTTAATGAAACTGTGAATAATTAGGACTTAATAAGGCCCACTGCACTGGGTACTTCATTTTTCCTGGAAATATCTAAGTAAGGTACGACGATAGACGGCGAAGGCTTCGCGAGAAAGTATGTACAGCGTGGCCGTACAATTTATTTTAACTTGTACGTAGTAATATTTAGTATTCTGTGCTAGATTTCATTCCTTAACTTTATAGGGGTCAAGACACAGATTTGTAAAACGATACCAAATTTAAGCTTTATAGCTGTGTTAGTCTGAGCAAAACGGCTGTGACGTACAGACGGACATGGCAAAACTAAGACTAGTTTGACTACGGAATCCTAAAAATGGAAAATTATCACGGCTAAACTAGTTTAGGTGTAAGTTACAGTTGACCGACTAAGATGTAAATTTGGTTTGTATAAAGATCATACATTTTCAAAACAAAACGTTTTAGAGAAACTTCAAAATAAAACTGTTTTTTTTTAAATATAAGTAACATTTATTTTTTGAAAACACTACGGAACCCTACTTTGCGAGTGGCACTACACGCAGTTGGCCATTTTTTTGTTTAATTTTCAGTTAATATAAATCTTGTGCTTAAAATTTAACAAATGCTTTGACGTAGAGCTGGGAGAAGAAGGAGTGAAGATGAATGAGCTATGATTACGAGACTATACAGAGTGTAACTTTATTCATCGTACCTAACAACTTTTTCAGATTTTTTAAAATTTTTAATTTATTGCATAGCTTTTATCGCGGGATTTGAACGCGGCGACCGAACCAAGAAATTCCGTAAAGAAAAAACCTAACACCCCACACTCCGCCTACCATGTAGCTCGGCCGAACGTGACGTAACGTTATTACCGCGTTCTAAAAAAACTTACAGTGCCATCTATTAGCGATTTGCGGTACTAAAAGGACAGTCGATTTTACTGGTGTAACTTTCTTAGTGTTAAAAGTTGATAAAAATGTTATTCAATAGCTTTACCGCGGCAGTCCCCGAGTGCTACACGTTCTTTTTTTTATTCAAAATTGGTAAGCCCTTGGCATCATCTCACCTGATATTAAGTGACGATGATGCCGAAGATGGAAGCGGGCTTACCAAGATTCCCCAACGCAATGGAGAACTGGCTATCTTTATTTTCTAACCGGAACACATTAATGTTATTAACACTGATGTTTGGCGGCAAGACTTAGATAAGATGGTGATAGCTTAGCTAGCCAGGCGGGCTTAGAAAATGCCCTATCACCAACCAAAACGAGTCATACAAGTTGACCCCACAGGGAATCGAACCCGCGAGCTACTGGTGTGAAGTGAATGGACTAACCATTACGCCACGGAGGTGATTAGATATTAATGATTACCAAAGGAGAAATTGATCTCTTTACACAAATCTATTATCTGATTGACTTATTTTGGGCAATTTTGTATGGCGCGTCGATATATTTTTGAGGATCCACTATAGGTTCCTTGGGGAAAGTTGTTTAATATGTTGAGTAGAAGCTCCAGGCTCCTACACCAATTTTGTTACATTCTGTATAATTTAAGTTTATAAACGTGAAGGAAAACATCGTGAGGAAACCTGCAAACGCCTGCGCAGAAACTCGAAGGTTGTGTGTAAAGTCGACCAACACGCACTGGGACCGCGTGGTCAACTAAGGCCCGATCGCCCTAATTCAGGGTAGGCACAAACCCCTAGGTGGGGACGCATAATATGAGCTGATGGTGATAAACGTGAGTATTTATCATCATATTATCATAAGATAATTAAAAGTTTTATAGATTTGTTTTAGCAATTATCCTTAGTAGATTTCTAAGTAACACCATGGACACGGCGAAATCCTATACGTTCGACAACCAAACTGTAACCAATCTGTATCAATCTGAGTGACGAGGGGGTGAGGTCGCAATCTAGAGAGCGGCAGGGAGTGTCCATACTGTATGTTAGTACTAATATATATACTTTGGTAACACTCACTCTTCAGAAACAATTGTATTCGAATTAAATTAAAATTATTTTGATTCCTATAAAAGTTTAAAACAATGTTTTAGAAAGGTCCCGTTGACTTAATTAAACAAGGTGTACGAGTATAAGACCACTCCCGGAAACGGTTATTTTTAATGTTAAAAAATTGAGTGCGTTTGACTGCAACTGACTTGACGGGATGTGACGATGCAGTCGAGGATGGTACAAGCTAACTCAAATAATGCCTTTTCACTCTCGCCTTGAAGGTCCAAAATAGAGGAATCGGAAAACACTGACGCAGGGTTCTTCTCGTGAAACTGAACAACTTTCCCCAAGGAGTCCGTACTGAATTCGTATTTTTTTACTATTAATTCAAACTTCAATTAGCTGTAAGCATTTGTATGAATGGTAAAAAAATACGAAGTTTCTGTGGGTAGGTACATTGGGAAAAATAATTCTGCAGGTATCATAAGTAGAAACTCCGGATTACATTTCCGTGAGGGGTTTTCTTACACCTTGTACACAATTACTTAGACGTTTCCCTTTTTTGTAAGTAAAAACAACAAAGGCCTCCCCCAAGGATATCCACGACGACCGATCCTGCGATGCCCGCATCCAGCGGCTTCCCGCGATCTTCACCAGGTCGTCGGTCCACCGCGTGGGAGGGCTGCCTACACTATATTTTCCGGACCGTGGTCGCCACTCGATAACTTTACTGCCCCAACGGCCATCCGTTCTAGAGCTATGTGCCCTGCCCACTGCCACTTCAGTTTAGCGATTCACCAAATTCTTGTTATTATTTCGAGCTATGCTTCGAATTTTACTACGCGATCTTGTAAGTAGTAATTTAGTTTAAATAATAATTTAGCGCTGACATAGCAGTCACAATTCATAAATCGTCGTAAGTCACCCCGCTTATTCTGACAGCATTAATGCAAGCGGAGTCACGTAACGGTTTCCGTTCTATACCAAAGTCGAAAATTACGCTACGGGGGTTACTTAGTATGCGGCGATTGAAATGCAATGTGGCCGCGGTCCGTTCACAGTGGCAGCCGCGGGCGAATGCGCAGCGATGGCGGCGGCGCGGCACGGCAGCGCGTGGCCGTGGCACGGGCAGGCGGCAGTCGCAGCCGCGGACGCGGGGGGAGCGCTCGCCACCATGCCGACATGCCCCCGACGCGTTAAACATAACCATTGTCATCGCCTGCTCCATCACGCACCCGACACGCGAACAGCTGAGCATGACCGTGCGTGTGAAACTTTCATTCATCAACACGTTTTGACAGTGAAACCCTTATAAAAATGTTATGGACGCAGTGCCGTTTAAAATGTTAATCGACGCGATACTGTTCTGTTTAGTGATGGGCGCGGCGTTAACGGAGGCGCCCGACGATGGTGATGCGTGCTTCCGTGTGTCGGGCGGCGGCGGCGTGGAGTGCAACGTCCGCGCGCTGTCGGCCGACGGCGACGTCGTGGGCTCGCTGCACGCGGCGGGCGACTCGCGGCTGGCGGTCGCGTGCGGCCAGCGCCAGCAGGAGAGCACCCTGCGCGACCACCACTTCGGCAGGATGCAAGGTTTGGCCGAAATCACCATAACTAACTGCAAAATACTCCGGCTTCCCGGTAACGTGTTCGAGGGTTTACGAGGCCTGAAAACTTTGAAGTTACGCTCCATGAACGACGAGTGGGCAAGCAATAAAGAGCTTGAGTTGTCCCTCGGTGCGTTTAACGGCCTCCGGGAGCTGCACACACTAGATTTAGCCCACAATAACATCAGAAAGATTCCGTCGGACCTGTTCTGTGCGCTAGAGAACATAATTGCCCTGAACCTGACGCACAACAAGATAAAGTTCGTGGACGAGCTGGGGTTCGGGCACAAGTGCGGCTCCACGCTGCAGACGCTGGACTTGGGTCACAACGATGTCATGTCGCTGCCGGCCGACTCCGAGATCCTCCACCTGCGCCGCCTCACGCAGCTCTACCTGCAAAACAATAAAATAAGCGAGCTGCCACCGGATGTCTTCAGTGATTTACTGTCCCTGAAAGTTGTAAATCTCTCCGAGAACGCCATCAAATACTTGCCTGAAGGATTGTTTTATAATACGAAAGAGATTCGGGAAATTTATATGCAGAATAATGAGCTGGAAATTTTGCCGAAGAGAATATTTAATCGGTTGGAACAATTGCTCGTTTTAGATCTTTCGGCGAATAAATTGGGGAGCGACCACATAGAAGATGAAACGTTCGCCGGTCTAATAAGATTAATCGTGCTCGACCTGTCGCACAACGCGCTCGCTCGGGTCACTCGTCACATGTTCAAAGACTTGTTCTTCCTACAAATATTAGATTTGAGCAATAATTCCATAAGTTCCATCGAGGACAACGCTTTCTCACCCCTTTTCAACTTACATACCCTAAACTTGGGTCAGAATAAATTACACACTGTTGAAGATCACGTGTTCAATGGCCTGTTTATTCTCAACAAACTCAATTTAAACAACAATTTACTGTCGTACGTTAGCGAAAATGCATTTAGAAATTGTTCCGACTTGAAGGAGTTAGATTTAAGTTCTAATAAGTTAACCAAAGTTCCCGAAGCAATGTTGCAATTACCGTTCTTGAAATCGTTAGACTTGGGGGAGAATTTATTAACTGAAATAACAAACAGCTCGTTTCATAATTTATCGCAGCTGACCGGGCTGCGTTTGATCGACAATCAAATCGGAAACCTTACCGCGGGCCTGTTTTGGGGTTTGCCTAGCTTGCAGGTGCTTAACTTGGCAAAAAATAAAATACAGTCGATCGAGAGGGAAACCTTTAAAAAGAACGCCCAGTTAGAAGCGGTCCGGCTAGACGGTAATTTTATTTCGGATATAAACGGAGTGTTCGTGTCGTTGACAAAGTTGTTATGGCTAAATCTATCCGAAAACCATTTAGTCTGGTTTGATTACGCTTTCATACCCGGAAGTTTGAAATGGCTGGACATTCACGCCAACTTTATTGAAATACTTGGAAATTACTATAAAATACAGAGCGAGTTGCATGTCACAACTTTGGACGCGAGTCATAACCGGTTAGTGTCGTTATCGGCGATGTCTATACCCAACTCGGTGGAACTACTGTTTATAAACAACAATTTTATTTCGAGCATAGAAACAGATACGTTCTTAGAGAAGCGTAATTTGACTCGGGTCGATATGTATGCCAATGAGATTGAAAGCTTAGACATAAATAGTCTTCGTATTTCGAGAGCAGCTGACGATCGAGCGTTGCCAGAATTTTACATTAGCGGTAATCCTTTCCGTTGCGATTGCACAATGAAATGGCTTTTACTTATCAACTCTGTAACTTCTCGTCAATACCCGCGCGTCATGGATTTGGAAAATGTTATATGTAAGGAAAGTTATGTGCGGGGTGTTAAGACTCTTCCAGTTAGCTCTTTGCATGTGAAAGACTTTTTGTGTAAATACGATTATCATTGCTCAGACGAGTGCGAATGTTGCGATTTCAATAACTGTGATTGCAGAATTGTTTGCCCTAGAAATTGTTCATGTTATCACGACTCTACTAAGAGTACTAACGTCGTCGATTGTTCGCTAAAGCAATTGAAACTTGTACCTCGAGGCTTGCCGGTAGACGCTACCCACGTATATTTAGACGGAAATGTTTATAATGAGTTGAACGAAACTGTTTTCGATCCAATGCGCAAAGCTCTGGTCATATATTTGAATTCTAGTAGTGTTACGTACATTCAGAATAATACATTCAGTAGACTAAGTGAGTTGAGGATTCTCCATTTAGATAATAACAAACTGAAACAATTACGCGGTGCAGAGTTCTGGAAGTTGAGTAATTTAAAAGAATTGTATCTGCAAAGTAATGAAATTGAGTATATTTCCAACGAAACTTTTTCTTTTTTGGGGGCCCTAGAAGTTTTACGCTTGGACGGAAACAGACTCGTGAACTATGGACTGTGGCATTTAGACAATAACAAGCGATTGCAGAGTATACTCATTGGTAATAATAATTGGTCCTGTGACTGTAAATATTTGCAAGGTTTCCTAACTTATGTATCTCAGAACATAGAGAAAGTTATCGACATCCATAATTTGTGGTGTCTGAATGAGAACGTGAGTCCGGTGAAAAAGCCATTGAATTTAAATGTGACAGTGTGCAGCGAGCTCAGCGATAGCTCGGTGATAAGTGCTTTCTTCGTCTCCCATAACTTGCCATTACTGGCCTCCGCGCTCACTGGGTTCATGCTCATTCTGCTGATACTAGCCTTAGTGTTTACATTTAGATACGCTTGCAGAATGTGGTTATATTCGAATTGCGGCATAAAGCTCTCTCCCTTAGCGGACGCGTTCGAGGAGGCAGATAAGCTTTACGACGCCTATGTGTGTTATAGCCCTAAGGACGAGGAGTTCGTCATAGAGACGTTGGCCCGGGAGCTTGAAAACGGTTATCCCTCATACCATCTCTGCTTACATTACCGAGACGTGCCTCAGTTTGAGGCGACGTACGCACAATTTCCTGACTTGGTGGTCGAGGCCACGGAGGCGTCGAGGCGTATCATAGTAGTTCTAACGAAAAACTTTGTTTCCACCGAGTGGTCTCAGACGGAGTTCCGTCAGGCGCTGCAGCGCGCGCTTAGAAAGAACCCACATAAACTAATAACCGTCGCCGTGGGGCTCGTCCCACGAGATCCGGAACTGAAGGCGTACTTCAAAACGGGTTTGGAGATAACGTGGAAAGAGAAACGTTTTTGGGAGCGGTTACGATACGCAATGCCGCTGTCCAAGAGGCACGGTCACAAGCTAAAGAGACTCAATTATGGAAGGAATTCGAATACGTACACTATGGACGCCTCAGCGCTGAATAGTACGTGCCAGACGCTCTGCGGCAAGTCGGCAAATTCCGTGGAGCGCTCGCCTTGCGACCGTCCTCTGTCCGAGCATATCTACTCGACGATAGACTCAGACTACTCGTCTGCTGACCTCCACAGCCGCCACCACCCGCACCCGCCGCAGTCCATGGTGCTGCAGCACACTGTCCAGACGTACCTGGTATAATGGACCTCTCCTCACTAAACATTCTTGTAAAGATCTCTGTAAACTGCCCCTAAAGCCTTAGATGTTGCCTTAGGCAACCGCTGAATCTTGTTTTGTTGTCGACGTATTGAATCGTCCAATTTTGTAAATAATAGATCGTGTAACCATTTTCTATTAGACATGTAACTTTTGTACAATATTGATACCAAATCTTCGCATTTCTACAGAATTGCTTCGTTGTATTTATTACTTTTTTAAAGATAACTATTTTAAGTATTAATGGAAAGACTGTAAATTATTGTGTAGTTATAAATATAAATAATTCGATTAAACGATGTTTGTATAGGAATGTAATTAAAGGAGTTTATGAATGATAAATTATAGTTCTTCATGTATTCTATCCTTGTTTCCTCTGTAAAAATGTTGTCAGAGTAAGCATTAAAAAGATATGTTTTATTCTGTTTCCAATTCTGTTTTTACGAGCTTGCCGGAGGAGCGGCAGCTGGGCCGCGTAAACAGAATAGAAATGAGTGGAACATGGCCGACATCTATGCTTTCAATACGCTGAACATAAGCATCCACCGATTGCATACGCTTTGAATACATTTTAAATATTCATATACTAACACATCAGCAAAATATTCATAAAATATGATGCACATGTATTTGTCACCTAACATTAGATTCAATTTTTGTTGTAAAAGTACATTTTGTTTTCTGGGAATCGCAGAGCGAGACTGTAATGCTGGTCATTAGGCTCAATAAAGTGCCTGGGTAAGCGGAGTAATAAAAAAAAACACTCGCTTACGCTCTATTTTTAAGCCGCTTTTGTGAATAATAATAAGGGAAGAAAAATGGGGGTTGTACGTTATACGTCGCGCGGCTACATACAATAACAAATGACAGGCGCCTCCCTCCCAAGATATCTGTAATAAATGCGATCGATCAGTTCAGTTTGCCGTTTTTAGGAACACTTACACGATTCTGTATATTTTCACACAGGCATATTTCGTGACATACACGTAACGTTATTCTTTGTCAAACTAAACATAACGTTTCTTCCTGTTAGCTTTCGTGTTCCGGCGTTTTGTTCTCGACCTCTGCTGGTGTTCACAACCAATACAATATATCTTAACACTAATTTTCAGTATCTCACGTACAACATGGGAAGTGGAGAGACTGTGCAATTCGCTGGAATAACCGGAGGAATTCTAGCGTGGCGATAAAGTCTTGTTACCTTGTTTACAAGAACTTATTTCTGGTAAAGTTGTTATTTATTTAAGTTCTCTCTTGACTGTAGTTTACCATTGAACTAACTAAAGCACATAATGAAATGTAATTTACGGGCCTTACTAGTTTAATCATTATGTTGTAATTAGCTTTTTCCCACGACTTCGCGGATCCGCCTCGCGGTTTTGACATTTTGAAATTTTACTTTTAACACGACATTTGACACGTGACATAATATTTGCCATTTGACGGAATTCACCTACAAAAAATAGTTTTTTCTCGATTCCTCGGAAACCAAGCCTTTTCCGGGACAAAAAGTATCATATGTTGTTCAGCAAAATTGGTTTGGTAATTAAAGATTGGAAGAGTAATAGACAGATGGACAAATACATTCATGTTTATATAAAACTAGCTGTTTCCCGCGGCTTCACCCGCGTGGACAACGTTTCTATGACTTTTCAAGGGTGCGCAAAAAAGTAGCCTATGTGTTAATCCAGGTCCTAATCTGTCTAGGTACCTACCAAATTTCAGCCAGATCCGTTCAGTAGTTTGCGTGAAAAAGTAACAAACATACAATCATATACCCATACATTCTTACAAACTTTCGCGTTTATAATATGTATTAGTGGAAGGATAGTAAGAGTATAATAAAGTGGTTGTAGCTCAGTGCAACTTGCGTGGTTGGGTCGATTTACCTGAGTTGAAGCATGGTCATTACTTGGATGGGTTTGACTATTAGTGGCATTTTTTTCGACCGTTTCCGTGCTTCGCAAGGCAAGTAAACCAACCGTTGGTGCCGGTTGCTATCACAGGAAGGCAGTCGTTAAGTCGTGCCAGATGCCTTAAAGGCGGCTTGAAAAACTTATGACAGTGGGGTTTGCCACTAGCCCTACAGCCACTTACCATCAGGTGAGGTGCAGACAAACGCACTCAAATTTTTAATCATCATATCAGCTCATATACGTCCCCACCGAGGCCTCGCGCCTACCCTGAATTAGGGCGATCGGGCCCTTAGTCGATCACCCGGCCAGTGCGGGTTGGTCGACTTCAGACACAACACAATTTCATATTGTACTTACGTTTATCTGACGCTCTTACGGTGAAGGAAAACATCTTGAGGAAACCTGCACACGCCTGCGAAGAAACTCGCAGGTTGTGTGTGAAGTCGACCCACCCGCACTGGGCCCGCGTGGTCGACTAAGGCCTGATCAAATTTTTAATAATAAAAAAAACCTCCACCTCCCAGACTGGCCAAGTGTGAAGTATGACCTGATATTCCCAAGTTATGAAGAGACCCGTGACCCAGTAATGGGGACGTTTGTGGGTTATGATAAAAAAATTGTAACCTTTCTACCAAAAATCTATCAACTGTCAAGCTCAATCTTAAGATGATCATGAGTTAAGGCGGTAATATTACAGATTTTTGTAATTTCTGACGTCAATTTCTTCTAAACGATAGAAAGCCCAAGGTTGAAAAAAAATAACCTTATTGTTGATGATGTTCCTTAAAGTCAAAAGCTATTAGAAATACGATTGAGCAGTTTGGCTTGAGAGAAAAAAAATCCCAAAGATAGGTCTACACCTTTACTTTCAACTCTAGTTACGACTAATATTTTCAAGTATAAATTTAAAAAAAATATATAACAATATTTGCTATCATAATACAAAGTGAGTAATGTTATTATTTTTTATACTTTCATTGTAGTTTTTGATTGAAACGAAAAACCATTGAAAAAGTGAAAAAGTGTGGTTATTTTCTTCGCTCTTTACACGTAAAGAAAAAGACAGAGACAACTGTTCCAATCGATACATCGCCTTAAATAACCTTTGATTATTTATTCGCTGGCCACAATACCATTGATGTCATTATTGGGCTAACGATGCCACTAAACTATGATAGATGACACTATAAATTGTCCGTAAGCAGCCATAGAACCGGCTTATCGATTTGATGAAGTACTCTATATCAAAATCATAAAAAAGTATGTTTGGATTTTTTCCTTTTATAGTGGAACTACGTAGAAATAGGTTCAAGGTAGGTGCAAGTTAAATCACGTAGATATATAGTGGGGAAGGTGGTTAAATTTAAATATTTAAGAAACTTTAATATTCCGATCTTGTACAAATATAAAATAAAAGTTAAAAAAAAACTAAAAACTGACTTCAAAACAAAATTCACTCAAAAGTATGAAATAATATTATTATACTTAAATACACGACTTAACCAACAATAACGAAATCAAAGGTGGCTACGAATTAAATTAGTAGCTTAAATTTTTCTTGAGGTCGGTACCAGTACACAGTTATACTTAGGTAAGTATCAAATGTTTTAGATTCTATGGTTTGCTGACACCGACCTCAAAAAAATTGAAGCCCCTTATTTAATTCGTATACCCACCTTACATTTCGTTATTAGTGGTCAATGTCGTGTATTTAAGTATAATAATATTATTTCATACTTTTAGTGAATTTCATTTTGAAGTCGGTTTCTTAAACTTTTATTTTTATTTTCTTTATTTTTAGAGATAATGCTGTCTATCTAACAACTTTAAACCCAATCACGTTCTCGTCTATAGGAATCATCAAATCATAATGCATGTGTTTAATTAAAAGATACAAAGTCATGTGGCTTCCATCATCATCTCAGCAGCATGAAAGTTAAGGAGTTAAATTTTCCATTATAAGCTTATCTGAATAACTTGAAAGAATACAACTATCGGTCTATGCGTACCTACGTATCTATTTATGCATAATATTTAAAGAATTATCCTCCAACTCATAACTTTTAAGGAGTTGTCTACCAGACGCAAACTTAAATAGCTTTACAAAACATATGAAACACGTAATACGTGCCTATAAAATTTTAGAGTTGGCTTCGATTTCCCTGGGATTCCATCATCAGATCCTGACTTGGTGACAATGGGACTCCCTCGGGAGTAAACTATTTCGAATAAAAAAATAATTTTTAAAATCAGTTCACAATCTGCGGAGATATCGTGTAACAGACATACAAAAAAAAACAACATACAGTCGAATTGAGAACCTCCTCCTTTTTTGAAGTCGGTTGAAAACATCAAACTGAAACTAGAACAAAAGTCGGTAACTAACTTATCAAGTTTAGTATTAACAAAAGCGGCCCAAAAGTAGTTCCCTTAGGTAGTGCACCGCCCGTAATCCTAGCTAAGACTAAGAAGTGCAGCGGCGTGCTAAGTACGGATTAATCGAAGGCTCTACTTTAAACCGATTACAGTTCAATCAACAAAAGGACGGGTGCTATTTTACCTTTCTATAGGCTTAAGTGTGGCTGGATAGATTTAAGTAGTCCAGGGCAGCGTCACATCATTACGATACGGCTTACAGTAGTGCAACGCCTTTGATGTCGCACGAATCCGCCACGGCTTAGGTACAAGCAGTACTAGCCTGCAGCCAGCTTGGCAAACTCGCAGTTTGCCAGGATCTGCCCCGCCGCCCGCTGCCCCGCAATTACCCTTCCGTTACTCTGCGTAAGTACATTCGTTGCACTACTGTAAGCCGCTACATTGTGATACTGTGGCAGCGTTGAACCTATACACGCCCCTGGGCTCAAGATGTGTTATTTTACTTTTCAGTTCGGCCAATGTTTTTGTAGTCTTGAGTGGACAGGGCTTTATTCTGGCCTAAAGGGTTTATGGTCCGACAGCCGAGAGTGATTTGCAGATCGATCGCCTTGCGCTAAATGACATATCAGAGCTGATTGCTATAGTTCTACTCTCTCCGAATGTGACCGTCTTTTTTAGAATTTAGGGGACGTTAAGAAATAACGTCACCACAGAAAACTGGAAGAGATTGCTCTTAGCAATACGACCGCCTACTGAACACGTACACCACATATTATCTCCAAGAATTTCCTTAAGGCATCTCAAGGGTCCCCAGGAGGCTCGAGTTTCCATATAAACGTAGTTTCGCTATAATACAAAAACTACAGATAATTAATTAATTAATGTTTGAAAGATATTTAATTTTCGATTCAATCCGGCATTTAGTTTTGTATTAAATCGAAACTACGTTTATATAAAAACTCGAGCCTCCTGGGGACAACAAATTGTATTCCTGTGTACTAAAAGTGTAAATGAAAAATAAAATAATAAAAAAAAACTTTTGTTGAGTGTATAGAATTTTTACACGAATAGGACGAGATGAGCATACAATAAAAATATGTATATTATCAACTCATTGGAAGCATGTATATAAAATAAAAAACGGAAAAACACGCTTTTAAAGTACTTCAGACTAAAAAGTAAAAAATAATTCTTAATATAAGATGAAAATAATAATTAATAATAATTAACAAAGCTCTGCGCCATATTTGTCGTCAATCGAGCAACCCACACTTTTTCACAATAATCACACATTTGTTAATTATTATTTTCAACCTATATTAAGAATTATTTTTTACTTTTTAGTCTGATGTACTTTAAAAGCGTGTTTTTTAGTTTTTTTAAACTCTATTTATTTTTTTATTTTTTAGTTCAAACTTATGAAATTATTAGATTGTCGCTGATTTTTGATAAGTCTACAAAGTGTTTAAAGTGGGTCAAAATCGAGTCCAAAGGAGTCGGTTACATACAAACATACAGCTGAAGCTAATTAAAGCGTGAAAATAATAAAAAGATAAGTACTTGGAAAAACCGTCCATGTGCGAGTCGGACCATAACTTTGGCGGCCTAGATCTTGCAAAAGGTTTATCTGATGAAAACTATGTTCTTCAAAAGACCTATTTAACGACATCCTAAACGAGGGATACACTCGAAAAAGATCTCATTTTCCTTTACAATTTACATGTATGGGAGGAAGACCTAAATCTCCTTAATTTTTGAATTTGTATCCTTACTCACAATATGTACTGTTTTTTTATGCTATCTTGTTTCAAAACTGATGGATGGTTTTCTTAAATAAATAGTAGTTATAAATACACATCACTAATTAAATAAAATTTTCGATAAACCTAAAAACTTTTAGGTACAAGCTTTTAATATTGCATTGTCAACCAATTTCAGCTCCATCGGAAACCGGGAAGTGGGTCAAATTTAACTTGCAAGATTTCACCCGTACAAACATACATACATTGCAAGTAAAATAAAAGTTTGTGAAAAGCCGTTTTGAGTAAAAAAAACGTCGCCTGCGCTACCCATTGTCGTTAGTACTAATATATATATACTTTGCCATTGTGGTTGTGATACCAGTAATAAACATAATAATAATACTTTAGTATCAGACGGCTGGCGTCGGATCAGACAGCTTGAAAATTGAAATTATAAATAAAAAATGTTCTGCTTTGCTCTAACCGTAATAGGTAGCCGACAGACTTTCCTTACAGAATACTTATGTGAAAAAGGATGGTCACATTCAGAGACAGTAAAACTACGATCGATCTGAAATTCGCTCTCGGCTGAGGGACTATGAGCGATTTCGTGGGTCGAATGAATCCCATGATTTTTTTTACAACTCTTATAGAAGAAACTTACCATTTTTTTGCCAAAAAAATGTATAAGTATCAATAATATTTTGTTTAAAGCTCAGTCTTTAAATTTGTGTAGTTTTTTAATCGGCATAATCGAAACACTTTTATGGACTAGGTTCCACACTTAAAACACTGTAGGTGAACTAAAAATATTCACAAAATTTGATCGTTATCTAAAAGAAAACGTTTCTTACGTAAGACGATTGTGCAGCTGCGACTTTTCATACAAACGGCGTTAAAGATTTTCACCTCTTAAATGTTAACCGATTTGGACCAATATTCGATAGGTTGTCAGTCAGAACAAAAGCTAGGCTTTATACGTTTCCTTTTTTAAATTACTGATTATAAATAAACAAAAAATGGCCGAAATTAGTTTTGTATGAAAACACGTGAACGACAATAAAATTAAAATCATAACTTAATAGAAAAAACACAAAAACGTATAAGCCTGACTTTTGTTCTGACTGACAACCTACCAAAAATTGGTCCAAATCGGTTAACATTTAACCGGTGAAAATCATTAACGCCGTTTGTATGAAAAGTCGCAGCTTCACAATCCTCTTATGCTGTAGAACGGCTGCAGGTATTTATTAAAAGGTGAGGTGAGGTATAGTCTATTCACGGTTCGCTGATGACCATTATGCTCCATTTACAACAAGTTGTATTTGTATACCTATTGAATTAAAAAAACCGGAAGCGGAGGCCGCTTCCATAGATTACATCACCATTAGGGAACTGGCTACTCATTGTCGGCGTTCCGCTTAAAAATACAAAAGTATCGTTAACAAGCAACTTTGTCATGTCTCCGAGGCTCGCTTCACTTATCTACTCAGTAAGACGACTTGGTAGATTCTCTCAGTATCAGATCTACTCATTAAGACGACTTGGTACGATTAGTTTCTTAGCAGTAGTTACCGCTGTAGTTTAAAAGTTGCATGAAACTGCGATCAAGCTGATAGTATACCTACTACAATTTTGGCTTTTTATTAACTTCTGGTAAACTCTCTTGACCATCTTAACTTTTAACCGCCACCGTGGCGTAATGGTTAGTCCATTCGCTTCACACCAGGAGGTTGCGGGTTCGATTCCCGGTGGGGTCAACTTTGTAAGACTCTGTTTGGTTGGTGTAAGGGCTTTTACATAGCCCGCTGGACTAGCTACCACCATCTTATCTAAGTCTTGCCGCCAAACATCATTGTTAACAACATTGATGTGTTCCAGCTTGATGATAAGATAGCCAGATCCCCATTGCGTTGGGAAATCTTGGTAAGCCCGCTTTTATCTTCGGCATAATCGTCACTTACCATTAAGTGAGATGATGCCAAGGGCTTATCAATTGTGGATAAAAAGAAAACTAAATGTCGATATGGAGTATCAGTATCATCATCATAAGAGCCGAAAGACGTTCACTGCTGGACAAAGGCCTTCCCCAAGGGTTTAATCATTTTGGGGGGTTTGCCATTATCACCACGCTTGGCAGGCGGGTTGGCGATTGCAGTGTGGTTGCAGGTGTGTTGCAATAGACGGAAAGGACGCTGCTGCCCATCCTCCGGTTCTAAGTCCCTTAGTCGACTCTTACGACCCCTATTGGAAGAGATAGAATGGTACTATTCTAAGCCGATAAGGTGTATGCTTTACATTTATTAACTATGCATCATCCCGACGTGTTATGATAAAAAAATAATTGGATGTGATGATGAACTACAACTATTAAATATTACATGAAACTTTGCAATCAAGCTGTTAAGAATGTACCTGTTACGGGCTACAGGGAATTCGGACGACCTGATGAAGGTCGCGGGAAGTCGCTGGATGTGGGCAGCGCAGGACCGGTCGTCGTGGACCTTTGTCCAGTAGTGGACGTCTTTTGGTTGATATGATGATGGGAAATTTATCCACTACTGGTAAAACTTTCTTGACCATCTTGCCTTAATGTCAATAAGGAGTGGTGTGATGATAAATTTTATAAACCATCATTCTCCACCTCATCATCATACCAGCCGAAAATCGTCCACTGCTGGACAAAGGCCTCCCCCAAGGATTATCACGACGACCGGTCCTGCGCTGCCCGCATCCATCGCATCATATCAGTCAAAAATCGTCCACTGCTAGACAAAGGCCTCCCCCAAGGATTTCCACGACGACCGGTCCTGCGCTGCCCGCATCCATCGGCTTCCCGAGATCTTTACCAGGTCATCGGTCCACCGCGTGGGAGGCCTTCCTACGCTACGTTTTACGGTGCGCGGTCGCCACTCGAGAACTTTACTACCCCATCGGCCATCTGTTCTACGAGCGATGTGCCCCGCCCACTGCCACTTCAATATAGCGATTCTCTCAACCTCAACACAAACGTAACTATCAGTTAAGATGTTAATAATCAAATTCGATCCATTACCTAACTGAATATTCGTTCTTTCCAAATCGTTAACTAAGTACACAACATTAAGCAATTCATCTTCGTCTTTAGACCTAAGCACAATTTAATCAATACAAATAAATTGATGTGCAGTGCTCACAATTGCCCCATTGCCTTTCACCTTGAGGGGCATTGGGGCTAATCTGGAATCAATTCATGTGAGAATTTGATTATGGTCCTCGACTTCCATCACCCCACGTCGCCGTAGATATAGACAAATCAGTGAGAGATGGTGTAGCATCTCTGTGTGAGTGCACACCGATATAGTGCAAAGCGCCTATCGTCCTTGAGGCACGTATCATGGTTAACGGCGCGTGCCATAGTAACTTGTCATCATCTATGGACCCAGCCCCGCATTTCAGCCTCTGTTCCTTTTACACTCACACTAATGCAAAAGCCATGTATTACTCTTTCGCCTGTACCTTCCAACAAAATTATCACCGAGTTGTGCAAGTCCCCTGCTATGAGCCTATTAAATTTATTGCTTGTAAAACGAGGAGCTAATTCAGAGTTACATGTTATTGACTTAACTATTTTACTGACGCGCACTGCGGGTGAGTTGGCTGAAGCTGGATATTTAAAAATGAACTTAAGCATTGGGTAGGAGAGTTCCAAAATATTTTCTGCGTTATAGTTTTATTAGCTTTTGTAACAGGGGTGGATTGGTCGCGTGTTTAGTCAAGCTTCCCTTTATTTTTCGGAGATTGCCTGCCACTCCTGCCAGTCATACGTCGGTAGTGTCGTGACACATTTTCGAGGGCAAACGTAGCTTAGGGACAACTGAGTCAGAGGGTAGCTGAGTCAGACAACGAGGAGAAACTTGTGGAGTCGACAAGACTTAAATAATGTTTTTTAATCGGATTTTTCGTGTCTAACCATGACACTGAACAAATTTTACCATGAACAACAAAGGCAAAAACGTCGGGTGGCAGTGGGACTGTCTCGGGGCACATTTTTCTAAATTTCACAATTGGTAAGCCCTTGGCATCATCTCACCTGATGGAAAGTGACGGTGATGCCGAAGATGGTAGCGGGCTTACCAAGATTTCCCAACGCAATGCAGAACTGGCTATCTTATCTTCAAGCCGGAACACATCAAAGTTGTTAAAACTGATGTTTGGCGTCAAGACTTAGATAAGATGGTGGACATGGTGGTAGCTAGCCAGGCAGTAGAAAATGCCCTACCACCAACCCACAGAAATCGGAATAATCACCAACCAAACCGAGTCTTACTAGGCTGGTTACGGTTTGGATATCCTTATAGTTACATGGTGCAACGCACCCTTAGAATTGCTAAACTTAAGTAGCAGTGGGCGGAGTACATAGCTCATAAAACAGATGGCCGTTGGGGTAGGAAATTTCTCGAGTGGCGCCCGCGCACTGGAAAACGTAGCATAGGCAGGCCTCCCACTCGGTGGACCCATGACTCGGTGAAGGTAACGGGAAGCCGTTGTATGCGGGCAGCGCAGAACCGGTCGTCGTGGAAATTTATAAAAAGCATTTGTCCAGCAGTGAACGTTCTTTGGCTGATATGATGATGATGATGAGTAACGGATGCTACACCAATTCGGTCTCATCCTATATCTCATCATATCAGCTCATATTCGTCCCCACCGAGGGGCTCAAGCCTACCCTGAATTAGGGCGATCGGGCCTTAGCCGACCACGCGGGCCCAGTGCGGGTTGGTCGACTTCACACACAATCTTCGAGTTTCTTCGCAGGCGTGTGCAGGTTTCCTCACGGTCCTATATCTAAGCATGTTTACTTGTTTAACTTTGTCCTTAACTGAACTTCTGTTTCATGGTCGAATGTCAGCGCTGTGACATTCTTGCCGTGTTATTTGCCATTAATTTTCGTTGGGGGAGCTTCAAGGTCTTGTAAACTAGAACTGTCTTTGTTCTTTATGTGAGTAGGTACTTACAACTTACCTAGATAGATATTTTGTGCAGTGTTGAGACAAAGGATAGGTACGCTACTTTTAGCTAAGCTACTATAAGTCTTACATTGAACACCTACCTAATTATTATAGAGCGACGTATTAAGGCTTTAAGATCACTCAATCCGAGCAGGTTCATACGTGTTTTAATAATATCGAACGTAATTCATTTTAAGTTCAAATTAATGCGGACTTCAACGCGGCTGTTACGTTGAAACCGAACGCTCATTTCTCGATTTTTAGATGTTTTTATTACTTTTCATCACTTTCAAATAAGTTTTAAAAAAATGTGTTTCAATTAAAATAAAAGTTCTTAAAGTCACAGATTTTTGTGTGCTGGTTTCATTCAACATTAACTATTTGTTTTCGAGAAATATGTCATGTTGTGTTACCACAGATGAGATATTATAGTTACTTTACATCACTGGCTCCGCGACCCAAAGTTACGAAGTAACTAGTATCTCATCTGTGCAAACATCAATGTTAACAGCATTGATGTGTTCCAGCTTGAAGATAAGATAGCCAGTTCCCCATTGCGTTGGGGAATCTTGGTAAGCCCGCCTACATCTTCGGTATCATCGTCACTTACCAGCAGGTGAGATAATGTCATGGGCTTACCAATGGTTGTTAAAAAAAGTATTAGGGCTCTGTCATGCATGACAAACAACGGCCGATCGAATCGCGATACATTAGCCGCTTCACAAGTTCCCGACACGCGTTGCTGATACGTACGGAACCCTAGCTGTGCGAGTCCAACTCGCACTTGATCGATTTAGGCGGTTGATCAGTTGCGACAACACTAGACCAGCCAGCGCAAAAGAATCTCTCACGCGCATTGATTCGGTTCATTCTTGCTTAAAAGCGCGATTGTTATCGGTGTATGTATAGGTATATTGAAGTAAAACTGGAGGCACTAAGCGCGGTTGCAAACTAGACTGTTCTTTATTACCGCGTAGCGAGAGTTGCTATTTATTTAAAGCGTCTTTGTGAGTAATTCATCTGTACTTGTACTATTATTATCATCTGTGGTTTAGGTACCTAGCCAAAATTCTCGGAAACTAACTCGATGTCAACAAACAAAATTACCTATCGCATTCAATTCTAATTGACGGTTAACGAACCGCATTTGTAATGAATGAGAAAATTTGGACATTGTTTAAATGTAATTTAAATTCAGAAAACATTTATGGCACGTGTGTGTATACGTGTAAAAAGACCATATACGAGTTAGATATTTAACGTGTTTAATGCAAAGAAAATAATTAAATAGCGAAGAATTGGACATTCATAGTGAAAAAAACTAGATAACAGTAACTCACAAAATCTAGTTGCGTTTCAGTATAATGTGTAGTTAACGACAATCTAACTGTTTCCTATGGTTAAAGCAATTTCAGTTAATTAAACTTTAATAAAATACCTACCTAGTTTTTAATTAAATTTTGTTTAAGCCGAGGCATTGATTGGAACATTTGTCTCTATTTTAGGGTTCTCTTTAGTTTTGGTACTTAAGAGCTGAAATTTGGCGGAGAAAACTGTAAAAAAAAAATTATAAAAACTTTTTTAGGATATAAGTAAAGTGGGGATGTGTTTTTTGTCGTCAAGTCGTGTGGGGTATCGTTGGTAAGAGCTTAAAAAATAGTTGAAAGTGCTAAATTTGTTGGAGTCGAGGGAACCCACCCCCTAACAACTAAACCGAGTAAAGAGTTCATAGATTTTTCATACAATATGTTCTATTAATCATATCAGCTCATATACGTCCCCACCGAGGGGCTCGAGCCTACCCTGAATTAGGGCGATCGGGCCTTAGTCGACCACGCGGGCCCAGTGCGGGTTGGTCGACTTCACACACACCCTTCAAGTTTCTTCGCAGGTGTGTGCAGGTTTCCTCACGATGTTTTCCTTCACCGTTTTTCCTCACGATGTTCTATTACCAACTGCAAATATATTTTTGTTTTTAAAATAAACATTTATTTTTTGAAAATACTACGGAACCCTACTTTGCGCGAGTCCGACTCGCACTTGGCCGGTTTTTTTCTTTACATGTAAAGAGTAAAGAAAATAACCACACTTGCACTTTTTCAATGTCTTTTCGTTTTGTTTCAATTTTCTGAATGAAAGTATAAAAAAATAATAACATTTCTCACTTTGTATTATCATAACAAATATTGCTGTATATTTTTTTAAATTTATACTTCAAAATATAAGTCATAACTAGAGTTGAAAGTAACGGTGTAGACCTATCTTTGGGATTTTTTTCTATCGAGCCAAAACTGCTCAATTGTGTTTCTAATAACTTTTGACTTTAAGGAACATACCAACAATAAGGGCATTTTTTTTCAACCTTGGATTTTCTATCGTTTAGGAGTGATTGACGTCAAAAATAACAAAAATCTGTAATATTACTGCCTTAAAATGCATGTTAGGTAAACGTCTTTTATTCGAAAGAACAACTACATAGATAGATATTAAAATCCAAAAAGATCGAATATTTAGATAGGTACCTACCTACCTATGAGCGTCGGTGGCGTAACGGCAAGGGCCGCTACCTCCTGTCCGGGAGGTCGTGGTTCGATCCTGCCACGTACCATCAATGTGTTTTCAAATTTAGATTTCATATGTACGTTTATCCGACGCTCTTATACGGTGAAGGAAAACATCGTGAGGAAACCTGCACACGCCTGCGAAGAAACTCGAAGGTTGTGTGTGAAGTCGACCAACCCGCACTGGGCCCGCGTGGTCGACTAAGGCCCGATCGCTCTAATCCAGGGCAGGCTCGACCCCCTCGGTGGGGACGTATAGGAGCTGATATGATGATGACCTACCTACTTTGCCTATACAGGATGTAACAAAATTGGTGTAGGACCCTTTAACTAGGGCTTCTACCGATCCTACTGAACAACTTTCCCCAAGGAGCCCATAGTCAATTCCTAAACATTCACAGATCCTCGTGCATTACATGACCTTTTGTGTAAGTAAGTATATTGAAAATGAACTCAGATATTTTTTTTTCAATTTTTAATGGTGACAAGTGATATTTTAATTGATGACAGAAGTGTAAAAACATATATATATCTCAAATAATATGTTTTTAAATTTATTTTTAACAGTCACTTTCTACTTGAATGAATTCGAGTACGTTTGCATACTTACGAACTGCGGCGCTGAACGTCCGCGTGCTCTGTATAATGTCCTCTTTAGGTACCAATTAAATGTTTTTTTTTCAATTTTTAATGGTGACAAGTGATATTTTAATTGATGACAGAAATGTAAAAACATATATATACTCAAATAATATGTTTTTAAATTTATTTTTAACAGTCACTTTCTACTTGAATGAATTCGAGTACGTTTGCATACTTACGAACTGCGGCGCTGAACGTCCGCGTGCTCTGTATAATGTCCTCTTTAGGTACCAATTAAATGTTTATTACATTCAAAATGTAACATCACAACACACCTTTTTTGAATTAGTTTTTATGACTAGTCGAGAAATGACCACATTGTTCAGTTTGTAGGGTTCCGTCCGTACACCCAACGGAATCTATAACTAGGCCTCCGCTGTCTGTCAGCGGGCTGTATTTCATGAACCGCAATAGGTAGACCGTTGAAATTTTCACAGATTGTGTATTTTTATTGCCGCTATAAAAAAAAACCAAAAAATCAAAAAAAGTGAAAAATAATGGATACAAAACAAAATAAATCTGTTTTTTTTATAGGTCTAGAAGTATTTTTGATTTAGCTGTATCATGTAAACGGTAATACATACAAATGAGATAATTGGTGTGATTATAGTACTAATACTGAAGTAAAACAACAAATAATAAAAATCAAAAAATAATAAAGTATGAGACGTACTCGCGCTAATTAGTTCGAACTGAATGACAAAAAACGCATATTTTTGTCACTTGCGTTGATGTCTTTTGTTCGTGAATAGGTATCATTGTCATTATACTATGCAGTTGTGTGGAGAGGTGTGGTAGTACAGAACCCTCGGAGTGCTAGTCCGACTCGCACTCGCACTCGCATAGTTTTTTTTCTGTTTAAAAAAAACTTTAGACATAAAAATAAACCTTTATTACTCACTTTTTGACACATAAATAATATCGATACCTCAAATAATAATAGAGTAATCGCTATGTCACACTTTCTCTGAAAAAGGTATCCCCCCCTACCGGAGCGAGTAAAAAATATTTTTTTATCTTAAAACTGCTCGATTTTTAAGACGAGTTAATTTTTTTGCGTACTGACTATGAGTGTGTGATGAAAAGTTTTTAATCAAAAATAGACTATTTTATTCAGAAATTGTACTTTTTATTCGCAATAAGAAAAAAAAAATATTCTTACAATAAGCCCTTTCATATGATATGTCACACGATATAGTTTGCAAAACTTTTTTTTTACATCCTGTATCATCATCTTATCAGCCGAAAGACGTCCACTGCTGGACAAAGGCCTCCCTCAATGATTTTCGCGACGACCGGTCCTGCGCTGCCCTCATCCATATATATAAACACTAGCTGTTTCCCGCGGCTTCACCCGCGTGGACAACGTTTCTATGACTTGTCGAGGGAGCGGCTCGCGAGCGTGACAAAAAGTAGCCTATGTGTTAATCCAGGTCCTAATCTGTCTACCTACCAAATTTCAGCCAGATCCGTTCAGTAGTTTTTGCGTGAAGAAGTAACAAACATACACACTCACAAACTTTCGCCTTTATAATATTATAGTGTGAAACACCCTGTACTGTATACATACTAAAGATTCATGTTAAAACTTGGTGCGAAGTGACTTCGAATGCAAAATCATGTATTCGGCACGTGCACCCAGTACCAAGGAGTTAATCTTTTTGTTACCGGTGCCACCAACGCGTGCGTCGCCCGCCCGCGATGATGTTTCGCAATAAGAAGTGGCTATTATGTTACCTACTGGCTGAACGATAATTGAAACTTTTCTTGTGAAATTGTGTTTGGGCAACTTATGATGAGGTAAGTGACTAAAAAAATAAACAACATAATATAAAGTTTTGTAGCAAACTTACATACATGTTTTTTGAGAAAGTATGGGTTTCTTAGAGGAAGTTGTACAGTTCAATGAGTATGACATAAGAAACTGAACAACTTTCTCTTACAAATTTTAACAGGAGGCTGTTAAAATTTTCGGGAGCGGTCTTTTTACACTCTGTAACACGGCGCCACATCAAGCTATACAAAACCAGTATAAGCGGGCCTCGCATATGTTGAAACGCAAAGGCGTCGCGCACCGCGCGCGGCCAGCTTGTACTGGTTTTGTATAGCTTGATGTGTCGCTGTCCGTACAAGAAAAAAGAGAATGGATTAAATTTGAAAGAACTCGTGGTGTAAATATTTAATTATTTATTTTCCTTTTTACTTTTGTTTTATTCACAATTAATAAGCCCTTGGCATCATCTCACCTGATCGTAAGTATCGATGACTTTTTATTATTTTTGAGCGATGATATTTAATATGTAATTGTGTTTGCGAAAAAATCTTAAGTTGAGATTTTGATGCGGATCGATTGTCTTACACTAGTAGAGTATAAAAAAATAAAATAAAAAAGTAGGTGTACACGTAGTGTGTATGTCTCTGCGTGCATCCGGTGCTCTAGTTCTTAAACTACTGGAGGGATTTTGGTGAAATTTGGGTTACGGCGATATTATTTACAAATCTCCAGCTATTTTTTTAAAATTTTCCCTATCCTGTATGTTATATCTAACTTTATTCTTTGTTACTAAGTAAGTGTAATGTTTATTGTTGATTTGTGTATGCCCGACAACGACAAAACTTCGCCAGGAAGTATGCACAGCGTGGCTGTACAATTTATTGTTCTCTACTATCAGATAATCAAATCCTAAATGATTGGGTTCCATTAATTTGCTGAATGGATTGCGCTAATCAGCTTATGTTAGATAGCCCGCACGGGTCACCTACGGCCTACGGGTATCATTCGAATGTCCTACAGACAGGGCCCTAATTAGTTTGCTCTACTTGGACAACTGGAGCACTAAGTTTAAGCCTCGGAGTAATAGCAAAGGCAGCTACCACACCCCGGAGACACTGCATACAAATGGTCGTGAAATGACATTTCTAAAAACAAATGACGGAGCAAACAAAATCACGGCGAAATCCCATACGTTCGAGAACCTAACTGTAACCAATCATTACCAATCTGTATAAATATGGGTGACGAGGGGGTGAGGTCGCGATCTAGAGAGGGAGTGTCCATACTGTATGTTAGTAAGTACAAATATATACGAGTATACTTTGTCGCTACCTTCTGTCGTTGTTCGAATCCTGCCACGTATCAATGTGTTTTCGAATTTCGATTTCATATCCGACGCTCTTACTGGGAAGGAAAACATCGTAAGGAAACCTGCACACACCTGCGGAGAAACTCGAAGGTTGTGTGTGAAGTCGACCAACCCGCACTGGGCCGGCGTTGTCGACTAAGGCCCGATCGCCCTAATTCAGGGCAGGCTCGAGTCCCTCGGTAGGGACGTATATGAGCTGATATGATGATGATTGTATACTTTATCTACATTTATACGACGGCGGCTCAACTGGTAACGACTCGGTCCTCCTCACCAGAGGTACCGGGTTCAAATCCGGACGGCCAATGTACCAACGAGTTTTTCGAAACTTACGTACCTACATATTACTCACCGATTGCTTTAACGGTGAAGGAAAACATCGTGAGGAAACCTGCACACGCCTGTGAAGAAACTCGAAGGTTGTGTGTGAAGTCGAACGACCCGCACTGGGCCCGCGTGGTCGACCAAGGCCCGACCGCCCTAATTCAGGGTAGGCTCGAGCCCGGTGGGGACGTATATGAGCTGATATGATGATGATTATCTACATTTGTACGACATATCGACATTGACTAAACCAACCAACTTATTTGTTATTTAAAATGCCATAATGGGTTTACAAACACAAACACACACACAAACCAACATAGGTAGTTAAAATCTATTGTCATTTGCATCTCTCTCTGTTTAGTTGCCTTCTTGGCACATTCATCACAGGCTTCAATCAGGAAGGCCGCCAGTTCGAATCTCAAAAGGAACGGATGCTCTTTTGTAGCATAAGGTCGCTTGATTCTTATATGTATACTAGCTGTTTCCCGCGGCTTCACCCGCGTGGACCACGTTTCTATGACTTTTCGAGGGTGCGCAGTGCGCGAGCCGCAAGCGGCTCGCGAGCGTGGTAAAAAGTAGCCTGTGTCTTAATTCAGGTCCTAATCTGTCTACCTACCAAATTTCAGCCAAATCCGTTCAGTAGTTTTTGCGGGAAAGCGTAACAGACAGACAGAGTTACTTTCACATTTATAATATTAGTAGGGATGTCACCGTAAGATTATTAATTCCGTTAGATTACAATCTAACGGGATTTATTTCGCGAGATTGTAAACTGTCAAAAGATTGTGAACTGTAACATATATTGTTTATAAATGTGAAAGTTTGTATGTATGTATGTATGTTTGTTACTCTTTCACACTTTAACCACTGGACAGATCGGGATGCAACTTGACACACGTAAAGTTTAGGTCCTGGAATAGGACATAGGCTACTTTTTATCCCGGGAAAATCGAAAACAACGCGGGCGTAGCCGCGGGCGGACGACTATAGTTTATAATAAAATAGGTTTTTCCCGCGGCTTCGCTTGCGTAGGCATCGCTTTTATTATGACTGTCTTTGTACGTGGTGCGCGAGCGCGACCCGGCGACTTGCAAGCGTGCACAGGAGTTTAGTGCAGATCCCTCGGGAATTATATCAAGCTAGTGACATTATCTATGTCACTTCCCACCCCCTCAACTATTTCGACTGAGACTCATTGGTGACGACGAGCTAGTCAATGACAAGCTCTAAAACCTTGAGCATCGCCGCAAAGTCGCCTGTCTATCGGTATTCTATCGAATTCATTTCGGAGAGTGCGCGCAAGAACTTCACGACCTCATTCCCCCGGCTCTATTCCACCGTCGTACAACGAGACGCAAGGAGGGGTTGCACCCCTTCGTTGTTGATGTTCCACCTTTTCGCACGAATCGTTACGCTTCTTCATTTATTATGCGTACAGCGCAGGAGTGGAACTCCTTGCCTGCGTCAGTGTTTCCCGATTTCTTTAATTTGGGGATCTTCAAGGCAAGAGTGAATAGGCATTATTTGAGTTTGCGTGTGCCATCCTCGACTGCATCATCACTTACCATCAGGTGAGTTGCAGTCAAACGCACTCAAATTTAAAAAAAATAAATATATATTTCTATGCAAGAAATCACGCCAATCTCTTGGTCCGTTGCGACGCCGACGTGCTCGGGCTTGGAAATGAGTTTTCTTAGATCACTTAAGAACTATCTCGGGCTCAGGCTATGATTATTAGTAAGCCTATGTCATTTTCCACCCTCTCAATCATCTCTGTGCAAAAAATCCGAACAATCCTTTGCTCCGCTGCGATTTAAGGAAATCAAACAAAAAAGTACTTCTTATTCAGTTCCCTCAGGAACTGTAACAGACTAAGCTATATTCACAAGACAAAAAGTAGCCTATGTCCTTCCCTACAATACAGGCTACCTCCATGCCAAATTTCAAGATTGGTTGAGGTGGATAAGCGTGGAGAGGTAGCAAACAAACACGTTTTCACATATATAATACTAGCTGTTTCCCGTGGCTTCACCCGCGTGGACAACGTTTCTATAAACGTTTCTAGGTCCTAATCTGTCTACCTACCAAATTTCAGCCAGATCCGTTAAGTACTTTTTGCGAAAAGAAGTAACAAACATACACACTCACAACTTTTGCTTTTATAATATTAGTGTGATGTGATTAAAAAGGAGAGTAGAATAAAGATAAGATAAAATATTAAAATACCCCATTTCACATGTTCTCAGACAGCCAATTAGCCATAAACATGTGCTCAATAATTTTCCGTTGTCGCAGATAAATCACTGGGTTCGTTCTCATCTCTCAGAGACGGTGGTCTAAGACCATTTCTCGTTCAGTAATTACCGCCACAGGCATACGCGGGTAATCTCACGGGTAGTGTTCATGCGTAGTTGCGGCACAGGTAGGCTGACACACGATACCTGGTTTTAAACTTGCCACCCGAGCGAACAGGACTGGTGATGCTACTGGACGAACTAAAATACAAGATTTAGTCCTTGATACTTGAGTATCGAGATGCGGTCGTAGGTGCGTCTTGCGTGGTGGCTTCGATTACGCAGGTTAACTGATCCGAGGCATGGTTTTTACCTGGTTGGGTTTGACTGTTAGTTGGCATTTTTCTCGACCGTTTCCGTGCTTCGTAAGGCACGTTAAGCCGCTGGTGCCGGTTCGCCACTAGCCCTACAATCTCCACCAACCCGAACTTGGCCCCTGTATGTGTATACTAGCTTTTACGGCGTAACCTACTCGAGTTTGAGAAAAGTTCCTGCCGGCGTCTGTATTCCCCGGTTCATATAATTTAGGAATCTTTAAGACGGGATTGAATAGGCACTATATGAGCTTGCGTGTTACATCTTCGACTGCATCGGCACTTACCATCAGGTGAGTTGCAGCCAAACGCACTCAAATTTTTAATAAAAAATAATATATATTTTTTTAATCAACTGCTCTTTTCAAGGGATAGAATCAGATAAAAAATTGGCCAGGTATGTGTTAAGCACAAAGTAAGGTTGTGTAGTTTAAAAAAAGTGTATTTAAAAAAAAAGTTTGTTTTGCAGTTGGGATAGGAAAAAATGTTGGAAAAATCTATGAACTTTTTACAAAACCAACAGCACACCTTAAGTTGGTCGACTATTACTCCTAAATAGGGTCGCCAGGTGGTCCATATAAAAAAACCGAACATTTGCTATCAAAAGGAGATAACCTTTGATTTTCTTTGGTACAATTTGTTGAAAAACCAACCCTTTGCCCTTTGAGTTGCCAGATCAAAATGAGAAAATTACCGAAAATTACCCCACGAAGGGAATTGCTGAGGGTTAACATAATAAAACACTTCGTCATATCAGCTCATATACGTCCCCATCAAGGGGCTCGAATCTATCCAAAAAACACCACTAAAAAAATTAGTAAACGAATCATTCAACGATACTCCACACGATAACGTAAATAAAAAAATAACCTCACTTTACATGTAGGGGAGGCAACCTACAATATTTTTTAAAATATATTTTATTGTATAACTCTATAGGACTCACAGATTTGTACAACCTTACCAAATTTCCAATTCACAGCTGTATTACAGTCTGTGCGAAACGGCTGTGACATACCGATCGACAGACAGATAGACGGACAGACATGGCGAAACTACTTACAGGGTTCCTGGTTTGACCACGGAACCCTAAAACATATTTCACATACTAATGTACATTAATAAAAATGTATTGTGCACCATATTATGTGTACAATTGTTGTATTATGGCTTACCATTTATTTCTATTTCTCAAAATAGAATGATTTATGTATTTTCAATGGCCCTTTATATGCCAGTCAAGTGTGCGCAAAATTGATTTTACCGCACACGTGCTTTTACTTTAGCATTTTTTTTTAATTTCTAGATCGGAGGAACAAGACATTTTTAACAAATAAAAAATATAATAAACAAAGATACAGAATCTTCTTTAAAACTTTTGATAGGAGAATTTAAAAAAAGAGATTATAGGTTGTTCCTCCGTGAGGTTAGTACATAACGCTAGCTGATTTTATTCTCTTTGGGTTATATCTTTTCAAATGAGGTTTAAATGCTTATCCCAAGCCTTACAGGCGTACGTGTGCTAGTTAAAATATGGCGCAATTTTTGTAAAACTGAATTGAGATGTTTTAGTTGTGAAAATGGCCTCATAAGAAGGCTCAAGGTCACCCAAAGGGCAATGGAGCGTGCTATGCCGAGCATAGTTATATGCTATGCCGAGATACAGTTTCTCTGCATGATCGAAACAGAAAAGAGGAGATCCGTAGGAGAACCAAAGTAACCGACATAGCTCTCAGAATTGCTAAACTTAAGTGGCAGTGGGCGGGGCACATAGCTCGTAAAACAGATGGCCGTTGGGGTAGTAAAGTTCTCGAGTGGCGACCGCGCACCGGAAAACGTAGCGTAGGCAGACCTCCCACTTGGTGGACCGATGACCTGGTGAAGGTCGCGGGAAGCCGCTGGATGCGGGCAGCGCAGAACCGGTCGTCATGCAATGGAAATCCTTGGGGGGGGAGGCCTATGTCCAGCAGTGGACGTCTTTTGGCTGATATGATGATGAAGATGAGCTGTGAAAATAAATAATATTATGAATAGTTAATATATGTGTAATAAAAAAATACTTATATGTAGTATAAGAAAAAACATTACTCCCCGGACATTTGAAATGAGGCACTACTTAGTCACGTAAAATGAACTTTGGTTGCCGAAACCTTGATAGGTACGTAACATTATATTACATTGTATGTAAACATAAACATGTATTGTATGTATCACGGTCGTTTTTTATGTTACCTGTTTTCTCACAACTATATTGAAAAACGTCGTATGATACATGGGTGTAAAAGGAAATAACTAACTCGTAACAATGGTAAACCCTCGCCTGCGGCTCAGGCTCACAAATGTCACTCGTTTGTTATTGACCTTTTTACCACCCTTGTATCATAAATAACTATTATGCATCAACGCTATCACAGTATTACAATATAGCGGCCTACGCTACTATGATTCTACGTAAAAAAGCGAGCAACACAGAAGTCTTTGACGTAACAGTCTCGTAGAAAAGGATTCAACGTGAGCGATTCTGGTTAAATGTTAGATTAAATAAAGTATACTTAAGTATGTATGAGCGATGGCTGATTCTCGCGATATACTCGCGACCGGTTGCTGTCCGTGTGAACTGGCCTACTCTCGTCAAAAGCACTCAATGATTTTAATGTATAACTTCTCGTGTCATATTGTTTTCATGTTCTAATGACATAATTTGTTTTAAGTATATCAATTTAATTATTGTATTTTGACCTTATTAACTAATGATTGTTTATTTTTCACAAATGACATGTCGTCATTTCAGCTCATATACGACCCCACAGAGGGGCTCGAGCCTGGGTATAAGGGAATTAGGGTGATCGGGCCTTAGTCGATCAGGCGGGCCCAGTGCGGGTTGGTGGACTTCACGCACAACCTTTCGAGTTTCTTCGGAAGCGTGTATAATTAAATGTAAATGACATGTATAATTATATAATTACTATTTTTGACTATAAGAAAGAGTGTAATTTGCACCTATTTTGAATAAACATCTTGAAATCTTGAAATGTACTTACATGTTCTAGATCTAACAACTAGAAACATATTCTCGATTGACAAATTGACTATGACAGTTTGAATATTAGCAGCTTGATTGTTTAGATAGGATAGGTAAACTTGGATCCCTTAATCTCCCTGTTAACATGACATTACGTCATAATGGTTTATCTAATTTGCAGCCAATAATATGCAAACGTGTTAGCTTAATCCAAAGCTCTCTAATCTTCGGTAAACACCAAGGATTAGGACTTTCGCACTAGTAAACACAGATTATTATAATATTGAAATGACGGTATTTAGTAGGGACATTAACGTACAGTGGTATGGTACATATGAATCCACATAAACAGTTTTTTAGAATTCATTTTTGAAGTAGTTAACAGTAAATTTAATATCTAGGAAAACATATTGGTATTATTGAGAATAGTTACGAGGGATTATATCGAATGGAAACACGATTTAATAAAGTTGGCTTGATAGAATAATTTCGCAAAGGTACCTCTTTTCGAGCCATTTTATTGTCTATTTTCGGTTTTATTCTTAAAATAAGTAATTTGATGATATGATTTATTTACTAAAATAAAGGTCATAGGTGACTGAAGGGAAAATATCGAATGGATTTTTATTTAAGATAAATATGATGAAAATAAAAACGAAAACATCGAAAAAGTACAAAAGTGTGGTTACTTTCTTCCCTCTTTACACGTAAAGAAAAAGACAAAGACAGATTAATGTAGGGAAAACCTCGAATTAATTTTTATTTCAGATAAATGTGATGAAAATAAAAACGAAAACATCGAAAAAGTACAAAAGTGTGGTTACTTTCTTCCCTCTTTACACGTAAAGAAAAAGACAAAGACAGATTAATGTAGGGAAGACCTCGAATTAATTTTTATTTAAGATAAATATGATGAAAATAAAAACGAAAACATCGAAAAAGTGCAAAAGTGTGGTTATTTTCTTCCCTCTTTACACGTAAAGAAAAAGACAGATTAATGTTAGTGACCTAACATGGTACGTGATGAATAGTGATGATATGTCTTTCAGATTAGCTAGTTGCAGGAAACGCAGGGGTTTCTTGTAAAATATATTTTAGTTTTCCATTTAATTTTAGGGTTCCTTACCAGGAAACAGAGCCCTATCAGTATGCCTGCGCTGTTCGATCGTCTGTCTGTCTGACCTTTATTAGGCTCTTATCTTTGGAACTGTATTATGTAGCTGGTTGAAATTTTTACAGAGTATTAGTTATTATTAGGGATTTCTTAACAAATAATAAAAAACAAACATGATTCTTGTACAGTATTCGATGAAGAAACCTCCATATACGGGTGACCCAGAAATGGAACAAAGGACTTAAGCTTAGGTCAAGATCCGCCAAATTAACACTATATGTTCCGCAAAATCTTATAGTTTTTGAGTTATACTAGATTAAAAAAAATCGCTTTTCGTCATTCTCCTTGCTGTCTTTTGTAAAAAAAGGTAACTATTATTAATACTTTTTAAGATTAAAACACTATGGAATAGTTACTCTGTCCGTAATTAATTATCATCAAACCTCCACAGAAAATAGCAATTGTATCAGATAATCGCTACCATTTTTTTCTGTCAATACATTTTTAAACAGTGATGGTGAATAAAAAATGTATCTAGAAATTTTGACAAACATATTCAAAAACTTCCTTGTTTTATGTCAATTTTAGAAATGTACAACACTTCCACATTTTCTTTTTAAACTACGAAATAATTGCTATTTATGTCGGAAGGGGCTGATTTTATAAAAAAATCAAGTTACGAGATTATGTCAAAATCCGCTACTTTGGGGGCCTGGTACAGAAAACCTAATACTAACGGGCGTTGCTCCATAACGCAACCGAATATTTGGTCAGTTTTTGCATAATTTGTCATACAACTAGTACTTTCATTTTATATCTTACTCAGCCATTTCTCTTATCGTTTTTTTTGGTCACGATAACTAGTTGTTCAGGCGCTATAAGTACAGAATGCAACCACTTTGCGCAGGCAGACCGACATATTTAACATCAGAGGGTTGCCAATTATCCTCTCAACCTAAGTTTATCCATTTCCATTATCGTTACCAGATTATTTTGTCATGATGAAAGCTTCAAAGGGACGCTGCTGCAAGAAGTGATAAATGTGAAAATTTTCTTTTTTACCCCGACGCAAACAAAGGAGTGTTATAAATTGAAGGTGTGTATCTGTCTGTGGCATCATACATAACTCCAAAACGGATGAACCGTTTTTGATTTCGTTTTTTTGTTTGTTTGTAAGTTCACCTGATTTAGAGTGTTCCAAGCTAGGATTCAAGAAAATCTACTCAGCCGTCCATGGAGATGGTCAAATGCTCGCCGGAACTGTAAGAAATAATGGGGTGAAGTGTAAAATAATGTACATACAGTCTTGGCTGCCAACCCGCACTGGGCCCGCGTGTTTGACTTTCGCCCCGATCGCCCTAATTCAGAGTAGGCTCGTGTCTCTCGGTGGGGAGTAGACATGTACTATATGAGCTGATATAATGACACTCTTGGCAGATTTTAGGTGCAAAAAAAAACTAAATGGCGGAAAACAAGTGAAGTTGCTCTGATTTGGCTGAAATTTAATCGGGGTTTTCTTAATTTTTCTAAAGGAATGTTCACCTTTAGCTTTGTTGTCTTTGGGAGTGCGGTGGGTTCTAACCCGAAGAAGATATTCAGTGTTCCTACCTGAAAGGCATTCTGTGCCCACTGTTTTTTCATTCTAAGTTTTCTTTATAATTTTGTCCGTATGTCTCACGCTCCAGGCCTACCTAACTACATATTAAAGTTATAGTGCCCCTACAAGTCTATGGCATCGTTACTCGGTCCCGACGACGTTAGCTTTTAATTACAAGCCTGCATTATTGAAAGTGGTCCGCTTCTTGTAGGGCGGAATTCAGGGAAATCTAATTTAACTTGACCCCCATTTACGTCCGTTGCTTCTAAATTGCTTCAAGCGGCCACGGCTAGCTGTAACCTGGTCTCGTCCCAGTACACGGTAAACACTTAATTTACCTAGACCGTGAAGGTTTATATTCTCATGCTAATGTTAGGTAGGCTCGCAAAGACTTCGTAGAAAAAAAATACTTATTTAATAAAAACTACGTATGAAAACATTTTCTGTGGTAACCTGTATGAAATTGATATAATTGGCAATATGTAAACTGAGGATCTATTCATTAAATCTGATTAACTTTTTCCAAGAAAACTATGAGATTGTATAAAAAAATACTACTCATAAAAACATTGCAAATTAGTTGATCATTTAGTATGGGAAGCTAAAAAATCTTGCTCGGATCGTTTAGGCACAGTCTAAACAATACGTACAGTCTACCAACGGAGGAGACGTCTAGACAGAGCAATGGTGCGAAGCCGAGGGACAAGACAGGGATGGTCGAGCCCCAAGTTTAATAGTAAAATCTCGGGACCCTTCACACATTCAGGCGGTGCAAGGAGCAGCTACCCAGTGATTAGTAGTGAGTCGGCTTTGACGCAAACATCAATTGAACCACCATATGGATTTTTACACTGTGGTATAGATAAAGATTTCAATTTCAAACGGTTTTACCGGTAAGTTTTAGAATTCTCCGCAAACAAAAGGAGTGGCTTACATTAGAGTTACGTGCAAGCAATTACAGGAACTATGTAGGTTTTAAGGGAGGTTATTGAGAACTCACGGCCTAAATTCAACCCTGTTCCTGAGTCGGCGGCTGCTCTTGATCATTACAACGGATGGCTAATTTATGGTGGTAACAATATGGAAAAGCGTCAGGTGAGATGTAATCCAAAGCACTCAAATTATTAATAAAAAAAAGTATGTTATTATGAATTATGACAATGTTACTCCTTATTAAGTTTCAGTTTCTTGTTCTATGGGGGGTGAAGTTATTCCTAGAGGTGTGATCAATTAACGTCTCGAATGGATGGATATACAATACATATTTAAGGATCTTCACATACACGTCTTAATTAATACATTACGCGGTACTGTGATGGCGCGGATGTTTCGGTAGAGTTACGGGGAACGACCGTGTTCGCATACACTACCGATGCTTGCATTACGCTTACACAACATTAACACCCTAAAGGGGGTTTTCCAGAATTCACGGCCTAAATGCGACCCTGTTTCCGAGTCGGCGGCTGCTCTTGAACGTCACAACGGATGGCTAATTTATGGTGGTAACAATATGGAATAGCGTAATTTTACTGAATATTATTATAGCTAGATATTAACAAATATACGAACCGGGGAAGCGAGATTCCTTATCTACCTTTAGGCATACATTCCTGCGTAATTGCTGGTTCGGCATAGTCTACTAATAGTATCACTCCAAGCTGTTTTATGAGGGTAAGAAGGCTAAACTACACTGTATCGGACGCGTTGATATCTACTTATTATTAAGGGAGTAGGATTTGATTAAAAATATATCTTTTGGATAGCCGATACCTTTTTTTTTGAAGTGTAAGCGCGTTGGGCATTTTTTGAGATGGAAAAAGCCATTGAAGTGGCGGCTCTGTTACTGTTACCGTAACCGACACTGTTATGGTAACCGACACCTTTAATGTCTCTGGGTACAAGGCCCAATTGTTGAAGTCTTAACTTCTGTTGGCACTCCCGGAGTGGCTTTTTATAAAAAAAACCATAATTGATCAGCCTTTGGCAACATATCACCTGATGGTAAGTGACGATGATGCCGAAGATGGAAGCGGGCTTTCCAAGGTTTCCCACCTGGCAAGATCTTCCCAAGATCTGCCTATTTTATCTTCAAGCCGGAACACATCTACGATGTTAACACTGATGTTGGCGGCAACACTTGCATAAGATGGTGGTAGCTAGCCCTACCACCAACTAAATCGAGACTTACAAAGTTGACCTCGCCTTGAATCGAACCCGCGACCTTCTGGTGTGAAGCGAATGGACTAATCACTACGCCACGGAGGCGGTTAACCTTCATGATGAAGAAATATTATGTGTGATTTGTCCCAGAATATAGAATATTGCTGGGTGATTGCGTATTCTTCCACATTTATCCTCACCACGTCCAGTTTGGCTAGCTAGTCAGTTTGCCCATAAGGAACAAGCGAGTCTCTATCCATCGGTGTGGTGCTCTAGGTTGGGTATCAAGCTCGACTGGTCCAGAGGCGTAGCTTCTCTGGCGTCCCGAGCGGGGATTGAACCGCCAGCAGCGAAAGCCGCGGTAGGTGAGCGTGCCTACAGCTCCGGGACCTACCTGGACAGTAGGTAGTGTTTCTCTTCCATGAGGCACTCGCCTTGCAGAGTACCGGGACAAGCGTCTTAGCGGCAAGAGCTACCGTAACTGGTCCATGTCTTCACCTTATGGTGTTGGCAGGAATAGCAGCCCTAACTGTTATGCCCAAGGGTCGGTCAGTGGGGATGCTATATCATAAACTTGGTAGTTTAAGCGTATCTGGTAGATATACGAGAGGAGAATGGTCCAGAGGCGTATAATAGAATCCAGCGCCCCGGCAAAAAAAAAAAAACCGCCCCTCTATGTGACAATAAAACGGTCAAGTGCGAGTCGGAGTTTTGAATGAATGAATGAATGAATAATATTTATTTGCTCGAATACATGGTATTAAATTGAGTGGGAATAAAGATACAACAATAAAGTATCACATGCTTTTGTCAAAGCATGCAAAAATTTACACAAAAGTTAAAATACTAATAATAATATAAAAAATGTCATATTAATATTTCGATGTCATCATATTATATCATGTTTGTTATTATTACATACCTTTAATTAAATTAAAATACATTTTGTCGTAAAATTAAGCATTATGGTCAAAAAATTCTTTAATTGAGTGGAAAAACCTTTTTCTAAGCCATTTATAAAGTTTGCTTTTAAAAAGTTTAGATGGAGAGTGTCTTATGTCACTTGGCAATCGGTTATATATCTTCATTGACATGTATAAACAGTTTTTTTCAAACACTGCACTGTTGCATGCTGGTATTAGTTGCGCGCTAAGGGTTCCGTACTGCCGCACGATAAACGTCACCTTACTGTAACCTGCATGTTCGTAGTGGTTCGTCACCCTTATTACCGCTATTCCGACTTGCACTTGGCTAGCTTTATTATTTTTCGGTGAACCAAAAGCATACCTTAAAAAAAGAAAACAAAAATGATACATCATATCAGCTCATATACGTCCCCACCGAGGGGCTTGAGCCTTTTAAAGTAATCGGTGAGTATACGTACGTAAGTTTCGATAAACTCATTGGTACATTGGCCGTCCGGATTTGAACCCGGCAACTCTGGTTAGGAGGACTGAGTCGTTACCGATGGTTGAGCCACCGAAAAAAAATATCACATGATTAAAATTTATAATTGAAAAAAATTATTTCATACCTATAATCGCTTGTTATTAGCACAATACTTATTGTTTTACTTAAACGCATTGATGTTTATACGCTCAAACAAAATCTATAAGAAATTATCGAATACCTTATTCAAATTTTGCTCTATGTTTTTCTATGGCGACTGGCGAAAGAACAACCTTAAAACAGCCCTCACCTCAATTGTATACGCGACACACGGTAGTGTGTCATGAAAAAATCGTACAATATACTGTTACCTTTATACGTCCCCACTGCTGGGGGGCACGGGTCTCTTCCATACTGTGGAAGGTTAGGTCATACTCCATACACGGGGGACAAGTCCGGGTTGGTGGGGGTAGCAGATCTAGTGGAGAACCCCACTTTCAGAAGTTTTTCAAGCCGCCTATAAGGCATTTGACGGCCATCTAGTGATATCCACCGGCATCAACGGATTAACGTGCCTTGCGTAGCACGGAAGCGGTCGAGAAAAATGCCACTACAATAACAGTCTCCCGCCGCCGTGGCGAAATGGTTTGGATGGAATGGATTCGATTCCCGGTGGGGTCAACTTGTAAGACTCGTTTTGGTTGGTGATAGGGCATTTTCTAAGCCCGTCTGGCTAGCTACCACCATCTTATCTAAGTCTTGCCGCCAAACATCAGTGTTAACAACATTGATGTATTCCGGCTTGAAGATAAGATAGCCGGTTCTCCATTGCGTTGGGGACTCTTGGTAAGCCCGCTTCCATCTTCGCATCATCGTCACTTACCATCAGGTGAGATGATGCCAAGGGCTTACCAATTGTGAATAAAATATTTTTTTTATGTTGTGATGCAATAAAGAATATTGTATTGTATTGTATTGTAAACCCCTTTGCATGAAATCATTCTTTAATATGTATAAACTATGTTGGTCACAAAGAGTATCAACCTTTTTCCAATAAAAATCTACTATCAACAATGATATCATCTCAGTCGCTCGCGCCCTTCTCATATAAAAAGAAAATTGTAGCCACGCGGTATGCGGTATAAATTCAAATGCTCAATACATTTCCTATCACCGCTACCCGCTCCAGCAAACACAATAAATCAATATATGAAAATGCCGGGAATCGGGAATCTTTGTTTTGAATGAATGCTCTTATCTTCCGACGACGCGATGTAGCTAATGGTAGTTTCACACTTGGCAATTACCGAAGGTTCCGGTTCCGGGCTTGTTAGTTAATGTTAAGTCGGGAAAAAGTTTCATCGTATTTTGTATTCAAATTCAAAAAACGCTTAACACGTTAAAAAACCGACTTCCATCGCAACAACTTAGTACATTTTTGCATTATTATTTTTGGTTTTTGTTAATTTTCTAACTAAGTATTACACTGATTTTGATATAATCTATATGGAACCACACGGAAAGCACTAGCTTTCAAATAAAAAAAGAATCATAAAAATCGGTTCACCCAGTTAAAAGTTCTGAGAAAACACACATAAAAAAACATACAGACGAATTGAGAACCTCCTCCTTTTTGGAAGTCGCTTGAAAAGGGCGACCAGAGCGAGCTGAATCTTGAACGTTAAAAATGCCAGACTGGAAACGCTTAAACCAAGTTTGTGCTACTGACCGATACTGCATTAGGTCCATAAACTTTTAATTTTATTCGCGGCCTGTATTGCATTTCTAGCTTTTTAGGGCTCCGAAGTCAACAAGGAACCTTTATAGTTTCGCCATGTCTGTCCGTCCGTCTGTCCGCGGCTCAGCTCAGAGACTACTTGTACTAGAAAGCTGTGATTTCGCATGGTTATACATATTTATTAATCACGCCGAAAAAGTTGTACTTACAATAGAATTTAAATTTTTTTTATGGTACCTCCCCTACATGTAAAGAGGGGGTGATACCACCAACCAAACCGAGTCTTACAAATTTAGATTACGCCGGGAATCGAACCCGCAACCTCCTGATGTGAAGCTAATTGACTTAACCATTTCGCCACGGAGGTGGTTAAAGTTTACCTACTTTAAGCCCGATAAAGCCAAAGAACATGCCTTAACTGGCGTAAGTTACTTGCAAAGTGTAAAAACACCATTAGGTACTGTATGATAGGGGTAATATTCCGATTCGGGGCGTTTTTTTCCGGATCGGAGGCAGGTGCGGGCGTCCGTAATTTATGGGCGACCCTCGGAAGTAGAATCCGGCGGCGGAGAAAACTGCGTTTAATTTTTTTCTACGGCGTTTAAATGTTGTAGAGTACCTATGCTAAAATTTATATAGACGTCACAGTATTACAATATAGCGACTTACAGTAGTGCAACGAATGTACTTACGCAGAGTAACGGAAGAGTACTTACGGGGCAGCGGGCGGCGGGGCACAGCCTGGCAATCTCCTCGAGTTTGCCAGGCTGGCTATAGGCTAGTAATGCTAGTACCTACGCCGTGGCGGCGCGGCATCGTGCGACATCAAAGGCGTTGCGCTACTGTAAGCCATATCGTAAGACGTGCAACTTAGACGAATCCCTCTGCCTTTTAGCGACTTTCCCTATTGGTACAGGGTGTTACAAAATTGGTTTAGGAGTATCGACTGGGGCTTCTACTAGTCATACGAAACTACTGTTCTCAAGAGACCCGTAGCACACCCCGGACCCTGCATACAACGGTCGTGAAATGACATTTCTAAACACAAATAACGGAGCAAACAAAATGACGGCGGTTCGAGAACCAAACTAGCACCAATGTGTATCAATCTGGGTGACTAGGGGGTGAGGTCGGAATCTAGAGAGCGGCAGGGAGTGTCCATACCGTATGGTAGTACTAATATGTATAATAGGTGAGTTTTAATTAGACCTTGATAACAAAAGATATGCATTTACTGTCATAGGAAACTATATGTTAAGTCAGAAAAAATATATTTTGGTTATCAAAGATATCAAATCGGCAAAAATGTATGAATCACCAATTTTTTTTTTCATATTTGACATTTAGTTTCTTTGGGAAAGTTGTTTGTAATCACCAGTACATTCATATCCTTTGTTATCAAGTACTAATTAAAAGTATCCCTATATACTTTGCCCATAGTATAATTGACTGTTTCATACAAATGCATCATTTACCAATTTCGTGAAGTTTTTTTGATGGAAATCCGTTTTTTGAAGTAATTACTATAGGTTTCTTGGGGAACGTTGTTCAGTAGGTGTGATAAGTAGAAGCCCTAGTAAAAGGATACTACACCAATTTTGTTACACTCTGTATATGAAATTTTCAACCGCCTCCGTGGAGTAATGGTCAGTCCACTCGCTTCACACCAGGAGGTCGCGGGTTCGATTCCTGGGGGGGGGGGGGGGGGGTAAACTTTGTAAGACTCGGTTCGGTTGGTGGTAGGTAGCTCGGCTGGCTAGCTACCACCATCTTATCTCAGTCTTGCGGCCAAACATCAGTGTTAACACTATTGATGTGTTCCGGCTTGAAGAAAAGATAGTCAATTGTGGATAGAAAATATATATATTCGAGTCCTATCTCCTGCGGCCCAATTCCAAAGATGATACTACGTAGGAAGACCCAATGTCCTAATATTAGAGCTTAATAATGAAGTCCCTAACGCCCAAAACAAAATTTGTAAATATCTTGGTGACTACAAATAATCTAGTTTTTATATTTTGAGGGTACTGTTATTTATTATATTGACTTAGGCTTGCCAGATAGATAAAAAAAACTCCAAAATATTTTGTTCTTTTAATAGTACTTTGGGCCACTACTTCAAAACTTTGGTACTTTTGACAGTCTTAGAAATCCCATACGAAATGAGAACTTAAAAATAAAAAAATACAAAAATCAACTTAGCATAGCTTCTTTTAACGGAATAACACTAAACACCATTATTTAAGTTATTATACTTTTTTAGGTACACATATGAACTTGAAAAAACCTTAAAGTACAAAAATAGTTAACTTAATGTTGCTTCTACTAGAATAAATTGCTTCAAATTGTTCCATGAATGACCATCATTTAGTATAAGTTATTATTTTGTTACTAGAAGGCTTCTAGTAACAAAATAATAACTTATACTAAATGATGGTCATTGAACAATTTGAAGCAATTTATTTTAAAAGTAAGACACGGAAACCAGAAACACATCGCAACATGTACACTTTACAGTGGAATTTTTGTCACAGTTAATCAACCGACAACGATGTTGTTTTTCAGTAACTTCTGGCAAATGACTTGACCCTTAGATTCTCTTTATCTTTGACGGGATTGGTATAGTAGCAGGCCGTCCACGTTTTCGTATCTTATCTTCCTAATCTTCTTTGAAATCGGAAAAGCACGTATCTTCCTCGTCTTCTTCGAAATCGGATTTTTCAAGTATTTATTTCTAATACTTGATTGTCTTTTACTGCTGTAAAAAAAATGAGTCAGCCCGTCGGCCTAGAACTAGATCAAACCACACTAGAACAAATATTATTCCTGTTCTCCTCACACAATCGCATAAATTCGTTCTAATAAGCAGGATAGCTGAAGCAATATGATATAACAATATAAGATGTATATGCCCAGTGTTCTCGTATAAGTAAAAAAAAATATTAGCAAAATATTAATATGACTGTTATTGACGATAGTTCGATAAAGTAACAGTGTTCATATAAGATTAATTCATTTATCTCGGTAACAAAACAAATCTGTGAAGCATAACACAAAGATTTCGAAGATATGAATAGATTAAACTAACCTCTCCTCGATGCGCATGCCATTACGACGACGTTTTCTGACAGAGTGTCAAAAACACCCCTTCCCCCGCTCATTGAAAGCAGTGATACCATAAATACGATATATCCATTGACTAACCGGAAGCTTCTACATGACGTGGCGCGTATTTCAAACATTTTAAATGGCCGTGAATATTAAGTTCTAGTATTAGCACCGTGGGTCTTGGTCCAAAGTGGCTATGATAATACTGGGCTTTTACGACATAGTAATTTTGTTCTAGTACAATCACTTCAAACCTCAGGAGGTTAAAACAACCTAGCTATTTTTGGTACAACAAAATTAATTGATTGTAGATTAAAATTAATCTAAACCACGTTTTTATGGGCCTTAAAATAACCAGACAGACAGACAAATTGAATATAATACAATGTGTTGTCATCGTGTACAAAATTTTGCATGATCGGATCGGAAGTATTTATAAAATCCGTTGTAAAACTCCACCTGGAACAACAGACAGACAGACAGACAAACAAGAAAGTGACTTAATAAAAACGTCTTAATACTAAGAAACCCGACTGCATATGTCGCGTAATTAAGACTAATCTATTGACACTTCGCACTCCAAAATCCATCAAGCCTTTTAGGCTACAGGCTCAGCCAAAGAAATAGACATACACACATACACCCGAAAAGCTTTAAAAAGAGTCTATATTCTGATGGTTCTTAAACGTACTATCACTCCTAATGGTCATAGAAGGGTGTTCAGTCAAACAAAGTTAAACGCTTTTACGTTGTATTGTCAACAATGTAAAGTCTATTTTTAATTTTTCTACTCCCATTTGGTAATTTGCTTAATTCATAACCTCAAATCATATCACAAAAGTATTATTTCCTACTAGTCGTTTTACAATGATCATTTCAAAACGATAACGAGACAACTGTACTACAATGAAACTTTTTAAATATTTTTATGACAAAATTTTAATGTATTTTGTGTAAGATGCCAAGGCCATTTGAGAAAGCGCGCGTACCTGCGCCATGGCTAAACATCGCGTGTGATTGTTGTGTATGGATGAATTATTGACGATTTTAAATTTTCTTTTATTTAGTTTATGGTCGTAGAAAAAGTATTCTATGCCACGCGTGCAGTCATGCACGCACTTAGCCATTGTAACACTCGTGCTGTCGATTGTGCCACGAAGCGAAGCACTCATGTTACAATGACTCTCATTACTTGGCAGTGGCATAAATAACAATTTTAATTATACTAAGTAGGTACTAGTTACATAATATTAGCGTATTTGGCGCTGGTTAGCTCAAGCGCGAACGGGACGCAACTGCCGGCTCTAAATGCAAAACGGGCGAACATCGCCTTGTTACAAAAGACGCTGACACAATGTGTCCCTACAAGAGGTTTGATGTAGCTTCCTTTTAACAGTAGATATAGATACTCTACCTAATCACAATCATAATAATATCACCATTTTCAAACTGCCTGGAGCGTAGCGTGTCCACTACGGGGCATACTCCGGTAAACGTGTCTCTTTCTGCTACCTCTGTCATTCCACGTCGATGTCGTGATCAGTTTAGCACAACTTCACTAATCGGGGGTGATGATCCGCGGGAGCCAAGTCCATACCTTAGGCTCGGTATTCACCGAGGTGGTCAGGAGCGGAGTTGTGTCATTATTCCGTCGAAGCGGCGAGAAGATGTGCGAGTCTAATGTAACACGCATATTTCCGTTTCTCTTCGCTCTGGTGGACACAGAGGCGGACTAGCAGTCTTGGCGCCCTAGGCCGTGTCGTACCAGGGACCCCCTTCTTGGCGCAGCAGTATTTTTTTGCTACGATTAGCCGCCCCCTACATCTGGTCGTTCCAGGCCCGAAGCTCGTCAACCATATGGGTAATGCGCCTCTGAGTTACACTTACTATACCGTAACAATACGATGAATCCAGGTTTATTCATTCACGTGAATAAATGGGAGCCGGGTCGTTCCTTTCCCTCTAATATGGTTGATGGGAGCGATGCTGACTCTCGCGTTATACTCGTGACCGGGTGCTGTCCATGTGAACTGGCCTACTCTTGTCAAAGGTATCAATAACATTCAATGATTTTTATGTACTACTTTTTGTGTAATATTGTTTTCATGTTCTAATGAAATAATCTGGTTTATTTCAAGGATTGTATTTTGACATTATTAACTAATGATTGTTTATTTCTTCATTTTTCCCAAATGAATTTATGTTATTATTATTTGATGACTATCAGAAAGAGTGTAATTTGCCCCTATTTTGAATAAATACCTTGAATCTTTCTTGTTTATTTATTTCTCTTTATTTTCCGACAGTCTGCTACTATTGTAACAACGCTCTGTTTACCCACGTTGCGTGTCAATGTCATTCTATCATTCAGTTGGCTAACGTTGGGAAACGCAACGTAATACTAAACATCTTACCCAATTTTCTTGTCCCATGTATATTTATTCAAACCTAAAGCTTTTATTTGTATTTGTTTTTGTTAAAAAATGTACTCGCAGTTCACAAATAACAAAATTCAAAAATAAAGTATTTCGAAGCCGAATTTTTCTCTCGCCATTTTCAAGATTCTAAATTTTCTATTCGACATTTCAAAATCACTGCAATTTTAAATAAAATCTTAAAAAACAAAAACTTGCAAATAGTCAAAAAATATCTTAAGATTTATTACATTAACCGCCTCCATAGCTCAGAGGCAAAGTTCACTGGTTTTACTCAGGACGTCGCGGGTTCGATTCCCGGCGGGGTCAATTGTAAGACTCGGTTTGGTTGGTGGTAGGGCATTTTATAAGCCCGCCTGGCTAGCCACCACCATCTTAACTAAGTCTTGCCGCCAAATATCAATGTTGATATCATTGGTGTGTTCCGGCATGAAGATAAGATAGCCAGTTTTTTTTTTTTTTTTTTATTAAAAATTTGTGTGCGTTTGGCTGCACCTCACCTGATGGTAAGTGCTGATGCAGCCGAGGATGTAACACGCAAGCTCAAATAGTGCCTATTCACTCTCGTCTTGAAGATTCCTAAATTATACGAATCGGGGAATACAGATGCCGGAAGGGAATTCCACTCCTTGGCCGTTCGCATGATGAAGGAAGAAGCAAAACGCTTCGTGCGAAAAGGTGGAACATTGACGACAAAGGGGTGGAACCGCTCTCCGCGCCTGGTCGTCCGATGATGAAATGGAGAGGGGGGAATGAGGTCGTGAAGTTCCAGGGCACACTCTCCGAAATGAATCCTGTAGAACACTGATAGACAGGCGAATGCGTTGGGGAATCTTGGTAAGCTCGCTTCCATCTTCGGCAACATCGTCACTTACCACCTGGTGAGATGTTGTCAAGGGTTTACCGAACAGTATCAGTAGTGTTGATTGGAGGTTCATTATATCCTTGTCAAATGACAAGGAAAATGTAAAAATACAAAATCCATACATATTCAATCATTTTCTATCGTAAATCAAGTACGTTTATTATAATTTTAAATACGCTGTTAATAATTGTTGAAATATTACCGTAAATAAATCTTTTTTATCCATTACTTTGTCCAGCAGTGGACGTTTTTCGGCTGATATGATGATGATGATCCATTACTTTATAATACTCGTAGGTATCCTCTAGAGTACATGCATTTTTTGAGATGAGCTTATTTACACTTCTATATTAATTTACAATAGCTTCAACTAAAGACATTAGATTTAATGATTTTTTTTAACTCTGTTGCTACATCCATCACATAAGATAAACATTTTTTAATAAGATTTTTTTTTATCTAATCTTATCTTCACCTTTTTTATCTTAAATGATTTTATTCTTTTGAATAAAAAAACGATTTTTCCGAGATAGGTTCCTTATGTGTTTTGACCGAGGGAGCTCACCCAACCTCCTTCCATACGGACGACTTCGCGGGCACCAGCTGTAATGAGTAATAACAGTTATTAGAATATCCGCAAACTAAATGTAAACAAATAGCTTCCTACTATTTTTCCACGTGGGACGATCAATAACAAACTATGTTGCCCAATTTATTAATAAAGGAGTGTGGCCAATTTGGCACGAGACCGGGCCCGAGACTCGAGAGTCGTACTCTGTCGAGAATCGCAATTTGCTGGTTGCAGATCCTTATTCTGAAAGCAAACCAATTAGACAAGATAAAAGGGTAACCAGCTCTCGACGCGGTGAACAGAAAATCCCAGAAGAGTTGGAAATGTTCTGTATTGCTGAACTAACGATGCGAAATCCAACAGATATTTTTGACTGATTTAAAAAAAGAAGGTTATCAATTCTACCCGTAAGTATGAAATATTGGTGGAATTGTAAAATATTCGTCTATTTTAGTCTGTGTGGACTTCTAAATAGGTGTGCCAAATTTCACCTAAGTTGGAAAGTTAAACCGAAAAAATATTCCCAAACATTTCATTGTTGTAACAAAATCCCACTAAAAGTTGCGCGCTCCACGTCCTCGAGCCTTAGCTCTTAAGAGGATTGTGAAGCTAAGGCGTTTCATACAAACGGCGATAACAATTTTCACCTCTTAAATGTTAACTGATTTGGACCAATTTTTGATAGGTTGTCAGTAAGAACAAAAGCTAGGCTTATACGTTTTTGTTTTTTCGATAAAGTTAATAAGTTTAACTTTATTGTCGTTCATGTGTTTTCATATAAAACTAATTTCGTCCATTTTTTTCATTTTAAAATCAGTAATTTACAAAACGAAACGTATAAGCGTAGCATTTGTTCTGACTAGGTTATCCAAATCGGTTCACATTTAAGAGGTGAAAAACGTTATCGCCGTTTCGTTTGTATGAAAAGTTGAATTTTCGCCGTGGGTTCACAGTCCTCTTAAGCTGTCTGAAATGTCTGACTACGTCGACTTTTTTGACCTACATAAATAATAATTGATGATTCTAGCTTAATGCCTTGGAAAGTCTGATGAATATCAAGGTAACTGACTAGCTCACAGAATCGCTTAGGTGGCAGTGGCCGGGGCAAATAGCTCGTAGAACAGATTGCAGTTGGGGTGGTAAAGTTCTCGAGTGGCGAACGCGCACTGGAAGATGTAGCGTAGGAAGGCCCCCCACTCTGAGGGCTGAAGACCTAGTGTGAAGGTCGCGGGAAGCCACTCGATGCTGGCAGCGCATGACCGGTCGTTGTGGAAATCCTTTACGAGGCCTTAGCCAGCAATGGACGTCTTTCGGCGGATATGATGATTGAGGTTTGAGGTTTTTTCCTTGAGCATTGATGGACGTACAATTTTCCTCACAATTCAAGGAATTTCGCCTGCCAACCTAGATCGGGAGGCAAATTTGTATTTGTTATTCAGTATGCACTATTCATTGAGCGATGGACGGACGGTGTCCAATCGACTCGCTAGGATTGATGATTATTGGTCCACGGAAAACGGTTCGCTGCTTCAGCTAATGTTAATTGGATTTTGCTGTCCAACTTAATATGGATTTGTGAAAGTAGATAAGTACGTACAGGACTTTTGGCTAGCTCGGTTTCCGTTACTCGCACATTTAAGTATATGAAATGGTCTCAGTTAAATGAATGTGCTTTAAGAATTTGAGGACAGAATTTGGAATCTAGACAATCTAAGTAGTTCTTGATTTCGCTTGCAATAAGAGGTTATAGAATTATGTCAGATTTCATGCAAACGTCAAAAAAAAATTCGTTTGCAAAAAAGACCAAAAAATGGAATCTTGCTTAAATTAATATCATCATCATCATATCAGTTGAAGGAAGTCCACTGCTGGACACAGGCCTCCCCCAAGGATCTCCACGACGACCGGCTCTGCGCTGCCCGCATCCAGCGGCTTCCCGCTACCTTCACCAGGTCATCGGTCCACCGCGTGGGTGGCCTGCCTACACTACGTTTCCCGGTGCGTGGTCGCCACTCGAGAACTGTACTGCCCCGACGGCCATCTGTTCTACGAGCAATGTATAATGTATGCAATTAATATAGAAAGAAAGAATATTTAATTAGCTAACTATAACAGGATTTAGTTTTTATAGGCTTTGTACAAAAATACTGAGAAAACCTCGGATATCGGCAAAGCGCCAAATGGACTCCCGTGCGGCCAAATAATTCTCGCCGCATGAGCACCGGCGGCGCGTTTGATATCCCCGTTTGAAGGAATATGGAATTGTCTAAGTTAAGGCGGTAATATTACAGATTTTCGTTATTTTGACGTCAATTACTCCTAAACGTAAAAAAACCCAAGGTTGAAAAAAATACCCTCACTGTTGATGATGTTCCTTAAAGTCAAAAGCTATTAGAAACACGATTGAGCAGTTTTGGCTCGACAGAAAAAAAATTCCCAAAGACAGTTCTACACCGTTACTTTCAATTCTAGTTATTACTAATATTTCGAAGTATAAATTTTAAAAAATATGCAACAGTAATTGTTATGATAATAAAAAGTGAGTAATGTCTTTTTTCAATTGAAACTAAAAACCACCGAAAAAGTGAAAAATTCTGGTTATTTTCTTTACTCTTTACGCGTAAAGAAAAATAAAGAGACAACTGTTCCAATCAATACTTCGTCTTAAATAAAATGTGCTTTAAGAATTTGGGGACAGAATTTGGAATCTAGACAATCTAAATACTTAGTTCTGGATTTGGTTTGCAAGAAGAGTTTACCAATTGTGCATAAAAAAAAGAGGTTAAAGGATTTGGACGGAAGTAATCTAAATTCGGACTTGATGTAGGAAGTAGTTTAAGAAGTTCAGTACAGTATCTACATAGGACTACCTACTACTAGGTATAATCGTACGTCTGTCAGATAAAAGTGGGTATACTATATATCAACCAAAAAAAAAGGAAAAGGTAAATAAAAGTACTATGGAATTGACATTTGAAACTGTCAAATCACTACTAAGATTGTTTACATTGTGCCTTTTTTAGTTGATATAAGGTAAAGGTACTAAGTTTATACTATAAACAAACTAATAATGTGAAAATAAGAAAAATAAATTGAACTCCCAACGCTGAATATACCTCCGTCAAACATTATTAAATTTGTATGGAAGAGGTACGTATTTTACGGTGTTCTTAGACATAGCACCGTTGAAATATTATAGACGATAGTAAGAGTTATCGATTGTGTGATACATAAATATAGCGCCAATTTGGAGAAAAAATATTTATTACTTTTTTTGTATGACAGGTTTTTAGTTATTCCTCAGATATTCCATATATAGAATATTTTAGGTGTAAATAAGTGTTGTCAATGCCAAAAATTTGAAAAAAAAATCTCAACGCTATTTTGGATCTTTTTGTATGGGAGGTACACACACACACACTCACATTTTTTCAAGAATTCTTAAAAAATATAAAAGAGGTATCCATAAGAGCATTTTCACAAAATCTCGCAAACTGTTTTTCGATCGATCACACAACCTTCCACATAGCTCTTAGAACGGATCTTAGAACTCTTAGACAGTAATGTTCTCTGATGGCGACCGCGCACCGGAAAACGTACCGCAGGCAGGCCTCCCACTCGGTGGACCGATGACCTGGTGAAGGTCGCGGGAAGCCGCTGAATGCGGGTAGCGCAGAACCGGTCGTCGTAGAAATCCTTGAGGGACGCCTATGTCCAGCAGTGGTCGTCCTTCGGCTGATATGATGATGATGATGTTGATAACATAACCTCCCATTTGCTTCTTGGTCGCTAGAAGGTAATAAAACAACAGGACATGTAAGTACTCTTGAAGTCGCTAAAATCGCTTGCTAACTACTGCTTTCGTAAAATTGCTATAGTCATGTATACGCAGTCCTATTATAAAACAACTTAGTTTTCATTGAGATAAACATGATTTTTAGGGTTCCGTACCAGATAATGGGACCCTACTTCTAAACATACGTTGTCCGTTTATCTGTCTGACTTTTAAGAAGCTGTATCTTGTGAACCTTGATAGGTAGCCGGCTGTTCCCAGAATCACTAAAAATATCCGCCTCCGTGTCGTAATGGCACACTCTTGACACTTCATACAACGGGCCAGAAATGACATTTCATAAAAGGAATGACGGAACAAACAAAATGGCGGCGAAATACTATACGTTCGACTACCAAACTGTAACCAATCTGTATCAATCTGGGTGACGAGGGGGCGAGGGGGTGAGGTAGCAATCTAGAGAGCGGCAGGGAGTGTCCATACTGTATGTTAGTACTTTGATAATGGTTAGTCCATTCGCTTCACATCAGGAGGTCGCGGGTTCGATTCCCGGCGGAGTCTAACTTTGTATGACTCGGATTGGTTGGTGGAAGGGCATTTTCTAAGGCCGCCTGGCTCGCTATCATTATCTTATCTAAGTCTTGTTGCCAAGCATCAATGTTAACAGCATTAATGTATTCCGGCTTGTAGATAAGATAGCCAGTTCCCCATTGCACTGGGGAATCTTGAAAAGCCCGCTTCCATTTTCGACATCGTCATCGTCACTTATCATCAGGTGAGATGATGTCAAGGGCTTACCAATTGTAGATAATGAAAAAAAAACATAGGTGCAAAACTAAGAGGGTATAGGGATACACAAGAAATATTACGTCAGTTCTGAAAAATTCATTGGTACTTGGCCGTCTGGATTTGAACTCGGGCCTTCTGGTTAGGAGGACCGAGTCGTTACCGGTTGAGCCACCGACGCTTTTACACCTTTTAAACACATATAAATAAACCGTTTAAGTCCAAAATCGTCAGCAATCACGTTTCGAATTGGACAATCTGAATGGGTACAGATACGATACAAATAACAAACCAGTAGTCAGTTCAATCAACACGTGTAGAGTATTCAAACGTTAACTGTTCCCAACGATTGTCGGCCGAACGGTGTTTTGACAAACGGCCCAGCGGTGATTATAATCTTAGGTGGACCGGTGGGCTGTTATTACATTGGCTGACTTGCCAGAATCGGAATCTATGGAAGCACATACAGTTGAAATTTTACCGGTGAATCTTGGCCGTGATACAAATATTAGAGTAGAGTAACAAAATTATATCAGCTTATATACGCCTACCCTGAATTAGGGCGATCGGGCCTAGTCGACTTAGACGACAGTGCGAGTTGGTCGACTTCACACACAACCTGCGAGCACAGTATATATATTAGTACCTGCGAGTTTCTCCGCAGGCGTGTGGAGGTTTCCTCACGATGTTTTCCTCCACCGTAAGAGCGTCGGATAAACGTACATATGAAATCTAAATTTGAAATCACATTGGTACGTGGCAGGATTCGAACCACGACCTCCCGGAGAGGAGGCGGCGGTCCGAGCCGTTACGCCACCGACACCTGTAGAGTAACATACCGGGTTATAAAAAAAATGTCTGACAATTTTTACCCATAGTCAATTCGCAAAAAAATTTTTGGACTTCGTCAGCTGATTATCCAATTTTGTATAGGAAGTCTAGTTTTTTTTTTGCAAATTGGCTGTGGGTTTCTTGGGAAAAGTGGTTTCATGAGTAGAAGCCACAGTTAAAATTTTGTCAGATATTTTTTAATCACCCGGTATGTATGGCAACTTAGCGTGTGTTTAAGAATAAGTTTGAATCCATGGTAAGTGACGATGATGCCGAAGATGGAAGCGGGGTTTTCCAAGATTCCCCAACGCAATTGAAAACTGGCTATCTTATCTTCAAGCCGGAACACAACAATGCAGTTAACACTGATGTTTGGTGGTAGCTAGCCAGGCGGGCTTAGAAAATGCCCTACCACTAACCAAACCGAGTCTTACAAGTTGACCCCACCGGGAATCGAACCAGCGACCTCCTGGTGTGAAGTGAATGGACTAACCATTACGCCAAGGAAGCGGTTAAAATAATGAGCACCTCATCTTATCAGCCGAAAGACATTATCACTTCGGAACAAAGGCCTTCTCCAAAGGATTTCTACGACGGGTCCTGCGCTGCCCGCATCCCAGCGGCTCCCCGCGACCTTCACCAAGTCGTCGGTCCACCGAGTGGGAGGCCTACCTACGCTACGTCTTCCGGTGCGCGGTCACCATTCGAGAACTTTAACGTTCCACTAAAGTTTAGCGATTCTGTGAGCTATGTCAGTTACCGTATCCTTGGCTCTCCTAATACGGATCTCCTCATTACTGATTCGATCGCGCATAGAATCTCCGAGCGTATAGTCTGTTCTATGAGTTCTTATGGTGACATTGTAAATCTTAATAATAAGAAAGTGAGAATTTTATTATTGAATTTTATTTGTTTTAAATCTTTAGAAGACCACGGTGAAAACTATTAAGTACTAGCTTTTGGTTGCGGCTTCGCTTGCGTAGACATAAATGACTGTCTTTGAGAGTGAGTGCTATGTAGGAGTTTACTCCCGACTATATCTCGGGGACTATATCGAGCGATTCTGATCAACAGTCTATGTCATTTCCCACTCTCTCAACTATCTCAACTCAGTAGAAAAAAAATCACTAAAACCCGTTGCTACGTTGCGATGTTAAAAATCAACCAAAAAACATTTTTTTTACTTCCCTTTAGGAAATATATCGGACTATGCTATTTTTAGGAGATTAAAAGTAGCCTATGTAGTAGCCCTCGGGATATGTTTCAGGCTATGCTAATCTATGCCATTTCCCACCACCTCAACCATCTCTAAGCAAAAAATCACAACAAACCGTTGCTTCATTGCGATGTTAAAAAATTCAACCAAGAAAACTCTTTTTTCTAGTTCTCTCAGGAATTGCACTCGACTATACAATTTTCAAGGGATAAAAAGTAGCCTATGTATTTCCCCGTAACACAGGCTACCTCCATGCCGAATTTCCTCAAGATTGGTTGAGGTGTTAAAGAGTGAAAGGTAACAAACAAATACACATTTTCACATTTATTATATTACTAGCCGTCCGCCCGCGGCTACGCCCGCGTTGTTTTCGAATAAGACGTTTTCCCGGGGTAAAAAGTAGCCTACATCTTATTCCAGGAACTAACCTATATGTGTGCCAAGTTTCACCCCGATCCGTTAGTGGTTGAAGCGTGAAAGAGTAACAAACATCCATACATACATCCATCACATCAGCTCATATACGTCCCCACCGTGAATTGGAGCGATCGGGCCTTACCTTAGTCGACCACGCGGGCCCAGTGCGGGTTGGTCGACTTCACACACAACCTTCGAGTTTCTTCGCAGGCATATGCAGGTTTCCTCACGATGTTTTCCTTCACCTCGTATAAGAGCCTCGGATAAACGTACGAAATCGAAATTCGAAAACACTTTGGTACGTGGCAGGATCGAACCACGACCTCCCGGACAGGAGGTAGCGGCCCTTTCCATTACGCCACCGACGCTGTACATACATCACATCATACATGTGACATACATCCATGCATACAAACTTTCACATTTATAATATTAGTAGGAGGAAGTAAGGATATAACATAACTTCCGTTTATACCAACCTATAACCAAATAAATATATATTAGTACTATCATACAGTATGGACACTCCCTGCCGCTCTCTAGATTCCGACCTCACCCCCTCGTCAACCAGATGGATGCAGATTGGTTCTCGAACGCAAAGGATTCCGCCGTGATTTTGTTTGCTTCGTCATTTGTTTTTTAGAAATGTCATTTCACGTTCGTTGTATGCAGTGTCCGGGATGTGCTAGTTAATGTTGGTTATAGAAAGTGATGTCAGAATGTTATTTATGGCGCTTGCTAGAAAGTAGCTTGATATGGTGAGAATAGGTTAGGCCAACTCGTGGCAACCTCAAGAAACAGCCACGGAGTAACTACAGTAGAAATAGAAACAAACAAAATCGAAAACCCTTAAAACATTAACGTACAAGCTTTTATTTGAAAAGAGTTTTTTTGCTCGAAAATTCAAAATGCTCAGTGTGCCCAATGTGAATATCATATAATATCATCATCATCATCATCATATCAGCCGAAGGACGTCCACTGCTGGACATAGACCTCCCCCAAGGATCTCCACGACGACCGGTTCTGAGCTGCCCGCATCCAGCGGCTTCCAGCGACCTTCACCAGGTCATCGGTCCACCGAGTGGGAGGCCTGCCTACACTACGCTTTCCGGTTAGTGGTCGCCACTCGAGAACTTTACTGCCCCAACGGCAATCTGTGCTACGAGCAATGTGCCCCGCCCACTGCTACTTAAGTTTAGCAATTCTGAGAGCTATATGTCGGTTACTTTGGTTCTCCTACGGATCTCCTTGTTTCTGATTCGATCACGCAGAGAAATTCCGAGCATAGCACGCTCCAATGCCCTTTGGGTGACCTTAAGTCTATGAGGCGACCATAGTAAGCGACCATGTCTCAGTTCTGTATGTCATCACTGGCAACATACACTGGTCGAAGACCTTGCTCTTGAGACACTGCGTTATCTGGGACGTAAAGATATTGCGAAGCTTCCCGAACGCTGCCCAGCCGAGTTGGATTCGACGATTGATCTCTTTCTCGAAGTTGAACCTACCTAACTGGACTGTTTGTCCCAGGTATACATATTCGGTAACAACTTCGAGTGTAGAGCCTCCAAACTTCAGAGGAGTAGGTATGACACGGAAGTTTGACATAGTTTTCGTCTTGTCCATGTTCATATACGTTTCCATAAATTGTACAGTCACGCAAGTAACTATTTAGTAATCTGTGGTCACGCTGTGGATACTTTCTCGCAAAGCCTTCATTGTCTGTCGTAGTCGGGTAAACAAATCTACAGTAAATATTACACTTTTTTTTAAATTAAAAATTTGAGTGCGTTTGACTATATCTCACCTGATTGCTTAGTAGTAAAGAATAAAACTAGGTATATCCAGAGATATGCTATATATAAGGGGAGGTAGATAGGTTACATGCATCCTAAAAGTGAAGCAAAAAAAAGATGCCAATTGGCATCTCTTTTCATAGTAGCATTCGGTATGTAACTATTATAATGTGTGTGTAAATGGATTCGATTTTCAAATGTGGTTTGTTAGTGCATAACCCATCTATGGTAACAAATATCTGGGTAGTATATCAGACTTGATGAAAAATTTACGAATAATTTGGGTTCCTGGAACAATAAAGTACCCAGTTCAAGAAGCCTTATTTCTAGTCCTAGTTTTTTTTAATTCACAATTGGTATGCCCTTAGCATCATCTCATCTGATTGTAAGTGACGATGATGCCAAAGATGGAAGCGGGCTTACCAAGATTCTCCAACGCAATGGAGAACTGTTATTTACAAAGTTTTATTAAAATCATTTGAGCCATTTTTGAGAAAAAGTAACAATAAACGTGAATTTGTATGGGAGGTACCTTATTCCGAGTTTTCTTAGAACAACGTAATACCGCGTACTGTAGGCCATATACAGTTATAATAACATACCGAGTTTTATAAAAGTCGTTAAAGCCAATGTGAGTAAAAAAATACTAAGTGATTTTTACTATGGTGGCAACCGTAAAAAATTAAGTTAGAAGAAATTTGAAAAAAATCGCTGATGTGAAAAATAATATTGCCGGAACCCAAATTTTACCCAAATCCATCCAGCACCGGACGGACGTACAGACACACACTCACACACACATATTTTTCTTTAGACTCTATTAGTGTAAGTCAATCGATCCCCATCAAAATCACAACTTCGATTTTTTAGCCATCACAAAATCTTCTTCACTCCGTCGTCGTTCGAAAGTAAAAAGGCGATCACAGTATTTCCTACGATTCTATTTAAAACAAAAGCCCGTTCTGGTATCTTGATTCCACCTCCAAAGTTTATTTTTATTTTTTTATGTTAAAAATTTGAGTGCGTTTGACTGCAACTCACCTGATGGTAAGTGATGATGCAGTCGAGGATGGTACACGCAAACTCAAATAATGTCATGAGATCAACTTCAAAATACATGAGGATCTGTTGTCACCGACAATACGGCTTCATACCAAATTTCAGCTAAATTGGACCTCTGGAAGTCGCTCTAAAATATCTTGCAAGATTTGACCTAAACGAACTAACACATAAACATTGCAAGTTAAATAAAAGCTTGTAAAAAGCATCAGAAATGTGTTTTGAAACATACATTATGGATGTATACAGGGTGTAACAAAATTGGTGTAGGACCCGTTAACTGGGGGTTCTACTCATCATATTGAACAACTTTCCCCAAGGAACCCATAGTCAAGTTCTGAAAAAAAAATAGACCCTCCATACGAAAAAACACTAAATTGGTCGATCAACTGATCGATTTGTATTGAGAGTTTTTTTTGCGGTTTCAGCAAAGTCATAGAACAAAAGTTGTTCAGTATGATGAGTGGAAGCCCCGGTTAACGGGACCTACACCACTTTTGTTTCATCCTGTATATGAGAAGCTTCTTATAAAACTGACAGAGAATTAGAACCTATCGCAAGGAGTTGTTTACTGCAAATGAGAACGAAACAGCCAGCGTCTAGAAAATATTAAGGATAACCTCAAGGAAGGATCAATCAGTAAGTAAATTGAACGTCGAGTTTTAAATTTAAACTTGTGAGGCATACCTAAATATTAAGTACTAGCTTCTGCCCGCGGCTTCGCTCGCGTGAACATCGTTTTTATGACTGTCTTTCAGGGTGAGTAGCGAGCGAGCAACGTGGACATGAGTGTTCCCCGGATCCCTCACGGGCTGTATCGGGCTATTCTGATTAGCAGTCTTTGTCACTTCCCACCCCCTAAAACATTTCTGTACAAAAATCACTTCAATTCGTTGCTTCGTTGCGACGCCGAAGTGCTCGAGCGTGGAAATGAGTTTTCCCCAGATACCTCTGTAATTATGTCAGGATATACTAATTAGTAAATTATGACATTTCCCACCTCCTCAACCATCTCTCTGCAAACAATCCCAACGATCCATTGTTCCGTGGCGATGTTAAAGAAATGAACCAAAACAAGATAATTTTTTCAGTTCCCTCAGGAATTGCATCGGACTACGCCACTTTCACGGGCCTTAACCATCTCTGTGTAAACACTCACAACGATCCATTGTTCCGTTGCGATGTTAAAGAAATAAACCAAAAAAGAGTATTTTTTCAGTTCCCTCAGGAATTGCATCGGACTACGCTATTTTGACGGGTTACAATGTAGCCTATGTCATTCCCAGTGACACGCTACCTGTATACCAAATTTCATCAAGGTAGTTTGAGGTGATGAAGCGTGAAAAGGTAACAAAGAAACACATTTATAACTTTGAAAGGATTTTAAAAGCTACAGTACGTACATAAGCTCATCTATTTTTGGGCACATATTTTTGGCCTCGATTATAAAATGTGGGTTTCAATTCTTTGTATTGGAAAACAAAATTTAGAGCCTTTGAATAATAGGGCGATAAATATAAAAGAAAGTCGTATTAGTTACACCATTTAGTGTAGTGTACTGTAGGGTCATGATAAGGTAGGGTAGGGTAGGGTAGTGTTGTGTAGTGTAAGGTGAAACGAAGTTTCCCGGGACAGCTAGTTGTTAATAAATTGTACGGCAGCCCGCACTAAATTTTTAGTCAATTGTTTTCCTTATTTTAATCATACAAAAGTTGAATTAAAAAAACTGTTATAATTTTGATGAATTCATATTGCTTGACCAAATACTTAGATGCTTATTAGTATTACATTAAAATTGAACAGCTCCACTACTTGTGAGTAAATTCCAATTTTCAGTTTAATTTGTAGAGGTACCATACAAACACGATTTTTTCCAGACCAATATAGGTAAACATAAGCAACTCCGACTTACAGTTTCACCAAAATAGTTACAGCCGTTTTTGAGAAAAATTAAGTTTTTGTTGTATGACAGCTACCCTTCAGTTTAACGGTACGAAGATACTTTTGATAATCCCCATAAACTTTAAATAATTTTAAACTCTTTTAAGTTCCAAGTTTGATCCCAATCTTACTAAAGATATCATAGCCTCCAAAGCTAAGCGTGACGGACGAACGCACGCACGGACGCACGCACGTACGCACGGACGCACGCATGGACGCACGCATGGACGCACGCACGGATGCACGCACGAACGCACGCACGGACGCACGCATGGACGGACGCACGGACGCACGCACGTACGCACGGACGCACGCATGGACGCACGCACGGATGCACGCACGGACGCACGCATGGACGGACGCACGAACGCACGCACGGACACACGTACGGAAGCACGCACGGACGCACGCACAAACGCAGGGAAGGAATTGAGATATTCGGTTTTTCGGTTTAAGTTAACGATATAGAACACATTTTCACAAAAATTGGAAAGCCATTTTTTGCGATACAATTCTTCTTCTAAAGAAGTTTTTTGAAACAAGCAAATCTTTTCATATCTTCATATTTACATTACATTTATGCCAGCGTTTTTACATATGATTGTACTTAGTTGTGTATTTGAGAAAAGTAAAATATATGAAAATCATTTGGTTATAAACAGGAAGGTTCCGAGGTGTGCCAAAGTAGGAGTCCACAGGAAACCTTCGTACGTCCGTACCGTACTACGGGGTCGACTAAGTAAAAAGTGCCTTTCCATGGCTTCAAAAAAGAGAGGGACACGCCACAGACGACGTTGATGAAGAAAGTCCAGAAGGACATGAAGGAATGTGGCCTACTAGTCGACGCTGCTAAACAGCGGAATAGATGGCGTCTCAAGATCACGAAAGTCGATCCCTTGTAATGGGGTAAGGCGAGGACAAAGAAGAAGAAACAAGATTATTTTATACTACCTTTGTCGCTTGTCTTTCGGTGATCTACAGGATTCATTTCGGAGAGTGTGCCCAGGAGCATCACGGCCTCATTTCCCCCCTCTTCATTTCATCATCGGACGACCAAGCGTGGAGAGCGATTCCACCCCTTTGTCGTTGATGTTCCACCTTTACGCACGAAGCGTTTTGCTTCTTCGTTCATTATGCGAACCGCCGAGGAGTGGAATTCCCTGCTGGCGTCTGTATTCCCCGATTCGTCATCACATCAGCTCATATACGTCCCCACCGAGTGGCTCGAGCCTACCCTGAATTAGGGCGATCAGGCCATAGTCGACCACGCGGGCCCAGTGCGGGTTGGTCGACTTCACACACAACCTTCGAGTATCTTCGCAGGCGTGTGCAGGTTTCCTCACGATGTTTTCCTTCACCGTTAAAGCAATCGGTAAGTATATGTACGTAAGTTTTTGAAAAACTCATTGGTACATTGGCCGTCCAGGTTTGAACCCGGTACCTCTGGTTAGAAGGACCGAGTCGTTACCGGTGGAGCCACCGACGCTTTTATAGCGATTCGTATAATTTAGGAATCTTCAAGACGAGAGTGAATAGGCACTATTTGAGCTTGCGTGTTACATGCACGGCTGCATCGGCACTTACCATAAGGTGAGGTGCCGCCAAACGCACTCAAATTTTTAATAATAAAGAAAAACTTCAATTATTTTAGAAACAAAAAAAAAAAATAGAGTTGTGTGTCTTTAGATTTTTTTCCATTTTTATTTTATCGTTTACTATGTTAATAGCGGTCAGAGTTCATTGGCGTGATCGAACACCCTATTTTAATCAATAGCCTTTTGATAGTCAATGCAAATAGGAGATTCGTCGACCGTAAAAATGGAGCTTCAAGACCTCATCTATAGCTCAGCGGGTTTAATATTAAATGGCACACAGTTTTCAGTACAAACATAACCGGAAGCTTTTAAAATTCAAATTTTACAATTTCATCATTTATCTGGTTATGTATGTAGTTACTATCATCATCATCATCATATCAGCCGGAAATCATTCACTGCTAGACAAACTATACTATATATGTTATGTATGTATTATGTGTATGTATTTTAGTTTATATAATTTATATTTACTTATATATTTACGTGTATTACGTAGTTTAAAAATGGATATTTATTTATGTTTTTTTTCTATGAATTTGTTTATTGCCCATTACTACCACACATTAATGATTTTTCTCATGTTTCCTTCACCTAAAGGTTGTCTGGAAGAGATCGCTTGTTAGCGATAAGACCGCCTATATGTACAACTTCCCTAATCATTGTATCTTTTTTTTTCTTATGTTGTGCAATAAAGTGTTTTCAATCAATCAATCAATAGGGATGACGAATGCTAGTCATCTGAGTTACTTTTTATCATCTGTCAAAAACGACATTTTGTTCTAAAAATTTTGAAATACCTAGGCGTGACGTCATAGTTTAGCAGCGCCATTTATGTACTCATTTTGTGATTTTGGTGAATTTAAAATCGAAGACTTGATGGAAAACAAAACGAGTAAGGTTTTCCGAAGTCTAAGTAGGAAGGCAATTTAGTAATCAAGCGTTCATAATTTATTTCTGATGCTGTCGTCACCCCTATTCCTAATGTTAGCTTTCTAATGAGGACTTTAGATGTGCAGATGAATATGAAATTCAAAAGTAGAGAAGAAATTTTTATCGATATTTTGTAATACAGGGTGTAACAAAATTGGTGTAGGAGCCGTTAACGGGGGGTTCTACTCATCAAACTATACAACTTTCCCCAAGGAACCCATGGAACCTCAATTGAACCCATGGAACCCATGGAACCTCAATTCTCAAAAAAAAAGTAACCACTCCGGAAGTGCCAACGGAAGTGAAAACTTTTTACAGTTTTATAACTTTTGACCCTTCGAGTGTTCCTGGTTACGGTAAAGGTAACTTAGTCGCTAGTTTAATGGTCTTTTCCCATCTCAAAAAATTCCCAACGCGCCTATAGTTTCACTTCAAAAATTTAGACCCTCCATACTAAAATGCACAAAATTGGTCGATCAATTGTATGAAGTGTTAATATATTTTATTGCGGTTGCAGCAAAGTCTTAGAACAAAAGTTGTTCAGTATGATGAGTAGAAGCCCCACTTAACGGGAACTACACCAGTTTTGTTACAACCTGTATTCTATATTATATAGCATACATATAACAGATGGCCGTTGGCCGCGCACCGGAAAACGTAGCGTAGCAAGGCCTCCCACGCGGTGGACCGACGACCTGGTGAAGATCGCGGCAAACCGGCGGGCAACGTAAGACCGGTCGTCGTGGAAACCCTTGGGGGAGGCCTTTGTCCAGCAGTGGACGTTTTTCAACTGATATGATGATGATGAACCCTACTAATCCCTACTATCCCTACTAATATAATATATAATTTAATATTTTAATATAATATTATAAATGCGAAAGTAACTCTGTCTGTCTGTTACGCTTTCCCGCAAAAACTACTGAACGGATTTGGCTGAAATTTGGTAGGTAGACAGATTAGGACCTGGATTAAAACATAGGCTTCTTTTTACCACGCTCGCGAGCCGCTTGCGGCTCGCGCACTGCGCACCCTCGAAAAGTCATAGAAACGTGGTCCACGCGGGTGAAGCCGCGGGAAACAGCTAGTATTATATAAATGCGGTATTAATATGGATATATTAACAAATCAGAAAGTTCAATATAACTGCTGTCATTTGTTGTTTTCACCTAACGGGGAGGGTAATGATTTTCGGGTGTATGTCTGTATGTTGGTATGATTCTTTGGTTGAGCCTGTATCCTAAACGGCTTTTGTAGAACGACGTCAAAGTATATATATAAGTACTAACATACAGTATGGACACTCCCTGCCGCTCCCTAGATTGCGACCTCACTCCTTCGTCACCCAGATTGATACAGTTTGGTTGTCAAACGTTAGGATTTCGCCGCCATTTTGTTTGTTCCGTCATTCCTTTTTTGAAATGTCATTTCTGGCCCGTTGTATGAAGTGTCCCCCTGTGGCGAGGTGTCTTTAGATTCGTCTTGATCCCGTGAGTGAAATGTATCTAAACATTTTTACCCGACTACCCAACAAGGAGCGGTTATGTTTTTATGCAGTCGGATTTTTATATTTCAATGAAATTAGTTAGATTATTGCTTTTGACTTTAGTTTATTTGTTTCTCAGTCGTATTTTGTTTAGTCGTAAATTAACAAATTTTCTAAAGACTGCTAATTTAATAACAATAGGTCAGGCTGGGCGACACTACGAAGGTTTAAATAAAAGCTATATTTTTAACCGACTTCAAAAAAGGAGGAGTTTGTAACGCGGTATCGCTGTTATATAATCTTCTTTCATCCGATCTTCTTTTCATTCCATCTATTCCTTTTTCACGCCGTATGACAATTTCATTAAAAAAAAACTCGATCATCAGCTCTCATTACAATAAATTTAATAAATTCATACTTCAATATCTTCCAAAAGAACCATTACGGGTAAGATTAATTTATGTTTTTATACGTTTGTTTGTTTGTAAACTCTTTATTGTACAAAATCTTAAAATAATGTTATAAAAAAAAACCTTAAGTACAAAGGCGGACTTATCCCTTAGAGGGATCTCTTCCAGTCAACCTCCACGTTTGTGATTTATATTTAAAATTTCAGTGTTTTAACGTTTTTTTTAATTTGTATGTTATTTTTAGGTCTTTTACTTTACTTTTACCACTAATAAAATTATCCGAGTACACGCGGCATTTTTAAGATCCTACGCCCTGCTATATAAGGTCTAACAAAATTAGCTGAAACTATTTTAACTGGTGCTTCTACCCATGAAACTGAACAACTTTCCCCATGAAACCCATAGTCAAATCACAAAAAAAAATTTGAAATTCCCATACTAAGTTGGGAGAGCCAAATTTATTTTTGCGACTTGACTATGGGTTTCATGGGTAGAAGCACCAGTTAAAATATTGTAACACCTTATATACCTACCTACCTGTCGTGTGACCAGGTTTCTCAATTCGACCGTATATTTTTTTTAACCGACTTCAAAAAAGGAGGAGGTTTCTTAATTCGATCGTATATATTTATGTGTGTTCGCGGGTAACGTCGTCTTTTAAGAACCGATTTTGATGATTCTTTTTTTGTTGGAAAGGAGATATCCCAAGGTTGGTACCATAATAAGGAAACCAGGATCTGATGATGGCATCCCAGAGAAATCGAGAGGAACCTTAGTTTACTGTTAGAAGTCGGTTTTTTTTGTTCAAAATTACCCCTTACAGTTACACCCTTAAAAAAATAAGAAAAAAACCAATGAAAAGGAAATACTGGAATTCGTTGCGTGGAAACCGTCTACCTCGTGTCTAAATGGTATATCTTATATATATTTGTAGAAAATCTACATCTAAAACGAATGCAGGTAAAGTGTGTATGTAGCTATAATACTTTTTTCGTCGGAGAAGCGAGTTCCGATACCGTTACTGCACACAATACAACTCGCAGTGCCACCGCAAAAACTGACGAGTCACCAACCTCGTTTGCAGGACTATTCTGGAAACCTCTGAACACATACTATTCCTATCACGTATCAAGATCTAACACGTTGACTCTAGAGCGTATTCACAAAATCGTTTCCCATACAAACGTAAAATTACTACTTCTTGAAAATGGATAAGTCGATTCTAATGAAACTTTTCACATATTAAAAAAAAACACAATTGATAAGCCCTTGACGTCATCTCAGGTAAGGAAGTTATGAAACTCTAGTTTGTGTATAGATTACATTTAAAAAAAAATGTTGTCGCTAAATAATAGTAATATAGGGTTTTCATAGTAATCTTAAAATTCGTTATTCTTTTCCAAAATAAAATATTTCGATAATGAAAAACTAGAAACTAGAAAAAACTTGAATTACTTGATTTTCTTATGTGTACAAAGTTAAATTAGAATCGGTTCATCCATTTCCAAGAAGTAGTAATTTTAAGTTTGTATGGGAAACTATGTTGTGACTTCGCTCTTAAGCAATACATTCTGGTGGCGACCATCAAGGACAATATTAAAGGGCATTAAACAAACTGCAGACCGGAGTGGGGCGTTCTAAAAACAATCTGCATATATTAATTAGGAATGGGATCAGGGATAGTATCGGACAGCGCCAACATCAAATTGTAAATATTAAAAAAACCGGCCAAGCGCGACTCGGGGTCACATAAACATGGTTCCGCACCAAAACTTTAACTAACAACAGAACAAGACCTCTCACTACATACTTTGCTCTAGTTTCCCCATTGCGTTGGGGAATCTTGGTAAGCCCGCTTTCATCTTCGGCAACATCGTCACTTACCACCAGGTGAGATGTTGTCAAGGGTTTACCAATTGTGAATAAAAAAAAAAAGCTAGGTAAATAGGGCTCTACTTGTTCTGGACTATAGAAATTTCATTTTTCCTGTAGCAACGGAAGGATTTTAGATTTTATCATAAATTTTCCTATGCATTTAACTTCGTTTACTGTGATTTTTTCAAGATTTTAGACAAAATCTTTTCAGAGATAAGAGGGGTACTAATATCCCCCCCCCTGGAATTATCAATTTTCACCTATTTTTTAAATAACTTCAAAACTATTTTTCTTAAAATTACTAAGGTGTTAAGCGAATAACAAGCGACTAACCATAAGGCCACGGAGGCGGTTAAACCTCCTGGTGTGAAGCGAAGTGCATGCATGTGACATAATGACATAAACGGCTATTATACCACTTTGAATTGACGACTTTATGGAATTTGTTTTGTAGCTCATTATTGAGCAGCATAAAGCAAGAAAACACTTCTCTAGCATATCGATTCTTGGGCTTTCAACCTTTTGTTTTAGGGTTTCGTACTAGGTAACAGGAATCTATTAAGCCAGAGTACTTTACTGATCGTTAAAATGATCAAAATTGCTTGAAATATTTTTTTTGTAAAAAAAAACTTTTTCCAAGTCAGGAAAAGGATAAAAAATTACATGCAATTATATAAAAAAAATCAGGGTAAAGTGCGTATAAACTTACGCTGCCCATCTGTCTATCTGTCCGACTTTTAAAAGGCTGTATTTTTTGAACCGTAGTAGGTAGCTGGCTAAAATGTATATGAACCCCCCTTCATCATTACAGCTCATATACGTCCCCACCGAGGGGCTCGAGCCTACCCTGAATCAGGGCGATTAGGCCTTAGTCGGCCACGCGGGCCCAGTGCGGGTTGGTCGACTTCACACACAACCTTCGAGTTTCTTCGCAGGCGTGTGCAGGTTTCCTCACGATGTTTTCCTTCACCGTTAAAGCAATCGGTAAGTATGTACGTAAGTTTTTAAAAAACTCATTGGTACATTGGCCGTCCAGATTTGAACCCGGTACCTCTGGTTAGATGGACCGAGTCGTTACCGGTTGAGCCACCGACGCTTTTTGAACCCCCCTTAACAAATATTAAATATTAATAAAAAATAATAATAAAGAAACGTGTTTCTAAAAGGTTTTCATTTGTTTTTGCTCTATTGCAACTCATACCGATTAATATAAAACAAATCCTAAAGCAAAAAAAGTAACAATAAAAACTGGCTGAACAGTCTGAACTGAATAAAAAAAAATGCAATTTTTCTGTCTGTTGTATTGATATGTTTTGTTTGAAATAAATAGAGTAATTGTTGTAATCGTGTAGCGAGGTTTGGTAATACGGAACCCTCGGTATGCAAGTCCAACTTACACTTGGCCTCTTTTTCCTATTTCGCGACAGTAGCGTCAAGTAAAACTTATATTCTAAGTAGTTCATGCTCGAAAATTTGACTACTGTTGATTTTTAAAGTGAAACTTTTATTACATCGTCTCAAATTTTTTCGTCTATGTGTTGCATGTCGCGTGACGGTCGCTTTCGTCTGACAGTGTGATCGTTTCGTCCTCTGTAAAGTTTCACTTTTACCGTGGTTTCATAAAACCACACACTTACTTTTTTATATTATTGTTGACGTTCGCTTAAATTGGTAGTTGAAATTAATAAATATAGCCCTCCTATTTTAACAAAAAAAACTAACAGGCCTCCCACTCGGTGGACCGATGACCTGGTAAAGGTCATGGGAAGCCGCTGGATGCGGGTAGCGCAGAACCGGTCGTCGTCGTGAATATCCTTGTCGAGCAGTGGACGTCGTTCGGCTGATATGATAACGATTTTTCATGGCATTTGCAAGTTAAGTACAGTCACATATACGTAATAAGTAAATAGGCTGTAACAAAGGGCGCGGTGGTAGGGTGAAAAATTAGGACATTTTGTCATAGTTCAATATGACCTACTGACATTTTTGGAACAAAACTTGTCCATTCATACAAACAACTATATTGACCAGTAGTCGCTAACGAATTTTTTAGTTTCAACCTTCGACCAAATATACTGGACGGGCCCTATCCATACATTTATTTCATAAAAAAACCGGCCAAGTGTAGGTCGGACTCGCCCAATGTAGGGTACTGAATTATTTCAAACAATAAATGCTTATTTAAAAAAAAAACTATTCATATTTACAGTTGTTAATAGAACATTTTGTATGGATAATCTATGAACTTTTGACAAATCCAACTGCACATCTTAAGTTGGTCGACTCTTACTCCTTAACTAAGAAAGCCTACGTAGCCGCGATAGTTTTCCTTTCCTTTTAAACAACTACTATACGCAAACACACACTCTAACCAATATTGACTTGCAAGTCTCGTTCAAATATGACAGACATAATGACAGAAATATAGAGACGTATTCGGAATGTAGCACGAATGAGATAATAAATTTCACTAATGTCGTCCTTCAACCCGTTTGGGGAATACTGATAGACTTAGGCGAAATGAGCGAACGCGCTCATTCTGTAGGCATCTAAACCGCTGTTCACGTAGGCCGGTCCATAGCTGTTATATTTGTTCAAAGGTATCAATCAACCTACATTACATTGATATAGTATTGGTTCTCACCTACGTAAATCTGGAGCCCAAAATTAATTTCAAATATTTCTTTGTTACACATTAGATGTACAAAACAAAAGTAACAACTAAGAGACTTACAATTTGGGCGGCTTAGAGAGATTTCTACTAGACAACCTAGTGCTCGAAGAAGAAGCAAGGAGACGTAGTACGCGAGGAACAACAACAGAAAAAAATTGGATGATAATTTTAAACAAACTAAATTATGTTAAACTTTTATTACTTTCTTAGATAGCAAATAAATAAAACACATTATTAAAAAACCTTTTTAAATTCTAATGTTATTCTAATGCTAAATGGTCTGAAGAATTTAATCAGAATACGGCCGCGGTATCGGAACGTCGTTAGAGCCAACGCCTCGGCTTGACGACGACGTTCCCAGCAAAAAGTAGGCTCTCATTTTCGAATTAAGTAAATTCACGCCCAAATCAATAAGGAGGTAATTAAGATTTTTGCTTAATTATCGTAATCGGTTGAGCGGAACTTTGCGATCGCATTTTCGGTTCTCGCTTTGATATTGTTTTTCATCGATTTCGTGATTCGTGTAGAATTTTATTTATTACGTTGTAGCGTGATTGCGATGGTAGGGTATTTTCAATAATAAACAAGCAAAACTTGCCTATTGTTCTAGTCTAACTTAATTACTTTTAAATTCCTTAATTTTTTATCGCATTCGATAAAAAGTCATTACCGAGATAATCTCTAATTAAAGGCTCGTTTAGAAATATAATTTTTAATCAGATTGACGTTTTTATCAATTTGAATTGGTACTTAATTAACAAATATATCTACAACATACTGTTGACAAAAATTTGGCTTCATTAGTCAAGAAGCCCATCCTTGGACAACGACGTTTTTTTATAGGTGGATAACAGATATGTCTGTATTAATATCAGATGAGTATTTTTAGAGTTCTGAACCTCAAAAGAAAACAACTAAATTCTTAAAGCATCACTTTGCTGTCCTTCTGTTCGTCTGTCAAGACCCTTTTTCTCAGGAACCTATTTAGTTAAATTATTATCAAATAACTACTAAATAAAGACAAAGATAAAAAAAAGATACGGCCCTTTCTCTCACATATTGAATACTAGCAAATTGACTGACCCATCACAACTTATAGAACATCATGAAAATAGGCAAGAAGTAAGAAAGCACAGTTTTAATGAGTCAGTTTGACTCATCAAAACTTAAGGGACACTTATCATTGACTTAGAATCATGAAAATAGGCAAGAAGCAAGAAAGCACAGTTTTGATGAGTCAGTTTGATTTATCAAAACTTATAGAACACTTACCGTTGACTTAAAATCATAAAAATAGCCAAGAAGCAAGAAAGCACAGTTTTGATGAGTAAACAAAACTTAGGTATAGAACACTTACAGTTGATGCAGAATCATGAAAATAGGCAAGGAGCAAGAAATCACAGTTTTGATGAGTCAGTTTGAACGTACATATGAAATCTAAATTCAAAAACATATTGGCACGAACCACGAATCCCCGGACATACCTCCTGTCCGGTTAGCGTAGCCTTTAAGTATATTTTGAAAGAATTCGTCCACTACATCTTTGACCATACTAATCTAATAGATTTGTGTGCCGATACGGACCACAAACATGTAGTAGGTACCTATAATTATTATCCCGTTAAAGCATTACTTAGCCGCACCATCCCGCACTAGATTTTAGAAAGAATTAAAGACGAAATAATGACATGTTATTATGTTTTCAAACCTTTCAACTGCCGCGCCAGTAATGGCGGCAAGACGGCTGCTCTTAACCGAAATTTAATGGCTGGCTTAAATTATAGTTTTTTAATATCCCCGCTTGTGGCTGGCTACCGACGACGGTGGAATGTTCTATTTATTTTACGTTTGGCTAATTTAGCCAGCACTTTCTGAATTTATTTTCATTCCGTCTTGGTTAAGAGTCTGCACTTATTCATGAACCGTCTCCTATTGGAGACAGTTGAAATTTTCACAGAGTGTTTTATATTGCCGCTTACCAAACAAATAATAAAAATTTGAAAAAAGTAAAAATTAACTTATATCAAATCAAAATGAAATCAAAATAATTTATTTTAAATAGGTGTTAACACACACTTTTAAATAATCAAAAAAACTTACTGAATATTACAAATAATGTCATGATTCAGATTACAGTTTTAGGTAATGGTATTTGTTATAGAATCAACATATATACATTTGTCATTAACATAATCTATTATTTAATGTATTTTTGATTTAGCTCTATCGTATAAACGGTAATACATACAAACATGACACTTGGTGTAAATAAACTATAGACAACTTTCATGGTTCTAAATAAATTTGGTACCTATCGTTATCCAAAGAGATCTAGACACAAGGCAGTGTGTCTGTCAAGTTCTAAAAGAAAAAGGCGGCACCGGCCGTGGGTTATTTAAATGTCACCGTGAAATTGTAAAAACCGTTAGATTATAATCTAACGGGATCTATCTCGCAAGATTTTGAACTGTCGAAAGATTGTGAACCGTAACATACTGTTTATATGTATATTCACTAGTGTCATTGTAATCTCACTAGTGACATTACAATAACACTAAGCGTATGATTGAGTGAAGCGAGCGATGTTAGGTTCGGTCAGGTTTCATTTATTTAACGGTGAACGAGGCTCCCCTCCTGGGTAGCAGAATGCTTCGCGGAAGAAGAAATCATCTGTTTTATTCGGAGAGACAAGAGTGAGCCGTGAAATTGTAAGCCGATTGACAATTTACCGTCATATTACAATCTAACTGAATTTAGTGTAGTGAGATTATAATATAGCGGTTTTGACAATATCCCGGAGACATGGTGGGTGTAATGGTAAGTCTATTCTTTTTACACCAGGAGATTGCGGGTGCGATTCCCGGCGGGGTTCACAGATTAAGCGAGCGGGGTCTAACTTTGCGACTCGGTCACACCGTGGACACTTCATACAATGGGCCAGAAATGACATTTCAAAAAACTAATGACGGAACAAATAAAATGGCGGCGAAATCTGTAACCAATCTGAATCAATCTGGGTGACGAGGGGGTGAGGTCGGAATCTAGAGAGCGGCAGGGAGTGTCCATACGATATGTTAGTACAGTAGAACGCCGATTATCCGAACGCCGATTATCCGAACGCCGATTTACCGAATCGCCAATTATCCGAATCGGTCCTAAGCGTAATACCTCTATTATTGTTGTGAATTTTTATATGTACTTGTATTTTTGTTTCGGCCTGATGGGGTTGCAACTTACTCTGATCGATATGTTCAAGTGAGCGTTATTGTAGAACTGTCTTAGTTAAACTTAATAAAGTTTATTCTGTGTTTGACAGTTCGTTTTTATTTATTACCAGTGTAACCTTCAGGGATTTACTCCAATAAAAGTCGTGGAATTCTCTTCACATTGTTTTATTCCATCGAACTTAAATATTATAATATCCACAGCGAAAGGCACACAGTGCCATATCAAACTTAGACGAAGACTGCGCGCTCTGGACTGGTTGGACGACGTAGTAGTTTATATCCTCTTTGCAACTTACTAACTTACAGCATTAGTAACTGTTATGTAAAATAAAAGCGTCGGTGGCTCAACCGGTAACGACTCGGTCCATCTAACCAGAGGTACCGGGTTTAAATCTGGACGGTCAATGTACCAATGAGTTTTTCAAAAACTTACGTACATACTTACCGATTGCTTTAACGGTGAAGGAAAACATCGTGAGGAAACCTGCACACGCCTGCGAAGAAACTCGAAGGTTGTGTGTGAAGTCGACCAACCCGCACTGGGCCCGCGTGGTTGACTAAGGCCTAGTCGCCCTGATTCAGGGTAGGCTCGAGCCCCTCGGTGGGGACGTATATGAGCTGTAATGATGATGTAAAATACAATAACTAATATTTGTACCTGTTACACCAGTCTATGTCCGAGTATCCGAATTTTCGATTATCTGAATCGACCCCGGTCCCTATTAATTCGGATAATCGGCGTTCTACTATACTAATATTTATACTTTGACTCGATTTGGTTGGTGGTAGGGCATTTTCTAAGCCCGCCTGACTAGATACTACCATCGTGTTCCGGCATGAAAATGAGATTGGCACAGTGACTTATATATTACTGGCGTAAGGACCCAGCCAATGCGCGCGACTAATGCTCCCAGCGAATTGGTGCGAAAATCGAAAGTTTCGCACACTCGCGACTCAGTCATCTGCGGGAAATTGTATAGTGCGGACGAAAGATATTCCATATAAAACGCCTTATTGTGTTGTTAGAGGCTGTAAAAATCATGAAAGAAAGGCTAAAAAGAAACATGGGATGTCGTATCATCGTTAAGTAACCTTAAATTGTATTTTTTCTTGTAAACAAATTAAATAAACAAATTTTAAAGCGACAATTCTACCAAGATTATTTTAACGCGACACTGACGTCAACTCTCGCCCACGCTTGTTCGTACGAGTTATGTTAGATGGCGCTACTTTTTGCTTGTATCAAGAAAATCTGAGTAAAATATGAAGACGGGCGGATCCTTCTGTTCAAATCTGTGGATTGGCATCATCGTCACTTACCATCAGGTGAGATGATAATATTTTTAGGGTTGCGTACCTCAAAAGGTAAAACCGAAACACTTATAAGATCACTCGTGTGTCTGTCAGTCCGTCCGTCTGTCACAGCCCAGTGACCCAAAGACGGACGTGCAATGTAAATAAATAAATTTTAAACATAGGGGCTACTTTTGGGGGGTAAATTGGAAAATTTAAAAGAAAAAGTTTTACAAACTGTATCATGTGACTTATAAAATGAAAGGGCTTGTTGTTAAAATCTCAATTATTTTATTTTTAAGATGAATTATTTTAACCTATTTAAGAAAATGGGCGTAAATTTAATATTTCCCCTTTCCCCCCTCATCTCCGACACTAGTGGTCCTAAAACCTTGAAAAAATCACAGTATATGAGGTTGAATGCGTAGATTACAGGAAAATCTGTGAAAGTCTTTTCGTTCAAGGAAAAATAAAATTTCCAAAGTCCAGAAACTATAGTACCCTATTTATCTAATAGAGCATAATATGTATTAAGAGGTCTTGTTCTGTTGGTAGTTTTGGTGCGGAACCCTGTTTGTGTGACCCCGAGTTGCACTTGGCCGGTTTTTTTCATTATCATCCATAATTTATTGATAAGTTCTTGTAATCAAATATGCATAATATAATAAATCTAATATATAAAATTCTCGTGTCACAGTTTTCGTTCCCTTACTCCTCCGAAACGGCTTGACCGATTCTCATGAAATTTTGTGAGCATGTTGAGTAGGTCTGAGAATCGGCCAACATCTATTTTATTTTAGGGTAGGGTAGTGTAGGGTAGGGTAGGGTAGTGTAGTGTAGGGTAGTGTAGGGTAGGGTAGTGTAGTGTAGTATATGTAGGGTAGGGTAGGGTAGTGTAGGGTAGGGTAGTGTAGGGTAGGGTAGGGTAGTGTAGTGTAGTGTAGGGTAGGGTAGTGTAGTGTAGTGTATGTAGGGTAGGGTAGTGTAGGTTAGGGTAGGGTAGAGTAGTGTAGTGTAGGGTAGGGTAGTGTAGTGTAGGGTAGGGTAGAGTAGGGCAGTGTAATGTAATGTAAGGCGGTACGTAGTTCGCCGGAACAGCTAGTATATTTATAAAATTCTGGTTGAAAGATGAGAAAGATGAGGAGGCAAAAGCCGTAGCAGCTGGAATAAGAAGTATTTAATAAAACGTACTTACATAAATGTGATGAGAAGACAAGATACTCTTTGCCGACGTCCTGAAAAGAGATTAGCAGGTAGGTACAAGTATAATCCACATCAAAATAAAATTTAATTTAAACTGACTACTTCAGACGCTTTCAGCTCAATTGGAGGAAACTTGCTAATTTCATTTCTCCAATTCGTAAGGAGAAAATTTAGATATCTGACATATGTAGCGGAGGGGAGACTCTGTTTTATTTGTCAAAAAGTTCATTTCAATATTCTCTGGGTACATTCGTTGTATTAGACTAGGAGGTCATGACTCATGACAAATCTTGTAACAATAACGGAAATGGATAAATACAATAAAATACAATATTATTTGTTGCATCACAACATAAAAAAAAGAAATGAACAATATAGAAGAAAGCCTATGCAATAGGCGGCCTTTATAAACATGGATAACCTTAGGTTGAGAGGATAAATGGCAACCCTCTGATGTTAAATATCGGTCGGTATTTAACATCAGAGGGTTGCCATTTATCGGTCGGTCTGCTTGCGCAAAGTGGTTGCGTTATGTACTTATAGCTCCTGAAAAACTAGTTATCGTGACCAAAAAAAAAAACCGATAAAGGAAATAGCTGAGTAACCACTTTGCGCAGGCAGACTGACATATTTAACATCAGAGGGTTGCCATTTATCCTCTCAACCTAAGTTTATCTATTTCCGTTATCGTTACCAAATTTGTCGTTACCTCCTATAGTATATATCAAAGTGCAAGCTTCAGTGGCCTCGAGTATCAAACTGTTTCAAAGTGTTTGCTTGATACTTCATCATCATATCAGCTCATATACGTCCCCATCGAGGGGCTCGAGCCTACCCTGAATTAGGGCGATCCGGCCTTTGTCGACCACGCGGGCCCAGTGCGGGTTGGTCGACTTCACACACAAGTTTCTTCGCAGGTGTGTGCAGGTTTCCTCACGATGTTTTCCTTCACCGTTAAAGCAATCGGCGAGTATATGTACGTAAGTTTCGAAAAACTCTAAAAACATTGAACCCGGCACCTCTGGTTAGGAGGACCGACTCGTTACCGGTTGAGCCACCGATGCTTGATAATTACGCTTAGATTATTTATAATCACTGTACATGCACGAAGTTTTTAATTTTTTCGGGTTCCGTACCCAAAGAGTACCAAGCAGACCCTACTACTAAGCCTCCGCTGTCAGTACGTCTGCCTGTTTCCCAGGGGGCTGTTTAACGGAGACAGTTGCAATTTTCACTGTGTATTTGTTATTATACCGCTTGCCAAACAATTAATAAAAATTAGAAAAAGTAAAAGTTAATGGGGCTTACCCATACAAAAAGAGTTTTTTTATAGGTTTTTTTTGGTTTAGCTCTATCGTAAAAATGGTGTGAATAATGTTCTAATTCTGAAGTAAAACCTAAAATATTAAAAACTGCAGGCCATGCGTGCGTCGTACTCGCGCTAAGAAGTCTGAAATGAATAAAATGAAACATTTTACTGTCGCTCGCGTTGATGTGTTTTGTTTGTAATGAATGTGTATAATTGTCATATTTGTGTAGAGAGCTGCGGTGGTACGGAACCTTCAGAGCACGAGTACGACTCGCACTTGGCCGGTTTTTTAGATACCACAAATATCCCAAGGTTATGTGTGAGAGATTTTGGGCTAGCAAAATAAGTTTTGTAGTGCAAAAAACGAGCCTAGATTATAGGTTTATAGACATTTTGTTTGATAAAAAATCTTAATTTAAATCCACAATTGGTAAGCCCTCAACATCATCTTATCCGATGGTAATTGAAGATGATATCGAAGATGGAAGCGGGCTTACCAAGATTCCCAGACGCAATGGGGATACTGGCTATCTTATCTTTACGCCGGTATACATCAATGCTATGAACATTGATGTTTGGCGGCAAGACTTAGATAAGATGGCGGCAGTCCGAGTCTTATAAATTGGTAATTTGGTAAAGTTCCGTTGCTACAGTAACGTGAAGTTAGTAACACTTCGTGAACCCTGTAAGAAAGTAATACTCCACCGGGAATCGAACTCTCGACCTCCTGTTGTAAAGCTAATGGTGTTACAATTACGCCACGAAGGCGGTAGATATGGTATATTTGATCAATTTAAATTCAATAGGTAATACCAAGTTAATAACTTTGGCTATGTTATTTTCTGTTACAATCGGTGTACCAAAGTTTACGGACGATTTTTTAAATAGAAAACACAGTTTTTTTCTCAAGATTGTTATTTTTGGTTTTTTGATATGTTTTGTTGTTTTTTACCTTCACATTAATATCATCCAATTGAGGCACAAAGAACTCTGTTAATGAAACGCGGCGCCGCGTGCCGGGGCTAACGCGGGGAGAGTAATTTGGCCGCACGGTAGTCCGTTTGGCGCTTTGCCGATATCCAAGGTTTTTGTATAAAACCTTTAAAAACTAATTACTGTTCTAGTAAGCTAATGAAATCTTCTTTCTGTCTATTTCAATTTAAGCAAGATTTTTTACTTTTATTTTTATGCCATTTTTCTTGCAAACAAACTTTTTTTTGACGTTTGTATGAAATCTGACACTAAAAAGTTTAGAAACCTGTTTTTTGGAAAAAAAATCTATGGAATTACTCAACTACACGATTAATATTGATGTATTATGGTATAGCTCACAGAATCGCTAAACTGAAGTGGCAGTGGGCAGGGCACATAGTTCGTAGAACAGATGGCCGATGGGGTAGTAAAGTTCTCGAGTGGCGACCGCGCACTGAAAAACGTAGCGTAGGAAGGCCTCCCACGCGGTGGACCGTCGACCTGGTAAAGATCGAGAGAATTCGATGGATGCGGGCAGCGCAGGACCGGTCGTCGTGGAAATCCTTGGCTCTTGTCCAGCAGTGGACGATTTCGGCTGATATGATGATGATGATGATGATTATGGTATAGTTTAACAGAGATAAGAACAGTTTAAGTACACATATTACGTCATACATTACGTCACACTTTTTCAAGTGCCTCTCGGATACTTTCACCGCTTGAGCTTTGTAATGAATGCATCAAAGGTTATCAGCGTTGCTTAGCTACATTTATGTAAAAAGATCATGGAAAGTTTTGACAAAAAGAGTGCGTTTGTGCCGTTAAAGCCGTAAATGTCATTTATTTGATAAGCTATTCCATATACAACCCAATACCACAGTATTTATATTAGCAATAGCGTATAATATTGTGTACACTATACTATTCAATGCTCAATTCAAATTCACTATATACTTCAATGCATGCTCGCTTATATGTTTATGCGGATGGTGGCACATCGGAAGCTGGGTCGTTCCTTTCCCTCTAATAAAATGGTTGATGGGAGCGTTGGCTGACTCTCGCGTTATACTCGTGACCGGGTGCTGTCCGCGTGAACTGGCCTTCTCTTGTCAACGGTATCATTGACATGCAATGATTTTTATGTATAACTTCTTGTGTCATATTGATTTCATGTTCTAATGACATAGGTAATCTGGTTTATTTCAAGGATTGAATTTTGACGTTACTTCTTGATTTTTCACAAATGAAATTATGTGATTATTATTTTTTGACTATCGATAGAGTGTAATTTTCACCTATTTTGAATAAATACCTTGAATCTTGAATCAATTACCTTTTTTCGCGGCTTCGCTCGCGTCGGCATCGTTTTTAGGGTTCCATACACCCAAAAGATGACCAACGACGACGGGACCCTATTACTAAGCCTCCGCTGTCTTTCCGTCTGTACGTCTGTCAGCGGGCTGAAATTCATGAACCATAATAGGTAGAAAGTTGAAATTTTCATCGCTATAAGAAAAAATACTAAAAATTACAAAAAGTAAAAAATATAGGGGGGTCTCCATACAAAAAAACCTGTTGTTTTAAAGGTCTTTAGATGCATTTTTGATTCAGCTCTATCGTAAAAACGATAATACGTAAAAGCGTTTAACTTTGTGTGATTATAGTACTAATACTGAAGTAAAACAACAAATAATAAAATCGGCTAAGTGTAGGTCGTACTCGCGCTAAAGAGGTCGAACTGAATGACAAAAAAGCATATTTTTGTCGCTCGCGTTGATGTCTTTTGTTTGTATTGTGAATAGGATCATTGTCTACTATGTAGTTGTGTGGAGAGGTGTGGTCCGACTCGCACTTGGCTGGTTTTTTATATAGCCTATGTCACTCAGGAATAAAGGTCAATTTTCTACTAATGTAATTCAAGGTGACCAACGACGACGGAACCCAAATAATAAGCCTCTGCTGTCTTTCCGTCTGTACGTCTGTCAGCGGGCTGTATTTCATGAACCATAATAGGTAGAAAGTTGAAATTTTCACAGAACGCGTATTTTTATTGCCACTAAAAGAAAATATACTAAAAATTACATACTAATAAAAACTACTAACATACTAATTAATTCAGGTTTAGTAGTTCCAGAGACTACTTCCCACAAACTTACAAACTTTGCCTCTTTATAATTTTAGTTTAGATAAAAAAAAATACTATTTGCAAACAAAAACCGGTGTGTTATCTATCAATATTAGGTACTTGTAGCGTGAATTTTGGGACATCCGTTATTTCCAATCCCACACAACTTTTGAAGTACATATTTTTATCTAGATCTCACAGAGCGCCTAGTTTGCAATAACTTTTCGATAGAGAAGAAACGACACAGGCGTTATTTTCAACAAAGCTACGGTATCGCAATACTAAAGTCTTTTCAGGCTTATCTTCTCTAGAGAGTAAAAATAGGGATTTTATATTACTTCGAATGGTTTTTATGAGGGCGGCCTTGATCTGGTCACACAATGATCCTGGGAAGGACAGATCAGATAGGATTAGCTGAGGTTCGGGTGCGGACAACACGGGAAACATACGGAAGATAAAAATGATTTAAGTCGCTGACTACACATTGATGGGTGGGTACACATTAAACAACTACCTACACGAATCAATTAAAAATTAACCCACTTTTTAATAATAAAAAAAAAATTACGCAAAATTTTGTATTTGAAACGTATATGCAACTTAAAATATAATATTACAATAAGAAAAAATCTGATGAAATTTCATTTGAAAAAATGTTGTTTTAAAACTACAGTAGTAACAAGAGGGTTAAAAACCTGACGGCATAGAAACTAAACTCCTCTTTCAGGCCAGTCGGGTAACAATGTTTTTTTTTTTTAATCCTATATCACTAACGGGATCAAGACAAATCTAACGACACCTCGCACTCCAAAGTCCATCGAGCCGTTTAGGCTGCAGAAAATTGCCGAAGAAATTAATAAATTTACGAGTACATACATACTTACATACACTCGAAAAAAATAACTCTCCTTCTGGCGCCGACAGGTAAAAATCGATTGCAATCGCAACAAATCGGTACAATTTCTTTTTTTTTTGTTTTGTTAATTTTCTACAAAAAACTTAACCGATTTTGATAAGACTTGTACGGAACCAACAACGAAGCACGACCTATAAATTAAAAAAAGGAATCATCAAAACTACTTATCAAATAAGTGGTTTTGATGATTCTTTTTTTAATGGCGAAAAAATTCATGTAACATTACAATTCAGGTAGAAAGAAACCTCGAATTGAGAACCTTATCTTGATAAATTATAAAATTAGATTAAATCTGACAGTTTTACACTAACAAATTTCAAGTCAATTAAAATTAAATTTCTATACTTGCTAACGAGATCCGCAGGAGAACTAAAGTAACCGAAATAGCTCACAGAATCGCTAAACTGAGGTGGTAGTGGACAGGGCACATAGCTCGTAGAACAGATGGCCGATGGGTCAGTAAAGTTCTCGAGTGGCGACCGCGCACCGGAAACCATAACGTAGGCAGGCCTCCCACGCGGTGGACCGACGACCTGGTGAAGATCGCGGGAAGCCGATGGATGCGGGCAACGCAGGACCGGTCGTCGTGGAAACCCATGGGGGAGGCCTTTGTCCAGTAGTGGACGATTTTTGGCTGATATGCTGATGATGATGATGATACTTGCTAACAGCAGTGTACCGAATATAAACTTCGTTGGTAGTTATTAGGAATTTAAGCAAGCTTCGCATACAGGGTGTAATCAATTGGTGTAGGATGCATCATACTGAAGAACATTTAATGCCGCGTCTGCAAGGAAGAATCGTACGGTGTCTAGTTGAAGGTATTTTTTATGCAAGATCCGCCTGGGTGGTACCACTGCTCGGTCTGTATGTGCTGAGTTCCAGCGAGTGGGGCGAGATGGCCAGCGAGATTACCGCCATGGAAAGCATTCCATTTCAGTCTTCGGGGGCTGTAAATCGCTGATATCCCTCTAGGCGGAGTATTAAGACCACAATAGTATGAATACTCTACCCTTGGTGTCAAGATAATCTTAACACTTTGCCCTTGGTGTAACAATAGCCTTGACATTTTGGCCCTTGGTTTCCAACAGTCTTAACACTTTGCCCTTGGTGTAACCATAGTCATGACACTTTGGCCCATGGTATCCAACAGTCTTAACAATTTGCCCGTCACAGTAAAGTAGTTTATAGGCGGCACGGCGGTACCGTTAGTAATAATATATATATATATATATATATATATATATACATACTTTGGCGGTACATAGTATGTTATGGAGACCGTTTTCGGACACCCCTTTTTATTACAAAAAAATCTATTAATTCTAATCTCTAATAAGTTAAAAAAAGGCTCCACAACATATATCATATGTGCGGTACCCATTTTCCATCAGGTGGGTCGTCAGATATTTGCCATCTATAATATAATAAGAAAAAAAATCAAACTTTTTCAACAACCTACCTGCCTCTTCAATTTACCTAAGCGATTTTTTTGAGTAGTTCTACTATCTATCTATTATATTATCTATCTATTTTTTGTGACCGCTTGCTATAGATTTATAATTTTTCGGCAGATTTAAGACGAATGATTTATTTATTTTTGGTAGATTAAATTATAAAATTACAGTTATGCACCATGTAATACATTTTGACAGTTTTATCCGGTTACTGATGATAAGGTCTTTTTTTGTTTTTCCTTAGTTTTACTTATTTTTGGTGGGTTTGGTAGATTTTGATTATATTTAAGTAGATTTTCAAAAACAAACGTGGTCTCACTGTCTGGTTACATTCAATGCAGTTTGGTTTAGATCTCGATTTATTAACAGCAATATCGACACAAACATTCGTTCAGCTCTGAGCTTGGTTCAACTCAGCCCCAGGGATTACTTTCACCTGACCAAACTCGTAGCGTGAACTTTTCACATTTGCGCACAGAGAATTTTAAATTCACATCAAACGCGTCCCGCATCAAACGGTTTTAACGATGGCAATATTTTATTGCGACTGAAAAATATTATGTGTCGCTTTTTCTTTGTCTGCCGCATGGAAACTGGGTGAGCGGGAGGATTCAGTAAAACCCAAACGTGGTAAAAATCTAATGGGATACTATACCTATTGTACTACCATAGGGACATAGAAATATTCGAATTTTAGTAGGAAGTATACACGGTGACGGTACATGACTGCGAACCTATTCATCATCATTATATCAGCTCATATACGTCCCCACCGAGAGGCTCGAGCCTACCCAGAATTAGTGCAATCGGGCCTTAGTCGCTGTCCTAGTGCGGGTTGGTCGACTTAATACACAACCTGCGAGTTTCTACGCTGGCGTGTGCAGGTTTCCTCACGATGTTTTCCTTCACCGTAAGAGCGTCGGATAAACGTACATATGAAATCTAAATTTGAAATCAGGCAGGCAGGATTCGAACCACGACCTCCCGGACAGGAGGCGGCGGCCCTAGCCGTTACGCCACCGACGCTCTTAAGGCGAACCTATGGCGGTATTATTACAGATTTTTAAAGTTATTTTTGACGTCAATTAGGTACTCCTTAACAATAAAAAACCCAAGGTTGAAAAAAAAAATATTGTTGATGATGTCCCTTAAAGTCAAAAGCTATTAGATACACGATTGAGCAGTTTTGGCTCATTAGAAAAAAAAACACAAAGATAGGTCTACATCGTTACTTTAAACTCTAGTTATGACTAATATTTTGAAGTAAAATTAAAAAAATATACCTCAGTATTTGTTATGATAATACAAAGTTAGTAATGTTATTATTTTTTATACTTTCATTGTAGTTTTTGATTGAAACGAAAAACCATTAAAAAAGTGAAAAAGTGTGGTTATTTTCTTTACTCTTTACACGTAAAGGAAAAGACAGAGACAACTGAACAACTTTTTTCTTTGTTGAAATCGCAAAAAATGAATTTCATACAAATCGATCACCTGATAACCAGCTGATTTGAGTAAACTTATGAATTTACATTTGAAATAAATAATTTAAATTGTATCTACACCGAGGATATTTACAATATCGTTTAGCCTTAGACAAACGTGACCTTAGAAATTATAGCAATCTTAGAAATTACTTACTTAAAGCAACTTTACAGAGCAACCCACTGAATGTAAATAGGGAACCGTGAACAAGTTCCTTAGATAATTCTAACTTATCAAATCCTACTAACTATAATACTAACTATTGCATGTATGTATGTATAAATTCTTTATTGCACACAAGGAATAATCACAAAATGGTTTTATCAAACTTAAGTAAAATTAAATATTATTACGTATGCATACTATACTCGTAAAATAAAATCCCCATCGCGTCTGTCTGTCTGAACGCGATAAACTCCAACACTACCGAACGGATTTTCATACAGTTTTCACCAATGGACGGAGTGATTCAAGGGAAGTTTTAGGAGTTAAGGGTTTAGTTAATTATATTCCGTACCGCAGGCTCTATAGTACTTATATATTATTGCACTAGCTTTTGCCCGCGGCTTCGCTCGCGTGGACATCGTTTTTATGCGCGAGCCGAAAGCGGCTCGCGAACGTAGGCTGGAGCTTCCTCCAGATCCCTTGGGAACTATATAGTTAGTAACTGGCTATTCTGATCAGCAGTCTTTGTCACTTCCCACCCCCCCGAACTTTTTCTTTGCATAAAAATCACGTCAATCCGTTGCTCCATGGCCACGTTGACGTGCGCGAGCCTGGAAATGAGTTTTTCCTATATCCCTCGGGAACTATCTCATGCTCATGCGAATTAGTAGTTTATATTATTTCCCACCCCCTCAAAAAAACACAACAAACCGTTGCTCCATTACGATAGGTAAAAAAATCAACCAAAAAACATTTTTTTCGTTCCCTGAGGAACTGCATCCGACTATGCTATTTTCACGGGATAAAAAGTAGCCTATGTCCTTCCCCGTGACATAGGCTACCTCCATGCTAAATTTCGTCAAGATTGGTTGAGGTGTTGAAGCGTGAAAAGATAACAAACAAACCAAACAAACACATTTTCACATTTATAAGTAATAAACAGAGGTTGCCGGTTAGTCATCTTATTTTAATTTATCTAATGCCCTCTCTTCTTCACTTTGTAAGTTTCTATGAGCAATAATTACACACCAATATGGCCAAAATTAAGTATGGGAAGCCGTTGGATGCGGGCAGCGCAGAACCGGTCGTCGTGGAAGTCCTGGGGAGGCTATGTCCAACAGTGGACGTCCTTCCGTTTCCGATGATGATGACCAAAATTATATTACTAAAACGTAATGTAATTCAATGACTAAAACCTAGCAAAATCATTCAATGACTAAAACCTAGCAAAATAATTCAATGACTTAAACCTAGTAATGTAATTAAACGTCTAAAACGTAATGTAATTCAATGACTAAAACCTAGTATGTAATGTTATTCAATGACTAAAACCTAGTAATATAATTCAATGACTAAAACGGGTAGGACAGTGAGCAGTAAGGAACGCAATACACTCGAGTATATTTCCACCAGCTAATAAGCCTGATGGGTCAGCGCTCGGAGCTCGAGGCGCGTTGGCTGGACGACCCTTATGTCTATTATGCGCCCTAACTTATGAGGGCTGCCTGATGCCTGATGCGCGTGATGTAGTATACAGGGGTTAATATTTTGATCAAGAGGGCGAACAGAAATGTGTAGGTATGTTATTTATTGCATAGTAGTCTATGATGCCAAAGTTTTTGGTTTCAATAGTAGATTGTTAACCAAGGGAAGAAAGTGACCTATTTCACCCGAAATTTCTTTCGAGCGCCAATGGTTCGAGGGTGAAATGGGTAATTTCACCCGAGTTAAACACTCTACTTTTCATTTCGACTGTGAGGAAATGTATTATTAATATGATAAAAAAAAGATTTAAAAGAACATTAAAAAGTTTATTTGCTAAAAATAGATACAATCTTATGTTTACTTGCGATTCCCACACTAGGCAAAGCCTGTCCAGACAAGTCAAAGACTGATTACCAGCTCCGCAATCATGTAAGTATTAAATATTTTGTACATCCTTAAAGAAAAAAGTGTTATACCAATGAAAAGTCGCATGCATTCAAAGTTAGATGTATTGTAACTGATATAAATTAATAATTTGATAAAATAAATTAAGTTTACCTATATCCAACCTCCAACCTTTTCGCAATGGCTACTTGCCACGGCCGACTAGATTGTACCTAATCGAGTTGGTCACAACGTGCATCTAGATGGCCATGCCGAAACGTGAAAAAAAGTGTCATTCATGGCATTATGGCGGGCAGCAGAATGATTTTATATCTCAAAGTTTTAAACGTTGATCTTCTGTAATTGTGCAAAAAATAGACCACCTGTAAAATTATTAAATATCAACCTATAGATCGTAATAAACACGTCGTTTAATGTATTACTGATAACCTCATAATTAAATTGTTTTAATAATATGACGTTACTCAATTATCTTCGACTCCGTGGCAAATAAAAAAAAAATACTTTCCACCCTAGGGATGAAAAAGCAATGTTCCACCCGGCTATCTACTCATGAAAATTATACTTTCCGAAAAAGAGTGATGAAAAAAAAATGTTGGTTTCAGTAAGTTACACGAATGACCAAGACCTGAACTGAACATTTCTGTCGGCCATAACCTTTCATAAGGGAACAACGAAACCATACGGTCGGAGCCATCTTTGTCTCTTTCTATCGCGCCGGTTTTCTCTTATTAAAGTGAAACTTTTTTCGTCTGTGTGTTGCATGTCGCGTGACGGTCGCTTTCGTCTGAAGGTATTATTTTTTTTATTATTTTATTTTATTTTATTGAGAAACAAACAGTCGTAACTTAATATATAAATATTTCTTAAATTTGGTAGATTACAGACCTATAGTTTCCTATATTTAAGTTTTAGCAAAATTAACCTCTAATTGCGAAACGCAAACAACATATTTACTACACACAAGTATAAATATAGCAAGATTATATGATTCAAGACTATATTATTTGAAGTAGTTTTTTTCTTATCAAACTCTTAAATTTAGGTAATGTTTCGCCAAACATGTCGACATCCACAAGTTTTTCGTTATACAGTCTGCACGCACGCCGCAGGTAGCTATTCTGTACAAAGCAAGTAACGCTAGAATTTATATGAAACAGGGGTTTCTTACACACTTTTCTCACACGACCACGAGGCACCTTCAAAGATATGAGTTCAAGCAGAGTAGGAGCATCAGCTAAGTTGTGAAGAATTTTATACAGGTAAACTATATCTACCACATTTCTTCTGTGTGACAACAAGTCCTGCTTATATTTATGACATAAAGTTTGATAGTCAGAGTTGTATTCAGAAAAATGAGTTCTATATGCTACGGATTTTATAAATTTCTTCTGAACTCTTTCCAATCTATCGACGTGGACTTGATAGAAGGGATGCCATACAGAACAAGCAAACTCTAAACGGCTTCTAACTAAGCAGTTGTAGAGTAATTTGTAAGTACTAGCTTTTCGAAATGGTTTACCTACACGAAGAATGAATCCTAACATTTTGTAGGCCTTATCTAGAATGTTATCAACGTATGATCGTTGAACGTTATCACGGTATGATCGTTTCGTCCTCTGTACCGTAGCGAGAGCAGCCATGATCGTTTCGTCCTCTGTAAAGTTTCACTTTTACCGTGGTTTCATAAAACCACACACTTACTTTTTTTCCTTGTTGTAGTCTATGATCAACTAGTCTATGGTAGTTCTGATATAAAGCTCTAAAGTCTTCTAACCAAACAATCAAACCACAGGCTGTCGAGCGTGCAAATGGAGCCTCAGAAGGTATGGAATATTTTTAAACAGCAAGAAACTACGAATTAAAGCTTAATACAATTTCTTCATCTACTTAAAGTTATTCCAGTCTGTGTCATTAGTCTGTTTTCTGACTTTATTCGGACTTCCACATCCACATTAGGCATTTTCATAGCCAGCCTGGCTAGCTACCACCATCTTATCCAAGTTTTTTCGCCAAACATCAGTGTTAACAGCATTAATGTGTTCCGGCTAGAAGATAAGATAGCCAGATTTCCTTTGCGTTAGGGAGTCTTGGTAAGCCCGCTTCCATCTTCGGCATCCTTGTCACTTACCATCAGGTTAGATGATGCCAAGGGTTTACCAATTGCGAATAAAAAAAAATTGCAGTGAGAACGTTCACTCTCATGTCCGGCCACCCACACTATGTCTAGCCAGCGCTTCTGGAGCCTACGCAAAATCTATGTCCTTCAACTCCCTTAATTCTGGTGACTTTTTGTAATAAAACGAACCGCATTAAGGAAGAAAGTAATCGAATCAGAAATGGGGCGATCCGTAGGAGAACCAAGGAAACCGACATAGCTCACAGAATTAGCAGTGGACGGGCACATAGCTCGTAGAACAGATGGGCGGTAAAGTTCCCGAGGGGCGACCACGCACCGGAAGACGTATTTAAGCAGGCCTCCCACTCGGTGAAACGACGACTTGGTGAAGGTCACGGTAAGCTGTTGCATGCGACATGGAAATCCATAGGGTTGGTAGAGGCGTTTGTCTAGCAGTGGATGTCTTTCGGCTGATATGATATGGGTAGTATTTAAACGCAAATAAAAAAAACTATTTTTTCTGTAATTAAAAAATCTAAATTCCCGTTAAAGTTACTGGTTGCACAGCAAAATATACTTTTTTTTTTATTCACGTTGGTAAGCCTTGCCATCATCTCACCTGATGGTAAGTGACGATGATGCCGAAGATGGAAGCGGGCTCACCAAGACTCCCCATCCCAATGGAGAACTGGCTATCTTATCTTCAAGCCCGAACACATCAATGTTGTTAATAGTGATATTTTGCGGCAAGACTTAGATAAGTAAGTAAGTAAATATTCTTTATTGCAAGCCACAAAAACAATACAGGACTTATAATTTGTAAAAAAACATAGAGTGCAAAGGCGGCCTTATCGCTTTAAGCGATTTCTACCAGGCAACCTTAAGTTAGGGATTGAAAGACAGGTAAACTTGTACAGGATGGCAGCAAATTCAACTATTAAACAATCTAACTTATTATTATAACTAATAGAAGTGCTATAACTAAAAGTAATTAAAAAAAACAAGTTCATAGACTTATTTATATTGTAAACAAAATACATATATACAATAAAACATACTAAAGTACATACATACATACATACACATACATACTATAAATATATAAACACGCAAAATAGCAGTGAACAGTTTCAGTAATTACAAAGCGTAAAGTAATGATCCTTGAGTCGCTTTTTTAATGAGTACAAAGACTCAGCCGTTCGGATGGAAACAGGAAGTAGGTTCCACAGACGCACTGATTGAACCATAAAGGATTTGCTCAGAAAGTCTGTATGGCACGTAGGAAATGACAAGAGAAATTCATTACATGACCGAGGTTAAGATGGATAGATTGTGGTTGTTAGCCAGGCGGGCTTAGAAAATGCCCAACCACGTCGCGCACCACTATATACCTACAAGTATAGCGTTTATCTGGTTTAAGCAAAACTGTTTTATTATTGCGAAGTCAGAGGTCATCTGAGAGCGTCGGTGGCGCAACGGCAAGGACCGCTACCTCCTATCCGGGAGGTCGTGGTTCGAGTCCTGCAACGTCCCAATGTGTTTAGATTTCATATGTATACTTTTATCCGACGCTCTTACGGTCAAAGAAAAGATCGCGAGGAAACCTGCACACACCTGCGAAGAAACTAGAAGGTTGTGTGTGTAAAGTGTTTGCACTGATAAGTGGATAAAATTCAACTTGAAAATTTTGAAGCGGACAACTTACATACATACGAACATTACAAGTTAATTAAAACCTTGTAAATACATAGAAACAAGCGTAGGTAGCTGTTGTAGCTCTTCTTGAAGTCTGCAGTTGGTTGTGGAGCCGTACCCTTATTTCACTACAATAGGTACTTATAACGACGACGAAAAAAACAAGCAAACAGCTGGTATCGTTAGAATAATCAACAAAGGGACTAATTTAGTCACTTAAATCTCCCTTGTCGACGCGTAAGTGCGCAAATGAAGTGAAATTGGGTGTCACAGATAAAAGGCGTTAATTGGCATCCTGATTAAGTGTCTGCAAGATGCTCTGTCAGGGGACACAATAAGAACTTCTTACAATCGTTCTAAATATAGAATAAGTAGAGGACTAAGACCTGTAAGCAGATTTTTAGGGTTCCGTAGACAAACTAGAAACCCATATAGTTTCGATATGTCTGTCTGTCTGTCTGTTTCTTCGTCAGTATGTCAGTCATTCTGCACAAAGGCTGTGACAGCTGTGAAGTAGAAATTTGGTACGGTTATACAAATCCGAGACTCCTATAAAGTTATGCAATAAAATCTATATTTTTTTTAAGTGGGTATGTTTTTTTTGTTACGTATACACCCTATCGTATGGGGAGTCGTTGAATAGGTCTTTTAAAACCAATGAGGTTTGATAAAATCATTTTTCCATTGAATGATTCGTTTACTATTAAGTTTTTAAGTCCTAATGTTGGTTAGAGTTAAATGCCCCCACCAGCTAAACCGCTATTTCGTATTGAAAATAGTAGGGCATATAATCAATTTAAAAGGAAAAATATCAGGGCCAAGTAGGTTTTCTTAATCCAGGAGAAACGTTCGAATATTTTTAGATGTGCGGTTGGTTCTGTAAAAAGTTCATAGATTTTCCACACAAAATGTTCTATACCTACTGCAAACATTACTTTGTTTTAAAAAAATATGGTTTAAAAAAACTAAAAAAACACGCTTTTAAAGCACATCAAACATAAAGAGTAAAAAAATCATTCTTAATATAAGCTGAAAACAATAATGAACGAAAAAGCGCGATCTGTGTTTCTCGATATACGAAAAATATGGCACAAAGCGCCCCACGCTTTTTTCACAATAATACTAGTATTTTTCGTTAATTATTGTTTTCAGCTTATATTAAGAATTATTTTTCACTTTTTAGTTTGATATGCTTTAAAAACGTGTTTTTTAATGTCTTAAACTATATTTATTTAATTTTTTTTAGTTTGATGTACATTTAATCTTGGCGATCCTGATAAGTATAATGAGATAAACTTATAAAATTATTGTATTGTCACTGATTCTTGATAAATGTACAAAGTTTAATTTAAATCTGTCTGTTTAAAGTGGGTCAAAATGAAGCGCAAAGGAGTCAGTTACAAATATACAAACAAACATATACAGGTGAAGCTAATAAAAGCGTGTTTTTTTTTTTTGAAAAGACTATGGAACCCTACTTTCACGTGGTTCGACACGCACTTGACCAGTTTTGTTTTGTAAGTATTTATAAAAGTCAAGCGAGCGCGTATCTAAGACCTCTGAAACCTACCAATTAAAACTCTTTATATAACTTCCATGATCATACTCGTAGGTCGGCTATTATCGTATTTTTATAATATTTTTCACCCAGGCAAGTAAATTAAGTAGGTAAGTTATTTTATGTAAATATGTAAATTAATTTGCTTTGTCAAACACATTTTTGATTTTGAATAGCAGAACCCGGCATACAGTGATGTCTATTCGTGTACTCGTATATAATTCCAATTTCTGTGATTCGAACAAAACACTCGACTTAATTAAACTAAACTAAAATTAGACTTATTAAAATAAGTTAACTCATTTATGCTACGAATATAATTTAAGAAATGTTCAATAAAACAGCTGATTCCATCGCGGGGCTCCGATAAATACTTGGTAATAAAGGTTAGGTTCGTTTAGCATGTCTGGTGCTACAGTAGAAAGGCTCCGTAGACTTCGTATTTTTCTTGATCTGCCTGGATATATTTGGGCAGACCGCGATATGCCGCCGACATCTACACCATACGTAAAAATAACCTTAAATATAAATGTAACATTTCTAGTACCTCTAGAATTTGGACTGGGCGTTGATGAATCAGTAAAGAGAGGTATATTGATTGGAACGGCTGTCTCTGTTTTTAAGCTATTGCATAGCTTTTATTGCGGGCTTTGAGCGCGGCGACCGAATCAAGAAATTCCGTAACGAAAATAAAACCTAACACCCCACGCTCGGCCGAATTCTAAAAAACTTACAGTGCCATCTATTAGCGATTTGCGGTACTAAAAGGACTTAGTCAATTTTACTGGTGTAACTTTCTTAGTGTTAATTTATTACATGAACATCCCGCGCCCCAAGGACTATATGGTACTGGTAAATACTGCATAAATAAATAATTATAGTTGCATAAGTTGTTAAAAAATGCTATGGAATAGCTTTACCGCGGCAGTCCCCGAGTGCCACACGTTTTTTTTCTTTACATATAAAGAGTAAAGGAAATAAACACACTTTTCTAAATGAGAGTATAAATAATAATAACATTTCTCACTTTTTGTTATCATAACAAATATTGCTGTATATTTTTTGAAATTTATATTTCAAAATATTAGTCATAACTAGAGTTCAAAGTAACGGTTCACAGTAATTTTTTCAATCGAGCTAAAACTGCTTAATTGTGTTTCTAATAGCTTTTGACTTTAAGGAACATCATCAACAATAACAGTTTTTTTTTCAACTTTGGGTTTTCAAACGTTTAGGAGTAATTGACGTCAAAAATAACGATGTGTGTGTGTGATTGCAGTGACAAATAAACGTGTAATCTATCTATCTATCTCACGAAAATCTGTAATATTACCGCCGTAAGTAAGTAACTAAGTTAATTGAGCGAGTCAGGACTCTTCTTTGTATACATACTAGCTTTTACCAGCGGTTTCGCTCGCGTGAACATAGTTTCTATGACTTTCTTCTAGGGTGTGCTGTTAGTGAGCCGCAAGCGGCTCGCGAACGTGGAACAAAAGTAGCCTATATTATTATGTTAATCTATCTGTCTACCTACCAAATTTAATCCAGATCTGTTTAACTTTTATGACGTTATTGAACAACAAACATCTATCCATCTAAACTTTCACATTTATAACATTACTAGCTGTTTCCCGCGGCTTCACCCGCGTGGACGTGGTGCGCAGTGCGCGAGCCGCAAGCGGCTCGCGAGCGTGAAAAAAGTAGCCTATGTGTTAATCTAGGTCCTAATCTGTCTACCTACCAAATTTAAGCCAGATCCGTTCAGTAGTTTTTGCGTGAAGAAGTAACAAACATAAGTAACAACTCACAAACTTTCGCCTTTATAATATTAGTGTGATGATGTGATGTAGTTTAAGCGGTCCCATTTTGCAAATACGAGTAATATGTTCCTTAAAATGTAAAAAGTAAGTAGTTATAAAAGTATGAATTATTTCTTTGGTTTTTTTTATTCACAATTGGTAATTGGTACCTAAAATCTAAAGTATCTTCATGAACACTTTCCAAATGCGTGTTCTCTACTAGATTAGAGAGTCGAGAGCTAGCAGGATGCAACATTGAAAAGAAATCTGTCAATAAATAATAGTTCAAACATTTTAATCCTAACATAACCAGTTAGTTATTAACCTCAATCCGCATCATAAGTAAAAGTTTCCAGTTTGTAAGTCGCTATCGAATTCATATTTAAACACATAATAGTGCTGAGACATGTTTACGAGCGGCTAACTTATTTTATAGACTAACTAGCTTTTGCCCGCGGCTTCGCCCGCGTGGAACCGCTATGTCCCTTAATATAAAATCTGTAATATCTTTGAAAATATTCATTTAAATTACATGCTGTAAAGGGCCCTATTTATCTATATTAAATGCACTATGTATTTAATGTACTTAATAGGATAAGGATTAATGCTGTATTGATTAAAATCGCTTCGTAAATAAGCCATTATTTCTCGTAAAAAGTAAAGGATAAAAAATGGTTATTGTGGGTTATCCCTAAGAGACAGATATATACCATCGTGGACTTTTTTGTAGAACTTTTTAAGGTGTACAATACTGTAGTACATTATTTTGATCTATCTCGTAGGGTTAAGCCAGCGTTTGCAATGTAAGCGCAAAAAAATGTGTTTATTTACGACATCACATTTTTTTTTTTTTTTTTTTTTTTTTTTTTATTCACAATTGGTAAACCCTTGACAACATCTCACCTGGTGGTAAGTGACGATGTTGCCGAAGATGGAAGCGGGCTTACCAAGATTCCCCAACGCAATGGCTATTATTAGAAACCTCTAAAATTATCAATGTTTTTCTACTATATTATGCATGTATTATACATATGAACCTTTCTCTTCAATCACTCTATCTATTAAAAAAAACTGCATCAAAATCCGTTGCGTAGTTTTAAAGATCTAATAAGCATACATAGGGACAGACAGACAGCGGGAAGCGACTTTGTTTTTCTTAATATATATAAATCTCGTGTCACAATGTTTGTCCTCAATGGACTCCTAAACCACTTAACCGATTATAATAAAATTCGGACACCATGTGCAATTCGATCCAACTTGAGAGATAGGATAGTTTAAATCTCAAATTATAGTTGCAATTTTAATTTATTGCTAATTATTTGTCTGTTATTATTTGACAGTCACAATTATCTGTTAACTCCAAATGATTCTAACAGATGTCGATACCTTTCGACTGGGTAGGGTAGTGCAGTGTAGGGTAGTGTAGTGTAGGGTAGTGTAGTGTAGTGTATGTTGGGTAGGGTAGTGTAGAGTATTGTAGGGTAGTGTAGGGTATTGTAGGGTAGTGTAGGGTAGGGTAGTGTAGTGTAGTGTATGTAGGGTAGTGTAGGGTAGGGTAGTGTAGGGTATTGTAGGGTAGTGTAGGGTAGGGTAGTGTAGTGTAGTGTATGTAGGGTAGTGTAGGGTAGGGTAGTGTAGTGTAGTGTAGGGTAGGGCAGTGTAATGTAATGTAAGGCGGTACGAAGTTCGCCGGGACAGCTAGTACTATTATATGTAGTGATTAGGTTTGAGAGTGATGTTAGTATGCTGCAGTCATTTTTAAGGGTCCCGTACCCAAAGGGTAAAAACGGGACTTATTGAGACTTCGCTGTCCGTCTGTCTGTCCGTCCGTCCGTCTGTAACCATGCTGTATTTCATGAACCGTGTAAGCCAGACAGTTGAAACTTTCACAGATGGTACCTTCCATTGATAAATTGTCGTGTGGGGTATCGTTTAATAGGTCTTTAAATTTTTTAAATTTGCTAAACCCATTAAATGATTCAGGGATCGATTTGCGAAATATTAAGCTTAATGTTGCTAATTTTTGTTCGAGTCAAGTGTGCCCGCCCTCCCTACAAGCTAAACCGCTATTTCAGGACATCTGAAAATAATTGTAAATAGTAGGAACATTATAATCAGTTTATAATGAAAACTATCACGGCTAAGTAGGCTTTTTTAGTTTAGGAGTAATAGTCGACCAACTTAAGATGTGCAGTTGAATTTGTCAAAAATTCATAGATTTTCCATACAAAATGTTCTATTACCAACTGTAAATATACTTTTGTTTAAAAAAAAAAAAAAACATTTTTTTTTTTCGAAAAGATTTCGGAACCCTACTTTACGCGAGTCCGACTCGCACTTCTCCGTTTTTTTTAATACATTGTGTGGTGGTATGGAACCCGAAATCTCGATATTCGAAGTCGACTAGCGAACACGCTTTTTTTTAAGTTCCCCATTGCGTTGGGGAATCTTGGTAAGCCCGCTTCCATCTTCGGCAACATCGTCACTTACCACCAGGTGAGATGTTGTCAAGGGTTTACCAATTGTGAATAAAAAAAAAAAAAAATGTATGAGTGTGTAAAAAAAGATAATTCTTTGACTTTTAGCTGACAATTTTAATTTAATAGAATCCATCAAATATTTTTGATAACTTATTAGTTAACTAATGTGCGTTATAATAATTTATGCGTTAACGCAGATACTACGCCTACTAGCTGTTATAACACCGGTTTTTTTATAAATATATTTTTTTAAGCTAGTAGAACGATTACAAATCACATGCAATTATAAAAAAAAAATAGTAATTTCCTTAGTAATGCCGACACCGACCGACACTTTAGTTTAATTATAAAAAAAAACTGTTTAAAATTTAAAACTTCTATCCCTTACTTTACTGGCCTCATTATTTACGAAATTACGAATTTTACATATTAACTGTAACATTACATGAACCCAAACTTGTGGGTTTGATGTTTTGTGTCGTTCAGTTCCTGGGTGGTCTGAACTCTGGCTAAACGACATAACTGGCAGTCGGTCGTAAGCGACAATTAAACTCAATATTGCCGCGTTCAAACACACACAGAGCAGGAATTTGTTTAAATGAGCTCAAAATGTCATTTATAGTCATTTATTCACCAGGCAACAATGAACATTGCTTAGAGGCAGGTCAATTTTACAAACTTAAATATTAACATATTAACTAACATACTAATTAATAAATTACATTTAATAGCACATTCATGTTCTCTCGCAATCTATTTGAGAAAATGAGTATCTGTTATTATTTCATTCATGTATTCATTTACTGAGTAATATGCATGTTTTTGAAAAAAATCTCTCAATTTTGCTTTGAACTCTAGCTTAGGGAGATCCATTATTAGTTTAGGTAGTTTATTGTACATCATTATTTTTAGTGGGATTCCTTGTTTGAGAGTTTTTGTCAGCCGTACAGTAGGCATCGTCAGTTTGTAATTTCCTCTTGTATTAAAATTATGAATGTCTGATCTTTTAATTAAATTGTCCTTGTCCTCGTAAATTTCTAAAATAGATTTATATATGAAAAGGGAAATCACAGTCATAAGTTGCTGTGGTAGCTATAACAGGTCAAACAATATTTGAGTTTTTTGAGGTTAAAACTTCTTTAGGCGCGCTGGGCATTTTTGAGATGGGAAAAACCATTAAAATAGCAACACAATTTTTCTCTATGAATTTGATAATTGCCCACTACTACCCTACAATAATGATTTCTCATGTTTCCTTCACCTAAAGGTTGTCTTGAAGAGATCGCTTGTTAGCGATAAGACCGCCTATATGTACAAAATCATTGTATCTTTTTTTTCTCTTATGTTGTGCAATAAAGTGGTTTCAATCAATCAATCAATCAATCAATCAACATCGACACCGACACTTTAGCATTTTTGAGATGGAAAAAAAACCACATTGAACTCGCGACACCGATACCGACACCTTACCAGGAACACTCGCAGGGTCAAAACTTATAAAACCGTAATTAATGATGGGAAAAAACCATCCGACACGCGACACCGACACCTTACCAGGAACACTCGGAGGGTCAAAATTTATAAAACTGTAAAAAGTTTTCACTTCTTTCGGCACTCCCGAAGTGGTTATGTTATTTTGTCACCAAGACTTTTTTAGGGTTCCGTACCTCAACAAAAAACAAAAAGGAAAGTAACCTATAAGGATCACTTTGTTGTCTGTCTGTCTGTCTGCTAAGACTCTTCTCAGGAAGCGAGAAGGTATAAGGTTGAAATTAATATAAACAGGCTCATATCGCGAGTTTTTTAAAATGGCTGTATAATATATATTTTTTTAACCCCCATGGCTCCGCCATTTTGAAAAATTTCCAAAAACTGAATCGACAAAAACATTCCATATCATTATCGAACCTGGTCATAAAATATCACGAGAATTGGTTTTGAAATGAGATCTGTTGAGGAGAATAGCCGGACATTCGGACAGACACACGAAAACATTTTTTCCCATCTGAAACGGAAACGCTTTGGTCGAGCTTCGCGCTCGTTCGGTCAAATAAGAGTACTTAACTTTACGGTCCTTTGAAGATGTATATAAAATTCAAAATCAAATAACTCTTTATTGTACATCAAAATAATTACCTAAGCAAAATTTAAATTAAAACTAAGAGACGCGTACAATTTAGGCGGTCTTATCGCTGAGAGCGATTTCTAGCAGACAACCCAGTGCTCGGAGAAAAAGTAAGTAGACAAGTAGTACGCGAGCAACAACAGAAAAAAAAAGAAAAATGATTAATAATTTTAAACTTATACAAAACATATAAAGCTATTATCACTTTTTATATACTAACAAAAAAAAATCAACAAAAAAATAATAATAACAATAATATAAAAATCTAGTTAATAATTCATAGCAATAAATAAATTTCGAAAAACCTAAAAACTTTTAGGTATACACGCTTTTATTTGATAAGAATTTTAATTATTTCGTAATTTTCTCAGCCAACCCTATAATTTGATTCCCATATCATTGGGGTGTATTAAAAAAAAACTGGTCCACCATCTGTGGGATTCCGCCATATTGGATTTGGAATACGTCAAACAGTTAACCTTGTCTTGTCATCCTAACTGAACGTGTATACAAAATTTCAGCTCAATCGGTTGAAGATATCTGCTTCAAAATTGGGTTGCAAGATTCCACCCGAAGAAACATACATACATTGCAAGTTAAATAATGGCTTGTAAAATATACGGCCATCTTACATAGGATTTATTTGATGACAAAACTTGTCTGAAATCTGACCATTTTTTTAAATAAATAATTTCCATTCAAAATAGATGATCCCTAACCTAGTCAAATCATATGCTAATTTTATGTCTATCAAACACCCACTAGCTTCTTAGCTTCTAGCTTCTTGGTACCCAAAATACGTGAACTGGTTGAGATAGATCAGTTGAGATAGATCAGTTGGTTGATGGTGACTGTACTTACAATCCGTGGATGACAGAACTTTGGGATTTTCCCTACTCTCAAAACAATATGTTTTTCTGTCAGATAACGACTGTAACACACACATTATATTAGTCATGGGAATTCTGAACTAAAAATAGGTAAACATAAAACTTTTTAGATAAGAGTGGTCAGCATAGGTACATCGCATTTATTAAGGAAAACCAGACTTCAATAACAAGAGATAAATAGCTTACGTGGACATTTGATAGTTGTTTGAAAAACGGTGTTAAAAATATGCAATTTAAAAGTAAAAAGCACCCTAGGTCAGTCGGGCCAATGGAGAAAGAAAAGATAAGAGAGAGAGAGAGGACCTACTTGGAATCTGAAGATTGTCTGAAAATTTCATCGAAATCGGTCCAGCCGTTTTGGAGTCTATAAGGAACATTTTTTTTTCCTTCACATAGCACAGAGATAGACTGGATTCAAGTGCTAATAACTACAGCCTCCCTGATATAATAAAAGGATTTGAATGTAAATCACATGTTAAACGCTCATAAGAATTAGAAATGATTTGAACGATTAAAAATTATTCAAAATGATTACAAATCAAATCATTTTTAATCCTTTTTAATGATTTTGTTTAATCAGGGCTGTGATTAAAATAACTAAAAAAGAGATTATAAGGTTTTCTTATTTGTTTACTTAGCTTAAGTAATAAAAATATGTATCGTTTATTTAAGTAAATAAACTTTAAACAAAAAAAAATGTTATGAGGACAGGTTATAGCGGTGAATACTTATAACCTGTTTTGTCCGTTAAATTTGGAACCATATTAAAATAAATAAACTCATGTGAGTCCAACTATGTAACTTAATTAATTAATTCATTAACTTTAATTATCTTAACGTTAGTTAAAAAACACTATAATATTAAGAAATTATAAAGTCACAATTTTATGTCTATCAAACACCCACTAGCTTCTTAAATTAGATAACTTTTGAAGGAGTCGACTTAGCAAAAAATCATCTCAGAGCTTTTTTGTAGATCGTTAAATTCCCTACAAAAATAAGTATTTGTCGTCACTAGAGGATTATTTGTTTAAATGCATTAAAAATCCAAACAAAATAAAAATAACATTCCTGTGTTATTTAAATGGGAAATCAAAAATTATGAATCGTCACCTGTTAATATTAAAATTAAGAGCTCATACGTTACCAGAATTTTTTATTCGTCATTTCGGACGATATTTTCATGGTATCTAAGGAAAAAAAAATTAAAATTTTTTTTTGGCGCACCCTACTAAATATGAAATCAAGTTGAATAATGTTCGTTGACGCCGAACGAAGAGACTGACGTGGGTTTTATGATTTTATATCGTAACTGCAGTGAAATACATGATAATAATACATGTGTTCGCGTGGTGACTATTCATTATCTCGACTGAAGGTTATTGGAGTTTGTTATGAGGTATCAGTTTTTACTGTATTGATGAAAAATTAAAGAAAGTGGTAGCCCTAGTTTTGATAAGCATTGCTATTTAAACGGAGACGGAGGGTCGAAATGATTCATATTGTTGCAACCATTCCGAGCAAATGGAGTCCCAAAAAAAAACTTGTGTTAATTGTGGCCGAGTGTAAGATTTCAGCCCATTTTGGAGGTGGTGCAGTAACTGCGGAATTAATAAATTTATAGAGGAGGAGAAGAAAAAAAAAAAAAAAATAAGGGTATAAATCTTAAATATAAATAACGGTTCACTCTTCAGAAATTTCTTGTCTAACATTTTTTTTGGTGTTTGTCTAAACGTACTATCCTCATAGATAGCAGTGAGAAGCCAGTGCTGTCGTTAGCTGGTAAAGATATTGAGTAAGTTAGTATTCTCAAGAACCTGGAAGCTATTATCGATCCGACTCTGCAATGATCTGAGAACAACCGGACTATACGCTGTTATCGCCGATTCCGGGTACATCAATGTACAAGAGCTCTTTTCTTGTCCTTGGAGTTGCTTTCTGGAACTTTGTGCCACCTGCTGTTTCAACTGCTGCTTCCCTGGATGAATTCAAGACGATGCTACAAGCACTTACTTGCTATTGAGCAAGCTAAGTCGCGAGTGCATAGTTTCTGGTGTGTGATGTGCTGGTAGGGCTGTCAAGTGTTATATGATACAATACTTTTTGTAAATCGTTTTGTTTCTGTTTTTTTAAATGCCATGAGTTTTATATTATTTTTGTCTTTATTTAAAAAAAAAAGGTTGAGCTAAAGCTTTTGTATTTTGTAATGATAAAGCCTACTCGAGGGTAAGCAGGCTAAAATCTTAAAATATTAAAAATTTTAAATACAGAACATAATTATAAAAAGCGTCTGATTATGGAATCTATGTAAATGGAGAGGCATCAAGATTTAATTAATAAAAGGAAAGATACAGAAACCATAGATAAGATCTACCATGATTTAATTAAATTAAAATAATCTTTAAAAAGTACCGTTGTTACACTTTCTTGGTTAATTAGTTGGAAATTTAAATTTGCGTTTGTATTCATGTAATTTCAAAATTTGTAATTGTAAGTGTCTTTTAAACTTTATGATTATAGTTATGTAGTTCAAAATTGACAACCCTGGTTATCTGGGTAGGTGATTTGAATGACTGACTGTATAATTTGTAATATTACCAACTGTACATAAGACCAGTGTTAGCACACGGTTTTGGCTGTCAGTTGACCAATAATAAGATTTATGAACGCATTGTTCATGTGACTTTATAATTTCTTAATATTATAGTGTTTTTTAACTAACGTTAAGATAATTAAAGTTAATGAATTAATTAATTAAGTTACATAGTTGGACTCACATGAGTTTATTTATTTTAATATGGTTCCAAATTTAACGGACAAAACAGGTTATAAGTATTCACCGCTATAACCTGTCCTCATAACATTTTTTTTTTGTTTAAAGTTTATTTACTTAAATAAACGATACATATTTTTATTACTTAAGCTAAGTAAACAAATAAGAAAACCTTATAATCTCTTTTTTAGTTATTTTAATCACAGCCCTGATTAAACAAAATCATTAAAAAGGATTAAAAATGATTTGATTTGTAATCATTTTGAATAATTTTTAATCGTTCAAATCATTTCTAATTCTTATGAGCGTTTAACATGTGATTTACATTCAAATCCTTTTATTATATCAGGGAGGCTGTAGTTATTAGCACTTGAATCCAGTCTATCTCTGTGCTATGTGAAGGAAAAAAAAAGTTCCTTATAGACTCCAAAACGGCTGGACCGATTTCGATGAAATTTTCAGACAATCTTCAGATTCCAAGTAGGTCCTCTCTCTCTCTTATCTTTTCTTTCTCCATTGGCCCGACTGACCTAGGGTGCTTTTTACTTTTAAATTGCATATTTTTAAGACCGTTTTTCAAACAACTATCAAATGTCCACGTAAGCTATTTATCTCTTGTTATTGAAGTCTGGTTTTCCTTAATAAATGCGATGTACCTATGCTGACCACTCTTATCTAAAAAGTTTTATGTTTACATATTTTTAGTTCGGGAATTCCATTATTAATAATATGTATGTTGCAGTCGTTATCTAACAGGACAAAGTATTATTTTGAGAGTAGGGAAATTCCGACGGAAGTACGGTACTGCTATTGGTTTCTGGCAATTGCATGACACCACCTCGTGGTCAAATAATATAAGTAAAATAGTCTTTTTCTTTCTAATTTAGAGGTAAGGGTTAATTTTAAGGGTCTTAGGAAATGAAAATGTAAAAAAAAATACATAAAAGTTATGCAAATTTAAAATATGCGACATTAATACCGTAGATAAGTTTATATAGTTCAGGATCGTGTATAAAGATATGCATAGAGCTACTGTTTCGTAATTAATGTTTTACTTAAGAAGAAATAGGTCATAGATATAATTATAGAGTAATTTAGGTTTCTTCTTTGTTTGCTAGTGAAAACTGCCAATGTTTTTATGTTATTATTTATTATCTCGAGTTGTAAAAGGATGTCTTTGTTTCTGAAACTTTATATGTGTAATTAGACATTATCTTCATTAAGTTTTTATAGAGTGTATAGACTTCCTTTGTGACATTTGATGTGTATTTTCGTTCATTCTCTAAAAAGCTACAAAATTTGCGAACTAGTCACAGATTTGTAAGCTCTCAGATACCATAAAATTCACTATTTATCAACCATTATGATTCAGCATAGAACGATAGCCATCCAACACAATAAATGGTCATTCTTTAGCGCCTACATGTTTTAGAATATCAAAATCCACTGAATATATGTTATGAACCTGATGTGATGTCTTGTTTACGAAAATGCCATTACTCAGCCATAATAAATCATTTCGGATAACATCTGTTTTTCATTTAACGCTCCCTGTACAATTATAAACAGTGCGCATGGTTAAATTTTTTATAAGAATTTTCTAGTTGTTTTCTTCTAATCTTTTGATGCGCACTCACAGAAAATCTCGTCGAGTTTAGTTAAGTCCTTACTTTTGGATCCGAATAAATTCTGAGTTACGTCACCTAATTTAATATTTGCACATAAATTTAAACCAATAAGGTACTTCCCGTTGACCTAGAATCATGACATTTGGCTAGAAGCAAAGTATATATATTAGTACTAACATACAGTATGGACACTCCCTGCCGCTCTCTAGATTGCGACCTCACCCCCTCGTCACACAGATTGATATACAGTGAAACCTGGCTTAGTGGAACCTGGATAAGTGAAATACCTCTTTAAGTGGTACAGAATCGCCGGTCCCGGCACCTTCGAACGTAGTTACCTCTATTAGTGGAATTAATAAACCTCTTTAAGTGAAATTTAAAATCTAGAATATTTTTGACAGGAACCTCTGTAAATGAAATAGCAAGAATAGATTACCTCTATAAGTGAAACTATTTATAATATTCAAAAATAAAATCTTGTGCTTATTTAAATGTATTAAATAAAAACCTCTGTTAGTGGAACAACTATGAAGATTACCTCTATTAGTGACACGATAGGTACTTTCAATTGAATATCAAAAAAAATCATCTGTTATTTTAAATGTGGGTATTTGCACATTTTTTCTCGTTCCGTTCTAGATTTGATCACCTCAGAATGTTTAGTGCATTGGGAGATAACTGTTGCAAGTTAACGTAAAAATGCCCAAACGAAACGTTACAGTTTTAACAGCTCGTGAAAAACAAAAGATATTACTGGCTTAAGAAAGTGGGAAGTCGCGCGATGACATTTTTAAAGAAGTTCACGTGTCAAAGCCCACCCTTTGCCGAATTATTAAAAACAAAGAAAAGATACAGGCACAGTGCGTTGATGCACAAGGAAAACTAATATATGTATAAGCTTAAATGTTATTGTAAAGCCTATGTCGATTTTCAATTATTTCAGTTTTGATTTACATACTCAGTAAAACTTGTGTTGATTTTATGTAACTAAGTACTCGTATGTGAATACGATTCATTTCTACCTAAAATGTGTCTTTTAATAAAAAAAAATCATACCTCTATTACTGAAATCTGTCATGTTTGAGCCTCTGTTAGTGAAACCCTCTATTAGTGGAATTTTTTTTTGAACCTAGATAAGTAGAACCCTGCCTTAGTGAAATACCTCTTTATATGAAATTAAATTGCCAGTCCCTTGAAATTCCACTAATCCAGGTTCCACTGTAGATTGTTTTAGTTTGGTTGTCGAACCGCCATTTCGCCGGCATTTTGTTTGTTCCGTCATTTGTTTTTTGAAATGTCATTTCTGGCCCGTTGTATGAAGTGTCCACTGTCCAGGGTGTGCTAGAAGCAAGTTATATAGGAAAAAATTCGTAAGCTTCAATCTTCGCCCGCATGTATACAAGAAATCCTTTCATCCGATTTTTGTACTTACTCGTAGATATAAAGAAAAAAAATACGTGAAATTATAGGGCGCCGTTATTTTTTTTTCCTTCATGCTCGTTGATGTTTTTAGTGGATCGTACCTAAATGTGTTTTGGTACGTAACTTTCAGTGCGATAGTCCGACTTACGCTTGGCCGGATTTTACCCAACTACGGCAAAGTAAAAGGAGTGACTGTCTGTGAAGACCCTTTTTCTCAGGAACTCGTAGAGGTATCAGATTTAGCTCCCAGTTGTGGAATAAGACCTAACCTCTCCAAGCTTAGGAAGAGACTTTTGATGCAGCAGTAGGGACGGTGTTATCAACATGACAGTGTAGTTAAGCAACTCCGTGGCGTAATGGTTTAGTCCCTTAGTTTCACATCAAGAGGTCACGGGTTCGATTCCCGTCAGAATCTAACTTTGTAAGACTCGGTATGGTTGGTGGAAGGGCATTTTCCAAGCCCACTAGGCTAGCTACCACCATCTTATCTAAGTCTTGCCGCCAAGCATCAATGCCAGCATTGATGTGTTCCGGCTTGAAGAAGTAATATAGCCAGTTCCCCATTGTGTTGGGGATCTTGGTAAGCCCGCTTTCATCTTCGGCATCATCGTCACTTACCATGATGCAAAGGGCTTACCAAATGTAAATTAAAAACATCATGTCATTTATTAAATAAAAAAAGTTAAGGTAGGTAGCGTAATTAGTTGTGGTACATCTTACGATTTACAGATAAAAGATGGACCGTTGAAACCACACGATGGGAAGGCCCAAAAGGAAAAAGAAACGTTGGCAGGCCAATAAGACGGTGGGCTGCTGATATTATTCAGGTAGCTGGAAATGGATGGATACATTCAGGCAAGGATAGGGAGTTTTGGAAGGAAACGGAGGAGGCCTTTACCCAAAGAAGGATCCATATTTCAATCAAAAATAATTTTAGAAAAACATACAAACTTTTAGGTACAAGCTTTTCATATTCCATTTTCAGGCGATATACATAAGCATGAAAAATTTCAGCTCAATCGGAAACCGGGAAGTGGGTCAAATTTAACTTACAAGATTTCACCCGAAGAAACATACATACATAAATTGCAAGTTGAATAAAAGCTTGTAATGACTAATTTTACTAACAATAAATTAAGCAATCTTACTCACAAAACACTAACAACGCTTGAAATGCAACATATAAATATGGAATAAATGGCTCATAAAAAAAAGTTGTTGAGGAAAAACACAAAATACACAATTGACATAAAAAAATGCTTTTAAAGTACCTACCTACTTTTAATATGTAATTTTGCTGTTGCTATTTTAGGGTGATTTATAGATAAGATAGGCGTTAATACGCGGAACTAGCTTTTTAGGGTGATTTATAGATAAGATAGGCGTTAATACGCGGAACTAGCTTTTTAGTCATGTCTCGTTCAATGGTTTTGATAATCGTTGTTTATGTAAATTTTGTATAATTAAAATCTCAAGCGTCGGTGGCTCAACCGGTAACGACTCGGTCCATCTAACCAGACGTACCGGGTTCAAATCTGGACGGCCAATGTACCAATGAGTTTTTCAAAAAACTTACGTAAATACTTACCGATTGCTTTAACGGTGAAGGAAAAACATCGTAAGGAAACCTGCACACGCCTGCGAAGAAACTCGAAGGTTGTGTGTGAAGTCGATCAACCCGCACTGGGCCCGCGTGGTCGACTAAGGCCTAATCGCCCTGATTCAGGGTAGGCTCGAGCCCCTCGGTGGGGACGTATATGAGCTGTAATGATGATGATGAAAATCCACGGTCACTAACTTGGGTGATTTTGGCGTCCACTTCTCTGGCGCCATGGATCGCGTGACGTGACTCCCATAGTACCGTCCCCATAGAACGGTCCCATAATATCCCCGTCGTCCTGTTTCTACTCCAAACATATGCGACAATGCTACACTAAGTCAACCTTATTTACAAACACATAGAGGCGATTTACGACGTTGTAGGGGCAAACAGCGAGGGTCAGCCAGTATGTCATGTCGTTTTCACGGTAATGACTCATTGTGTAAATTGCAAGAAGAATATTACGATGAATCATTGTTTGGTAGTTAAGGCAACGCATGCTGTAAACTTGATAAAAAAACCGGCCAAGTACGAGTCGGAATCGGACTCGCGCAATGATGGTTCCGTACCAAAACATCTTTGGGTTCAAGAAGTTCAAAATGTAAGATTCAAGGTATTTATTCAAAATAGGTGCAAATTACACTCTTTATGATAGTCATAAAATAATAATAACATATTATATTATATCAGCTCATATACGTCCCCACCGAGGGGCTCGAGCCTACCCTGAATCAGGGCGATTAGGCCTTAGTAGACCACGCGGGCACAGTGCGGGTTGGTCGACTTCACACACAATCTTCGATTTTCTTTGCAGGCGTGTGCAGGTTTCCTCACGATGTTTTCCTTCACCGTTAAAGCAATCGGTAAGTCGTATGTACGTAAGTTTTTGAAAAACTCATTGGTACATTGACCGTCCAGATTTGAACCCGGTACCTCTGGTTAGATGGACCGAGTCGTTACCGGTTGAGCCACCGACGCTTTCAATAACACATAACATAACGTCATTTGTAAAAAACTAAAAATAAATCATTAGTTAATAACGTCAAAATTCAATCCTTGAAATAAATCAGATTATGACATTAGAACATGAAAACAATATGACACGAAAAGTTATACATAAAAATCATTGAATGCCATTAATGACTTTGACAAGAGTAGGCCAGTTCACACGGGCAGCACCCGGTCACGAGTATAACGCGAGAGTCAGCCATCGCTCCATCGGTATAGTGCGTGCCACTAAAGATGAGACTTGACACACCACGTAAAAGATTAAAAAGCAAATTAGGAAGTGTACGAAACAGTAATCCATAATATATAATTATCAATTGTCTATTGTTCTTTTGACATAAAGGTGTACACTTCGTAAACCATCTTCCTACTTTGTCTTTGTAATGTTTTACGTGGTGCATCAAGTCTCATCTTTAGTGGCGCGACAACCCTACAAATATCAACAAGTACAACAGTCGGAACTCGGATAAAAGCACAAGCTTAACTTTGTGGTGTAGAAAAATTCTTCTTAACATCATTCCATAAAAATGAAATCCTAACTGACTAACAAGGCACAGTTCAAACCACTGGACGGAGCGGGCTTAAATTTGGTATATAGATAGCAATTATTTTGGGAAGTTTCCACGGGAACGGCAAAAACGCCGCTGGGCATCCGCTAGTCATTCTGTCCAAAAAAGGAACATTTTTTTATCTATAGCGCCATCTATCGATTATAAAGGCAACTAATTTCTATAAACGTACTACTAACCTACACTTCAGTATTTCAAAAATAAATTAAGTAGAAGATACTAGTAGATCCTACTAGATTATATAAAAAAAGATATAATGTAAAGGTTAAATAACTGGAAATTTACAATTTCCTTACTTTTTTCTTTACTTGTGCTGTGAGACCTTGCTTCTTTCTCAACATATAGCTATATGCATACCCTATTTACTTGCGACTATCAAAATGTGTGACATAAATGCCCCTAAAACCGTATTTTTTTTAGAAGAGTCTTGACAGACAGAGAGACAGACATACAACAAAGTTATAATAAAAGGGTTCCTTTTTTTACAAGCTTTTATTAAGTTTCACCTGTCGCGGTGTCTGAAATGAAATCTTGCAAGTTAAATTTGTCCCACTTCCCAGTTTCCGATTGAACTGAAATTTTGCATGCATATGTAGGTATACCGCGTGACAATGCAATAACAACAGTTTGTGCCTAAATGTTTTTAGATATTTTTCGTTACAGCTACGGAACCCTAAAAAATAAGTGTTTTTGGTAGAAGCCGAAACATTAATTGTTATTCTAAAAAATTATAAGATTATAATGAATTTTGAATGTCTGAAGATTAGACAAAAGGCTACCTAACTTACTCCTTGAGGTACACTTCACACAACACTTCCCGAAAATCGTTCCTAAAAATATCTTGTTGAAATATTTAGTTATTGCCCAGAATCAACGTGAGGTATCAATTTTCAAGGTAAGCTATCACAAAGTTATTTTTTTTAAATAAAAAATTTGAGTGCGTTTGGCTGCACCTCACCTGATGGTAAGTGCCGATGCAGCCGAGGATGTAACACACAAACTCAAACGTGATGGCAGATTTGCTAGAGTATGTAATATACAGGGTGTACCAAAATTGGTGTAGGTCCCGTTAACTGGGACTTCTACCCATCATACTGAACAATTTTTGTTCTACGACTTTGCTGAAAACGCAAAAAAAATTACTCTCCATACAAATCGATCAACTGATAGACTAATTTTGTGAATTTTAGTATGGAGGGTCCAAATTTTTTTTGAGAATTGGCTATGGGTTCCTTGGGGCAAGTCGTTCAGTATGATGAGTAGAACCCCCAGTTAACGGGTCCTACACCAATTATTTTTAAATTTTTTTGTTATATTTACATTTGGTAAGCCCTTGGCATCATCTCACCTAATGGTAAGTGACGATGATGCCGCAGATGGAAGCGGGCTTACCAAGATTCTTCAAAGCAATGGATAACTGGCTATCTTATCTTCAAGTCGGAGCACATCAATGGTGGTAGCTAGCCAGGCGGGCTTAGAAAATGCTCTACCACCAACCAAACCGAGTTTCTGTACACTCTGTATATCATGATCTGGCATCATCACTCATCAATGATTGGGGTTTTGGAGTCAGAAAGCTATAAAATTCCTTCTCCATTAAAAAAGCTCAACAGTAGAGCCACGTTTGAACTTCAAAGTAGATAACCCTAAAACAAAGAACACAGTCACACCTTGTTTATCTAGTTAATCAAGCAACTAAAAACGGATCTACAGCCACTATCAACTCTCTACCTCGTTCTACATCATGCTATTCGCCTAAAATCGTATTTAAACAAACAATACATCGTACTGACTTAAGGCTACATTTGTTAATGTGTGGGTGTTCCTTAGTGGAGCGAAGGTGAGTGACCCCGGAAAGATATCTTGCAGTTAGCCACAACTGTGTAGAACAACCAACTATAAATCGCTTAGGTTAGCCGGCTTTATAGTGCAAGCAGTGTTGCTGTGTTCGGGAACTCCTGTAATTGTAGGGAACAATCATTCATTCATTACATACAAAGATTACAACACACCAATGTTTAATAACAGCCGGATAAATAAATAGAGAGTCGGTGGCGCAACGCTACCTCCTATTCGTGAAGTGAGGTTCGAGTCCTGCCACGTACCAATGTGTTATCCGACGCTCTTACGGTGAAGGAAAACATCGTGAGGAAACCTGCACACATTTGCGAAGAAACTCGAAGGTTGTGTGTGAAGTTAAACAACCCGCACTGGGCCCGCGTGGTCGACTAAGGCCCGATCGCCCTAATTCAGGGTAGGCTCGAGCCCCTCGGTGGGGACGTATACGAGCTGATGTGATAATGATGATGATGATACCAAGGGTGCACGGTGCGCAAGCCGCCAGCCATATTTTTTAGCCTATGTTCAAAAACGAAATTGTTTTCTTTCTTGAGAATTAGTCCTAGTGTAAATAGTCACAATCAGATTCTATATTTATTACGTGACTGTCGAAAAAGAGGGGTAATTTTTTTCGGATATATTTTTTTTATCCACAATTGGTAAGCCCTTGGCATCATCTCGAATGTTTTCGAATTTCGATCTCATATGTATGTTTATCCGACGCTCTTACAGTGAAGGAAAACATCGTGAGGAAACCTGCACATATCTGCGAAGAAACTCGAAGGCTTTGTGTAAGGTTGACCAACACGCACTGGGCCTGCGTGGTCGACTAAGGCTCGATCGCCCTAATTCAGGGTAGGCTCGAGCCCCTCGGTGGGGACATATATATGGGCTGATGTGGTTATGGTATCATATGATGCCGAAGATGGAAGCGGGCTTACCAAGATTCTCCAACGCAATGGACAACTAGCTATCTTATCTTCAAACCGGAACCAACCCATCGATGCTGTTAACAATGATGTTTTGCGGCAAGACTTAGATAAGATGGTGGTAGCTAGCTAGCCAGGAGGGCGTAGAAAATGCCCTTCCACCAACCAAACCGAGTCTTACAATGTTGACCCGCCGGGAATCAAACCCGCGACCTCCTGCTGTTAAGCGAATGGACTAACCATTACGCCACGCAGGCGGTTAAACTCCTTGACAGGATCCTTTCGATATTTATAGCGGCTTCACCCGTTTGCTTCCGCTAGCGAAGTAACTAGTATCTCATCTGTGCCGCTAGTTCAGTCACAGATAGATACTAGTTACTTGTTCAGTTTAGAAATAGTTATTTGTGTTAATAGGGAACAAGGTGTTGTTCCTCCAGACCTTTATTTTGAATTCAGAGCGTAGCGAGGAATATTTCCGGGTCGTTCCTTTCCCTCTAATATGGTTGATGGTAGCGATGGCTGACTCTCACGTTATACTCGTGACCGGGTGCTGTCCGTGTGAACTGGCCTACTCTTGTCAAAGGTATCAATTATTTTTATGTATAACTTTTCGTGCCATATTGTTTTCATTTTCTAATGACATAATCTGTTTTATTATTTTAAGGATTGAATTTTTGATTTTTCACAAATTAAATAATGTTATTATTATTTTAGGAGTGTAATTTGCACCTATTTTGAATAAATACCTTGAATCTTGAATTTTGGCCTCGACACACACATTTTTTATCACAACCAATGAGAAAAAGAAAAAGAAACTCTACTCTACTCTAAAAACTCTAACTATACTCTACTCGACTAAGGCCCGATCGCCCTAATTCAGGGTATGCTCGAGCCCCTCGGTGGGGACGTATATGAGCTGATATGATGATGATAAAAAAATACTTATTATATATATGTCTAAGGTTGGTTCTATCAACTAAAATAGTGGGAATAAACGGATTTAGCCCTCAAGAGGGCAACACTGATAGCAGCTTGGTTTAATATCTTGGACTTGGTGGACATTCTGTAAATTGTTTATTATCTGGCAATTTGAATTCAGTAGCATAGGTTGAGACGAAAGTATGCCTTTTTATCTTTAATTGGTAAATTCTTGGTAATAAACTAATATCTCACCTGATACTGAGTGAGAATAATATTGAGGAAGGAACCGGGATTACCACAGAATAGAACAATTTTTTTTTCTTATCTGTGTACCAAGATTTCCCAACGCAATGAGGAACTCTCTATGTTATCTTCATGCCCAAAGATTTTGGCGGAAATACTTTTATATACGATTGTGATAGGTGATAGCTAAAACCATAGAGTATTCATACCTACGTGAATGCTAAAACCAAGCGGGCTTAAAAATTGCCACCAAACATACCGCCGGAAACAGAACCCGGAACCTCCTCGTGTGAGGCGAGTGAACTAACCACCACGCCTCGAATGACATCTTCATTAAGAAATAAAAATTAATAAAACACATTAATATTAAATCTTTACATTGGGGATCATAGAATTAAGAACGATAAAAGATACAAAGCAAATATTAATTTGTCACCAGAATTAATTGTACAATTACATAGTTTTTAAAATTGTAGAATATTACTATGTCTGTACTGTTTAACTTAGTAGCATTATATTGTCAAATATTGTACAATAAATTTTTTAATTGATTAAATCATAAAATCTCATTTATTTGCAGGAACACTAGCTGGACAAATAATTAAGAAACAGTTTAAGTGTTGTTATTTAGAATGTGCTTTTCTAGTCTTTTTTTTGATGCCAAACATAATGAAAATCAAAAAAAAATATTTTTGGGTTGTGTAATTCACCTATAAAATCCGCCATGTTAATTTTACATCCTTTGACACGCGGAGTGATGGCACGAATCCAAAGATATCACATTTGTCATGATTGGTTAAGTGGTTTAGAAAATACGAGGGAACAGATGAACATACATACATACTACATAGATTTTATGCTTTTGTCTCCAAACACCAGGTTGTCTGGCATAAATCGCTTTGAGCGATAAGACCGCCCAAATTGTACCGCTATAGTTCCTTTTTTTTTACATTGTGTTTGTTTTTTCATATTTTTAAGTTTTTTAAATTGGTATATATTTTTTTTAACTAGTGTGTACAATAAAGAGTATTTATCTTATCTTCATCTTATAGATTGTCAAAAATATAACCCTCCTTTTTTCGTAGTCGGGTAAAAAAGCACCGCGCACCTTCGATATCCACGCGGGCAGAGCCGCGGGCATCATCTGTATCAGCGTATCATAAGAATCCGGCAGACCCTGAAATGCCCAGAAATTTCATCGCAGGGTCCCGAAAAAGCCGAGTCGATGAAGGCTTGCTTCGCGGTGCTTCTTGCTAAGGTAGAATGAGACATGCTAAACTAACCTAAAAGTCACATCCTAGACACTTCATACAACGGGTCAGAAATGACATGTCAAAAATAGTAAGTGTGTGGTTTTATGAAACCACGGTAAAAGTGTAACTTTACCGAGGACGAAACGATCATGGCTGCTCTCGCTATGGTACAGAGGACGAAACGATCATACCGTCAGACGAAAGCGACCGTCACGCGACATGCAACACACAGACGAAAAAAATTGAGACGATGTAATAAAAGTTTCACTTTAAAAAGGAATGACGGATGAAACAAAATGGGGCGAAATCATATACGTTCGACAAACAAACTGTAACCAATCTGTAGCAATCTGGGTGACGAGGGAGTCAGGTCGCATTCGCAATCTAGAGAGCGGCAGGGAGGGAGTATCCAATCTGTACGTTAGTACTAATGTATATATTTTGCCTGAGTTTGTTTCTTAGACCCGCTATAAAATACCTAGGCATTTTATGATCTGCTGGATTCGTACGATCGGTCACTGACATATTCTGACATGTCTGCCATCAGTGGCTTCCATCCCGGACCTTCAGAGCCTTTTCAAAACCGTCCAGAAGAATTAATTTTACATTACAATGTGTTTTATATGAAATCTTTGAAAACCTAAAAGAAAAATACCATTTTTCTTAATTTTACATTTTAAATACCAATCGACAGCCGCTGTCTAGTGTAGTAAATAAATAACAATAAAAAAAACCGGCCAAGTGCGACTCAGACTCGTGCAAAGTAGGGTTCCGTAGAATTTTCAAAAAATAAATGTTTATTTCAAAAAACAAAATTATATTTGCAATTGTTAATAGAATATTTTTTATGGGAAACCTATGAACATTTTACAAATCCAACTGCATACCTTAAGTTGGTCATAAACTAAGAAAGCCTACTTAGCCGTGATAGTTTTCCTTTTCAATTGATTATACTTAAGTCATAATTTAACAATTTATTTCAGATGTCCCGAAATAGCGGTTTAACTGGTATGGGCACAAACACACATGCACACACATACACACACACACACACACACACACACAGTCGACTCTAACAAAAATTTGAAATTTAAAGCTAAACATTTCGCAAAACTATCTCTAAATCGAAAAACTCTTAGTTTGAAAGTCCTATGCAACGATACTCCACACGATAGGGTATGTCAACGAAAAAAAAAAACACACCGGTAGCACTCCGGGAGTGCCGGCAGAAGTGAAAACTTTAGTATTAACGTTGTGTTTAATTATAAGTACAAAAATACTATCATTTATGAGGTAGAATACAATGTTTATTTATTGCGCTATCGTACACAAATATGACAATTTACATGTTATTATTCATAATATTATATCGTTATTTATTTATATATTACATTAATTTTTATCTCTTAGAAATATCAACTTTCATCCATAATTTCGACGACTTTTTCACCATCGTTATTACCAGAATCATCATCGCAAATTTCTAAAACTGATACAATCGGTTTATGATAGCTGAAGTAAGAAACAAACAGTTTTGATTCGAATCTATTTAAGTGTCTAATAAAGACCGCATCAATTGTTGTTTTGTATTTCGTTGTGCTAAAATTGCGATCATTTGACATAGTTAAACCAAATTCATTATTTAAAAATTCAAATTATATTTTTTTTAGATTTCTTCTATCACAAAAATTTAAATACAACATGATTAATTTAAGAGTTTTGACTTTTCTTTGTTTTTTTTGTTTTGTTTTTTTATTTGTATTTACATTCTACATAAATACAGTTCAAAATGATTGTTTTCTAATGGCTAGGTAATGTAACTACATGATACAAAACAAAAAAGAGATAGCCTAGTGCAAAAAAAAAATAAAAAAAATATTGCTATATGATAGGTACATCCGGTCTAGCCTAGCGGGGGTCGGCCGCGCTGCGGATTTCCGAGGTTTTCTCAGTATTTTTGTATAAAACCTATAAAAACTAGTTACTGATCTAGTAAGCTGATTAAATTTCCTTTTTGATCATATTTTTTTTCGATTTCTTCTATCACAGAAAAATTAAATACAACATGATAAATTTGAAAGTTTTGATTTTTTTTGTTTTTTTTTGTTTTGTTTTACTATTTCTTTTTCTATTCTACATAAATACAGTTAAAAATGATGTTTTTATAATGGCTCGGTAGTGTATCTACATGATACAAAACAAAAAAGAGATAGCCTAGTGGAAAAACAATAAAAAAAAAAATTGCTACAATGTGATTTTCATTTGTTTTCCTTGCCGATGCAAACAATGTTTTTTATAATTTTTCTAAGAGTTTTTTCGAACAAGATACGGTGATAAAATCACTACACAGTAAAGCAGTAATAGCTTAGAATAGAAATACATGCAATTTACTTACCATTCCATCTTATAATCCCACAGAATTGATTCGAACTGGTCACGGAACCCTAATTTGTTGATAAAACACAGAACTTTTTCACAAGAGTTTTTTCGAAAAGGAAACTATGTAAAAATCACTTCACAGTAACGCAATAACACCTTACTATATGAATAAATTCAATTTACTGAGAATTCCGTGCTAATTTCATCAAAATTGAGACACAATTACACAACAATCGCGTAAATAATCAATAAATATGGCCGGCTTATTTTTTTTTTATATACCACAATTATTTACTAGCTCTGGGTTTAAGGCCTGATAATAGTGCACTAATGGCCGGACCTATAGTTCGCGTACATTTCGCCAAAGTTTACCAACCTTTGTATACCATTTTCAACCATGCGATCGGGGCGCCTTAAAGTACGTAAAAAACAACCCAAATGGGTTGTTTGTCAGTTGAGCGATGTTCGTTGAACAGCCCAAGATGGCCGTTTGTCGCTAGAAGGGTTAATGATTGATTTTTATCCTCTGCAAAATTGATATTGAAATCTCCACTCAAAATCATTGGCAATTTATCAAAGCTTTTTCCAATTTTTTTTGAAGCAATGCAGATATGCGTCATGAGAATAAATAAATAATGTTTCATACAAGAAGTCTCTTATAACACGCAAAGACTTATTTGGAGAGATGTAAACAGCAACCATAATAATGAACTGATTATCACCAGAGTGGCAACGACTTATACAAATATCACCAACATCAGAAACATTAGCATTAAACATGCTATTGTATTTCACATGCACATCCATATAATTTGTGCAATAATGAATTGAGTACTTTGTTCAATTTCCATAATTTAAACAATTCACATATACGAGTACACAACAATGTGGTTACTACACAACCACGGAGCACAAACAAAGAGGAGCTGGCCTAAGCAACTGTGCACTGTGATTTTCGTCAGGTGCCCATGTATCGAGACTCGCATTATTGGTGTGTTTTCGCATTTTTAAGAAGAAAAGGATGAAGTGTTGTGTTTTATCGTGTCGAAGTTATTCAGACAGACGTTCTGATGCTATGAATGGTATCACATTTCATTTGTAAGTAATTTTATACGTAATTATTAAAATAGTTCTAGAAAATTCTCGGCTTTCAAGTATAAATTATACTTCTCGACACTAGGTGGCGTAACTTTTGTGAATAAAAAATACGAGTACGTAAAGTTCCGCATTGGTATATAGTTATAATCATACGTGGATACTGAAAATTAAAGTATACAATTAAACCTGAATACTTTTTAGTCGCCAAAACAGTACTTTAGTGATTTTTATAATTATATTGTAAACAGGCCGCCATCTATCGTCAACTAGAACAACTATTATCCGATGATAATTTAAAACAACAATGGATCACAAAAGTGAATAGACCGGATTGGACTCCGACAAAATATACAAAGATTTGTTCTTGCCATTTTAATGATGCAGACTTCATAGTGACAAAAAAAGGCCATAAAAAATTAAAGATGGGCACTTTACCTAGTTTAAAACTGGATTTGTCGGTTGGTTTCGGTATTGTTTGTATAACCGAGTTTCAATTATTTTAGGAGAATAAGTATGGATTTCATTTTATTTTTTAAATTACAGCTTTGACCAATCACCGACTGTAAATCATATTATACTGCTGATTAAATCTTTATCAGAAAAATATATAGATATTCTTTTTAAGCATTTCGCAACCATTCAAAACGATAGGGCAACGAACCGACAACAACTAACTAAAACTGTTATTTTCGCAGGTAATTGAATTTTGTAAATAAAATTATGTTCGTAATAATAATTTGTCTATTATTTTGTGCTAGAAATTTTAAGTACGTCAGTACACATACAAAACAGTAAAAATGTTAACCCTCATTTTATTCATTTATTACACAAACTTTTTAAAGCTCATAGTTCTGAGTACGTCCCATTACTTTCTACACTTATTGACATCTAGTGTGGAATAGCTGAACTACGTAGTGACATCAATATGTCGATGTTAGGTCGCTAGGCGAGTAGTTTTGCTACTAACCGGCAGATGGAAAATTGAGAAAAGCGCCCTGTGCTGCTTAAGCGGAGCAGCACACTCAGGCACGGTAGAAAGAGTGGGAGATACTTGTTCCTCTCCCTTCCCCTCGATCTTACGCTTTTTCGATCAGCATCACGTGACCCTGACGCGAGTTTGGAAGTTTTTACCCATCCAAAAAAGTGCTCAGCGCCGCTAAAGAAGTTTTCACTTCAAAAATTCACCCTCTCTTTATTATGTAGGGGAGGAAACCAAAAAACATTTTTTTTGCAATATTTCATTGTACCCTTTTGTAGGCGTTATTAATATGTATACCCATGCCAAATTACAGATTTCTAGTACTAATACTCTCTGAGCTAAGCCGCAGACAGACGGACAGACATGGCAAAACTATAAAGGTTCCTTCTTGACTTCGGAACCCTAAAAAAAGAAAGGACATATTTAAAATGGTATTTTTAGTTTGCAGTTAACAAGTATAGCGGGAAACAAGGACTGACATTGCAAAATAGGAAAGGTAGTTGACAATTCAGCCACTTTTTACTTGATGTTGAATTTTAAAATAGGAAATAGGTCGGACAGGCAAAAAGGCAGTTGTAGTCAGTTCCGATAAAAGTAGTTGTTTGTTGTAGATTGTTGGCTAGCCTAATTTAGCACACGCTGATAATGTTTTCACAGTATTACAATATTGCCAATTGTAATTCTGTGATGTTTAATAGTCAACCACTTAAGATATGCAGTAGGATTTTTAGAAAAGCTCATAGATTTTCCATACAAAATGTTTTATACGATATGCAAATATAACTGTTATTTAACCGACGAAAAAACGAAAGAGGTTCTCAAGTCGACCCGTATTTAAAAATATATATATGTCGGAGCGCAAGGAGGTGGCGCCCACTATGCATGCGGCGAAGCGCCGCCGTGTGTTTTGTCTTGAAACATCAAACGGTTAGCTAGGGTAGTAATAATAGGGTCATCTTTGTCCAGGATGTGGTCCGTACGAGTTTTAGTTGGTAGTGTTAGTACTCTAGTTTGCTTAGCCAATCAGAATCGTTGTGATTATCGAACCAATGAATGACAATGCAGCCAACCTACGGAGGCTACGATAGAGGCGCCAATTATTTTACGAGCACTTTTGATCGAGCAGCTGAACTGTCAACTTGGGAAGCCAGCCCTGTGCCGAACTCATTGCAGTTTAAAAATAATAATTTAACTGCATCCAAATTATCCTAAAGCCTTGTGTTGTAAACGTGTGTGAATATTAAATGTGCACTCCAAAACTTGTCAAAGACGAGTTTATTTTGGAGATCCGGCCAAAAACCTTCTGATGATCCGAAATATACATTTATTTAAAAGACTAAGGATCCTTTGCGCGTGTTCCGACTCTTACTTGGCCGGTTTTTTAATACTTGTTTGACCTATAATAGTGTAAGACAATCGATCCCCATCAAAATCTCAAGATCGATTATTTTACCATAATAGTGTTTTATTACTTCTTCGTCGCTCGAAAGTAAAAAATCTGTTTTCTAAGTCTGCTACTATTTATTACACTCAGGTAATTTACACATCTAATCGTTTGTAATTTACATTTACACATATTCTTGGTAATAGTTATCTGCACCACTTATTACGAATTTCACAAAAACAACAATGAATATTTATAAATGGGTAGTTTAGATTCTTCATAATATGCATTGAGACCAGTTTATGTATTAGTTGATCATACCTGTCCTAAGACACAGAGGACTGAAGGATTTTTATAGTATTTCCTTTCTTTAGGTATACTGTGTCTGTGCCTAAACTAACTACTGGCCTAGGTAGATAATTAGTATAATTACTGAATAACTTTAAATATATTACTGGCTAAAATATGTTTAATATTTCCAAAATATACACGTATATTTTAATGCCTTGTGATATGGGTTACAAATGTAAATAATATGTTGGGTTAGTAACGTCTGGGCCCACATTGGGGTCTGCTAATTAATTAGGATTATGGCTAAGGCTCTGGCTTGGCCAGATAAAACTTTATAGGCCGGCAGTCGGCCGTAACAGCGACCTAAATCATTATAGCCCTTAAATTTAACTTAATCCTTCCCCGGTCGACCTACTTGCGTCTTCCTTCTGATCGCGGCCCCGTGGTCCTTCAAGATGAAAGATATTATCTTTTTCTCTTTCCCCTTGCAGCTGTAACTCAAATGGAAAACGTTGATTACAAGAATGCCTAATGGGTTACTTTTAATGAGGATTTTATGACATTAACCCTGGCCACATAATTAAAGCTTTAAGATAGGCAGTAAATACAGCACAGAAATAAAGACCAGATTTTCACGAGCGTTAAAAATCTAATTATATCTTCTTGCTGGTCTTGTGTGAAACTGTCGGTAGAATTTTGTACGGGACCTTTAAGATAAGATAAGATAAATATCCTTTATTGTACACCAAATTTACAAAACTGTAAAACTTATTACTTGCAAAATATACAATGATATGCAAAGGCGGACTTATCGCTTTAAGCGATATCTTCCAGTCAACCTTTTGTAAATGGAGGAGACGAGAAAGTGTAACGATAGCGGGTGAGTGCATGTGCAACTAAAAATTAATCACACTAATATTATAAAGGCGAAAGTTTCTTAGTGTGTGAGTGTGTTACTTCTTCACGCAAAAAGGAATGAACGGATCTGGCTGAAATTTGGTAGGTAGACAGATTAGGACCTGGATTAACACAGGCTGCTGTTTATCACGCTCGCGAGCAGCTTGCGGCTCGCGCACTGCGCACCCTCAAAAAGTCGTAGAAACGTTTTCCACGCGGGTGAAGCCGCGGGAAACAGCTAGTACTTAGTAATAAAGATAAATTACAAATACTTAAATAAATATATGTGAATAAATATGTAAATTACAAATACATAAATAAATATAGTATAACAATATATATCAATAATTATATACAAACAAAGAATGCTTACGGTTAAACACAAGTTACACTTAAATAGAATAGGAAAAGTTAAGAATTCAATTCAATTCAATTCATTTTTGGTAAAGAAAATTACAAGTCAAATGTTATTAATAATAAAATTTGAATAAATGCAGATATGTTTTTTTTTATAACGAGTAGTTGTTTTTTTCTGTTTGTGTCCTGTAGTCGCTTGAAGAGGTTGGTACTCGTATATATCGAAGCGAGTTTTTGTTTGTGCAATTGAAAAAGTTTAAGTACTAAACCGTGCACCTGTGACCAACATTGCAAGCAGAAGGCGCTCCCCTATATAAACAAAACTAGCTTTTGCCCGCTGCTTCACCAGCGTGGACATCGTTTTTATGACTATCTTTGAAGAAAGTATATATATTAGTATTAATATACAGTATGGACACTCCCTGCCGCTCTCTAGATTCCAACCTCACCCCCCTCATCTCTTAGATTGATTCAGATTGGTTACAGTTTGGTTGCCGAACGTATAGGATTTCGCCGCCATTAGGTTTGTTCCGTCATTCGTTTTTTGAAATGTCATTTCTGGCCCGTTGTATGAAGTTTCCAGGGTGTGCTTTGAGGGTAAGTGGTGTGCGAGGCGCAAGAGGCTTGCGAGCGTAAACATGAGTTTTCTCCAGATCACTCAGGAACTATATCGGGCTATTTTCATTAGCAGTCTGTCAGTTCTAAACCAATTAAATCCAAAAAATCACTTAAATCCGTTCCTCCGTTGCGACGCCGAGATGCGCGAGCGTGGATATGAGTTTTCCACAGATCGCTCAAAAACGATATCGGGCTATTCTGATTAGAAATCTATGTCACTTCCCACCCCCTCAAACAATTCTATACAAAAAACCACTTCAATCCGTAGCTCCGTTGCGACGCTTAAGTGCGCGAGCGTGGAAATGAGTTTTCCCCATATCCCTCGAGAACCATGTCAAAATAGGTTAATTAGTACATTATGTCATTTCCCACCTACTTAGCCATCTCTATGCAAAAAATCACAGCAATCCATTGTTCCGTTGCAATGTTAAAGAAACTAACGAAAAAAAAGAGTAGTTATATTTTCAGTTCAATCAGAAACTGCATCGGACTATGCTATTTCCACGGGAAAAAAGTAGCCTATGTCCTTCCTAGTGACACAGGCTACCTGCATGCCAAACATCATCAAGATTAGTTAAGGTGTTGAAGCGTGAAAAGGTAACAAACAAACACATTTTCACATTTATAATATTAAGTAAGGATAGTAAGGACGACTTGCACGGTACACTTTTGTTGGTACAAAAGTGGAGAATTATGCTTTACATTTATAACTTTGGTCTGCGAGGATTGCAGTTTTTGTAAGAACAACAACAACATACAAAATACCACAATAGGAGGCACATACAGCTTAACAGAAACCTAATGTCATCATTGTTACGTACACGTGGGGTACACGTTCATACACAGATCTAATAGCGTTCATATTAATTTTGTATTGTATAAAAATAGAGTACTTAGACTTACGTTCCGTTTCACAAAACAAAAAAATTGTGATCTTTATGGTCATGTTTACTTGCCTTTTTATTTGCGAAGGAAGATGTTACGTGTAGGTCATCTTTGTTACGGCATCTTGTAAGAATAGCTCATCTTTGACAATAGTATACAAAGACTACCTACCTATACCGCTCTCTTCCACACACTGTCATGGCGTCAGCCAATATACGTGTTGTACCAATTTAAGTCGTTCTTTCATTGTCCTGGATTCCCAACGCCCCATATCAATATATCCATCCATAACAATCATCATCCATCACCATCATATCAGCCGAAGGACGTGCACTGCTGGACATAGGCCTTCCCCAAGGATTTTCACGACGACCGGTTCCGAGCAGCTGTCCTCATCCAGCCTAATGTTTATGAGGACTAAATATTGAATACAAATACCGATAATCTGGTATCACACGCTCATGCATGACAAACTGTAGGCCTGGGCACAAATGAGTTTAGCTCGTAAAATTTAACATGCCAGTCAGATAGTGACGAAAGCTGAGCGTGTTTAAAGGGAATTGATGGCGCTTGCCTCCATTACGTATGACGAACAGTGTCGAGCGAGTGTCGATTCGTATCGCTGCTTGTGACAATGTTAATATTGTAGATGCTACAAATATTCTATACATAACTACACACAAATGAGTTTAACTCGTAAAATTTAATGTGCCAGTCAGATAGTGCCGAAAGCTGAGCGTGTATAAAGGGAATCGATGGCGCTTGCCTCCATTACGTATGACGGACAGTGTCGAGCTAGTGTCGATTCGTATCGCTGCTTGTGACAGTGTTAATATTGTAGATGCTACTAATATTCTACATATAACTACACACAAATGAGTTTAGCTCGTAAAATTTAACGTTCCAGTTAAATAGTGACGAAATCTGAGTGCGTATAAAGGGAATTAATGGCGTTTGCCTCCATTACGTATGACGGACAGTGTCGATCGAGTGTCGATTCGTATCGCTGTTTGTGACTTTGATAATATTGTAGATGCTACTAACATTCTACATTTAATCATGGTTGGTTGTACATGGTTGCTACTCTCGAGACAATTAGATCACCAGGGCCCAGAGCCCCAAATATGGGTTTAAACTGGTGCGGCTTGGGGAAAGCCTTATATTCCAAAATGAGACATAAAAAAATGATAAAATAAACTAACCTAAGCCAAAATAACCCGACACTATACCAAAGATATCCCGAACGTCAGCCTGTACGAGATTAGAATGGCTCTCAAACAGCTCAAGAACAACAAGGCATTCGGTGATGATGGAATTACGGCTGAACTTCTGAAAGCAGGTGGAACACCGGTACACTATGCCGGTACTTAAAGCTCTTCGTAAGTTTTTGATTCTGTTATACTCGAGGGACAAACGCCTAAGGCATGGCACAGAAGTGTGGTCGTGCTTTTCATCAAAAAGAGTGACAATTTCCTGCTGAAGAACTACAGACCCATCACAATTCTGAGCCATGTCTACAAGTTGTTTTCGAGAGTCATTACGAATCGTCCCGCACGCAGGTTTGACGACTTCCAGCCTCCCGAACAAGCCGGTTTCCGAAAAGGCTTTAGTACCATAGACTACATTCATACGTTGCGGCAGATTACACAGAAGACCTAGGAGTACAATCATCCACTATGCTTAGCGTTCGTGGACTATAAGAAAGCCTTTGATTTGGTCGAAACTTTGGCTGTGTTACAGTCTCTCCAGCGGTGCCAAATTGACTATCTCTATATCGAGGTACTGAAGTTTTTGTATGAAAACGCCATCATGTCGGTTCGCCTTCAGGACCAAAACAGCGACCCTGTCCAGCTGCAGCGAGAGGTGAGACAGGGAGACGTCATATCTTCGAATTTAAATTCGGCGAGTACATCACCCACCTTTGATTCGCTGACGATATTGTGGTCAGGGCTGAGACTATATATATTATATATGCTCGATGTCCTCAGTAGAGTCTCTCAACCATTAGGTTTTAGAATGACCATGGACAGGACGAAAATTATGTCAAACGTCCGTGTCGCACCTACTCTTCTGAAGGTTGGAGGCTCTACACTCGAAGCTGTTGCCGAATATGTATACTTGGGACAAACAGTCCAGTTTCAACTCGGCTGGGCAGCGTTCGGGAAGCTACGCAATATCTTCACGTCCCAAATACCAAGTTCTTCGACCAGTGTGAGTCGCCAGTGATGACATACGGAACTGAAACATGTTCGCTTACTATCGGCCTCATAAGAAGGCTCAATGTCACCCAAAGAGCAATGGAGCGTGCCATGCTCGGGGTTTCTCTGCGTGATCGAATCAGAAACTAGGAGATTCGTAGAAGAACCAAAGATACCGACATAGCTCTCAGAATTGCAAAACTTAAGTGGCAGTGGGCACGGCACATAGCTCGTAGAACAGATGGCCGTTGAGGCAGTAAACCGCGTACCGGAAAACGGCTTGTAGGCAGGACTTCCACTCGGTGGACCGATGATCTGGCGAAGGTCGCGGGAAGCCGCAGAGCCGGTCGTCGTGGAAATCCTTGGGGGAGGCCTATATCCAGCAAAGGACGTCCTTCGGCTGATATGATGCTAACATAAAATGTTTTCAAAGGCAGCTGATAGTAAAGTTGCGAAATAAATAAGTGATAGAAAAGTAAAGTAAGAAATAAAGTTAAGAAATAAGATAGTGAAATTGTTCTTTGTCCGATGTGATGTTTATTTATGTCGTCATTCAGTACAATTACATTTTAGGTGACATGGTATGGTTAAAAAAGAAACAGAAGAACAATTAAGATGAATGTAATGTTACCAATTTTCTCTTAAGAAACTGTGTTGGTCGTCGGCCGATCGATTGTTGATTTGGGCTGATCATGACATGTTCGGAAATTTCATAATAGGCCGCCATTTGAAGAAACGCTTAACGAATACAGAAACACCACTACTTACATTGCTTGACTTGACACACATCGTTTAAATGTTAAGTAGTAAGACGCCTATAAAATCGACAAAGAATCACATCTATCTGTATATTATATAAAAGGAAAAGGTGACTGACTGGTATATCAACGCACAGCTCAAACCACTGACGAATCGGGTTGAAAATTGGCACACAGGTAGCAATTATGACGTCACACCCTGGACACTTCATACAACGGACCAGAAATGACATTTCAAAAAAGGAATGACGGAACAAACAAAATGGCGGCGAAATCCCATTCCAAAGTATAAATATTAGTACTAACCCTATACGTTCGACAACCAAACTGTAACCAATCTGTATCAATCTGGGTGACGAGGGGGTGAAGTCGCAATCTAGAGAGCGGCAGGGAGTGTCCATATTGTATGTTAATACTAATATATATACTTTGATGACATCGTCATCCGCTAAGAAAGGATTTTGGGAAATTCCCACGGGAACCGCAAAAATCGAGATCTGCGCGGGCGAAGCAGCGGGCACCCACTAGTAGTAGATATAATACTTTAGTTAGGCACATACATGTGTGAGAACAACACATGCTCTGAACATTTCAACATGACTGCCTTCCTTTCAATGTTAATCGAATTATGCAAGTACAGGGTCACTGAGTAACTTCGGTCACAACTCGTACATAACAACATTATGTATGCCAAAACATGCCTCTAGCCTAACTTAAACTGGATGAAGTATGTGCTTCACATCAGAAAGTTCGTCGTGAACTTCAGAGGAACCAGGCTACTTTGGAACTTAACTTTATAAGTCCGCCGTCTCGGCGATTGATGAAACGTACACAAAAGAGTTAATAACACGTTGCAGACTTTAACAGGGAAAAGGGAAAATTAAAAATTTCGCTGCTGTAATTTGTTATTGTTGAAGGCTGTTATTATGTTAAAAGCTATGTTGGAGTGTGCTCTCAATAAGAAAAAACCGGCCAAGTGAGAGCAAGGGACTCGCGCAAAGTAGGATTCCGTAGTCATTACGAAAAATAAATGTATATTTTAAAAACCTAAATTATATTTGCAGTTGGCAATCGAACATTTTGTATGGAAAATCTATGAACTTTTTTCATATCCAACTGCACACACTAAGTTGTTCGACAATAACTCCTAAAGAAGTATATTAAATTTTTTTCAGATGTCCTTAAATAGTGGTTTTAGCTGGTGGGGCGAGGGACGACGACGACGACACTACTCTAACAAAAATTAGCACTTTGAAGCTTAATGTTTAACAAACTAAACCCCTGAATCGAAAAATGGGTTGTACAAACCCTCATTAGCTTTTAAAGACCTATTCAACGATATCCCACACGATAGGGTTACGCAACAAAAAATACCGCCTCTTTAAATGGAGGTACAGTAAAAAAAAATAAGCCTTGGCATCATCTTACCTGACAGTTAGCTAAAATGATGCCTAATACAAAGGTGGGCTTACAAATATTCTCCAATGTAATCAAGATTCAAGATATATAATCAAAAAAGGTGCAAATTACACTCTTTCTGAAAGTCATAAAATAGTAATTACATAATGTCATTTGTGAAAAATCAAGAAATAAACAATCATTAGATTTACGTCAAGACCTGAAAAAACTTTATAAAACAAATGATGTATTTCATTAGAACATGAAAACAATATGATACGAGAATTTATACATTAAAATCATTGAATGGCGAAGTTGGCTATCTTATGATCAAGCCGGAATATATCAATGCTGTTAACATTGATGTTTGGCGGCAAAACTCAGACAAAATGGAAATACCTAGCTAGGCGGGCTGAGAAAATGCCCTACCACCAACAAAATCGAGTCTTACAAAGTTGGATCCCACCGGAAATCGAACTCGCGATCTCCTGGTGTGAAGCGAATAGACTAATCATTACGCCACTGAGGTGGTTAAGTAAGAATAATATAAAAATTTTCGATCATATTTGTCTACATGCACTTAACACGCACGCTTGACGGGGAGTAAGCTGGTGAATGCGTAACGAGAGCGTTACGGAAGTGGGATCGGGCGAGGCGAACGGAAGTTGAGAGGGAGATATTTTCAACTGACTTCCAAAAAGGAGGAGGTTTCTAAATTCGACTGTATATATTTTTTTATAACCGATTTTAATGATTCTTATTTTATTTGAAAGCTAGTGCTTCCCGTGTGGTCCCATATAAATTTTATCAAAATCGGTGTTGTACTTTATTCGAAAATTAACAAAAACCAAGAATAATAATGCTAAAAGGTACTAAGTTGTTGCGATGGAAGTCGGTTTTTTAACGTGTTCAGCGTTTTTTAATAATTTCATTTGCTTTGCTATCAATTTTCTGACTTGAAAAAAATAATTAAGGTGTTATAACGCCGGGTAGGCGAATCTGGGTTACCCGCTCAGATAACTCGACTCTTTATAAAGGGTGTAACAATATTGGTGTAGGTCCCGTAAACTGGGAGTTCTACTCATTATAGTGAACAACTCATTGTGTAGTGAACGACTTTGCTGAAATTTTACTCTTCATACAAATCGATCAGCTGATCGACCAATTTTGTGCAATTTAGCCATACTAAATTCTAGGGTCTAATTTTTTTTTGAGAATTGACTATTAGTTCCTTGGGGAAAGTTGTTCAGTATGACAATTAGAACTCCCAGTTAACGGGACCTACACCAATTTTGTTACTCCCTGTATAGTCAACTAAACCCAAATGTTATTCCACTTATAGTGTCTCTGTTTCCGATCCGGGACGAAGGTCGCTCCAAGCAGGGACGTTCGTTTAATCTCCTTATCTATGGCACTTACACGAGTAGCTCTTGTGTAGCAACAACAGCTTTACAATCAATGCCCAAATCTGTTCCACTACCGGCCAAGGACAGTAGGCATGATAGGGCTGTGGTTTATGGAAGAGGTGATTATAAGCTAAATAAAAAAGGGAAATTTCTTTATTTTGGCTTGATAGATATTTAGAGCGTCGGTGGCGTAATGGCTAGGGCCGCCGTCTCCTGTCCGGGAGGTCGTGGTACGTTTATCCGACGCTCTTACGGTGAAGGAAAACATCGTGAGGAAACCTGCACACGACTGCGAGGAAACTCGCAGGTTGTTTGTGAAGTCGACCAACCCGCACTGGACTCGCGTGGTCGACTAAGGCCCGATCGCCCTAATTCAGGGTAGGCTCGAGCCCCTCGGTGGGAACGTATATGAACTGATATTAATGAAAAAAGGTATTTAAGGGGTTAAGTTAGAAAAACGCTTAAATATAATATTGGTTGTTACCATTTATCTTATTAAATTAAACAAGTTTTTACGCCATAGCATTGCATGTTATAGTCAAAAATATACTTGATGTTATGGTACAGTTAAAAATTGTCTTAATATGTCAGAGTGAAATATAAAAAATACTGAAGTTACTCAATTTGACAGTTAAAACTAAATTGCTCGGAGACTAAAGCTCAAATCGGTAAAAAGAGTTTTGGGCTTTATAGTTTTTAAAATCGGTACTAATAGAAAGTATTATGTACGTAATATTTAGTATTCTTTGGTATTATTTTGTGTATTTACGAGCAGAGCTCATAACAGCCACATTGCGGCGCGCGCCAATATAAGCTTTATGCTATAAAATTTTGGTGTACATTTGTATTGACGCGAATTTAGCTACTAATTTTACGTTACTTAGCACCATAATCTGTAGGTAGGCCGCCTTAAAAAGTGTAAGTACCTATCCCTAACTAAAATTGATTTTGCATCAATTATAAAGAATTGACGTTATAAATAAATCGCTAGAAACATGCAAGTAAAACAGATGACTGTGGATAAAGGCTATACCAGGTAGCTGACGGATATTAATTTTATTTGAGTCCAAAATTAAAGCAAACCATAAGAATCAAATCTGTCACAAAGACAATATTCTATGATGCTACAGTACAGCCTTCCTTCAATGGAAGTGAACTATTGGAAACAATCTGCTATAACGATTACACTATATGATGCTCACCGCACTATGACACTAGTTTTCAACACAATAGCTTCATCTTACGGACTTGAACCAGCAACGTACGGCCATAACGAAGCTCCCATAGTCTGAATTTGCATAGAAATGAACCAACCGGCCACCTAACCGACATTTCACACGGAATAAATAACTCGGCCGGCTACCGAGTGGCTATTGCATGTACGTGGGCATGCACACAGCAGATAGCCCGTTTTGGTCAAATGTAGCACTGTTGAAACAAAGTATATATATTAGTAGTGAGTTTAAAGGTACCTACTTGCAAATTATAACAATTAGTGACATGGCAATAGGTAATGGCGCAAGTGTGTGGGAAATGATCGCAAGTTGTTTGATGAAGTCTGGTTCAAACTATATTTTTTTATTAATTATAAAGTCGAGTGCGTTTGACTATATCTCACCTGATGGTAAGTGACGATGTAGTCGAGGATGGTACACGCAAACTGAAATAATGCCTATTCACTCTCGCCTTGAAGATCCCCAAATTATAGGAGTCGGGAAACAGAGACGCAGGCAAGGAGTATACTATTATCCGAACGGAGGCACTGGAAAAATCAAGCTGTCTCTAATCCATCTTTCGGGAACTTCTCCTGTCAGTCCAGAGGTAGACTGTGCCGGTCTCGTATCGGATTGTACAGTCTCCAAAAATATTGTATTCGAGTCACTGACTAAATCGTCTGTTGCAGACGCATAAGGCCACTGATGATGAATTGGTACTTAGGTAGTATCAGATAAGTCTTAGATAAATTGTTTACCATCGTTATTGGCTCCTCTCTGTGTAGAGAGAGAGATAGATGGTATCCGAGTCACTGACTAAATCGTCTGTTGCAGACGCTTAAGGCCACTGATGATGAATTGGTACTTGCGTAGTACCAGATAAGTCTTAGATAAATTGTTTACCGTCGTTATTGGCTCCTCTGTGAGAGATAGATGGTCTAGCTTTCCCAACTTTCGTAATATTCTTGTTTGTTACTTTTTTCTTTTGTGATCCTAAGCTTTTTCCATGGCCTTGGTACGTTGTATACCTGGACCTGGATTTTTCGGACTTTTCTTTATGTCTTATGATGACTTTTGTTTAATGAATAAAAATACGTCTAGATGTGCATATGTATTCTATTCTCATTAAACCAGAGCTGGATTAAGGCTTATACAGCCGCCAACGACCACCTTTGTTAACACATTTTACCTAAATTAAGATTTTTTTATATAAAAAAAATGTTTTTTTATTTAAAGGATGTGAAGAGTGATTTTGATTTCCTCAAATTCTATTTTAATACGCAGAACTAAAGAAAAAATATTTTAATGTACCCTTTTTTTTCTAGTTGTAACCTTAGAACTGCTTGAAATTTAATCGAAACATTATGATAATTTATGAACTTATTAACAAAACAATACGAAATGTTTTTTTTTCTTCCTTTTTGGAAACTCTTCTTGCAGTACGAACTGACAAGAACTTTATTTCCAAGCTACTTCTTTCGAAGTTTGCAACATCGTGAATCGAGTTGCTAATTTTAGGGACTGAGGAGCATTAATGCCCAGTGCCCAGGGCAGCGCAGGACCCTTTGTCCAGCAGTGGACGTGTTGCGGCTGATATGATAACCCAGAGCAGATTGTTTTTTCATACTTTGATAAATAAGCAACAAAGTCAAATAAGTCAAACTTGATGTGTCGAAAGTTCCGTGTCTATGGTAATTTTTAAGTCACTTAACCCTATTTTCATTAAAATCTTTGGAAGTATTAATACGTCTGTTAATAACTTTAGGAATTCATTAGAAATGAAAACCTGACTGCGTAAAAACTTAACCCCTCTGTTTGGCTAGTCTTGTATGTCAATCGATCCCCATCAAAAACTCATCTTAAATTTTTCCGCCATCACAATACCTTCTATAAATACTGGCCAGTCGGGTAAAAATGTATCCTATGTCACTCACGGGAAAAGGAATCAAACGAAAACTCATACGTTAAAATCCTTCAAGCCGTTCAGGCTGTAGCAGGGAGCATAGAAATCTACATACATACACTCGAAAAAAATAACCCTCCTTCTGAGGCAGTCGGGTAAAAACACAGAAATCGGTATAATATAGGCACGTTAAGAAGCATTAAGGCTGTGATGTTTAATCGAAAATCTAGTAAATTGCAGTTTCGTCAATGCTAAGATTAATTTATTAATTTGTTAATGGTAGATTTTGGTCTATGTAAACGGTCCGTAGAATACGTGGGATGTGAGTCAAATACTATTTTGCAAGTTGCATGTAACATTTACATAGTAGCATAGGAGTAGCATCATACGTTGGAATCCTTACTATAATACAATTATAAATGTGAAAATGTGTTTGTTTGTTACCATTTTACGCTCCAACATCTCTATTAATCTTGATGAAATTTGGTATGCAGGTAGCCTGTGTCACTGGGAAAGACATAGGCTACTTTTTATCCCGTGAAAATACCATAGTCCGATGAAGTTACTGAGGGAACTGATAAAATACTCTTTTCTTGGTTAATTTATTTAATATCGCAAGGAAACAATGGATTGTTGTGATTTTTTGCACACAGATAGTTTAAGAGGTGAGAAATGACATAATTTACTAATTAGCCTATCCTGATATCTAGGGAAAACTTATTTCTACGCTCGTGTACGTTAGCGTCGCAACGGAGCAACGGAGCAACGGATTGAAGTGATTTTTGTATATAATTGGTTGAGGGGGTGGGAATTGACATAGACTGCTAATCATAATAGCCCGATATAGTTCCTAAGGGATCTAAAAAAAAAAACTCAAACGCACCACTCACCCTTAAAAACAGTCATAAAAACGATGTCCACGCGGACGAAGTCGCGGGCAGGAGCTAGTAAAATATAATTGTATGAAAAGCCTTGTCACAATCACTGGTTACAGAACAAAAGGTTCAACTATGGTCACGTCGATATACTCTGTCCGGTATTACATACTTAGATAATTTTGTAATAAATGGCATGTTTGAATGCAGCTCCATTGTCGTCGCGAAGGTCTCTTGCAAATTAAAACAGTATTTAAAGTTAATTTGCTGGTCGTTGCATTGTTGTTTGGGCTTATTTTAGACACAATGTATGGGGGCTCTTTGTTTTACAAAAGCACACGGGAATCCACCGTAGCAAACTACATATCCTGGGAAGGGCGTAAGTACTGGCTTTTTGTGGAAAAAATAGTTTTTACTCATACTCGTAGGCAGTAGGCACTATAAAAAAATATTAATCATGACATGGTCAGTATCTTTTGATACCTTTATTTAGGATCTAACAAAATTTGTGAAAGTCCGGTAAACTGAGAATTTAACTTACCAAATCATATCGTAGGTCTTTACCTATGAAATTGCCGATTCAGTTTTTGAAGTTCAATGTCAGTTTTTATTGAAAATAAAAAGTTATTGTTTTTTATTATTGACCTTAGGTGACTTTATTAGTAACTAGTGGCATTTATTTCATGTTCCAATCCCCTGAGCTATGTATCATTGAATGGAACAAAGGCGTTTTCTTAGTGGTCAGATGGGGTTTTTTTTTAAATTAATTAACTTTCATGAATTTTTCTGAAAGTACCGAAATCTTATGTGGGGTAATTCCAAATATGACATTAGTAACGAAGAAACTGCTGCGATAACTCAAGAGCTTTAAAATTAAAAATGTGTATTTTAGGCCTCAATAAAGCGATTTTATCAGGTGAAAAACCCCGACTTCATGGGGTTAAAGCCACCGAGCTCTCAAAATATCTGAACAATAGGCATATGTTTACCACCATTTAATTTCTAATAGTCCAATGCTATTATGAGAATAAATTTGGGTTGAATAACTATTCTATTTCATATTAATTTTCATCTTTCAACTTTTTTATACAAAACCTACTATTGTAGCATAGAAACAATTGCTTTTTCGCGTATTTTTTAATCTACAACTGGTAAGCCCATGGCATCATTTTACCTGATGATAATTTGCGATGATGCCGAAGATAGAAGCGGTATTACTAAGATTCCTCAACACAATAGGAAAGTGGCTATCTTATCTTAAAGCCAGAACACATCAATGCTGTTAACACTGATGTTTGACGGCAAGACTTAGATAAGATGGTGGTAGATAGCCAGGTGGGCTATGAAAATGCCCTACCACCAACCAAACCGAGTCTTACAAAGTTGACCCCGCCGGGAATCTAACCTGCGACCTCCTGGTGTAAAACAAATGGACGAACCATTACATCGAATCAGAAACGAGGAGAAGCGCAGGAGAACCAAAGTAACTGACATAGCTCACAGACTAGCTAAACTGAAGTGGCAGTAGGCAGGGCACATAGCTCAAAGAACAGACGGCCGTTGAGGCAGTAAAGTTATCGAGTGGCGACCGCGCACCAGAAAACGTAGCGTAGGCAGGCCTCCCTCGCGGTGGATCGACGACCTGGTGAAGATCGCGAGAAGCCGAAGGATGCGGGCAGCGCAGGACCGGTCGACGTGGACATCCTTGGGGTAGGCCTTTGTCCAGCAGTGGACGTTTTTTCGACTGATATGATGATGATGAACCATAACGCCACGGAGGCGGCTAAGCAATTTAGTATGATCAGTAGAAGCCCCAGTTAACGGATCCCACAACTATTTTGTTACACTCTATATACCTAATTGTTTCAACAGGCATCCATAAGAATAGTGATCTGTCCTTGTCTTATAAGGAAGTCAAAGCACTAAGCATTCATCAATGTTCACCATGGTCAATAGTCATTATTACTTATCTACCACTGTGGGGCAACAACGTAAAAAACATAATGGACTCAAAAGCTTAATAAGTATAAGCAAATTGTTCTCTTAGACTGTTAGATGTCCGCAAATAATCTATTTAATGTCTTAACTGCGTGTATTAGCGTCTAACAGATGGGAGGTACCCTCCAAATAAATTAGAGGCAACATGCTCTAAGGAAAACGGTCGAACGCTCACATATCACCGCCCACTTCGAAAAGACTCGTAAATCAATACAAACTGCCTTCGATGCATAGACTTATTAATGGTTGCTTATAGAACAACCTTAAGAATTCTTACTGCGCCGCATGATAATATTTCTTGGTCACTTAACGTAAAACACTGTCTTTATAGACTCAAGTTTCTTAGGAAGTTTTCTACTCTGTGGCTCAGGATGTTAAAGATAGAGCATGTTCAATTTAGTAGAAGCTGTATAAAGGCTCATGTCCACTACGTGTTTCGAACTCCCTGTATGCAAAATAAATGGTATATTTATGCACTGGTGTAATCGGAAAATTGACAATCAGGAGATGGTTGATTTGATATGGGATGATTTATTTTAACGACAGTCCTGTTAGGAGGTGAATGTTTGACTGGTTTAAAACTGAGGACTTGAAGCCTTGCGTGCTCGCCTGCTTATTGCCCGTTCATTCGTCGACATTCGTAACAGTAAAATAAAAATACGAGTCTGCTTTAGACCACACGACTGAAGTAAAACTTCTGTAGCTCCATCTATATGTATGGAAAATAATCAAATCTTTTTTGTCATATGGAGGTATAGACAGTTTATGAAAAGAGTTTTATTATCCTCTGAAAATGATCAAATCTTTTTTATCTTATATGTTTGTTTTGATTATTTGACAACCGATATTGTTGCCTTGGCAACTGATGCTGTTGATAAACATAAATAAATAGTATCTCTCTTTCTATCTTCACTAATTTATATATCCCTCTAAACTTCCGCTCGCCTCGCCCGATCATACTTCCGTAACGCTCTCGTCACGCATTCACCAGTTTATTCCCCAAGTCAAGTAAAGAAGTTTTACTTCAAAAACAAATAAATTGTATTATGAAGTCCGGAGCAAAAATGAATGAGAAACAAGTTGAAGATAAACAAACGTACAGTTTTACGGGCAGCGCAGTGCCGGTCGTTGTAATTTTTTTTGTAGAAGACCTTTGTACATTACTGGACGCCTTTCGGCTGATATGATGATGATGATGAAAGCAACAGCAGAAAAATTAAAATGTAACTTTAAATGAAAGTTCTGGTCACGTTCATTTGAAATATTAATTGGTGCTATTAAAATGTGTAACGTGTGCGTAGGAACGCAAAATTTGCTGCGGGCCGCGATTCTTATTCGTTACGTCAGCTTATACAATTGTAATGAGACCAATATTTTTTAATAAATAATTGTGAACGGACGTACATGGGCAGGTGAGGGTTACAAAAACATCGCCACATGGTAGGCCCTTTGTTTCGGGTAACTAATTGTTTAGGGCGATGTTTTAACGTCTCATTATGTGTTTATCTTGGTCGAGGTCAGAATACTGAGTTTAGTTAACTATCGCAAATGACGACCAATAGCGATTAAAGTTAATTATTAAACTTTACTTTTAACGATCGTTCGCTCATTTAACCGCGTCTTTGAAAGCTTCCGACAAACTCTTAAAGGTGCCACCCGCCTTCCCGGCGGCGGCGCGGCGGGCGGCACGATTGAACTCAGAGCGGCACCTTTGACAGAGTAAAACCTTGACAACATCTTACCTGGTGGTAAGTGGCGATGTTGCCGAAGATGGAAGCGGGCTTACGAAGATTCCCCAAATGTTATCCACGAGCAACTTACACTGTTTCTATCCTCGAATTCACTTCTATCTCAATTCCAGTCTGGCTTCCGTTCGAGCCACAGTACTTTCACTGCATTGCTGAAGGTCACCGATGATATTCGCTTAGCGATGGAACACAAACAGCTTACTTACTCTATTGATCCTTCTTGATTTCAGCAGTTCATTTAACTCTGTTGATTTCAATGTTCTTATTGCTATACTTCGTTCCTTTAATCTTTCTCCTTCCGCAATAGCTTGGCATAATTCTTACCTTTGTGGCCGTTCGCATGAAGTATATCGCATTTATTAATATGATGGCATAGAACGTCACGCACAGACCAACTTTACCCTTGATGATATACACCACTTACGCAAAGCCGAAAAATTCAAATACTTAGGCTCTATCATCAGTGGCGACGGAAAAATGAGGCAGACATTATACACCAAATAAATGTAGGCTGGCAAAAATGGCGCTCACTTTCTGGAACACTCTGTGATAAAAGAATGCCAGTCAGGGTAAAGGGAAAGTTGTACAAAGACTGCAATAAGGCCTGCACTGCTTTACGGGTCAGAATGCTGGCCTATCACTAAGGCACAAGAACAAAAAGTGCATGTCGCGGTTATGCGTATGCTTAGATGGGTAGGTGGAGTCACCCTGGAGGACAAAGTAAAGAACACCCATGTCAGAGGATCCTCTAAAGTTGCACCGGTAAGCGAGAAAATGACCGAAAGACGTCTCCGCTGGTATGGCCACGTCATGAGGAGGCCAGACACGCACATAGTCAGAGTGGCGCTAGACCTAAAAACTAATAAGAAAGCACCCGGAAGACCCCCGACTACTTAGTCGACAACGATCCGCAAGGATCTAAACAATCATAACCTGACGGAAGCCACAGCGCTAAACAGACCTATCTACAGAAGAGTGACCATAAGGGCCGACCCCAATTAGAGATGGGAGAAGGTCGCAAAAGAAGAAGTGGCCGTTCGCAATGTGTTCGAACAGAAGACTCGTCTTCAGATTGGTGCGATCTAGTTGCGGGCGTGCCACAAGGTGGCGTCTTCTCTCCTCTCCTTTTTTCAATGTTTATTGATACAGCCACTAAGGCTATCACTTCTAAATTCCACCTCTACGCAGACGACCTGCAACTTTATCACCACTTTGAGATTTCCTGTTTAAATATAGCAATAAATTTTATTAATGAAAATCTAAAATGTATATGTGATTGGGCTAAGTCATTCGGTCTCCTGGTCAATCCTAAAAAATCACAGGCAATGCTAATTGGTAGCAGTTACATGCTGAAACAAATTGATATTACAGACATTCCAGTTGTTGTTTATGACGGCGCAATAATCCTGTTTACTTCTACTGCAAAAAATTTAGGTCTTATCTTTCATTCAAAATGGGCTTCCCATAATGAGGTCAGCAGAAAAGTACACTATTGTTTTCATACGCTTAAGCGTCTCAAATGGTTTTTGCCCTTAAAAACTAAGATTTCACTTGCTCAATCCATTCTTCTCCCGCATTTTGACTATGCTGACTCGTGTTACTTGGATGTTACCGAGGAACTTCTCAACAAGCTTGAGTGCCTGTAGAACCTGTGCATCCGAATTATATTTGGACTGCGCAAGTATGACCACGTCTCTCAGTTTCAAACCCAGCTCAAATGGCTCCCGATTCGTTTGCGTAGGAACTCCCACATCCTTTGTCTCCTGTTTAACATTCTTCATAAACCTTCCCCCCTGGTTACCTACGCGAACGCTTCACTTGAAAACGCCAGCCAGACCAAACCAGCTATCCCGATCCCACCTAAAGTCCCTCCTTAATGTCCCCTCTCATTGTACTGACTTCTACTCCTATTCCTTCTCTGTTCATGCCGTCAGGTTGTGGAATTCTCTTCCTCATGAAATTCGTGACTGTGAGAGCCTATACTCTTTTAAAAAGAAACTAAAAGAGCACTATATTTCTCTGTCATCTTGAATTAATTGATTAGCCATGAAATTTTTATGTATTATTTACAATATGTATTAATATTCGTTTATATATATTTATCTATGTATTTATATATCTGTTATCTATATATTTTAATTACTTATATTTATGTATTTGTCGTCTATATTTGTTAAAATTTAGTTTTTATTCAATATTACTTTAAGTATTACTTTTTTTTTATTAAGTTGTGTACACGTCTGCCATCTCAGTCAAAACTTTCTTCTTTCCCGGGTCTGCTGGAAAAAAATTCTTTAGAAATAAGCTGTACCCTTTGAATAACCTTAATATTTAAAATCTGTATTTTATGTATCCTGTGTATGCTCTGTTACAGCCTGAATTAGAAAAGATAGCCGTTGGAGCAGTAAATTTCTCAAGTGGCGACCGCGCATCGGTAGACGTAGCGTGTGCAGGCCTCCCATTCGGTGGAGCGACGATCTGGAGAAGGTCGCGGGAAGCCGCTGGATGCGAGCAACGCAGAACCGGTTCGTATATAGGTCCTTGGGGTAGGCTTTTGTCCAGCTGTGGACGTCTTTCGGCTGATATGCTGCTCATGACTGTTTTCGTTCGTTTTCACCTCGCCAAGTATTTCTTTATTCCTCTCTCCCTAAAGGATTTAAACAATTATATAATTATCTAATTTATGACCTCGAAGAAGGCGACTGGCTCAGTGGTCTCTTTCAATTTGATAATTTTGAACAAAAAAAACCGACTTCAAACAGGAAACTAAGGTTTCCCTCGATTTCTCTGAAATGCCATCATCAGACCCTAGTTTCCTTATCATGATACTACACTTGGGAGATCTCCTTTCCAACAAAAAAATAATCATCAAAATCGGTTCATAAACGATGAAATTATCCGCGAAAACACATTAAAAAAAAATAAACGTTCGAATTGAGAAACCTCTTCCTTTTTTTGAATCGGTTAAAAATGATTCTTGATTAACTAATAGGTCGAAAGTCGTGGGTTCGACCCTCATCTAAGACAAACAATCTTGAAATCGGCAGGTTTGTATGTTTTTGTGTGAGTGGAGTATCCTCCTTTTAGCACAGATGATCCTGTATGCCTGCACTTCTTTATTTGAAATGTGTGAAATTCTTTAAGTTCCTGACATAAGCGTGTCTCGTCTAAGCGAAATGATCGGTCGATGCACTTCCCTAGATATATTTAACCTGCGCACGAGCGATTACCGTCGCCGCGGCTCATTACGCGTTCGATTCCGATCTAGTTATACTGGCAATTGGTCGATAACGGTATGTGTGCACTATATGTATAGGCTGCAAAAAGAGTACAAATCGTGGAAACCACTACCAAACCATAGTATATATATATATATATATATATATATATATATTAGTACTATCATAAAGTATGGACACTCCCTGCCGCTGTTTAGATTGCAACCTCACCCAGATCGATACAGATTGGTTATAGTTTGGTTCTCGAACGTATAGCATTTCGCCGTGATTTTGTTTGCGCCGTCATTTGTTTTTAGAAATGTCATTTCACTCACGATCGTTGTCTGCATAGTCCGGACTGTGACGAAACTTTAATATTTAGGAACACATAGCTCTCAGAAACACTAAACTTCAGTGGCAGTGGGTGGGGTACATAGCTCGTAGAACAGATGGCTGTTGGGATTAGGGTTACCAGATGTTAAATTGAAAAGTCCTGACAAAAAGCCTGACATTTTACTGAACGGGCGCGTGCGGTTTGACAACGCACAGTCATAGTAATAAAATACCACTTAAGGATATTCCTTTTGAGTGCCAAGCGGTCACTCGCCGACTCACAATCTGCCATTGAGGCTACTCTTACTCTCCACACAGTGAAAAATCACCGTTCATTGAAATCCATGGACTACAACAGTATCTTGATGAAGACCTAAAACACCTATATAATCCAAAAAGTCCTGACATTTTCCAAGTCCGACCGGAATCCTGACGGATGCCTGAAAATCCTGACAATTCTGGACAAATCCTGACGTCTGGTAAGCCTAGTTGGAATAGTAAAGTTCTCGAGTGCGGCTGCACACCAGAAGACGTAGCATAAGCAGGCCTCCCACTTGGTGAAACGTCGTTCTGGCAAAGGTCGTGGGCAGCCGCTGCTGGATGCGAGCAATGCAAGACTGGTCGTCCTAGAAATCCTTGAAGGAGGCGTTTGTCCAGCAGTGGTCGTCTTTCGGCTGATGAGACGATGATGATGAAATGATTTTTAAGTGGAATTTACTGAACATACGTATTTATTATTCTCAGAGTCGTCTTTGATGTAATCTTTTGAAAGGCAATGAGTTCTTAAAAGGAAAATGTCGTAATTACTTAGAAATCTTATCTGCCTAGTTCTTAGTAAAAATAAATACTACTTTTAAGTTTTCAATTTCCTTTAAACAATTCAATTTCCTCTTATCTACTAAGTAAGGAAATATTACCTCTGTTTTATAGATTTTTAATACAAGTTAACGGTGGCTAACAGACTAGCTGCATTTAATACCTTTTCTAAATAATGGTTTAGCAATCTTTACAGCAATTATTGGCTGTTAAACTTAGTAGTCATGCTTGCATGTGTTATATTTTAAGCAATAAAACTTCTAATGAAGAGGCAGAAATGGAATATTTAATATTGGTCGTTATACCCAGCTCATAAAGGTGTGTGAATGGAGGAACAATTTCAGAAAGTAATTGGCAATTTGAGATGTTGTAATTATGCTTCCTACCCTTAGAGCTTCTACCAGGCAAGGTGGTTTCGTTGTGTATTAAATCTGAAATAAATAAATATAGGATGCTATAACATGTTAGCTGTAGAGGACGTACAGATTAGTTGTAGAGGACATAAACCGGAGCACTAGTTTAAAAAAAATATGTTTTTGGATGGGACAAAGAATATTTAACAAACTACCTAATGATATTACATCATTACCATTTAATAAATTTAAAAAACAAATTGCATGCGTGGATGCTTCAAAATATGTTTTATTCAGTCAATGAATTTTTGACACATAAATGACCCTAATAGAAATTATTGTTATATCAACTATATTTAAACATGACATGATGTGAATGAATTTATAATATTATAATAAGTACAATGACATGTTTTGTATCCTATATGTGAAGTGAAATTAATTGTTTGTTTTGTTTGTTCATCTATTCTTTTTTTTAAAGTTTCTAGTTATAAATTTGCATGCTATAACTTAATATGGCTAAACAAGAGAGTCTATGGTCTTCAAACTAACATCACTATTTGTACCTTGTTTAATGGCAAATAAATAATATTTATTTATTTAGATATCTATAGGTTCTGGAAACAGGTATTGTAATAGCAAATTATTCCAAGAAACTTTTGCAAAATCGTACCTTAGGGGATGCGAATACAGTGGATAATTTCGGCACGGACAATTTATGCGCGACGATAGAACGTACGGGAATCTATGCAATAACTCACACGAAGGACAAATGGACTGTCAAACCGCCATTTTAACCGCCTCCGTGGAGTAATGGTTAGTCCATTCGCTTCACACCAGGAGGTCGCGGGTTAGATTCCCGGTGGGGTCACTTGTAAGTCTCGGTTTGTTTGGTGGTAGGGCATTTTCTAAGCCCGCCTGGCTAGCTACCACCATCTTATCTAAGTCTTGCCGCCAAACATCAGTGTTAACAACATTTTTGTGTTCCGGCATGAAGATAAGATAGCCAGTTCTCCATTGCGTTGGGGATTTTTAGTAAGCTTCGGCATCATCATCACTTACCATCAGGTGAGATGATGCCAAGAGCTTACCAACAGTGAATAAAAAAAAAAGACAAAAAGACCACCAGGTACCGGTGGATAGGATGTTCACGGTTGTCCGCTGAAATGAAACGAACTAGTTTTGTTCCTAAAAACGCAGACGATGGACAGTTTAAGGCTTATACCGCCACCAACGATCAACCTTGTAACCACTTTTTACTTTAATTAAGGAGTTTTTAATCGAAAAAAATAATAATTTTGTAATTAACAGGATATGAGGAGTGATTTTAATCTCCTCGAATAATTCATCCTCTTTTTTCTATCTGTAACCATAGAACTGCTACAATTTTAATCGAAACATTATGATAATTTTCTTAACATCTTAACATAACAATATGAAATGATTTTGCCTTCTTACTTTTTGAAAATTCGTCTTATTTTATTTATAATGAATTAAAAACCACAATTCTCGCACAATTCGTCCGCAGCGATTGACGTAACAGCCACGTTGAAGTACGAGCTGACAATAACTTTATTTACAAGCTGATTTGTTCGATGTTTGAAACATCGTAAATCGTGTTGCTAATTTTAGGCACGAAGAAGCCATAATAGTTAGGTAACTCTAGCTATCTAAAATATCTAGGGCTGTCTGGTCTCTGATAAGTACTGATAAGAGATAACATCCTATATCTCGATTAACTGTAACTAGAGGCACAGTATAACAATATAGCGGCTTACAGTAGTGCAACGAGTGTACTTACGCAGAGCAACGGAAGGGTACTTGCGGGGCAGAGGGCGGCGGGGCAGGCTGGCTACAGGCACAGTATATATATATTAGTACTAACGTACTACAGGCTAATACTGCTAATGCCTACGCCACGGCGGCATCGTGCGACATCAAAGGCGTTGCGCTACTGTAAGCCATATCGTTATACTATGCTACAGGCGATTCGTGGAAATTGGAAATTGCTCAAGAGGAATCCGAAACTACAGTACAAGGAGTAGTTCTGATAATTGCGGTGACGCGTTGCGCTACGTCACACCCTGGACACTTCATACAACGGGCCAAATGACATTTCAAAAAAGGAATGACGGAACAAACAAAATGGCGGCGAAATCCTATACGTTCTCGCTTCTACGTACACGCTTGACCCCGGGTAATGCGTTTTTCTTACTTGAAATCTGACAGATAATAAATCCACATGATAAGAAGAAGCATTAATAAATTAAATTAGAAGTCGACTTTCTTAAATCAAGCCAAAATTCAAATTGTTTTCTTTGCCCAGGTGCTAAGAGAATATAATAAATCTCAAACAGCTGACAACTAAGACGTTGCAGGAAAATTTAATTTAGAAAGTATCGACCGCCTTTTATTGAATTCTTGTTTAAGCATGATTAAATATATTTTTAGCATGATTAAATATATTTTTGTTCTTTCTGAAAGCTTTGATTTCGGCACGTGTCTTGATAATTGAAGAAATTCACTGACTTTGTACCTTCTAACAAGTTTAATTAAATTAAGGGATGTAAGGAAAAAGCTCTCAGAAGAACAATATGAGATAACTGCCTATTTAATCAAGAAAATGCGGATCGCTGCGCATCGAGAGCCGGGTCATTCCTTTCCCTCTAATATGGTTGATGGGAGCGATGGCTGACTCTCGCGTTATACTCGTGACCGGGTGCTGTCCGTGTGAACTGGCCTACTCTTGTTAAATGCTAAATGTTAAATGTTTTATGTATAACTTTTCGTGTCATATTGTTTTCATGTTCTAATGACATAATCTGGTTTATATCAAGGATTTAATTTAAACGTTATAAACTAATTATTGTTTATTTCTTGATTATTTACAAATGACATAGTTATTATTTTATGACTATTAGAAAGAGTGTAATTTGCACCTATTTTGAATAAATATATTGAATTGAATTGAAAAAAAATGTTCCATTTTCGAGGGGGGGTTTTTCACTTATATAACTGAACAACTTTTTGTTCTGCTGCTTTCCTGAAATCAAAAAAAAACCATTTGGGCTTCCCGTACCGAGCTGATTGATTTCTCAGTTCAGTTTTAACCAATATTTTAATTTTTCAGTTATCTGCCACTCTCAAAAATTTTTTTTTTATTTATTACTCTGTTCCACATTAAAAATAAAATCAATTATACAGCCACGCTGTAACTACATACTTTCTCGCGAAGCCTTCACCTTCTGTCGTAGTCGGGCATACACAAATCAACAATAAACATTACACATACTTAGTAAAGAATAAAGTTAGCTATATCAGACTTGATGAAAAGTTAACAAAAAAATTGGGATTGTATGGGAGGTATCTTTTCAGATATTTCCTGGAACAATTCACTACCCAGTGCAATAGGCTTTATTAAGTCCTAGTTACAAAGTTTCATTAAAACCATGATAGCCATTTTTGAGAAAAATAGTAACAAAGAACCCCGTTTTTTATGGGAGGTAACTTATTCCGATTTCTCTTGGAATAACGAGCTACCGCGTGCTGTAGGCCATGTTAAGGTATAGTAACGTATCAAGTGTCATCAAAATTGTTACAGTCATTTTTGAGTTACAAATAAAAATTAATTTTTACTATGGTTGCAGCCCTCAAAAAATTAAGATAGGGGAAATAAAAAAAAAAACCGGCTAAGTGTGATTCAGAGTCACAAAAACAGGGTTCGGTACCAAAACAAGTCTTTTCAGTACATACTTTGATCTAGGTAAATAGGGGTCTATTTTTCCTGTAGGAACGGAAATAAAACTTTAGATATTTTCATAGGTTTGACTGAAATCTATGCATTTAACCTCATAAACTGCAATTTTCCATGATTTTAAGCCCAGTAGTTTCAGTTCAGTTCAAGGCCGAGAATGGTAGATTTTCGCCCATTTTTTAAAATAACTTCAAAACTATTTATCTTAAAATAATTTTAAATATATTTTTAAAATTTTCACAACAAGCACATTTATTTGATATGACGCAAAATATAGTTTTCTAAACTTTTTCAAATTTTCCAATTTACTCCCAAAAGTGGCCCCCATGTTTAAAATTATTTATTTACGTTACACGTCCTTGCATCACCGATTTACATTATTTAATTATGTATTCCAAATTTCAACTCAATCGGTCCAATAGTTTCAGAGAAAATTGGTTGTGACAGACGGACGAACGGACAGAGAGACACGCGAGTGATCCTATAATGGTTCTGTTTTCATTTTTTGAGGTACGAAACCCTAAAAATGCTGAAGATATAAAAAATATTACTATAGCCCAAATTTTACCCAAATCCGTCCAGTAAATTGGAAACTAGTGCACTGGATGCACGCATAGACACACAATACACAATACATACAATATTATTTATTGCATCACAACATAAAAAAAGAAGAAATGAACAACATAGAAGAAAGCCTATGCTAAGCCTATGAAAGGACGGCCTTATTGCTAGGTACCAATTTCTTCTAGGCAACCTTTTTGAAGAGAATATTAACCCCGTCAAAAATCACAGACACACACACACACACACACATTTTTTAAACTTTTTTAATGTATGTCAATCGATCCCCATCAAAATGTCATCTTCCATTTTTTTGCCATCACAATACCTTCTATAAATACTTCTTCCTCCATCGAAAGTAATAAATTTAGAAATTCATTAAAAATATAAAAAACCGACAACTTAAAAACTGTAACCCCTCTTATTGACCAGTCGGGTAAAAATGTATCCTATGTCACTCACGGGATCAAGACGAATCTAACGATACCTTATACGTTAAAATCCTTCAAGTCGTTCAAGTTGTAGGGAACATAGAAATATACATACATACATATCATACACTCGAACAACATAGAGGCAGTCGGATAAAAAATTACATAAGATGTATGAAATAAGGTTTAAGTTCGAGTAAATTTGTTTTAGATGGTCTGGGAGGAGACGGGCGTTATCAGTTATCAAGTCGATTCGTTAATGGTGATAGCTTAGGTAATATTCGCTAATGATGTGTACGTATGTACACGAGTTAATGTATGCTCATCGACTGCCGCAAAGGAAACTTTAGATTTAAAGCTGAGGGCTAAAGATACTTTCACACAGAATCCGTTAATTTATTAAAGGTTTATACAGGGTATAACAAAATTGGTGTAGGTCCCGCTTACTAGGGCTTCTACGCATGATACTGAACAACTTTTGGTATGTCTTTGATGAAAATTAAAATAGAGTGTCTAACTTTTCTTTGAGAATCGACTATGGGTTCCTTGGGGAAAGCTGTTCAGTATGATGAGTAGAACCACCAGTTAACAGGTCCAACACCAGTATTGTTACAACATGTATTGTTCATAGAGGAAAAATCAGAATTGAGGAGATCCGTAAGGGAACCAAAGTAACCGCATAGCTCACAGAATCGCTAAATTGAATCGTCCATAGCTCGTAGAACAGAGTTGTTGGGGGGTGTAAAGTTTTCGATCGCGCACCGTGCCTCCTACTCGGTGGAACGACGACTTGGTGAAGGTCGCGGGAAACCGCTGGACGCGGGCAGTGCAGGACTAGTCATCATGGAAAACCTTAGAGGTGCAGCAGCTGACATGATGATACTAATAGGAAGACACAAAACAAGTTTTAAAATTTGATATTGTCCTTATGCATCTATAACAGAAGACTTAGACAGTGTCGTGGGAGGATTGTCCTCAGGGCCAGATTTAGAGGTGTGGAGGCCCTGGAGCAACAAAGGAGTGGAGAACCCTAATTATTAAATATTTCAGATGTCAATAAATCTAAAATCATTGAAGCTAGATAATTGATACTTGGTATGTTTGGTAAGTCTGCCAAGGACATCCTATAATTTTTTTGATCTTTATATCACCATCCGGACCGAAGCTATGACGGTTCGAAAATACGACGAACCGCTTCCAATTAACTTTAGGAATTAATTAAAGACCCGAATGCATAAAAATGAAACCCCTATTTTTTTGGCCAGTCGGGTAAAAGTGTATCCTTTGTCACTTAAGGGATTAAGATTAACCTATCGACACCTCGCACTCTTAAATCCATCTTCCGTTTAGGCTACAGGGCGTGCCAAAGAAATATACATACATACATTCATACATGCATTCGAAATTATAACTTCTGGCGCAATCGGGTATAAAAGGAGATTGTGCCTGTCCCCAGATTTATCTCTATCTTGTGGAGGCCCTGGGCAGTTGCCGCGGTTGCTCTCCTTTAAATCCGGGAAACGCAGCGCTGTCCAGGATTTGCGTCACCCTCTTGGCCTAACTGGGGAAACCCACAGAAACTATTTTTTTTTAAATTACGCAACCAAGAATCATGAAAGCATGCAAACAAATCAACGACCACTGCTCTAATTTATATAGCGTCCCCAAATACCTACCCTAGGGCATAACAGTAAGGGCTGCTATTCCTGCCAACGCCATAAGGCGAAGGCAAGGACCAGTTGCGGTAGGTCTTGCCGCCAAGACGCTTGTCCCGGTACTCAGCAAGGCGAGTGCCTCGTCACACCCTGGGCACTTTATACAACGGACCAGAAATGACATTTCAAAAAACGAATGACGGAACAAACAAAATGGCGGTGAAATTCTATACGTTCGACCACCAATATCAATCTGAGTGACGAGGGGGTGAGGTCGCAATCTAGAGAGCGGCAGGGAGTGTCCATACTGTATGTTAGTACTAAAATATATACTTTGGCCTCGTGGAAGAGAAGTAAGTGGGGACGCTATATCATAAACGTGGTAGTTCTAGCGTATCTGTTAGATATACGAGAGGGAATGCTCTAATTTATAAAAGTGTATTGTGAATTATTCGACTGAATATGAAATGGAGGCCAGATGCAACAGTTTAATTAGTAATTATGGGCCTCATTGAAACTGATGCTTTCATTGTTTCGCATTGCACAGTGACGGGGCTGAAGTATGATCTGGATTTCATTTCAAGTTCAGTTCTTATTTGAATAATAGCGACCCGCCCCACGGTCTCGCCAGCGTTTTTTGTTCCACAGGATACCCGCTGGCCTAATCTGAAGGTTCCCTGAAAATTGCTGATTTGAACCAATTTTCGATAGGTTGTCAGTCAGCACAAAAGCTACGCTTCAACGTTTAATTTTTTAAATTAATGATTATAAATAAACAAAAATGGCCGAAATTACTTTTGTATCAAAACACGTGAACGACAATAAAATTAAATTTATTAACTTTATCGAAAAAAAAAAACGTATAATTTTAGTTTTTGTTCTGATTAACTATCAAAAGTTGGTCCAAATCGGTTAACATTTAAGAGGTGATAATTGTTATCGCCGTTGGTATGAAAAGTCGCTGCTGCACAATCCTCTTAAACGCAGTATTTTTAATGGGCATGAAGGTTTTTGTGAACACGAACCACTTTTAAAATAACTTCTATTAATTTAGCAAGTTTTTGGAACGTTTGTAAGTAAGGACCCGTAGGATATTCGTGACATTTTATCTCTTGTGGCTGATCCTGGAAACATGTTCATTTCTTTTACTAAATCAATTATTGTACATTCAAGTTCAAAAATATATTTTTGAACTTGACTGTACAATAATTGATTTAGTATGGATACGTACAAATCATCAAAAATATGTATCCACGACCTAATGTTTATACAATATAAGTTCGTGGATACACATTTTTGATGCTTTAAATGTATCTATATTTTTGACTTCGACTGTACTCAAATTTTTAGTTCGTTTTAAGGGTTCTGTACACCGAAAGGATGAACAACGGGACCATGTTACTAAGCCTTCGCTGTATGTTCCGTCTGTCTGTCTGTCAGTAGGCTGTATTTTACAATACAATACAATACAAAACAATACAGTACAATAATTTTACTGACAACTTTCGTGTTGTAAGGTCAGATTGCGAAATGTAGTTTATAAACCGTAATAGGTAGACAGTTGAAATTTTTTACAGAGTGTGTATTTTTGTTGCCGCTATAACAAGAAATAATTAAAATAAAAATCAATTCATGAAACGTGTTTTTTTAAACGCGAGAAAACCAGCGACATCTAGTAAGATGGTATAGAACACTTCTTCTGCGACTCTGACTAGCATTTGGCCGGTTTCATTCAATTTTTAAAATTATTCTGACTAACTCGGTGGCTCAGTGGTTAGTGCTCTTGACTACTGATCCGAGAGTTGTGGGTTCGATCCCCACCCAGGGCAAACATTTGTGTGATGAGCAGATTTGTTTGCTCTGTGTCTGGGTGTTAAATATCTATTTAAGTATGTATTTAAACGTATATAAGTATGTATATCGGTTTCTGGTTCTCATAACACAGGGAATCCTACTTTGGGGCCAGATGACCATGTGTGATTTGTCTCAGAATATTTATTTATTATTATTCTGACATCAAAAACATAAGGAAGAAATTATTATTAGAACTTTATAGTAGGTAGGAGTATCATTTTTGAACAACTAGCGACATCTAGTACGATGGTATGGAACTCTTCGTCTGCGACACTTTTCAAAATTATTCTGACATAAAAAACATAAGGAAGAAATTATTATTATATCTTTATGGTAGGTAGGAGTTCCTTTTTTGAACAAGTAGCGACAACTAGCACGATGGTATGGAACCCAACGTCTGCGACACTTTTCAAAATGATTCTGACATCAAAAACATAAGGAAGAAATTATTATTAGAACTTTATAGTAGGTAGGAGTTTCTTTTTTGAACAACTAGCGACATCTAGTACGATGGTATGGCACCCTTCGTCTGCGACACTTTTCAAAATTATTCTTACATAAAAAAACATAAGGAAGAAATTATTATTAGAACTTTATGGTAGGTAGGAGTTCCTTTTTTGAACAACTAGCGACATCTAGTACGATGGTATGGATCCCTTCTTCGTCTGCGACACTTTTCAAAATTATTCTGACATAAAAAACGCCTATGGTACTCGTATGTAGGAAGAAAACTCATACAGAGTTATTCATGCCATTTTTACATTTAGTTTGTAAGCAACTGTTTACCTCAACTGTGCGTGTACAATAAATATATAAATAAATAAAAAACATAAGGAAGAAATGGTTATTAGAACTTTATAGTAGGTAGGAGTGTCTTTTTTGAACAAGTAGCGACATCTAGTACGATGGTGTGGAACCCTTCGTCTGAGACACTTTTAAAAATTATTCTGACATAAAAAAACATAAGGAAGAAATTATTATTAGAACTTTATAGTACGAAGGCGTTCTTTTTTGAACAACTAGCGACATCTAGTACGATAGTGTGGAACCCTTCGTCTGAGACACTTTTAAAAATTATTCTGACATAAAAAACATAAGGAACAAATGTTCTTTTTTGAACAACTAGCGACATCTAGTACGATAGTGTGGAACCTTTCGTCTGAGACACTTTTAAAAATTATTCTGACATAAAAAAGATAAGGAAGAATTTATTATTAGAACTTTATAGTAGGTAGGAATTTTTTTTTTTGAAGGCACAACGTATAAGACGATCATCATTTGAATGTGTGTAAAAATTACTCGTAATTATCGCGTGTTTCCTAACGATCTTTAAATTCGCATCACTAGACCGCATTTTAATGTGCAATTTGGACCAGGCGGTCGGATGACAAAACACTTTTGTTATCCGTGCGAGTTTGCAATTTACGTATGTACTGCGTAATGGGAGGGGATCGGACTGCTACTCATTTGAGTTACTTTTCAAGCGACTTCCAAAAAGGAGGAGGTTCTCAATTCGTCTGTATTTTTTTTATTTTTTATTTTATGTTTGTTACCTCATAACTTTGGGCTGGGTGAACCGATTTTTATGATTCCTTTTTTATTAGAAAGCTAGTGCTTCCCGAGTGGTCCCATTTAAATTTTATCAAAATCGGTGTAGTACTTTTTTTAGAAAATTAACAAAAACCAAAAATTACGATGCAAAAATGTACTAAGTTGTTCCGATGGAAGTCGGTTTTTTAACGTGTTAAGCGTTTTCAATTATTATGATCTGTCAAAAACGAAATTTTGTTCTAAAAATGTTTGAAATATCCACAAGTGACGTCATACATTTTAAGCGTCATTGACGAACTTATTTTGTGAATTTGATCAATTCAAAATTGAAGACGTGATGGAAAAACAAAACAAGTAACGTTTTTATATTTCAGATTTTATTTTTGATGCAGTCCGATCCCCATTTCAGTTAATGTCTGTTTTTAGGGTTCCGTACTCAAAGGGTAAAAACGGGACCCTATTACTAAGACTTCGCTGTCCGTCCGTCTGTCTGTCCGTCTGTCAACACTATTGAAGCTGCGAACTTCTGGAACAAGTTGCCCGCAAACATTCGCGACTGCCCCTCTGTTAATACTTTCAAAACTAAACTTAAAGAGCATCTTCTTTCCCTACAGAACATGTACGTTTGTTAGTATAGTATTTATTTTAGTAAGAACATTAATTATTATATTTTAGTTATGTATTATATATGCTATTAATTTTTATATTATAAGTATGTGTTATTTATGTACGTACATTAGGTTAGTTTATATTTGATTGTATTTTATTTAGTTTATAATTATAATTATTAAGTACACACAGGTTTACCTCCACATACTTTAAAGTCTCCTAATACCCGGTAAGGTTGGCTGGAAGAGATCTCTTATAGAGATAAGTCCACCTTTGTACATGTCCTCTCTAAGTTCTTGTCATTTAAATGTTTGTGTACAAAAAAGGATATATTTTATGAACCGTGATAGCTATCCAGTTGAAATATTCACAGAATTACTAAAAATTAGAAAAAGTGAAAAAATAAGGGTAAAAAAAAGCACAGTCGTAAGCAGTTTGGAGTACGTAACCCTAAAAACACCGGGCCAGTAGCAATATCAATTATTGACGATTATGAAATTAATTAAGTTATTTAGTATTATTACATTTATTTTTACAGTATAAAAACAATATTTATCCAAATGTTTTTTTTTTATTTACATGCCTTATAAAGTTATAAACAAAAGTGAAAAATGCTGATTGTCTCAAAACCTCATCATCATATCAGCCGAAAAAACTGATGGACAAAGGCCTCCCCCAAGGATTTCAACGACGACCGGTCCTGCGCCGCCCGCATCCATCGGCTTCCCGCGACCATCACCAGGTCGTCGGTCCATCACCACGTGGGAGGCCTGCCTACGCTACGTTTTCCGGTGCGCGATCGCCACTCGAGAACTTTGCTGCCCCAACGGCCATCTGTTCTACTGTTACTTTGGTTCTCCTGCGGATCTCCTCGTTTCTGATTCGATCAAAAACCTATTTAGTGATAATCAGACTAGCTGAACATAATGAATACCTATTTACTTTGTCTACGGATATTTTTGTGAAGAAATCAATGAATTTGGTCTACTGAGTTATTAATTAAAGATTGTTTTACATTCCTAGATTACAAAATATCCAATAACTCTAGTATAAATAGAAAAAAAAACAATAGCTTTTGACGTTGGTTACATAGAACCACTTTTTGCTACTATTATTTATTACGAGCAGTTGCCCGCGGCTTCGCCCGCGTGGATATCGAGGGTGCGCGGTGCGCGAGCCGCATGTGTGTTGCTAATTTTATTTCAGCCTATGTGATTTAGTATTGTTTATTTTATTTTATTCGAGTCTTACAGTAAAAAAAATACTAAATAAAATAGTTTATTTGTGGAAACACAGTATTATGGATCTTAGTTATAAATTATAATTAAATGGAACAGTGTGTTTGCCAACAAATGGCATACAAAATACTTTTGTTTTAAAGCTCTAAAATGTTAAATATTTCTACGTTTAATGTCAATAATTAATAATAAAGTACCTTCTCATAAAATTATTAATTAAAATATTCATTTAAGTCATAAGAGCATTTGTCTGTCAGCCAAGTAGAAAGTTTGTTTTTGAAATATTTTAGTGGTAGCTCCCTGAAGTCGCGAGGTAGGTATGTGGTTGTAAACCCTAACTGACATAAAATAACAGTTTCTCTCATATACAGAGCTTTTGCATTTTGGTACTAATAATTGCGTAAGGTCTCTGTCTCTTTACCTAGGATGCTGTTCAGCATGTTTAAAAAGATTCGGATATTTTTTTACAAATGTTCCTATTTCTAAAATATATAAGCTTGTAAGCGTTAGGAGGTTGTGTTTCTTGAAAAGAGGACGACATGTGTCAATTGGTCCTGCTCCACTTATTGCTCTTACAGATTTCTTTTGTGTGAGTAATATATTAGTTGCATCCGTTAAGTTGTCCCACAGAACGATGCCATATCTTAAAACTGACGCAACATATCCATGGTAAGCAGTTAGTGCAGTTTTTTCTACAATTTTTTGAGATGTTGTCAAGGGTTTACCAATAGTGAATAAAATAAAAAAAAGTTATGTTGATCCCGAAGGTCCTTTCTAAATATTGGTGAATGATTTTTTGAAATTGAATCACTAGTTTCGGAGATTCTCTCTTACATACTCGCACAAAATTTACCGGTTAATTAATATTAGTATAGATATAAAACTTCTCAAAAATTTCTTATTAAATATCTGTTATTTTCGAGATCGTATTTTAGATAGTAGTAACTTTTTATCAGTTCTTACGTACCATGAGTTTTAACATGAATTCGTGTGAGATTGCAAGTACTTTCTGTTCCGCGCCACCTGCACCGACTCAAGTTCGTTCCGAGCAGATCAAAGAGGGAGATACCAAGTTCGACACGCCAGAGACAAAAGATCCCGTGCTTTATGGCGGAGCTAATTTACGTTGCTCGTCCGGTTTCGTGTCGACTTTGTTACAGTTGATATCTCTTTTGCGATCTTACCTTGTACTATTTTCAACAACACAATATTGGTTCCACGCGACATCGACTCGCATGTTTCCCGTTGTTAATATGTGTGTGTGTATGTGTGTGTGTGTGTGTGTGTGCGTGTGATTATGTGGGTGTGTGTGTTTTATCAACCCATGTTTCTATCTATTTTACAGTCATTTCTAGTGAACAAATTATTATTTTGTAATTGTAATTGAAATTAAATCTTTTATTTGCTTCAGCTTAGTTATTCATTAATTTTGTCAAATTTGCCTGTCCTTTGTCATTAAAAACTTAGATAAATTCATTTACTTTAGATAAACTTACTTTAGATAAATTCGTTACAAAGAAAAACAATGAAGCGATGTTATGCTACATCTAACCATCAACATAGTAACTATAGCAATTCCATAAACAACATGCATCCTGTAACAAAATCGGTGTAGGTCCCGTTAACTGGAAGTGGAAGCCCCCACTCATTATTCTGAACTACTTTTATTCTATGACTTTGCTGAAATCACAAAAAAAATATTGAACTCCTCATACTAATCGATCACGTGATCAACCAATTTTGTGCATTTTTGTATGGAGGGTCCAAATTTGATTTGAAAGTTGTTCAGTATGACGAGTAGAAACTCCAGGCCCTACACCAATTTTGTTACACCCTGTATTTGTACGTGTATCAAAACGGCAGACCATGTAAACTTTATCAGCAAATATGGCAGTTACGATATCATTCGTTCAGTACCAATCTGGCACTGAAAGGTTTATTTCACTACCTCTTATTTAGGTACTTCAGACGTCTTTGTGTCGTGTTCCTAACCAATTAAGGCTCGTGAACTTCGGCAGAATCTTTTCGGATACAATCTTGCGCGTTTCGACCTTTTCAAATGTCCATACCTCAAAATGTAAAAACACATCCATTATAGGATCACTTGTGGGTCTGTCTGTGCGTCCATCTGTCACAACCAATTACCCCCTCCCCATTTTCTCAAAATCTACTAGGCCTAAAAACTTTGAATCACAGTATATGAGGTTGAAGGCAAAGATTACAGGAAAACTTTGAGAAAATCTAAAGTAGGTACTTCTGTTTCCACAGAAGAAATGAAATTTCGAAAGTCCAAAATAAGTAGACCCCCCTATACCTATAGCTAGAGCAAAGTATGTACTGAGAGGTCTTGTTCTGTTGGTAGTTAAAATTTTGGTGCGGAACCCTGTTTGCGTGACCCCGAGTCGCACTTGGCCGGTTTTTTTTATAGTGTGCATAACATCATGGTGGTCTATCAGGAGATTGTGCGGATCTGGTCTGTCCACCGCATCGGGCTACGGCCCCGCCTGAGGTCTCTTTTCCTCAAGTTTGCCAGTCACAATGAGTTTCTCAAGGTTGTCGTCACTCTATGTACCTGCCAAAATGTTCGAAATACTCAAGGACACGTTGAAACCAGTATGACCTAAATAATTAAGCTCATTAGACCTACTGTGTGCTGTTAATTTTTTAACCGACTTCAAAAATTGAGGTAATCATTGCGACCCGAATGTATTTAATATTGTTGGAATTGCACAATATTCATATGGTTAAGTCTATGTTGGCTTCTTAACAGGTGTGTCAAGTTTCATAAATGTATGTATATTTGTCCACACATTTTTCAGAAACTATAAAATAAAATGCTATAATTCTTTTTTATTGGAATAAGTGTGTTTGAAATTAGGGAACAGTGCAAGTTTTATAAAAATCGGTGCAGTAGTTGTCAAGTTATGGACTGATATGTGTGTACTAATCACAGGAAAAATAAGATACTGCAATTTTCTGATTAAAGTCGATTGTTTTTAACGTTTTTAGCACTGTCAATTATTTATGTTTGCGTTAAACTATGCACGTTGCTAAATTAGTAGCTTTTGTACTTAATAATATGTTCACACTTAAAACACCTTTACAAAATGAGTGTCACCCATCACCCCTAGTGCGTTTGTAAACCACCTAGCCACAATTTAAAACCGAAAATCTATTGGACCCTGAAACAATTTCAAAGTGCGGAGTGGAAAAAACTCTCTGCAGCAAAAATTATGAAGCTACATACATTGAACAAACAAACAAAAGATTCAGATATTTACATAATGCGTAGGTAGCAGTGATATATTATGTTTCCTTGCGGCGTTAAGGGGACTCAGCCCGGGAAAAAATGTATTGAACAAAGGATGTTGTTTGTAGAATTCAGACAGGATATTAAGTAGGTAGTGCTTTTCTCGCTTTTAATATTTTTCATCTCCTACATGCCCCTGCGTCTATTGTTATCAGCATTTGCTCCGAAGTGTGACGTTATCTATTAACATACTTGTATACATTATTTTACAAGATATTTTTGGATATTAATTTACCAAATAAATCGTCTTACTTTTATCAATCAACTTCCTAACAGGAAGGGGTTCTCGATTCGACAGTATTTTTTAAAAATTTTGTATGTTTGTTAAGCGATATCTTCGCAGAATGTGGACTGATTTTCATGATTATTTTTAATACGATAGGGTATGCTACCACATTGGTCCACATTGATATATCTAGTGTCAAGAGGAGTTGTGGTACATTGGTTATTTAAGTTTGTTAAGCGATATCTTCGCAGATTGTGGACTGATTTTCATGATTATTTTTTATTCGATAGGGTATGCTACCACATTGGTCCACATTGTTGTATCTAGTGTAGAGAGGTGTTGTGGTAAATTGGTTATGTAAGTTTGTTATGCAATATCTTCGCAGATTGTGGACTGATTTTCATGATTATTTTTTATTCGATAGGGTATGCTACCACATTGGTCCACATTGTTGTATCTAGTGTAGAGAGGTGTTGTGTTAAATTGGTTATGTAAGTTTGTTATGCAATATCTTCGCAGATTGTGGACTGATTTTCATGATTCTTTTTTATTTGATAGGGTATGCTACCACATTGGTCCACATTGTTGTATCTAGTGTAGAGAGGTGTTGTGGTAAATTGGTTATGTAAGTTTTTTATGCAATATCTTCGCAGATTGTGGACTGATTTTCATGATTATTTTTTATTCGATAGGATGTGCTACCACATTGGTCCACATTGTTGTATCTAGTGTAGAGAGGTGTTGTGGTAAATTGGTTATGTAAGTTTTTTATGCAATATCTTCGCAGATTGTGGACTGATTTTCATGATTATTTTTTATTCGATAGGGTGTGCTACCACATTGGTCCACATTGTTGTATCTAGTGTAGAGAGGTGTTGTGGTAAATTGTTTATGTAAGTTTGTTATGCAATATCTTCGCAGATTGTGGACTGATTTTCATGATTATTTTTTATTCGATAGGGTATGCTACCACATTGGTCCACATTGTTGTATCTAGTGTAGAGAGGTGTTGTGGTAAATTGGCTATGTAAGTTTGTTATGCAATATCTTCGCAGATTGTGGACTGATTTTCATGATTATTTTTTATTCGATAGGGTATGCTACCACATTGGTCCACATTGTTGTATCTAGTGTAGAGAGGTGTTGTGGTAAATTGGCTATGTAAGTTTGTTATGCAATATCTTCGCAGATTGTGGACTGATTTTCATGATTCTTTTTTATTCGATAGGGTATGCTACCACATTGGTCCACATTGTTGTATCTAGTGTAGAGAGGTGTTGTGTTAAATTGGCTATGTAAGTTTGTTATGCAATATCTTCGCAGATTGTGGACTGATTTTCATGATTCTTTTTTATTCGATAGGGTATGCTACCACATTGGTCCACATTGTTGTATCTAGTGTAGAGAGGTGTTGTGGTAAATTGGTTATGTAAGTTTGTTATGCAATATCTTCGCAGATTGTGGATATCAAAATAATGACAAAAACATTTTTCTATCGCTGTCGTTGGAGTCTTTTTTGATTGAAATGAATAGAATTCAATTGTTTTATGAATGTGAACCACTAGCTTTTCTAGCTTGGTCTTTAGATTCAATGTGCCTCTTACTATTCGGTGATCGCTTCCTGTTTTGACTGAGTTGATCACAGAGACATCATTGAATATTTGCCTTCTCGTCGACAAGATGAAGTCGATCTCGTTCTTCGTTACGCCATTGGGATGCAACCATGTCCACTTTCGCTGTTTAGGCTTTTTGAAGAAGGAGTTCATCATAAAGAGGCCCTCCTTCTCCATAAAGTCGGCCAGCAGCTGGCCACGTGCATTTCTCTCTCCATATCCAAATTGCCCCACTCTCAGCTCACCATCACTTCGTTTGCCCAGTTTCGCGTTAAAGTCCCCCATAACAATGGTGTATTGGGTCCGGGAGCTATTATGTAGAGCTCTGGAGATATCCTCATATAGGAGCTCCACTTCGTCGTCGGAGTGTTGTGCGGTCGGTGCATATACCTGAATAATTTTCAGCGAATACCGTTTGGTAATTCGGAGAATAAGGTACGCTACCCTCGTCGAAACACTCTCGATCCGGACCACATTGTTAATGAGGGACTTGTGGACTAGAAACCCGACACCACCCTCGGACAGTTGGTCGCCCTCCCGGAAATAGAGCAGGTTTCCGGATTTAAGGATTATGGAGTCCTCCCCCTCTCTTCGGACTTCACACAATCCTACGATGTCCCATCGTAACCTGCTCAATGCTTCCTCGAGTTCTGTTAACTTTACGTCGGTTCGCAGTGTGCGCGTGTTGTAGGTTGCCAGGGCCAGAGGTCTTTTGTTATGGTAGCCTGGCATCTGCCGGGGATTCTTCGCACCCCATGCCCCGCCGTTATCTTGACCGCTACCGGAGCCAGGAATAGCGGGGCCGCCGGGGACTAGGGGCCGTTTTTTATTTGTGTCGGTCATTTGGGGGGTGTTGCCGTAATCGCCACGCTTGGCAGGCGGGTTGGCGATCGCAGTGTTGCAGATTGGCTGCAAGTCACGGAAAGACGCTGCTGCCCATCCTCCGGTTTGAGTCCCTTAGTCGGCTCTTACGACACCTATTGGATGAAATAGGATGAAGCTAGAAAGATGTCGACTGATGAAGTCCACACTCCGACCAGCGCCCATCCAGCTTCAAAACCCCGAAAACTTTCAGCTCGAGCTGCACAATCGCTTCGAATGCCTAACAGACTGCGAGAATGTGGACGATTATAACGACAGGTTCGTGGAAATTGTCCAAACGGTCGGGTCTAAGATTTTCAAAACTCGCCGTTCAAACAGAACCAAAAAAATCTCTGACTTCACCAGCAACCTCATGGAAGAAAGACGCAGATTGGTTTTGCAGTCCTCTGAAGACGCTACTCAGTATCGGCAACTAAACAGGCAGATCTCTAAGTCTCTAACTCGCGATTTGCGCCACTATAATACAAATTGTATTAAAGAGGCGATTGAGAACAACAAAGGCTCAAAAGTGTTCGCGAGAGATCTGTCTGTTGGTCAAAGCCAACTGACCAAGCTGAAGACTGAGGACGGCAGGATCATATCGTCTAAGACTGAGTTGCTGGAAGAAGTTGAGAAGTTCTACGGACAATTGTACACGACCACACGTCTGCCTGTTAGCGATCTGGCTAAAGACCCAAGAGCTAGACTTACCCAACACTATACCGAAGATATCCCGGACGTCAGCCTGTACGAGATTAGAATGGCTCTTAAACAGCTTAAAAACAATAAGGCACCGGGTGATGATGGAATTACGGCTGAACTTCTGAAAGCAGGTGGAACACCGGTACTTAAAGCTCTTCAGAAATTATTTAATTCCGTTATACTTGAGGGACAAACGCCTAAGGCATGGCACAGAAGTGTGGTCGTGCTTTTCTTCAAAAAGGGCGACAATACCCTGCTGAAGAACTACAGACCCATCTCACTTCTGAGCCATGTCTACAAACTGTTTTCGAGGGTCATTACGAATCGTCTCGCACGCAGGTTTGACGACTTCCAGCCTCCCGAACAAGCCGGTTTCCGAAAAGGATTTAGTACCATAGACCACATACATACGTTGCGGCAGATTATACAGAAGACCGAAGAGTACAATCAGCCACTATGCTTGGCGTTCGTGGACTATGAGAAAGCCTTCGATTCGGTCGAAACTTGGGCTGTGTTACAGTCTCTCCAGAGGTGCCAAATTGACTATCGATATATCGAAGTGCTGAAGTGTTTGTATGACAACGCCACCATGTCGGTTCACCTCCAGGATCAAAACTCGAAACCTATCCAGCTGCAGCGAGGGGTGAGACAGGGAGACGTTATATCTCCGAAACTGTTCACCGCCGCCCTGGAAGATGTTTTCAAGCTTTTGGACTGGGGTGGACTAGGCATCAATATCAACGGCGAGTACATCACCCACCTTCGATTCGCTGACGATATCGTGGTCATGGCTGAGACTATGGACGACTTAGGCACAATGCTCGATGGCCTCAGTAGAGCCTCCCAACAAGTGGGTCTTTGAATGAACTTGGACAAGACGAAAATTATGTCAAACGTCCGTGTCATACCTACTCCTCTGAAGGTTGGAGGCTCTACACTCGAAGTTGTTACCGAATATGTATACCTGGGACAAACAGTCCAGTTAGGTAGGTCCAACTTCGAGAAAGAGATCAATCGTCGAATCCAACTCGGCTGGGCAGCGTTCGGGAAGCTTCGCAATATCTTTACGTCCCAGATACCGCAGTGTCTTAAGACCAAGGTCTTCGACCAATGTGTGTTGCCAGTGATGACGTACGGAACTGAGACATGGTCGCTTACTATGGGCCTCATAAGAAGGCTCAAGGTCACCCAAAGGGCAATGGAGCGTGCTATGCTCGGAGTTTCTCTGCGTGATCGATTCAGAAACGAGGAGATCCGTAAGAGAACCAAAGTAACCGACATAGCTCTCAGAATTACTAAACTTAAGTGGCAGTGGGCGGGGCACATTGCTCGTAGAACAGATGGCCGTTGGGGCGGTAAAGTTCTCGAGTGGCGACCACGCACCGGAAAGCGTAGTGTAGGCAGGCCTCCCACTCGGTGGACCGATGACCTGGTGAAGGTCGCGGGAAGCCGCTGGATGCGGGCAGCGCAGAACCGGTCGTCGTGGAGATCCTTGGGGGAGGCCTATGTCCAGCAGTGGACTTCCTTCGGCTGATATGATGATGATTGTGAACCAATGTGGTAGCATACCCTATCGAATAAAGAAGAATCATGAAAATCAGTCCACAATCTGCGAAGATATTGCATAACAAACTTACATAACCAATTTACCACAACACCTCTCTACACTAGATACAACAGTGTGGACCAATGTGGTAGCATACCCTATCGAATAAAGAAGAATCATATTATATATTATACATTATATTATATTTTCATGATTATTTTTTATTCGATAGGGTATGCTACCACATTGGTCCACATTGTTGTATCTAGTGTAGAGAGGTGTTGTGGTAATTTGGTTATGTAAGTTTGTTATTCAATATCTTCGCAGATTGTGGACTGATTTTAATGATTCTTCTTTATTCGATAGGGTATGCTACCACATTGGTCCACATTGTTGTATCTAGTGTAGAGAGGTGTTGTGGTAAATTGGTTATGTAAGTTTGTTATGCAATATCTTCGCAGATTGTGGACTGATTTTCATGATTCTTCTTTATTGTGATAGTATGCTACCACATTGGTTCACATTCATAAAACAATTGAATTCTATTCATTTCAATCAAAAAGACTCCAACGACAGCAATAGAAAAATGTTTTTGTCATTATTTTGTTATTTACTATACCTTTTCCTAAGTAAAAAAAAAACTTTTTAGGGACTGAACAGCGAGCGCTAAACTATTACGTTAACTCTCACGTACGTTCCAACCAGGCTTGCGCACAAGTGTCGCACGATACCTCTCCATAGCGCGCGCACGAACACTTTACTGGTTTTTCAACCGACTTCCAAAAATGAGGAGGTTTACAATTAGACTATACGTTAGTGTGTGTGTGTGTGTGTGTGTTAAGCGATATCTACGCAAATTTAGAACTGATTTGAATGATTCTTTTTTTATTTAATTGGGTATGCTACCGAGTTGGTGCCTTATAAATTTTATCAAAATCGGTTGAGTATTTTTTCAGAAAATTAACAAAAACCAAAAATAATGACGCAAATGAAAGTTTTAGTTATACTTATACGCATTTGTTATTTACTTGTTTTAATCACTTTCCCTTTTAAAATACAATTTCTCATTATCATTATGTAAAACTACACACACATGTTTAAAGTGTCATTAACTTATACATTTCATTTATAACTAGAGGTGCCGCGAGATTTAAAATCTCAAACCTTACTAATGAATCACTCCGTCTTTGGTGAAAACCGTATGAAAATCTGTTCGGTAGTTTTTGAGCTTATCGCAATCAAACAGACAGATAGACGCAGCACCGGGCTTTGTTTTACTTTATGTATAATTAGTTGTTGATTTTATTTTAGTAAACCAAAACACAGTAAAGTTACTCATATAATTAGTTTTTTGCAAGTGCCTGCCTCTTAACAGTTTCCCACTAAGCAATCAGGATTACAAATTGTTTCTGAATTAATTCTTGTTTTGTAGGAAGAGAAAAATCGTTTGTGGCTTCGTGTATATTTTTTGTTTTTCTTGTGTAACGGGCTGATGGTCATTTGGTAACTCGTGTTATTTGATCTCTTGGTACAATATCATGGCTAAGTTGTCGCTAGTCGCATTGAGCGATTGACGATTCGATACAGCACAATCTATTTATCATAGTTTCATCATCATCATATCAGCTGAAAAACGTCCATTGCTGGACAAAGGCCTCTCCCAAGGATTTCCACGACGATCGTTCCTGCGCTGCCCGCATCCAGCGGCTTCACCAGGTCGTCGGTCCACCGCGTGGGAGGCCTGTCTAATCTACGTTTTCTGGTGCACGGTCACCACTCGAGAACTTCACTACCCAATGGCCATATATTCTACGAGCTATGTAACCTGCCCACTGCCACTTCAGTTTATTGATTCTGTGAGCTATGTCGGTTATATTGGTTCTCCTCATTTCTGATTCGAACGTGTAAGGAAATTAAAAGCATAGCTCGCTTCATTGCCCTTTGGGTCACCTTGAGCCTTCTTATGAGGTCCATAACAAGCGGCCATGTCTTAGTTTCATATGTCATCCATCACTGGCAACACACACTGGTAAAAGATCTTAGTCTTGAGACAATGCGGTATTTAGGACGCGAAGACATTGCGAAGCTTCCCGAACGCTGCCCAGCCGAGTTGTATTCGTCAATTTCGACTGTTTGTCCCAGGTATACATATTCGTCAACAGCGTCCAGTGTAGGGTCTCCATCCTTTAGAGGGGTAGGTGCGACACGGACATTTAACATTGTTTTCGTCTTGTCCATGTTAATTTTAAGACCCACTTGTTGAGAGACTTTAGGCCATCGAGAATTATTGTGCTTAGGTCTTCCATAGTCTGAACCATGACAACGATATCATCAGTGAATCGAAGGTGGGTTACGTACTCGCCGTTGATATTGAGGCCGAGTGCCCCCGGTCCAGAAGCTTGAAAACAACTATGAAAACCTAATAATATGTTACTCTATTAAACTTCTTATATTTTCTATGGATTTTTAAATTCACAATTGATAAGCCCTTAGCGTCATCTAACTCATAGGCACTATATATATTAGTAGAAGGTAGGTAGTAGTGAAATGTAGAAAAACGTTATCCCATTTATCATTATACGCCCTTTTCAATTCCATAAATTTTATTTTATGGCGCATGCCTGGATTAAGTAAAATACAGTATTAATTTATTTGTTGTTGAAACTTCTGTTGATGCTGAAAATATACGAAACGAAACTAGGTTACTTATTATGGGCTTAATAAGAAGGCTCAAGGTCACCCAAAGGGTGATGGAGCGAGCTATGCTCAGAGTTTCATTACGCGATTGAACTAGAGATGAGGAGATTCGTAGGAGTACTAAAGTAAGCGACATAGCTCACAGAATCACAAAATTTAAGTTGCAGAGGGCACACAGCTCATGGAACAGGTGGCCGTTGGGGAAATAAAATTCTCTAGTGGCAACTGCGCATCGGAAGACGTAGCGTAGGAAGGCCTCCCATTCCGTGGACTGACGACCTGGAGAAGGTCGGGGGAAGCCACTGGATGCGGGCAGCACTGGACCAGTCGTCTTGGAATTCCTTGGGGAGGCCTTTGTCGAGCAGTGGGCGTCTTTCGGCTGATATTATGATGAAACAGGCAACCCGTACCTGTAGTAATCAAAACTAATTCTAAGGAACATCACGGCCGATCCTGCTGACAGCTGAGTTGCGTTCTTAAAAGAGTAATTTGGTTGCACATTGTAATGTACCTAAATATAACAGACAAGTAGTAAGATTCACAAAAAATGTTGAAATTAAAAACAGGACTAAGGGCCACAAGGTACTAAAAGCTACTACTTACACGATTGTGGGTGAAGGGCGAAATCGTGCGAACTATAATTTGGTTGTTTATCAACGACATTGGTATTCCACGGACCAAATTGTTTTATTGTATCTAAAACATTGGGCTGGTAATCTAGATTTATCGTTAGGCGTATTTCTTGAGGAGTAAACGATTAAAGTGGTACGAATTAAAGTACAGGTAGGTACTACGAGTCACTACAATATGTATAATGTAGCATTTAGCTACTTGCCTATTCTGTGTATATTAGTAGAGATAACTATGCTTTGTGATATCATAGATACAAAAACCGAGCGAGGGTTGCTCGGTTATGTTTTGTGCTCGGAGTACGTTAGTATTAATATATATTATTATTATTGTTTATTTTACTTCAGATAACATAATCCATATTGTATTAGTAACAGTCTTAAAATAAATCTTAGTATAATTTAAATCCATGTAGGTATGTAGTGAGGTATGTGATGTCATTTTAATTTTAAATGTCATTTCAATTTAATATCACTGACCTACAATGATAATAAATTAAAATGTTGATGCCGATCAGGTAAACAATTAGTATTATTCACCTGACCAACATCCTAATAATCATTTATATTATAGAAGAGGTATGCCTCTCCGCCACAGTGATCAGTATACTGTTGAAGCTGCCCCGCACTCTGCTCAGCTGAGATGCTGCTTTTTTGCGCATGATGGCATGAAAACCAACCGTTTGTGCCTGTGCAAACATCTCTGAAGCACTGCAGAAGCGGGGCAGACCCAACAGCACTCTAAAAGCATTATTGTATTGGACGCGTAGGGCATCCAGCGCTTTTTTAGTGTAGTTGACCCATAGGCTGCTCGTATAAAAACTCTGACAGTAGGCTTTAAAAAGTGTTATTTTCACTTGATCAGTACAGCGAGCAAACCTACGAATCAACATATTACATCTACTTTGCTCGTAGTCTGCTGCGCATGTAGCGCCATCTAATGTTGAGTAGCTTAACTACACTCAAAATATTATTACTTTCTTAGGAAAAATTAATTTTCTGAGAGATAACACCTATCTATATCGACTTGGAAAGTAAAAATTCATCAATTATCTGATATGAATATAAAAAAGATCGCTAGAATAATATTCGAGAAACCAATTTTTTGTGTATATCAGTGGTCTAATTTCGAAACCCCTTAAACAGTTCTTTCTTTTTTTTTTATTCACAATTGGTAAGTCCTTGGCATCATCTCACCTGATGGTAAGTGATGATGATGCTGAAGATGAAAGCGGGCTTATCAAGATTTCCCAACGCAATGGGTAGCTGGTCATCTTATCTTCAAGCCGGAAAACATCAAACATTGCCCGCAGCTTTGTCCGCATGGACATGACAAATTATGAAAAAAAACACATGAAAATGAATCATTTGAAATCCTCAATCTGAAAAATAAAACTATTTGTTGGTTGCGAAACAGACGCTCACAGGAAACTGCATTCTCTTTAACTGAAACGAGAAGTTTTTGGGAATGAGGGTTTGCCAATCCAGTCAAACCAAACCACACCAACTAACCACTATGTACTTATACCACACCAATTTTCAGTCTTTGAGTAAAACGGCTATGACAGACCATTTCGTTTTAGTAGTGATAGGGATGACGACAGCATCAGAAATAAATTATGAACTCTTGATCACTAAATTGCCCTCCTACATAAACTTCGGAAAACATTACTCGTTTTGTTTTCCATCAAGTCTTCGATTTTTAAATCACCAAAATCATAAAATGAGTAAGAACATAAATGACGCTGTAAAACTATGACGTCACGCCTAGGTATTTCAAACATTTTTAGAACAAAATGTCGTTTGTGACAGATGATAAAAAGTAACTCAGATGAATAGCATTCGTCATCCCTCACACATCCGAAAGATATCTTGGTGTGCTATGACAAAGATCAATGTACACGCTGTAAACCAGTTCATCAACGGAAGGTACAATTTAACGCAAAGACTTTAGCAGTCCATTGGTATTCAGTAATCAGCTTCTTCCAATTCCAGCGTAAATTCCCGCCCATTTTCACAGCTTTTGAGAAAGGCGTGCACGTTATCAGCCCTGGTGTTCCGCGTCACTATAGGCAACAGGATTCTCCATCTGGTGTCCTGGAGCATTCTGTTCACAGTTTCTACATCTTTCTTGTGCGCATCTTTCTTTCTTTCTTTCTTCATCTTTATTCATAGTACACTTATACAACACTGAGTCTTAAGACCACCCGGTCTTTGTCACTGATACGTAACACCCCACACACAGGAGTTTTTGTGTTGTTTAAATCGGTTGGAATCTTGGAGATTTTTTTAATTATTAACTATTGTTTTTTTTTGTAATTAAAGCTGGCGTCATTGTCGCTCGCTTTGCGTTTATTTAAGCGACAAATAGGAATTATGTGAAAGACAAATTTTATCTTAATTAAATTTTGCAGTCTTTATAGATATTTAAATTTGGCGTCGGTGGCGTTATGGTTAGGACCGCTACCTCCTGTCCGGGAGGTCGTGGTTCGAGTCCTGCCTCGTACCAATGTGTTTTCGAGTTTTGATTTTAAGTTTATCCGACGCTCTTACGGTGTAGGAAAACATCGTGAGAAACCTGCACACGCCTGCGAAGAAAATCGAAAGTTGTGTGTGAAGTCGACCAACCCGCACTGTGCCTTCGTGGTCGACTAAGGCCCGATCGCCCTAATTCAGGGTAGGCTCGAGCCCCTCGGTGGGGACGTACATGAGCTGATAAGATGATGATGATAAAATTTTGCAGACGATTATATAATTTATTAAATTTCCAAATGTGGCTAAAATTAAAAAAAAATCATGTACTGTCTTGATATATATAATGATTTAGCAGATTGTCGTGAAACATCATTTTCACGTATCTCAAACCATTTTGGCAGCGTAAGTACGCCGATAAAGCGACCAAGCAGCTTGGTTTAGGAATGTTAAAACTACGAAGTGGAAACTCAAACTCAAATAACTCTTTATTGTACAACAAAATAAATAATAATAATATGCAAAATTTAAATTAAAAACTAAGATACATACAATTTAGGCGGTCTTATCGGTGAGAGCGATTTCTACCAGACAACCCAGTGCTCGGAGAAAAAGCACGGAGACAGGTAGTATGTATTGGAAACGTATGTTTATTAAAATAAAATGTAACCTTTGTTAGACAACGTAGCTTTCCATTGATGAAAGAATTTTTAGAATCGCTTCAGTAGTTCCAAAGAAACAAAAAAACAATTCTTATTCAAGAACTGCTCACTTAATAAAGGACAGGATTATTTAGTCTTAGAATAGAAAATTGTAACTAAATGCCTTAAACCCTTAAACAGTGATTTAAAGCAGCATACACACACATACACTAATTGTCTGATCGTGATATTAATGTAGCACAATAGGTGCGAATGCTAACACTCCCCAAATGAATGATGAACGTAATCTGTCATAATACGCATTGCCGATTCTTGATCAGCGTTTCTCAACCTTTAGTCAAAGTATATTATTATTAACATTAACCAAAATCTATGACCCTCTATCATCATCGAATAACTTTGATTCACAAGCTCATCCAAAAATTCGAACTTTATTTTTTTTCATACAAAATTGTTGGATAAATTAGTATAGGACTTGAGACACCCTTTTGACAACAATAATTGTTTTTTGTTGCAATCCATTTGTATTTTTTAACTTTTTTTATTTTAATGGAAATATGATAAAATAAGGAAGTTTTTATCGTATTTTGCAAGTCAACCATATTTGAGTTTTTTTTTTGTAAAATCATTTAAACGAATGCGTTAATACATACAAAATTGAAAAATTAAATGGGCTTTAACTCGAAAACCGTTGATTTCCGACCCCCAGTTAACATAACTTTTTTTGCTCTAAATTAGATGTAGTTTATCCCCTTAAAAGGATTTGCACTACTTACCAGTCACCCTGTATACTCGTATTAGTACTAACATACAGTATGGACACTCCCTGCAGCTCTCTAGATTGCGACATCACCCCTCTCACCCAGATTGATACAGATTGGTTACAGTTTGGTTGTTGAATGTATAGGATTTCGCCGCCATTTTGTTTGTTCCGTCTTTCGTTTTTTGAAACGTCATTTCTGGCCCATTGTATGAAGTGTCCAGGGTGTGCTTTAGTATTATACAATTCAATTTTAACCGCCTCTGTGACTTAAGCACAGATAAGATACTAGATATGGCTTAAGAACTAATGGTTAGTTCATTCTCTTCACACCAGCGGGACGCAGGTTTGATTCCCGGCGGAGTTTAACTTTGTAAGAGACGGTTTGGTTTTTTAAGCCGCCTGGCAAGCTACCACCGTCTTACATAAACCTTGCTGCCAAACGCAATTGTTTACACCATTGATAAGTTTCGGCTTGAAGATAAGATAGCCAGTTCCCATTGCGTTGGAGGATATTTATAAGCTCACTTCCATCTTCGGCATCATCGTCACTTATAGTGCGTGCCGCTAAAGATGAGACTTGAAACACCACGTAAAGCATTAAAAAGACAAAATAGGAAGATTATACGTGTACACCTATATGTCAAAAGAAGCAAAGGATTATGGATAACTATTTCTTACACTTCCTACTTTATTTATTTAATGTTTTACCTGGTGTTTCAAGTCTCTTCTTTGGTGGCACGCATTATACCATCGTGAGATGATTCCAAGGGGCTTATCAATAGCGGATAAAAACATCGTTTGCATACCTACTATATACTTACTAGTTCCAGAGAAATACCGTGCCAACGATTTTATCTCCGTAGTAGTAACCAGATCGTAATATATTTATAGGAAGACTTAAAGCTAATATAACATTATAAAAATCACATAAAAACAGAAAGCCACTCAAAACATACACATAACACAATACATACTCAATACATACGTAGATAATACATCTATGAACTCAAACAGGAACCCTTATAGTTTTACCATGTACGTCTATCTGTCTGTCCGTCCGTACTTATGTCACAACCGAATTACTCAAAGATAGCTATTAAGCTAAAATTTGGTATGGCTGTTGGTTTGATGGGCATTCCCCTCATCACGGAAGACTTCCCATTCCAGTTCAAGCGCTTGCAGATTTCTGTGAGCGTGTGTTTCGCAATGAAAACTGTTTTTTTTGTAATTATAATGATACATTTATAAGTGGATTTATTTTTTAATTAAAAATTTGAGTGCGTTTATCTACACCTCACCTGACGGTAAGTACGATGTAGCCGGGGATGTAACACGCAAGCTCAAATAGTGCCTATTCACTGTCGTCTTATAGATTCCTAAATTATACGAATCGGGGAATACAGATGTTCGCATAATGAACGAAGAAGCAAAACGCTTCGTGCGTAAAGGTGGAACATTAACGACAAAGGAGTGGAAATGGAGAGGGAGGAATGAGGTCGTGAAGCTATATTTTATCATGTTCCGTCGTCCACGCGGACGAAGTCACGAGCAGCAGCTAGTAGTAGTAATAAATCTAATTACTAACACAAACCTTTCTATTCACTTGTTGTTCACTTTCCGGAACGACAGGCAAGTGGGTTTAAGTTGGTACAGTCTGTCCAAATAGAGTTGAGGAGAATATTTACCGAATTCTACATTTTTTATTCGGCTGGCAACACCGTCAATGTTTGTGTGTTGTGCTCGTTTTATTATTACCTAACTACTACTTAAAAAATATATATGAATTCGAATTGCAGATCAAGCATGATTTACGCTTGTTTATTTTATGTTCATTCCTATATATAAGAATATAGTGAAATTAAAAACCCCTGACCAAATCATCATCAGCAAAATCAGAGGTCCTTCAATTTCGGCGGCCATTTACTGTCATTTACTTTATTGCACCAAAAATATGCCCAGGGCCAAAGTATATATATGTAAAAGATATTTTTTAATTTTGACCAAATTATCACGAAAAAAAAAACACAGCAATGGAAAACAGTGATACCAGTTTTATATATAACATACCCAGGGTGTACATTGTTAAAGTAAGAGCACCATCCCTCTATATTTTAACGTTACAGCGGGCAGTTGAACATCCATGAACGCTGAAGGAATTCCTATCAAACATAACTAAGAACCATCTCAGTTTATCTAGCTTTCAAAAAAGTTTGTATTGAAATCGGTCCACACGTTTAGGAAGTGCGATGACATGTACAGACACACAGATAGGCTTGAACGAGTAAAGTGCCCTTATTAAATTTCAACTCTTTTTTTTTCAGACAGACTGTACTTAGCCCGCGTTCACCTACATTAAGTAAACTGCTTGGCTGATGTTGTACGAGTCGACTTGTACAACATGAAGTCATCACATCAGCTGCTAGACAAAGGCCTCCCCCAAGGATTTCCACTACGACCGATCCTGCGCTGCCCGCATCCAGCGGCTTCCCACGACCTTCACCAGGTCGTCGGTCCATCGTGTAGGAGGCCTGCCTTCGCTACGTCTTCTGGTGCGCGATCGCCACTCCAGAACTTTTCTGCTGCAACGTTCGTCTGTTCTACCAGCTCTGTGCCCTGCCCACTGCCACTTAAGTTCAGTGATTCTGTGAGCTATGTCGGTTACCTTGGTTTTCCTACGGATGTCCTCATTTCTGATTAGAACAACTAATTCAATAAAAATTTAAAACATGACTGCATAAAAATATTACCCCCCTATAAAGGCAGTTGACCAAAAATGTATTCTATATATTATTTCTCAGGATCAAGACGAATCCAACAACATCTCGCACTCCAAAATCCATCTAGCCGTTTACAATACATACATACCATACATACGTACACCCGAAAGACAGTTACCACCTTTTTGCGGTTGGGTAAACATTCATTCAATTGCTGTCTTAAATATTGTAATGTCTCAATAATTTATTATTCGGTTACTTTTGAGGTACGGAACCCTAAAACAATCTGTATAACGCTTTATCATTATCCATTATCATTATCAAGAAAGTATTAATAACAGAACAACTATTATAGTATCTACAACTCACCTAAAGTTACCAGTTTGAGCACCTCTGACCGTCTATGTTAACATTTGAATCTGCTTTTCCTCGCATATATTACGAGGTACGTGCATACCTACATCCACACTGTGTCACAGAATGATGGATAGTATCCGGTTCCGTGTAATTTAAACCCAAATAATAACGTGTTTCGAACTTGAACTAGGTCATCAATTGTTACGTGTAGCGTACTATGATAGCATAATAGATTTAGTACTTGTCTAGAAACATTTGGATAATATTTTGTTTAGGTTATGTTCTGTAATCAACCGAATTTCAAAAAGGAGGAGGTTCTCATTTCGACTGTATGTTACCTCAGATTTTTTGACTGGATGAACCTAGTGCACTAATTTTATCAAAATCAGTGTTGTACTTTATTCGAAATTAACAAAAGCCAAAAATAATAATGCAAAAATGTACTAAGTAGGTAGTTGCGATGGAAGTCGGTTTTTTAACGTGTTTAGAGTTTTCAATTATTTTCATAATATGGACGTTTATCCGATGCTCTTTCGGTGGTAGAAAACATCGCGAAGAAACCTGCACACGCCTGCGAAGAACCTCAGGCTGTGTGTGAAGTCGACCAACCCGCACTGGGCCCGCGAGGTCGACTAAGGCCTGATCGCCCTAATTCAGGGTAGGCTCGAGCACCTCGGTGGGGACATTTACGAGCTGCTATGATGATGATGATTCTGTATATACAGGATGGGCCTAAACCACACCCTAGACATTTCATACAACGGGCAAGAAATGACATTTCTAAAAATAAATAGAGTTTAAAAAAACTAAAAAACACGCTTTTAAAGTACATAAGACTAAAAAGTAAAAAAATATTCGTAATATAAGTTGAAAATAATAATTAATAAATTACTAGTATTATTGTCTTATTAGTTATTATAAAAAGCGTCGGTGCGGTGGCTCGACCGGTAACAACCGGTTCAAATCTGGACGGCCAATGTACCAATGAGTTTTTCAAAACTTGCATACATACTTACCGATTGCTTTAACGGTGAAGGAAAAACATCCTGAGGAAACCTGCACACGCCTGCGAGGAAACTCGAAGGTTGTGTGTGAAGTCGACCAACCCGCACTGGGACCGTGTGGTCGACTAAGGCCCGATCGCCCTTATTCAGGGTAGGCTCGAGCCCCTCGGTGGGGACGTATATGAGCTGACATGATGATGATGATTATTGTTAAAAGCGTGGTGCACTCTGTGCCATTTTTTTCGTCTATCGAGCAACGGTTTTTTAAACTCTATTTATTTTTTAGTTCAAATTTATGAAATTATTATATTGTCGCTGATTCTTGATAAGTCTACAAAGTTTGAATTAAATCTGTCCGTTTAAAATCGAATCCAAAGGAGTCGGTTACATATAAACATACAAGTACATAACAAACGAAATTACGGCGAAATCCTGTACGATCGAGAACCAAACTATTACCGGCAAGCGGCAACCGGCGATAACAAATGTAGGAAATTTTATGAAGTCATCGAGCTAGTATAGTAGTTCAATGTATGAAGTATGCTACAGCTACCGGCGGGCGACGCGAATAGCGAGGCTAACTGCGGTGCGGCATGAAACAAATGTACCATCACCTCAATGGTAATGGTAAATGGTACTCAACCAGTATCGAGGTGGCCAGAGTTAGAGTGGTGCCCGCGGCGGCAGCGCTGGACGTATTCGCTGCGGTCGCATAGTCAACCTGTGGCATACCACCGCAAATCGCGACGCCCGCCGCGCCTATCGCAGTGCCGCGTGCTGCACCGTCAGAAGCTGTGGCCAGGCCCTTAAAAGTCAGCGCAGCCCTATTAAAAAGGTGCTACCTCTGGATGGTGACGCCTCCAAAACACAACTAAGTCTCTAGCAGGAAAAGTACCCCGCGGCAACACAGATCCCACTGTCCGAAAAACTTCCTCCCTGGGCACGCCCTTCTCTGGCCGACATGAAAGTCTTTAAACAGACTCCGGACTCAAGTTGAGCGAAGCAAGGAAAATGTGTGGTGGGGCTATAGCTGGGATAGCACTTGCGAGTGCGGTGCCTCTCCCTAGCCCATGGCACACCTTTTGTCCTGTGCTGCAACCCTAGTACCTGCACGCCCGAGGACCTAGCTGTACAAATCAATAGACAATGCAGTCCAAGTAGCAGAGTATTGGTCTGGAAAAGTTTAATTTAAACGCCTCCGTGGCGTAATGGTTCGCTTCACACCAGGAGATCGCGGGTTCGTTTTCCGGCGGGGTCAACTTTGTAAGACTCGCTTTGGTTGGTGGTAGAGCATTTTCATAGCCCGCCTGGCTAGCTACCACCATCTTATCTACGTCTTGCTGCCAAACATCAGTGTTAACAGCATTGATATGTTCCGGCTTGAAGATAAGATAGCCAGATCCACCTTGCGTTGGGGAATATTGGTGAGCCAGCCAGATCAGCCATTTCAGCCAGATCCTTTCAGTAGTTTTTTGCGTGAAAGAGTGAAAAACATCCATATATAGAAGGATTTCCACGACGACCGGTCCTGCGCTGCCGGCATCCATCGACTTCTCGCGATCTTCACCAGGTCGTCGGTCCACCTCGTGGGAGGCCTGCCTACGCTACGTTTTCCGGTGCGCGGTCGCCACACGAGAACTTTACTGCTCCATCGGTCATCTGTTCTACGAGCTATGTGCCCTGCCCACTGGCACTTTAGTTTAGCGATTGTGAACTATGTCGGTTACCGGTCGTCGTGGAAATCCTTGGAGGAGGCCTTTGTCCAGCAGTGAACGATTTTCGGCTGATATGATGATGATGATGATACATACAAACTTTCGCGTTTATAATATTAAGTAGGATTTGTGTGCGTTTGACTGCAATACACCTGATGGGAAGTGACGCTGCAGTCCAGAATGAATACGCAAACTCAAATAACGCAGATTCTCTCTCGCCTTAAAGGGCCGCCAAATTGCAGCAAAATACGTACCTTAATCGGTGCTCAGCGTCGGTGGCTCAACCGGTAACGACTCGGTCCATATAACCAGAGGTACCGGGTTCAAATCTAGATGGCCAATGTACCAATGAGTTTTTCAAAAAACTTACGTACATACTTACCGATTGCTTTAACGGTGAAGGAAAACATCGTGAGGAAACCTGCACACGCCTGCGAAGAAACTCGAAGATTGTGTGTGAAGTCGACCAACCCGCACTGGGCCCGCGTGGTCGACTAAGGCCTAATCGCCCTGATTCAGGGTAGGCTCGAGCCCCTCGGTGGGGACGTAAATCAGCTGTAATGATGACGTACCTTAATATTCTAGCAGTTCGAAGTCACACACACATTTAAGAATAGGTAGGTACTTCGAATATTCGTAAAACCTTACTCGCTTTATTTTTCAACAAGTCTTCAATTTTAGGGTTCCGTACCCAAAGGGTAAAAACAGGACCCTATTACTTAGACGCCGCCTGTTCGTCTGTCTGTCTGTCTGTCCGTCTGCCATCAGGCTGTATTTAATGAACCGTGATAGCTAGACAGCTGAATTTTCATAGATGATATATTTTTGTTGCCGCTATAACAACAAATAATTACTAAAAATTAGAAAAAGTGAAAAAATGTCTCCATACAAAAAACGTGTTTTTTTAAACATAAAGAAACTAGGGCCATCTAGTGTGATGGTTTTTGAAACATGAAATTAGCGCCATCTAGTATGATGGTACGGAACCCTATGCATGCGGTTCTGACTCGCAATTTACAAAGTCACAAAATGAGTACATAAATGACTCTGAAAAACTATGACGTCACTTCTAAGTATTTCAAACATTTCTGAAAAAAAAAGTCGTTTTTGACAGATCGGAAAATGTTTTCTGCGTCGATCTAATTGTATAAAAATATATTATAAGCTGTTTAACATTTCATAAAAAAACGGTGAACGCATACAACATGCTTGCATGTATGTCGTATCATCACACTAATATTATAAAGGCGAAAGTTTGTGAGTATGTACGTTTGTTACTTCTTCACGCAAAAACTACTAAACGAATCTGGCTGAAATGTGGTAGGTAGACAGATCAGGACCTGGATTAACACATAGGCTACCTTTTTTAACGCACAGCGCACCCTCGAAAAGTCATAAAAACGTTGTCCACCCGGGTGAAGCCGCGGGAAACAGCTAGTAAGTCATATTTGAAAATTTCCGTGCATTCGCGAGACATGTTTGGTTAGCGACTGATTAAACGATGTTCTCGGAAACTCTTCGCTTTTAAGCGCTTGCATATACCTATAAACTAGAGCTGGAAATACATTACTCATTTAGAACGTTCCGCGTGGCATGTCAGTGTCCATAATTCATTCTCAGTCTGCTTTTAAGTTACTTAAAAGAAACATAAAGTTCTAATAGGTAATACTCTCACTAAATGTAGGGTAGGTACGAATATTATTTTTCATCTCTCCTGTTCGGAAAGTTTAATTTTCATGAGTATAATAATAGCCGAGTGGAACATTGCTTTTCCAACCCTAGGGTGAAAAGTATTTTCATCCCTAGGGTGGAAAGTATTTTTTTATTTGCCAGCCACGGAGTCGAAGATAATTTTTCACAAAAACAGAAGATTAAAATTTAAAATCATTCCTCTATTCTGTTGCGCGCCATAATGCCATGATAACTTGACACTTTTAAAAAAAATAATTTGACATGGCCACCTAGATGCACGTCGTGACCAACTCGTTTAGGTGCAATCTAGTCGACCCTGGCAAGTGGCCATTGCGAAAAGGTTGGAAGTTGGATATAGGTAAACATAATTTATTGATATCTGATTAATATTTTAGATCATATAAAAATACATTTTCTCACAGTCGAAATGAAAAGTAGAGTGTTTAATTCGGTTGAAATGACCAATGAAAAGATCTCTAGTGAAATGGGTCACTTTCTTCCCTTGATTAACAATCTACTATTTCTATTTTTACCGCAATTGTTATGTATAAAATGATAAATGAACTTTTTTCCAATAAAAAAATCTCCCTGCGACCTCTTGAACTTATTATAGGTTCATTTATTCATTTGTAACCAGCTCTTACAATATGGGGATCTTTATGGCGAGAGTGAATAAGCATTATTTGAGTTTGCTTGTATCATCCTCGACTACATGAGGTCACTTACCATTAAGCGAGGTGCGGTCAAATGCCCTCAATTTTTGTATAATAATTAAAAAATATAACTAGCTTTTGCTCGAGGCTTCGCTCGCGTGGTAATAGTTTTTATGACTGTCCTTGAGGGTGAGGGAGCGGCTAAAAAGTAGCCTATGTCCTTTCCCATGACACAGGCTACCTCCGTGGCAAATTGCGTCAAGATTGGTTGAGGTGTTGAAGCGTTAAGGGGTAACAAACAAATAAACAAACACATTTTTCAATCATACCTACTAATATTATAAACGCGAAAGTTGGTAAGAATGAATGGATGTATTTTGTTACTCTATCAAGCAAAAACTACTGAACGGTCTGGCTGAAATTTGGTAGGTAGACAGATTAGGACCTGGGTTAACACATAGGCCACTTTTTTCCACGCTCACGAGCAGCACCCTCGAAAAGTCATAGAAACGTTGTCCACGCGGGTGAAGCCGCGGGAAACAGCTAGTAAGTAATATGTGTCACTAATTTAATTAAAGGTCTTGCATAAATAACGTCACGGTGAATTTTACCCAGAACGCCATTAAACGCTGTTAATTTACAGAACTTTCCTCTGTCTTATTGCGACCTCTGTGGAGGTTTCCCACTTTAATTGTGACGTCATCAATAACAATCAGAGGCCGCGCTGAACAACCGACCGATATCCAGTCGAGCAGTAAACACCAATAAGGTTATAAATTCCCAGACAGCAATAACAATTAATTAGGAAACTTATTACCTACCCCACTACCAGGTTGCGCAGGCACGGACTTGGGTGGTTATTGGATTAGTTAATACCTATTGTTATTTGTGGGTTACTGGGGTGGGTTACTTACTGCTTTAGCGGGTGGAGGTGAAAATTGAATTAAATATGTCTCAATTTGGACTCTTATAGGCTTCCCAGACTTCTGGATTTGTCCTGACATGTCAGGATTTTTAGGCACCTATCGGGATTCCAGCCGGATTTGGTGGTTATTGGATTAGTTAATACCTACTGTTATTTGTGGGTTACTGGGGTGGGTTACTTACTGGTTTAGCGGGTGGAGGTGAAAATTGAATTAAATATGTCTCAATTTGGACTTGTAAAGGCTTACCAGACGTCTGGATTTGTCCTGACATGTCAGGATTTTTAGGCGCCTATCGGGATTCCGGCCGGATTTGGTGGTTATTGGATTAGTTAATACCTATTGTTATTTGTGGGTTACTGCGGTGGGTTATTTACTGCTTTAGCGGGTGGAGGTGATAATGGAATTAAATATGTCTTAATTCGGACTCGTAAAGGCTTAACAGACGTCAGGATTTGTCGTGACATGTCAGGATTTTTAGGCACCTATCGGGATTCCGGCCGGACTTTGAAAATGACAGGATTTTTTTGATTATTTAGGTGTAATTAGGTCTTCATCAAGGTACTGTTGCAGCCCATGGAGTTAAATGAATGGTAATTTTCAAGCTACTTTCAAAAAGGAGGAGGTTCTCAATTCTTCTGTATGTTTTTTTTATGTGTGTTACCTCAGAACTTTTGACTGGGTGAACAAATTTTTATGATTCGTTTTTTAATTGAAAACCAGTGCTTTCCGTGTAATCCCATATAAATTTTATCAAAATCGGTGTCGTACTTTACAAGAAAATTAACAAAAACCAAAAACAATAACACAAAAATGTACTTAGTTGTTGCGATGGAAGTCGGTTTATTAACGTGTTTAGCGTTTTCAATTATTCACTGAGTGGAGAGTAAGAGTAGCCTCAATGGCAGATTGTGAGTCGGCGAGTGACCGGTTGGCACTCAAAAGGAATATCATAGGTCGTATTTTATTTCTATGACTGTGCGTCGTCAAAACCTGCGCGCGCCCGTTTTAGTAACATGTCAGGACTTTTTGATAAAAATCTGATTTTTTGTCAGGACTTATCAATTTAACATCTGGTAACCCTACAAAAACATCGAGTGGGTGGTTATTTTGTCAGCTAGAAGATGGAGGTAAATTTAGGTACAACTAAATCCTAATTTCGATTCCCAAACATTCTTATCTACTCTCATATCGTAAAATTCGAATTATAAACTTCAAAACGAGTTTATATTGAATACTTTATTGAACACCATACCGAAATAAAAAAAAAAACTTATTATAGCACTATTTCTCTAATGAAATAATGTTACAGTATTATTTTTTAACCAAGATGTTTATTATTATCACCAAGGAGGTTCTATATTTTTTTTCTTCTAATGGAATGCATATGCAGACGCGCCATTTTTATAGCATTACAAAAAAGTTTTTATTACAGTTTTTAACCCAACGATCTTTTTTCTCTTGTCCTTGTTTTAAAACCTTTTATGTTTTAACAGCGCCCGCTTTAGCGCTTGCGCGGTGATATGTTGTAGGTTTTGTTGTAGGTACTGAATTTCGTGAGGTTTTTTCTCTGCTCTTTTTATTTTGATCTTTTATTAAATAGGTTTAATTTCAATGTATGAGATAAGATAAAGTAGTGTATAAAACTACACGTAACTAGATATTAATACACTCGTATGACACTATTAAAAACATCGCCAATCGCTCAGTTTTTAAACTCATACTCCTGTGTTAATACCCCTCACTATGAAATAGTTTCATAGACTAGGTACTTAATGTTTAGCTTCACCAAATATGAATTACAAGCATACTTGTGATATAGACTTACGTTATTTCTAACTTTGCTAGTAACTAGTACCTATCTGTGACTTTGCTTCAAATCGTGCAACCAATTTTTGTATTTACTAAACAGATAGTGAATACCTAACATTACTGCTTTCTGATTAGTAGGCAAATAAAATTACTTCACTAATCTTAATTAACACAGCTCTCAGAATGACTAAACTTTAGTGACAGTGCGCGGGGCACATAGCTCGTAGAACAGAGGCCGTTGGAGCAGATAAGTTCTCGAGTGGCGACCGAGCACCAGAAAACGTAGCGTAGGCAGGCCTCCCACTCGGTGGACCGATGACCTGTGTAAAGGTCGCAGGAAGCTGCTGGACGCGGGTAGCGCAGAACCGGTCGTCGTGGAAATCCTTGGGGGAGGCCTATGTCCAGCAGTGGACTGCTGATATGATGATGATGAATCTAAATCGGTCATCATTAGTACAATAAACCAAATTTTGGTACATTTTATCTGGTACAGCGTATCCCCAGGACTCTCTTAAGCCGGCCCTGCTACCTGAAGCCGTATCATTCGTTATACTGTGATGGATGCGTTGTGTTCGGAGTATCGCAGTAAATGCAAGCCGAATACAGCATGTCTTTTATGAATAAGTGGGCGGAAATAGGTACAGGGTGGATGTTCATGCAAAGAGTACTAATTATTAGAGATCGCAATTATTAAACTAAGGTGAATCATTTATTTGCCAAGTTCGTAGTACAATAAACAAAGCTAAAGAAATAAAATAAAATCCGCGACGTTTTTTTCTAGTGATTGGTACACACTTAACAGTTCAAATTGTGAATTGCTCCATAACGCAACTGAATATTTGGTCAGTTTTTGCATAATTGTCATGAGTACAACTAGTAATTTCATATTATAACTTACTCAGCCATTACACTGTTCTTTTTTTTTTGGTCACGATAACTAGGCTTTAAAAAGTACATAACGCAACCACTTTGCGCACGCAGACCGACATATTTAACATCAGAGAGTTGCCATTTATCCTCTCAACCTGAGTTTATCCATTACTGTACCGTTACCAGATTCGTCATGACCTCCTAGTCTATTGAATACTACCTATTGAACCAATTTTGATGAAACTGGCACTGTTCCTTAAAATGAAAGGTGCTTAATCCAATAAAAATAACTTTGCATTTTGAGTTCTACTTTTTGAGAAATACGTGGACATACATATAACATTCATATAATACAAACACACACATATGAATTTGGCACACCTGTTCGGAAGCTCACATTGACCAACATACACGAATATTGGGCCATATATCACACTAATATTATAAAGGCGAAAGTTTGTGAGTGTGTGCGTGTGTATGTTTGTTACTTCTTCACGCAAAAAGTACTGAACGGATCTGGCTGGAATTTGGTAGGTAGACAGATTAGGACCTGGAATAACACATTTGCGGCTCGCGCACTGCGTACCCTCGAAAAGTCACAGAAACGTTGTCCACGCGAGTGAAGCCGCGGGAAACTAGTTACATATATACGGGTCGAATTAATAAGTTCCTTTATTTGAAGTCAGTAAAAAAACTGAAAAAACGCTTATTTAATTTTTTTTAGGTATTAGTTACAGATTTTTGGGAAGTCCTCTTCCACCTCCAGCATCATCATCGCTCAGCATTTACAGTCAAGCTAAAGACTCACCAATAGAGTTTTTTTCAAATAAATCTCAGAATCCTAAGGATGACGATGACGACAGCATCAGAAATAAATTATGAACTCGAATCTTGATCACTAAATTTCGGAAAACCTAACTTGTTTTGTTATTCATTAAGTCTTCGATTTTTAATTCACTAAAATCACAAAATGGGTACATAAATGACGTTGCAAAACTGTGACGTCACGCCTAGGTATATCAAACATTTTTGGAACAAAATGTCGTTATTGACAGATGATAAAAAGTAAGTCAGATGACTAGCATTCGTCATCCCCACGAATCAGATAAGTGGTCATCCCTATGAAGGTCATTGTTTGCAAGCGGGGAGACGTACCTTATTATTAGCATTCTGTAACCTGACTAGGCAACGAAAACTCTAAAAATTAAAAAACCTAGTTTTTTAGGTACAAGCTTTTAATATTGCATTGTCACGCGATATACATATGCATGCAACATTTCAGCTCAATCGGAAACCGGGAAGTGGGTCAAATTTAACTTGCAAGGTTTTATTACAAACACCGGGATAGGTGAAACTAAAAAATTCGAAAAGTTAAAAACTTTTAGGTACAAGCTTTTAAAGTTGCATTGTCACGCGATATACATATTCATGCAACATTTCAGCTCAATCAGAAACCGGGAAGTGGGTCAAATTTAACCTGCAAGGTTTCATTACAGACACTGGGACAGGTGAACCTAAAAAATTTGGAAACTTAAAAACTTTTAGGTACAAGCTTTTAATATTGAATTGTCACGCGATATACATATGCATGTAGAATTTCAGCTCAATCGGAAACCAGGAAGTGATTCAAATTTAACTTGCAAGATTTCATTACAGATACCGGGACAGGTGAAACTAAATAAAAGCTTGGAAAAATCAAACCAAGCGACCGCTCTTCTCCCTCTACCCCAGGGCCGGCGCCGTTGCAACCGGATGACACAAAAAACAAAAAAATACGAGTGTGCTTTAGACCACATGACTGAAATAAAACTTATTTAGCTCCATCTATATGTATGAAAGTAAATACTTAGTCTTCAGAAAATAATCAAATCTTTTTTGTCATAAGACAGTTTATGAAAAGAGTTTTATTAACCTCTGAAAATGATCAAATCCTTTTTATCTTATATGTTTGTTTTGACGACCGATATTGTTGCCTTGCCAACCGATATTCTTGGTAAACAAAAATAAATAGTACCTCTCTTTCTATCTTCAATAATTTATATATCTCTCTCAACTTCCGTTCGCCTCGCCCGATCTCACGTCCGTAACGCTCTCGTCACGCATCGACCAGCTTACTCCCCAAGTCAAGCGTGCGTAAAGAAGTTTTACTTCAATAATCTTTTGACTATCATTTGTAGAAGCCCTTCTCGTCCATAATTTAGGTAGCTAAACCCATCGATACAAATAGCAAAACCTACTGAGATAGCGTGAAAAATCATATTTCAAAACTATACACCCTGTAATGTAAACGCAGATATTTAACGTTTACTAATTAATATGTTTGAAAGCTTTTTGGCAAATGAGCTGTAAAGCCTTCTAAAGTTCGTTCGCATGTTTTAATTTGAAGGTATCTCGATATAATGAAATCAAAGTCGTAAATTTCAATGTATTTTTTTTATTTAACTAAAGAATGCAATTAGCAGGCTTAGTTTATTTTCGGTCTTAAAAAGAACAATTTGGCGAAGTTGTCATATAAAAAAAAGCTGTTCGCATTGAAACTCATGTGATCCGAATATAAATTAAGTACTGACGATCTATTAAAACGAAAACAGTATCCATAATCCATACGTTTAATAAAACTGTAACGGGGCCGTGTCTGTACCTACATTAAATATTTTTGGGAAATAATAACTATGATGGACATTACTAACGATATATAGGCCAAAACAACAACTTTTGAGCTATAATATCGTGAGTCAACTTTTATTTGTCAGTCTGTTTATATGTTCGCGCATCACTTTAAAACTACCAGGCCGATTTTGATGAAATTTTGTATGGTGGTTCCTTATAGCCCGGGTTAACATATAGGATACTTTTTATGGCGTAAAATTTAAGAGTTCCCGTGGGAAAATTCAAAACCTCCTTGCAGACGAAGACGCTGTGCCCAGCTAATTATAAATAGAGTACTAACGACGTAACTAAACAAAAACGATAATAAACCTAAAATAAACGAAGACGCAATGTCTCACTTGTTAAATTACTTTAGAAATCTGTCGACTCAAATTGACTAACAAATAGGCTTTTAAAATTAATACTTTAGCATTTGTTAAAGAGTTTAGAAACGCTTTCTCTAATAAACAATCGAACGCGCCAATCTAATTATTAACCCTCTTTTGTTTTGTTTACGATTGAGCCTGGTACTCCAGTGAATTGAAGAGAACCCATGCTATATAGGTATCTTTTTAAAGCCAAGGTTGTGGTCGATAGTTGCCGTTTCTATAAGGTTTGTATATAATGAAGGGTTGTTACATACAAACCTTAGAGCAACTATTTAATTTAATTTCTTTATTTAATCTGTAGAATTCAAGATTTTACAATAGAAGCAACATTTTTAAGTTTCTGTATAGTAATACCCTTATTACCTTACTACTACTTACTATACTGTAATACCTTATTCAAACTTCAAAATAATGCTCCTTTTGGTAAATCTTGAATTCTACAGATTAAATAAAGAAAGCGTGGCTACCTATTGGGCCAATAAGATATAAAATAACAAGAGTCAATATTCAAACCATCGATTCGAAAAGAAGAAGAATAAAGAAAGCTATTATTTTACGTATGTATTTGCTGTTTTTACAAATTTATAGAACACATTAAGAAATGATTATACAATAAATAAATACTACGACCACTTATAATTGAAAACGCTAAACACGTTAAAAAACCGACTTCCATTGCAACAACTTAGTACATTTTTGCATTAATATTTTTGGTTTTTGTTAATTTTCTAATAAAGTAGTACACCGATTTTGATAAAATTTATATGGACCACACGGGACTCACTAGCTTTCAAATACAAAAAGAATCATAAAAATCGGTTAACCTAGTCAAAAGTTCTGAGGTAACACACATAAAAAAACATACAGTCGAATTGAGAACCTCCTCCTTTTTGGAAGTTGCTTGAAAAAGATTACAAATAAAATTATAATATGATATAATTTTCATTCAAAATTAATATCAATATATTCTTCTTTACTATGCAATAGTTTTTCAATGGCACAATCAAATATTAATATTTTTTATAATATTTAAGTTCTCCTTTCTTCTTAATAATATATTGTTGTGCGTAAACTGGGTCTATGATGTAATCACACCCTCGACACTTCATACAACGAGCCAGAAATGACATTTCAAAAAAGAAATGACAGAACTCCTATACGTCCGACAACCAAACTGTAACCAATCTGTATCAATCTGGGTGACGAGGGGGTGAGGTCGCAATCTAGAGAGCGGCAGGGAGTGTCCTACTGTATGTTAGGACTAATATATATAGTTTGTCTTTACCATAGCATCGCTTTCGTACCATCGCTATGGTCTTAGATGTGAAAAAAAGGAAATACTGGCCGCCAACGAGATATAATCGTCGATGAGATCTCGCTGTTGGGATGATTGCATTGTTTGCAAATGAGACCACAATGAGACCACAAATAAAACGAAATAAAAGAAAACTCACATTTGATAATGCTCTTTATTGTGTCGAGTTTTGTATCGGGGTGCGCTCGTGTAAAACATGTTGTTTTGTTGCCAAAGTATTTAATTTTCGCATGTTTAATGTTTTGAAGAGCAAGGTTGAATTGATTGGTTTAATGGTCCTGTACTGTATTAAGGCGCTAATTCAATTCAATTTATTTATTCAAAATAGGTGCAAATTACGCTCTTTCTGATAGTCATAAAATAATAACAATGTCATTTGTGAAAAATCAAGAAATAAACAAAAAAAGACGTGTGGCACTCGGGGACTGCCGCGGTAAAGCTATTGCATAGCATTTTTTATCAACTTATGCAATTATAATTATTTATTATTTTTTAATTATTTATGCAGTATTTACCAATACCATATAGTCCTTGGGGCGCGGGATGTTATGTAATAAATTAATACTAAGAAAGTTCATCATCATCATCATCAATCGCCTTCATCAATCGCCATCATCAATCGCCATCATCAATCGCCATCGCCATTGCCATCGACATCGTCAACGCCATCGTCATCTCATCATCATCATCATCATTATCATGATGGATAGATAGATGGCACTGTAAGCTTTTTAGAACTCAATATTTTTTTTTTGGGGTGTCAGGTTATATTTTCGTTACGAAATTTCTTGATTCGGTCCCCTCAAAGCCCGCGATAAAAGCTATACAATAGCTTAATAATTAGTTAATAACGTCAAAATTCAATCCTTGATATTAACCAGATTATGTCATCGGATCATGAAAACGATATGACACGAAAAGTCATACATAAAAATCATTAAAGATCACTCAATCCGAGCAGGTTGATACGTGTTGATAAGTGTATTCGATTTAAGTTCAAATCAATGCGTGTTTCAACGCGTCTGTTGCGTTGAAACCGGACGCCCCATTCTCGATCTTTACATGTTTTTATTACTTTTCATCGCTTTCAAATAAGTTTTAAAAAATGTGTTCAATTAAAATGAAAGGTCTTAAAGTCACCAATTTTTGTGTGTTGGTTTCATTCAACATTAACTATTTGTTTTCGAGAAATTTTGCAATTAATGCCAAAAACAGGGTTTACAGTATATTTTTTGACATCAAAAGTGGTAATATTTTTAAAATTATATTCAATTAAATAAATTTTTTAGTACTTTAAGTATATTATATATTTTTTCATGGTGATAGCTTTACAGTCTTTCAATAATTTGAATTGAATATTGTCATTTGACCCATCTTAAGGCCTTCCAGACAAAATAACAAATAAACCATAAAAAAAATTATTGAAAGTTGTGGTACATTATATTATAGTATAATCTATTGAATGATTGTGTTGATATGTTGTGTATTTTGTTAATTTTTACAATAATAACATTTAATTGCATGTCTGCTTTTTCAGAAATATGCTTGATACTCATATCAGCGCTGTGTTAGCTAGCTACCTGCAGCAATATGCTGAGTCAGGACCGCGACCGTATCCTGTACACCGCAAACTGTGTTCTGCGACTTCTGAGGCACATTGGTGTACCGTAATCATTAGTTGGTGTACCGCACTAAAAGTTTTTAAGCTATTGCATAGCTTTTATCGCGGGCTTTGAGCACGGCGACCGAATCAAGAAATTCCGTAAGCAAAAACCTAACACCCCACACTCCGTCTACCATGTAGCTCGGCCGAGAGTGACGTAACGTTACCGCGTTCTAAAAAAACTTACAGTGCCATATATTAGCGATTTGCGGTACTAAAAGGACTTAGTCAATTTTACTGGCTCGGCCTAGCGTGACGTAACGTTACCGCGTTCTAAAAAAACTTACAGTGCCATCTATTAGCGACTTGCGGTACTAAAAGAACTTAGTCAATTTTACTGGTGTAGATTTCTTAGTGTTAAAAGTTGATAAAAAATGCTATGCAATAGCTTTACCTCGGCAGTACCCGAGCAAAGTATATATATTAATACTGACCCGAGTGCCACACGTCTTTTTTTTTCTTAGAATGTTGTGTCCTTCAAGAAATCGACAAAGTTGTCATTTACATCAAGTCATGACTGCTGAACTCTCTTCTGTTTAATGCATATGTTAGGAAATGAGAGCACTTATACATCAGTAACTCCTGTTTCATACAGAATTACGATGGCTTTCTCGCGGAAAAGAACTTTACCGGATTTACGAGCTAAAAAATAAGACCCAGATGTTTCTGGAGTCCCAGGGTTCAGATTTTGCTGTCTAAAAAAGAATGGGTAGCAAAACTTGCATACCTCTGGCTGGCTGATATAATATTAGCTCACTTAAATGAGCTCATCAAAAAATTCAAGGCAGTAATTCTAATATTAATATATTACTTAATCATCACGTCACCATCATCATCATCATATCAGCCGAAGGACGTCCATTGCTGGACATAGGCCTCCCCCAAGGATTTCCACGACGACCGGATCTGCGCTGCCCGCATCCAGCGGACCATCACCAGGTCATCGGTCCACCGAGTGGGAGGTCTGCCTACACTACGTTTTCCGGTACGTGGTCGCCACTCGAGATCTTTACTACCCCAACGGCCATCTGTTCTACGAGCAATGTGGCCCGCCCACTGCCACTTAAGTTCAGCAATTCTGAGAGCTATGTCGGTTACTTTGGTTCTCCTACGGATCTCCTCGTTTCTGATTCGATCACGCAGAGAAACTCCGAGCATAGCACGCTCCATTGCCTTTTGGGTGACCTTGAGCCTTCTTATGAGGCCCATAGTAAGCGACCATGTCTCAGTTCCGTATGTCATAACTGGCAAGTGGCAACCAACACACACTGGTCGAAGACCTTGGTCTTAAGACACTGCGGTATCTGGGACGCAAAGATATTGCGAAGCTTCCCGAACGCTGCCCAGCCGAGTTGGATTCGACGATTGATCTGTTTCTCAAAGTTGGACCTACCTAACTGGACTATTTGTCCCAGGTATACATATTCGGTAACAACTTCGCGTGTAGAGCCTCCAACCTTCAGAGGAGTAGGTATGACATGGGTTCTATTCTACTTAATATACATTTTATTTTAAATCTGTTACATTCTTTATAGAAAAGGAAAGACATGAAATATTGTGACAAAACCACCCAAGTGCGAGTCAAACTCGCTATCTGAGGGTTTCGTACGAACTCAGTTAAATATTATTTGTGTATTTACAAAAAAACCGGTAAAGTGCGAATCAGAATCGCGCACGAAGGGTTCCGTAGCATCATACTAGATGGCGCTAGTTTCTTCACGTTTTAAAAAAAACACGTTTTTTGTACGGAGACTTTAACTTTTTCTAATTTTTAGTATTTGTTGTTATAGCAGAACAGAAGTACATCATCTGTGAAAATTTCAACTGTGTAGCTATCACGGTTCATGAAATACAGCCTGGTGACAGACGGATGGACGATAAATGGAGTCTCACTAGGGTTTTTAACCTTTAGGTACGGAATCCTAAAAACCATTCATTTCGAGATCCTTGAGATCCTTTGCGCGAATACGACTCGCAGGTTGACTTGATTACACTATTTGTTATTTTACTTAAGAGTTTACACTATAATCATACTAAGTTTGACGCTTGTGTGTATACTCATAATCATCATCATCATCTGTTCCAAGCCGGTTTCGGGTACAGCGACTCGTTCCCTCTAGATGCGAGGACTTTTCGTTGATTTGCCTTCTCTTGTGCCCTCATGTTTCAACAGTAGCCAATCTTGTTAACAAATTCGCGTGCACATACAGTGCACATTAAGATACCATTGACAAATTGGTACTTGAGATTTGCAGAAGGTCTAGCTTTTAGTTCCTCACGCTTCGTGTCCAGGTCGGACCGGCGCTGCTCTTCGAAACTCTGCACCCGTTCCTGCACCAATCTCCTCCAATCCGGTCGTTGGCTAGCTTGACTCTCCCAGTATACTCATAATGCCGTTTTTACAACAGAGCAAAAACAAAAACCTTAAAAAACACTTCCTTGTATAGGAGACCCCCTTTCAATTTTTGTATTTGTATTTTCATTATTTCTAAGAAAACGCGCCATAATCCTTACTAATATTATAAATGTGAAAATGTGTTTGTTTCTCTGTTACCTCTTTATGCATTCAACGAATCAACCAATCTTAACGAAATTTGGCATGGAGGTAGCCTGTGTCATGAAAAAGGACTTTTGCTACTTTTTATCCTGTGAAAACAGCATTGTCTGATACAGTTTCTGAGGAAACTGCAAAAAATGGTTGATTTCTTGAACATCGCAACGGGGCAACGGATGGACGTGATTTTTGGATAGAAGTAGTTGAGGAATGGGAGTTGACATGGACTGCTAATAATAAAAGCCTGATAAAGTTCCCAAGGGATCTGAAGAAAAAGATAGTAAAATATATTTTGTGAAAAATTCAACTGGCTACTACGTTTCAAAAATGATACAGCACTGTAAATGTTGGACAGATGAACAGACGTACAGTTGGATGGATGACTTAGGCTTAGTAACAGGGTCCCGTTACCTTTGGGCGCGGAACCTAAAAAAATATGAAGCAGAGACTATCTAGAGGCGCCCCTTAACCACTTCTGAAACTGAATTTGAAGAAAAACATTGTATTAAATTAACTAAAAATAAAATATTTATTTTAAACACGTCTACATAAAAACATTACCCCTGTTTTTTGGAAATCGGGTAAAATTTGTCCTATGTCACTCATGCATTACGGGATCGAGACGAATCTAACGATTCTCGCACTATAAAATTCATCAAGTCGTTTAGAAGATATCGTGAAATAAATAAACATACATACATACATTAGACCTGAAAACGATATTAGTTAAAGTCAGGTTTGATTGATTATACATACAGTCAAAGCGAGGCTCCCCCCATGGTGAGTAGCAGAATGCTTGGCACAAAAAGAAATCATCGGTTTTTTCAACCCCCGACGCAAACAGAGGGAGTTTAACGTGTGTATCTGTGTGTCTGTGTGTCTGTCTGTGGCATCGTAGTTCTTACACTTCTTTTTGTGGTTAGTCGTTTTGTAACCGTTGCCTAACAAATTTAAATAGTTTTATTACTGAATAATGTGGACCGAAAATTTTCAATTCCACTAAAAGTTCCGGCAGTTTTACAGTATCGTATTATCCATTACGCTGTTTGATATCGAGATTAAAACATTTATTTTGTCCACTGAATGGCTGCCATGATAATGTACATCAACAATTTATTGCTCGCTACTGCATTATTGAAATTAAAAGCGTTGCCGCTGCTGGCTTTGTTGTTCACTACATTTTTATGAAAACAGTGCTTCGGAGAGCTATTGTAAATGAATGTAAAGTTCTGTACTTGGAACTGAAAATGAGGTCATGCGTATGTCGCAGCCAACTGGTTAAATTAGCCAGTCAATTAACTGCCTAGAAGGTTCATTGAATGGCGACATTCAATTGAATGACTAGGTCGAACGTTGATTGAACAAGCGCCACTCAACGTTCAACTTGTTGACTGATTGTAAGCTAGGACGAACGTTGATAGTACAAGCGTCACTCAACGTTCAACTAGTTGGCTGATTGTAAGCTAGCCCTTTAAACATGGCGGACGTAAAATCCCTTACAACGAAAAGGAAGTTGGCAAAAAGTAGTTTTTTCTAAATATGTTTTTGCGTCGGGGGTTACAGATAGATTTTAGCAAGATACGGACCACGTATTAAAAAACTGTAAATGAGCGAGCGAAGCTAGCGATATCAGGTTCAGTCAGGTTTGATTGATTAACAGTCAAAGGTAGGTTCCCCCCATGGGTAGCAGAATGCTTCGCAGAAAAAGAAATCATCAGTTTTTTAACCCCCACACCGACGAAAACATGGGGACTTTAACGTGTGTATAATGAGTTTATCTGTGTGTCTGTCTGTGGCATAAGAATTAAACGAATGGACCGATTTTGATGCGCTTTTTATAGTTTGAAAGCTGACGTGATCGAGGTGGTTCTTATCTGTAATTTATAAAATTCTGTTTAGCCGTTTGAGGATCATCAGCTCTTATCTAGGTGATGGAGGGATGTGGGCAGGGCTCATTGGAATAGTCTCAATGAATAAGTTCTAGACAGAACATAGTAACTTTAACCTGATGATGTAGCATCTTCTGGAATTTGCAGGATACCCAAGTCCTCACCAACTTACAGCAGATGAACCGTGTTTGGGCTTATTGGAATAGTCTCAATGAATAGGTTTTAGATAAAACATGGTAACCTTGACGTGATGTAGCAGCATCTCCTGGAATCTGCAGGACACCCAACTCCTGGTCAATTTACAGCAGAGTTATCGTGTTTAGGCTCATTGGAATAGCCTCAATGAATAGGTTCTAGATAGAACATGGTAACCTGGACCTGATGCTGCAGCATCTTCTGGAATCTGCAGGACTGCTAAGTTAATAAAATAAAACACAACAGTTTTACTTTACTACAACTAATCCCTACTATCCCTACTAATATTATAAATGTGAAAGTAACTCTGTCTGTCTGTTACGCTTTCCCGCAAAAACTACTGAACGGATTTGGCTGAAATTTGGTAGGTAGACAGATTAGGACCTGGATTCAGACATAGGCTACTTTTTACCACGCTCGCGAGCCGCTTGCGGCTCGCGCACTGCGCACCCTCGAAAAGTCATAGAAACGTTGTCCACGCGGGTGAAACCGCGGGAAACAGCTAGTTACTAATAATTTCACAACTCGGCGGTCCCCTACGCGATGACTCTTAGTTCAAAATATAACAACTTACTTAAACTAAAGGGCCAAGACATAGTATTTTCTTCTTTTTAGCGGTTTTTTTAATTTTTAATTTAAGTTTTACTCGGAGTATATTCGGAATATCCCATTCAACGACTTCTCTAAATGACGTTCAGCAAAGACGTTAAACAAGTAACTATTTAGTAATCTGTGGTTAAACGTTACATTCAACGACTTGGCCAGTTGTCCTTCAGTTAGTCAATTTAATGTCGCCATTCAATAAACGAGCCGGCCTTTCAATCAAATGGTAGATTTAACCAGATGGCTGCGACACATACATAAAACTGAATATGAATAGTATCTAGGTTAAAAAGTATGTTACAAAAACTAACCTCAGCATTACCTATAACCTAACGAATTTATTTAAAACTGGCTAAGTGCGAGTCGGACTCACGCTCCGAGGGTTCCGTTACCACACCTCTACACACAACTATGTCAATAATACCTATTCACATTACAAATAAGAGATCAACGCAAGCGACAGAAATATGTTTTTAAGGTTCCGTACCCAAAGGGTAAAAACGGGACCCTATTACTAACACTCCGCTGTCCGTCCGTCTGTCTGTCTGTCCGTCTGTCCGTCTGTCACCAGGCTTGTATTTCATGAACCGTGATAGCTAGACAGTTGCCATTTTCACAGATGATGTGTTTCTGTTGCCGCTATGACAACAGATACAAAAAAATAGAAACAGTGATTATTTGTGTTTTACTTCAGAATTAGTAATATAATGACACCAAGTTTCACACTAGTACGTATTACCGTTTTTACGATAGAGCTAAATCAAGATACCTTTAATATACCTAAAAAATGGTTTTTTGTGCAGGGTAATTACATATTTATGTTGTTTTTTTAATTATTTTTATTATTATGTTGATATTGCAGAAATTTAAATACATGCTATGTGAAAATTACCTATTACGGTTCATGAATTACAGTCCGATGACAGACAGACGGACGGATAGCAAAACACAAAACACATAAAATTAAAATGTATCCTATGTCCCACAGGAGATCAAGACGTATCTAGTGACATTTCTCACTCTAAAATCAGCTACAGAAACAGACATATATACACACATCTATAAAACTACCCCTCAAGTGGCTGTCGGGTACTTTCGAGTGAATTAGTCTTACGTAAGCACTCTCCATACAAAAGAGAAAACGATTTTCCACCTCTGAATATTATCCGATCATAATGACTTTTAATAACATAGGATTTATTTGATGACAAAACTTGTCTGAAATCTGACCATTTTTTTAAATAAATAATTTCCATTCAAAATAGATGATCCCTAACCTAGTCAAATAATATGCTAATTTTATGTCTATCAAACACCCACTAGCTTCTTAGCTTCTAGCTTCTTGGTACCCAAAATACGTGAACTGGTTGAGATAGATCAGTTGGTTGATGGTGACTGTACTTACAATCCGTGGATGACAGAACTTTGGGATTTTCCCTACGCTCAAAACAATATGTTTTTCTGTCAGATAACGACTGTAACACACACATTATATTAGTCATGTGAATTCCCGAACTAAAAATATGTAAACATAAAACTTTTTAGATAAGAGTGGTCGGCATAGGTACATCGCATTTATTAAGGAAAACCAGACTTCAATAACAAGAGATAAATAACTTACGTGGACATTTGATAGTTGTTTGAAAAACGGTCTTAAAAATATGCAATTTAAAAGTAAAAAGGACCCTAGGTCAGTCGGGCCAATGGAGAAAGAAAAGATAAGCGAGAGAGAGGACCTACTTGGAATCTGAAGATTGTCTGAAAATTTCATCGAAATCGGTCCAGCCGTTTTGGAGTCTATAAGGAACATTTTTTTTTCCGCTCATAAGAATTAGAAATGATTTGAACGATTAAAAATTATTCAAAATGATTACAAATCAAATCATTTTTAATCCTTTTTAATGATTTTGTTTAATCAGGGCTGTGATTAAAATAACTAAAAAAGAGATTATAAGGTTTTCTTATTTGTTTACTTAGCTTAAGTAATAAAAATATGTATCGTTTATTTAAGTAAATAAACTTTAAACAAAAAAAAATGTTATGAGAAAGTGGTAGCCCTAGTTTTGATAAGCATTGCTATTTAAACGGAGACGGAGGGTCGAAATGATTCATATTGTTGCAACCATTCCGGTCAAATGGAGTCCCAAAAAAAAATATGTATCAATTGTGGCCGAGTGTACGATTTCAGCCCATTTTGGAGGTGGTGCAGAGACTGCGGAATAAATAAATTTATCGAGGAGGAGAAGAAAAAAAAAAAAAAATAAGTGTTAATCTTCCGTTCACACATCATGAATTTCGTGTCTAACATTTTTTTTGGTGTTTGTCTAAACGTACTATCCTCATAGATAGCAGTGAGAAGCCAGTGCTGTCGTTAGCTGGTAAAGATATTGAGTAAGTTAGTATTCTCAAGAACCTGGAAGCTATTATCGATCCGACTCTGCAATGATCTGAGAACAACCGGACTATACGCTGTTATCGCCGATTCCGGGTACATCAATGTACAAGAGCTCTTTTCTTGTCCTTGGAGTTGCTTTCTGGAACTTTGTGCCACCTGCTGTTTCAACTGCTGCTTCCCTGGATGAATTCAAGACGATGCTACAACCACTTACTTGCTATTGAGCAAGCTAAGTCGCGAGTGCATAGTTTCTGGTGTGTGATGTGCTGGTAGGGCTGTCAAGTGTTATATGATACAATACTTTTTGTAAATCGTTTTGTTTCTGTTTTTTTAAATGCCATGAGTTTTATATTATTTTTGTCTTTATTTTAAAAAAAAAGGTTGAGCTAAAGCTTTTGTATTTTGTAATGATAAAGCCTACTCGAGGGTAAGCAGGCTAAAATCTTAAAATATTAAAAATTTTAAATACAGAACATAATTATAAAAAGCGTCTGATTATGGAATCTATGTAAATGGAGAGGCATCAAGATTTAATTAATAAAAGGAAAGATACAGAAACCATAGATAAGATCTACCATGATTTAATTAAATTAAAATAATCTTTAAAAAGTACCGTTGTTACACTTTCTTGGTTAATTAGTTGGAAATTTAAATTTGCGTTTGTATTCATGTAATTTCAAAATTTGTAATTGTAAGTGTCTTTTAAACTTTATGATTATATTTATGTAGTTCAAAATTGACAACCCTGGTTATCTGGGTAGGTGATTTGAATGACTGACTGTATAATTTGTAATATTACCAACTGTACATAAGACCAGTGTTAGCACACGGTTTTGGCTGTCAGTTGACCAATAATAAGATTTATGAACGCATTGTTCATGTGACTTTATAATTTCTTAATATTATAGTGTTTTTTAACTAACGTTAAGATAATTAAAGTTAATGAATTAATTAATTAAGTTACATAGTTGGACTCACATGAGTTTATTTATTTTAATATGGTTCCAAATTTAACGGACAAAACAGGTTATAAGTATTCACCGCTATAACCTGTCCTCAGAACATTTTTTTTTGTTTAAAGTTTATTTACTTAAATAAACGATACATATTTTTATTACTTAAGCTAAGTAAACAAATAAGAAAACCTTATAATCTCTTTTTTAGTTATTTTAATCACAGCCCTGATTAAACAAAATCATTAAAAAGGATTAAAAATGATTTGATTTGTAATCATTTTGAATAATTTTTAATCGTTCAAATCATTTCTAATTCTTATGAGCGTTTAACATGTGATTTACATTCAAATCCTTTTATTATATCAGGGAGGCTGTAGTTATTAGCACTTGAATCCAGTCTATCTCTGTGCTATGTGAAGGAAAAAAAAATGTTCCTTATAGACTCCAAAACGGCTGGACCGATTTCGATGAAATTTTCAGACAATCTTCAGATTCCAAGACGGTCCTCTCTCTCTCTTATCTTTTCTTTCTCCATTGGCCCGACTGACCTAGGGTGCACGGAGAAAAAAATATCGTCAGAATAACTATTCAAAGTTTATAGTTAAATTAGTTAAAAGACGTATCGTTAATATAGCCAACTGTTTCGTCAAACTAAGGATCTGTATCGCTGAATTGGCTATACAGATCCTCAATTCTAGAAAACAGTTGACTACATCAACGATACGTCATTTAACTAATTTAACTATAACTTTGAATAGTTATTCTGACTATATTTTTTTCTCCGTGTGCTTTTTATATTAATAATATGTATGTTGCAGTCGTTATCTAACAGGACAAAGTATTATTTTGAGAGTAGGGAAATTCCGACGGAAGTACGGTACTGCTATTGGTATCTGGCAATTGCATGACACCACCTCGTGGTCAAATAATATAAGTAAAATAGTCTTTTTCTTTCTAATTTAGAGGTAAGGGTTAATTTTAAGGGTCTTAGGAAATGAAAATGTAAAAAAAAATACATAAAAGTTATGCAAATTTAAAATATGCGACATTAATACCGTAGATAAGTTTATATAGTTCAGGATCGTGTATAAAGATATGCATAGAGCTACTGTTTCGTAATTAATGTTTTACTTAAGAAGAAATAGGTCATAGATATAATTATAGAGTAATTTAGGTTTCTTCTTTGTTTGCTAGTGAAAACTGCCAATGTTTTTATGTTATTATTTATTATCTCGAGTTGTAAAAAGATTTCTTTGTTTCTGAAACTTTATATGTGTAATTAGACATTATCTTCATTAAGTTTTTATAGAGTGTATAGACTTCATTTGTGACATTTGATGTGTATTTTCGTTCATTCTCTAAAAAGCTACAAAATTTGCGAACTAGTCACAGATTTGTAAGCTCTCAGATACCATAAAATTCACTATTTATCAACCATTATGATTCAGCATAGAACGATAGCCATCCAACACATTAAATGGTCATTCTTTAGCGCCTACATGTTTTAGAATATCAAAATCCACTGAATATATGTTATGAACCTGATGTGATGTCTTGTTTACGAAAATGCCATTACTCAGCCATAATAAATCATTTCGGATAACATCTGTGTTTCATTTAACGCTCCCTGTACAATTATAAACAGTGCGCATGGTTAAATTTTTTATAAGAATTTTCTAGTTGTTTTCTTCTAATCTTTTGATGCGCACTCACAGAAAATCTCGTCGAGTTTAGTTAAGTCCTTACTTTTGGATCCGAATAAATTCTGAGTAATATGTTATTGACACAATAAAAAATAATATAAATATATATAGGTTTTTTCTTTTTAAGTTTTTATTTTTCTTTCAGTGTTTTCATACAAAACTTATTTTGGCTATTATTTGTTAACTAGCTTTTGTCTGCGGCTTCGCCCGCGTGGACATCGTTTTTATGACTGTCTCTGAGGGTAAGTGGTCGACGAGCCGCAAGCTGCTCGCATGCGTGAACATGAGTTTTCTCCAGATCCCTCAGGAACTATACCGGGCTATTCTGATTTGCAGTCTATGTCACTTCCCACCCCCTCATCCAATTCTCTACAAAAAAAACATTTTAATCCGTTGCTCCGTTGCTACGCCGACGTGCTCAAGCGCGGAAATGAGTTTTCCCCAGATCCTTCGGGATCTACGTCAGGATATGCTCATTAGTAAATTATGTCTTTTCCAACCCCCCTTAACCATCTCTGTGCAAAATATCACAACAATCCATTGTTCCGTTACGATGTTAAAGAAATTAACCAAAAAAAGGGTAATTTTTCAGTACTGGACTACAGAATCGGACATTCATTTCTTTTTTGAAATGTCATTTCTGGCCCATTGTATGAAGTGTTGTGGGTGTGACCCAAGGTTGAAAAAATACCCTTACGATGATGTTTCCTAAAGTCAAAAGCTATTGGTATTAGAAACACGATTGAGCAGTTTTGGCTAAAAAAATCCCAAAAATAGGTCTACACCGTTACTTTCAACTCTAGTAAAGTATGACTAATATTTTGAAGTATAAATTTAAAAAAATATACAACAATATTTTTTATGATAATACAAAGTGACTAATGTTATTATTTTTTATATTTTCATTGTAGTTTTTGATTGAAACGAAAAACCATTGAAAAAGTGAAAAAGTGTGGTTATTTTCTTTACTCTTTACACGTAAAGAAAAAGACAGAGACAACTCTGTTCCAATCCATACCTCGCCTTAATATGCCAACCTTTTAGGCAAATACGTAAATGGAAAGTCCAACGAAAATTATGCTCCCATCTCAAGCGGAGATTATAGGAACTCATGGGATATTCGTCATCCATATATGCCCTAAAACGATCAAAATGAACACCATATAAAGTGAGTTAAAATGGAATTGGACTCCTATCTTCAATCATTCATTACATCTTTATTCAATGCAAATGGAACTGACATTTTCAAAAGCGTAATTAATTTCATAATCTATTTTCATGGAAAAATAAACTTTTTAATTCTAATGGAATATTTATCTGATCTTTTAGGAGCTTGGTGACACGTCACGACATAGCAACAGTTTAGGAGCTTGATGACACGTCACGACATTGCAACAGTTTAGGAGCTTGATTACACGTCACGACATAGCAACAGTTTAGGAACTAGGTGACACGTCACGACATTGCAACAGTTTAGGAGCTTGATGACACGTCACGACATTGCAACAGTTTAGGAGCTTGATTACACTTCACGACATAGCAACAGTTTAGGAACTAGATGACACGTCACGACATAGCAACAGTTTAGGAGCTTGATTATTGATATTCATTACATCTTTATTCAATGCAAATGGAACTGACATTTTCAAAAGCGTAATTAATTTCATAATCTATTTTCATGGAAAAATAAACTTTTTAATTCCAATGGAATATTTATCTGATCTTTTAGGAGCTTGGTGACACGTCACGACATAGCAACAGTTTAGGAGCTTGATGACACGTCACGACATTGCAACAGTTTAGGAGCTTGATTACACGTCACGACATAGCAACAGTTTAGGAACTAGGTGACACGTCACGACATTGCAACAGTTTAGGAACTAGATGACACGTCACGACATTGCAACAGTTTAGGAGCTTGATTACACGTCACGACGTAGCAACAGTTTAGGAGCTTGATTACACGTCACGACATAGCAACAGTTTAGGAGCTTGATTACACGTCACGACATTGCAACAGTTTAGGAGCTTGATTATTACACGTCACGACATTGCAACAGTTAAGCGGTGAGTAGTTAAAATACATTTAAATAAATTATAAAACCTACAATAAGTCCGGTATCATATATGATATAAAACATTAAAACTACTGGCAAAATTTTTTTAATTAACAACTAGCGTTTGCCCGCGGCTTCGCCCGAGTGGATTTCGTTTTTAGTGGTGCGTGGACGTGAGTTTTCTCCAGATCCCTCAGGAACGAAATTCAGGGCTATTCTGATAAGCAGTCTATGTAACTTCCCACCCTCATAAAAATTATTTTTTTAATTTTTTTTTATTATTCACAATTAGTAAAACCTTGGCATCATCTCACCTGATGGTAAGTGATGATGATGCTGAAGATGGAAGAAGGCTTACCAAGATTAGGGCTTTTAACACTGAAAGACACTTTAAGACTTAGATAAGATGGTGGTAGCTAGCCAGGCGGGCTTAGAAAATGCCCTACCACCAACCAAACCGAGTCTTACAGGTTGACCCCACCGGGAATCGAACCCGTGACTTCCCGGTATGAAGCGAATGGGCCAAACATTACGCCACGGAGGCGGTTTATACAAAAATCTATACAAAAAGTCACAATATTCCATTGTTCCGTTGTGATGTTAAAGAAATTACGAGTAACCAAAAAAATACTAATTTTCAGTTCCCTCAGTATCAGACTACGCTTTTTTCACGGGATAAAAAGTAACCTATGTCCTTATCCGTGACACAGGCTACCTGTATGCCAAACTTCATCAAGATTGGTCAAGGCGTTGAAGCGTGAAAAGGTAACAAACACATTTATAATATTAGTAAGGACTAGCCGCCCGCCCGCGTTGTTTTTTTGATTTTCCCGTGCGAATAAGACGTTTTCCCGGAGTAAAATTGTAGCCAATGTCCTATTCCAGCACCTAACTAATATGTGTGCCAAGTTTCATCCCGATCTGTCAAGTGGTTGAAGCGTGAAAGAGTTTCTGTTATTCCTAAATTATTTGAAAAAAATATTTATGACACTTTATTTCCCGTAGTTAGACCACATCTTATAACTGAACAGCATAGTTTCACTGAAAGACGTTCAACTGAGTCCAACCTCTGTGAATTTTTAGACTTCGTTCTCGATCATATAAGCAGTACGGTTACCAGGTTGATGTCGTGTATACTGACTACTCAAAAGCTTTTGATAAAATATCTCATAACTTGTTAATATGGAAACTTGAGAGCTTTGGTATACACGGTGATTTGCTGCGATGGCTTGAGTCATACCTTCGTGATAGAACACAGGCTGTAGCTGTTAAAGGCTTTACTTCCTCTTTTATCCCAATTAGCTCCGGGGTTCCCCAGGGATCTCATCTCGGCCCTTTGCTTTTTAATATATTCATTAACGATGTTTCACATTGTTTTAAAAACTCAGAAGTCTTGTTATATGCTGATGATACTAAGATATATAAAACCGTTAAGTCTTCCGACGATTGTAAACTTCTACAAGAAGATCTCAATAGCACAGTATATATATATTAGTACTGACAATAGACTGAGTGAATACTGTCTATTAAATAAGTTATATTTGAATATAGATAAATGTTGCACTATCTCATACTCCAGAAAAAAAGATCCAATTAATAATTATTATAGTTTACATAACAAAAGTTTACAAAGAGTGTCTGAGGTGAGAGACCTTGGAGTTTATTTGGATAATCAATTATTATTTACCTCTCATATTGATAAAATAACAGCCAAAGCGTACAAGATGTTAGGATTTATATTTAGACAAAGTAAAGAGTTTAAAAATTATAACACTTTAATACTGCTTTATAATTCGTTTGTAAGATCTCATCTAGAATACGCATCGACCGTTTGCGTATCCAACGCAAATTTATTAAACGAATGATGTATCGTTTCAAGGAATTTGCTATTCCTTTTTGTCGAACTAACTATGCCAAAAATCGTTACATTATAAGATCTTGTTCAAAATATAACGAAGCTTATGAACACGTTGATATTTTCTAGTCAAAACTCAAACAATACATTTCTTCAATTAAAAATGTTAATTAGAATTTATAAGATTGTCTCTTATATAAGTTTTTTTGTGAGTTTTTATGTCTTTTTGTAAGTTATACTTATCTACTTAAATTTATGTTTACCAGAACGAAATTGTCCTTAACTATTAGTGGAAATTTTATTGGCTTATGTTTCAATATTTATGTTATTACTAGCTGTTTCCTGCGGCTTCACGCGCGTGCACAACGTTTCTATGACTTTTCGAGGGTGCGCCGTGCGCGAGCCGCAAGCGGTTAACGGTTAACGGGTCCTACACCATTTTTTTTACGTCCTGTATAATAAGGTCACTCCCTGCCGCTCTCTATATGCGAGCGTGGAGAAATGTAGCCTATGTCCTTTCTCAGGGTCTAAAGATTGTCTGTGCCAAATTTCATCAAAATCGGTTGAGAGGTTTAAGCGGGAAAGCGTAACAGACAGACAGAGTTACTTTCGCATTTATAATATTATTAGTAGGGATTAGTAGGGATAGGGAAGTAGGGATCTATTTTGTGTAATTACAGCTGTTTTTTTCCCCAATAAATAAATAAATAAAAATAAATAAAGAGTAACAAACATCCATACATACAAACTTTCATATTTCTAATATTAGTAGGATTGGTAAGCTGTTGGCTCGGAGTTTCGCTGGGTGATCGAATCAGAAACAAGGAGATGCGTAGGAGAACCAAAAAAAACCGACATGCTTTGAGAATTGCTTAACTTAAGTGGCAGTGGGCAGGGCACATAGCTCGTAGAACAGATGGCCGTTAGTGAAGTAAAGTTCTCGAGTGGCGACCGCGCCACTCGGTGTAGCGACGACCTGGTGAAGGCCGCGGGAAGACGCTGTATGCGGGCAGCGCAGGACTGGTTGTTGTGGAAATCCTTGGGGGAGGCCTTTGTCCAGCAATGGACGTCTTTCGACTGATATGCTGATGGTGATGATGATGATGATTATAATTACCCATCTAACTATTTTTTCTACAAACTCAACAACAAATTTCTGAATTCTCGTATTTTCTTCTATGAAAATCCTTTCAAAAACAACAGAAAACTTTAAAAAAATAATCGTTGCCGTATTGTGTCATACAACGTTAAAACATTCATTAAGCGAACTAGCTACCTACACTACTCTACCCTACACTACACTACCCTTCACTACACTACCCTACCCCACCCTACACTACACTACACTACACCAAACTACCCTACCCTACCCTACTCTACCCTACCCTAACCTACCCTACACTACACTACCCTACACTACACTACACTACCCTACCCTACCCTACACTACACTACACTACACTAAACTACCCTACTCCACCCTACCCTACCCTACCCTACAATATAACATACCTTCTCCTGACTATAACGAACTCGACAAAAAAAGAATTAGCAAAATCGGTCCAGGTTATTTAAGGGAATACATACCTATTGAGCTTCTGAAAATAAACAACACTAAGGAATATTTTGAAAAATTTTGAACTTTCCATTCAAAGTTTGGTATCAGCTGATTCATCATCATCATATCAGCTCATATACGTCCCTATCGAGGGACTCGAGCCTATCCTGAATTAGGGCGATCAGCTGATTAATTTAGTTTAAATATAAATATATTAAGTCCAAAAAATGTTTTTCGAATTGTGTATTTGGAAAAAATGTTCATTTCATGAGCTGCAACCTGCCTCCCCCTTTAGATAAATTTATATATATATATTAATATTAATAAAAACCTAATACCACAATACCTGAAAATTATTGAAGTGTAAACAAATATATATATACAAAAATATATTTTGAACTTTCCATTCAAAGTTTGGTATCAGCTGATTCATCATCATCATATCAGGTCATATACGTCCCTATCGAGGGACTCGAGCCTATCCTGAATTAGGGCGATCAGATACAAATATATATATATATATATATCATCATTACAGCTCATATACGTCCCCACCGAGGGGCTCGAGCCTACCCTGAATCAGGGCGATTAGGCCTTAGTCGACCACGCGGGCCCAGTGCGGGTTGGTCGACTTCACACACAACCTTCGAGTTTCTTCGCAGGCGTGTGCAGGTTTCCTCACGATGTTTTCCTTCACCGTTAAAGCAATCGGTAAGTATGTACGTAAGTTTTTGAAAAACTCATTGGTACATTGGCCGTCCAGATTTGAACCCGGTACCTCTGGTTAGATGGACCGAGTCGTTACCGGTTGAGCCACCGACGCTATATATATATATATATATATTTGTTTACACTTCAATAATTTTCAGGTATTGTGGTATTAGGTTTTTATTATTCTGTTGGGTATTAGGTAAAATAGTACAAATTTTTGAGAGGGGTTTCTACATGATTAGAAACCCCTCTCATAAATTCTAAGGAAGAAGAAGATGACTTCTTCTCTCGTGTCGAGGTTCCTCCTCTCGTGCATGATGCCCAGTAGGCAGCGGTGTTGACGGCCCTGGCCGTCGCGTCTCTCAGATCGCTCCTCATGCGGGGCATGCCAGCAGGTTAGCCACCATGGTCTGTGTTGCTGTGTCGCAGACGCATCAGGTTGAGCCGCGGAGCAATACCCATCAGGCCATGTTTTGTTTGCAGCGGCCAACCTGTGACCTGAGCCTGCTTAGCGACTTCCATAGGGCAATGGTTTCAACTTAATGACTTCTATATTACTGGCGAAAGGACCCGGCCAACGCGCGCGACTAATGCTCCCAGTGAATTGTTGCGAAAATCGAAAGATTCGCACACTCGCGACGCAGTCGTCTGCGGGAAATTGTAGAGGGCAGTGGAAATATATTCCATATAAAAAATACCTTATTGTGTTGTTAGAGGCTTTAAGAATCATGAAAGGAAGGCTAAAAAGAAACATGGAATATCGTATCATCGTTAAGTAACCTTACATTGTATTTTTTTTGTAAAAAAATTAAATAAACGCATTTTTTAAGCGGACCTTTTTTACCAAGGTCCTTTTAGCGCGGCACTGACGTCAACTCTCGCCCACGCTAGTTCGTTCGCGTTATGTGAGATGGCGCTACTTTTTGCTTGTAAGAAGATGATCTGAGTCATCCATCAATAACAAAATATGGAGACGGGCGGTGGCCCCGATGGCCGGGGTACATAGCTCGTAGAACAGAGGCCGTTGGGGCACATAAGTTCTCGAGTGGCGACCGCGCAACGGAAAACATAGCGTAGGCAGGCCTCCCACGCGGTAGACCGACTACCTGGTGAAGATCGCGGGAAGCCGATGGATGCGGGCAGCGCGGCGCAGGAACGGTCGTCGTGGAAATCCTTGGGGGAGGCCTATAGTCCAGCAGTGGACGACTTTCTGCTGATATGATGATGATGAAACTGAAGAGCTTTCAGACTGAATAACAGCTCTTTAATTTTGCTGAAATAGTTGTAGTGGATTACCCATACAAATTTGGCTATTCAGCCGATAGATTTGTATGGTAAGTCCAATATTTTTTTTTGCGATCACAGCAAAGCCGTAGTACAAATGTTGTTCTTCCTAGCATTCTGTATATTCTAACTGACATCGCCTGCCTGGGTTTACATCATAAGCACCGGGACTAAAAGTACCCTCGTCATTCGACCGGTTGACATCTGCTTGTCACACTGAGCATGGTGTTAAAATTTAATTTCATTGATGGATGAGGATTAACTTCATGCGCGTATCATCATATCAGCTCATATACGTCCCCAATGAGGGGCTCGAGCCTACCACTTGGCCACCTGTCAAAGGCATTCATGCCAATTTTTTTTTTCAATTCATGACAATCAATGATTTTAATGTTTAACTTCTAGTGTCATATTGTTTTCATGTTCTCATGACATAATTTGTTCTTTTATATCAAGGATTGGATTTTGACGTTATTAAGTAACGATTGTTTATTTCTTGATTTTTCACAAATGAAATTATTTTATCACTGTTTTATGACTATCAGAAAGAGTGTAATTTACACCTATTTTGAACATATATCTTGAATCTTAAATCTTCAAACAAAACCTCCGAGATTCTTCGGAGGCGTGTGCAGGTTTCCTCACGATGTTTTCCTTCACCGTAAGAGCTTCGGATAAACCTACATATGAAATCGAAATTCGAAAACACATTATTACATGGTAGGATTCGAACCACCACCTCCCAGACAAAAGGTAGCGGCCCTAACCGTTACGCCACCGACGACTAATTCATGCGCATATGTCCATAGGGAACTTACATCGTCGGGCAAATGGTTTTTTGAAGTGAAACTTTTAAATAGACGAGAGGTATTAGGATTTTTAGGTCACGAAAAAGCGTTACGGCGGCGTGGAAGGGGTAGACAGAGAAAGGCTTGCGGCGGCGGAGAGAGGGCGACGGCTGTATTCGTAGATAGAGAAAAGTTGAGATGGAGATATAAAGCAGGTACTAGCCTGGGTTTTCCACTTGTACGTTGAAGTTTCTCTTCTACTATGTGTCCCAGCACACATTTTTTTAAAATTCAAAATAAGTAATTGATATTTCATTATGGTCAAGGCGTTGATAATGGCCTGTGGTTGCGGCCCTAGAATTATACCACCCCATATCTTTCCATGGGTATCGTATGAGACGAATAAGACAACTCGCCAACTCCCCGGCTAAGCTTGGCAAAATGTCTAGCAGTAGAAGTCTTTTGGCTGATCTGATGATTATCATCATCATCGCATGACAAAGCAGGCTGGTAAGTAGTAGTAGGAATTGGTATAATTATTACTAGCTGGGGTACCCGGCTTCGCTCAGGAAGTAGCCCCACCCAAACAAAAAGGCTTCGAATGGTCCTAACTGTTCCAGAGCACTCCACAACATTCGAGAGTGTCCTGGATAGTTCCACAATGATTTGGGATGTTGTTGGAAAATGCTTTCGAATACTCTCAAATGATCTGGGCTGTTCTAAAAATTTCTAGAGGGCGAAAGTTCCAGTCATTATATCTTCAAAAGCACGCTCTTCAGGTAAAAACGGGAACTTTTTTCATGGCTGGGGGATAGTGGGCTATCACACCATATAACTTCCATGATGGTACTAAACATATAATATCATTTGGACATGAAAAAATTATGACACGAGAAGTGATACATTAAAATTATTGAATTTTTCGATAGTGCCCTTGACAAGAAGAGATCAGTTCACACGTACAGCACCCGGTCACAAGTATAACGCAAGAATCTACCATCACTCCCCCACGTCAATGACCATGACGTCACAATTTTCTATTCCAATCAAAATTTCGTTTTTGACAGATGATGAAACTCTAAATTAACTATTTATATTTTATATTAACTAAATGATTAGTACTTAGTCATCAAACCTATTCAAGTAGAATAGCATTCAACAGACTTAGTCAGATAACACCGATGTAAGACTTTGTATGTAAACTAATGCTATTTTTTTATCGCACAACTGGTAAGACCATCATCACACCTGACGATGATGCCGAAGATGGAAGCGGGCTTACCAAGATTCCCCAACGCAATGGGGAACTGGCTATCTTATCTTTAAGCCGGAACACATCAATGTAGAACTACATTGATATTTGGCGGCAAGACACAGTAAGATTGTTTGGTAGCTAACCAGCCCTGTTTCAGATGGGCTTAAAAAATGCCCTTCTACCAACCAAACCGAGTCTTACAAAGTAAGATTTCGCCGGGAATCAAACCAGCGACCTCCTGATATGAAGATAATGGACTTAACCATTACACCAAGGAGGTTTCCCCAACGAGAGGAGGGGAAATTTTCCCAAGGAACCCATAGTCGACTCTTAAACAAAATTTGGAAACCTACATACAAAAATGCACAATATAGGCCAGTCAGCTGATTGTTTTTTGCGAATTAACTGTAGATCTCATCGGAAAATTTTCAGTAGATATGATGAGTAGAAGCCTCCAATTTGTTACACCCTGTATTTAATCATATTTTTTCTAATTGTTCTTTCTTTTCTTTTTTTTATGCACAATTGGTAAAATCTTGACAACATCTCACCTGGTGGTAAGTGACGATGTTGCCGAAGATGGAAGCGGGCTTACCAAGATTCCCCAACGCAATGGGGAACTGGCTATCTTATCTTCATGCCGGAACACACCAATGATATCAACATTGATATTTGGCGGCAAGACTTAGATAAGATGGTGGTAGCTAGGCAGGCGGGCCTAGAAAATGCCCTACCACCAACAAAACCGAGTCTTACAATTGACCCCGCCGGGAATCGAACCCGCGACCTCCTGTGTAAAGCCAGTGAACTTTGCCTCTGAGCTACGGAGGCGGTTACATCGACCGTATATAATTTTTTCTAGTTTTTTTAAATTTTTTTGGGGTTGAAGGCGACCAACGGGACTCTATTACTAAGACTCAAATGTCTATCTGTCCATCTGTCTGTTTGTCAGCGGGCTGTGTGTGTTTCATGAATCGTAATAAGTAGGCAGTTGACATTTTCTGAGTGTGTACTTCTGTTGCCGCTATAACAAAAGGCGAACAACGGGATCTATTACTAAGCCTCCACTGTCTATCTGTCCGTCTGCCACGCAAATTGCCTTGTCAGTGGCATGCATCAACTATGTTAGCTGAGAATAAGGAAATATTTTAATAAACTTAATCAATTAGGAGACCAAAAGTAAAATATTTAATTCATAAGAAGCTACTATATTGACTGACTCGGTGGCTCAGTGGTAAGTGCGCTTGACTACTGATCCGAGAGTTGTGGGTTCGATCCCCACCCAGGGCGAACATTTGTGTGATGAGCAGATTTGTTTGCTCTGTGTCTGGGTGTTAAATATCTATATATGTATGTATTTAAACGTATATAAGTAATTATATCAGTCTCTGGTTCCCATAACACAGGGAATCCTACTTTGGGGCCAGATGACCATGTGTGGTTTGTCCCAGAATATTATTATTATTATTATTATTACTATGTTTGCTTTATTTATGTACAAAGATAAAATATATCGAAAGTTCAGGAAAATGTGTTTCATAAATAATACATGAAAAGCATCATTAGTTCCTGTCTCTCATTAATTCAAGGCGTATTTCTTTCTAAGAAGCATAATATATAAATGAGAGAAGCATCTTTGATGTGCTGAGATATTGCTGGGATCAAAAACATATTTGCAAAACGTGACAGGGAACACCAAGCCATGTACATGTAGCAGACAAGTTGTATGATAAGTCATTTTACATACGGTCAAGGAAATTGTATGATAGGGATGACAAATGCTAGTCATCTGAGTTACTTTTTATCATATGTCTTAGACGACATTTTGTTCTAAAAATGTTTGAAATACCTAGGCGTGACGTCATAGTTTTGTGATTTTGGTGATTTAAAAATCGAAGACTTGATGGAAAATAAAACGAGTAAGGTTTTCCGAAGTTTAATTAGGAGGGCAATTTAGTGATCAAGAGTTCATAATTTATTTCTGATGCTGTCGTCATCCCTATTCGTCCGTATATCGACGGTCAGGAAACATCTGAAAGGCAGTACGCCGATTGTAAAATGAACAAGCGAATGTATGATTAGTCATTTTATAAATGGTCAGGCCATTTCTAATAATTATTTCGTATGTAAACGGTCAGGCAACATGTAAAGTGCTGTACGCAGATTGTAAAATGCCGAGCCAGGCAAATTGTAATTATTCGTCCGTATATAAAAGGTCAGGCAAATTGTAAAATTCTGTACGCAGATTGCAAAATGCCGAGCCGGGTAAATTGACAAAATTCCGTACGGCAGATTGTAAATGAGCCCGCGAAGCGAGCGATGTTAGGTTCGGTCAGGTTTAATTGATTTAACAGTCAAAGAGCATCGCTTCGCTCCCCGCCCTCGCCATTATAAAAGGTGTAACAAAATTAGCTGAAACTATTTTAACTGCTGCTTCTACCCATGAAACTGAACAACTTTCCCCATGAAACCCATAGTCAAATCGCAAAAAAATTTTTGAACTTCCCATACTAACAAGGACGGGTACCCAACTGTCCGACTCCGATTAGATTTATTTTGATATAATATGTTATAGAGAAGTCTAAAATAACGGACACGGAAAATCGACCAAACCATCTAATTTCTAAAAAGAGATTTGTTCCAAAAAAAAAGATAATTAATTACTGGTTTCGTTATATGTTGGAGAACATGAATAAAGAATGGGGACGTGTTTGTTCATTTCACCACAAACTCATTTTTTATATATATTTTTTTTTATATATAAACTCATTTTTTATATATTTTTTTATATAAAAAATTTGTTTGTGGGAAGTGACAAAACACGTCCCCATTCTTTATTCATGTTCTCCAACATATAACGAAACCAGTAATTAATTATCATATTTTTTGAAACAAATCTCTTTTTAGAAATTAGAAGGTTTGGTCAATTTTCAGTACTTTGAAGGCCATTTTCTCCTAACAGGTTGAGTTTGGGCAGCTAAAAAAAATACGTGTCCGTTATTTTTGACTACTCTATAACATATATCAAAATAAATCAAATCGGAGTCGGACAGTTGGGTACCCTTCCTTGTAAGTTGGCTGATCAGCTGATCGAGTTAGTATGGTAGAGCCAAATTTTATTTTGCGATTTGACTATGGGTTCCATGGGGAAAGTTGTTCAGTTTCATGGGTAGAAGCACCAGTTAAAATAGTAGTATATAATTTGCCTGACCGTATGTAAAATGACGAATCATACAGTATGCCTGCGACATACATACGATAACCGTTAATATTGGGGTTGCTACAATTTGCTGGCTTGGTTCAAATAGCATTAGGTAGGTACTGTAATGGTCACTCAGAGACCACTAACTATGGGCAGCGTAACTTAAAAACAAATTAAACATATATATTTCCGTCAGTCTGTCCGTCTATCCGTCCGTCTGTCACCAGGCTGTATTTCATGAACCGTAATAGGTAGACAGTTGAAATTTTCACATAATAGGTGTTTCTATTGCTGCTTTAACAACATGTACAAAATTTTTAAAAATATATACAAGCGTAACACTTCGTGTGATTATAGTACTAATAATCAAATAATAAAAGTCGGCCAAGTGTGAGTCGTACTCGCTCTAAGGTACGCCAGTAATATATAAGGTGTAACAAAATTAACTGAAACTATTTTAACTGGTGCTTCTACCCATGAAACTGAACAACTTTCCCCATGGAACCCGTAGTCAAATCTCAAAAAAAAATTTGGCTCTCCCATACTAACTCGATCAGCTGATCAGACAACTAAGTATGGGAAGTTAAACATTTTTTTTTGAGATTTGACTATAGGTTTCATGGAAAAAGTTGTTCGGTTTCATGGGTAGAAGCACCAGTTCAAATAGTTTCAGCTAATTTTGTTAGACCTTATATATGTCATTGCTCTAAGGAGTCCGTGGAGGAGTGAACGACAAAAAAACATATTTTTGTTGTTTGAGTTGATGTCTTTTGCTTGTAATGTGAATAGGTATCATTGTTATTATACTATGTAGTTGTGTGGAGGTACGGAACCCTCGGAGTGCTTGTCCGACTCGCTCTTGGGCGGTTTTTTTTAATATAATTCATTCATTTAGTTACTACGTTTAATGCTGTGTCGTCTGGCTTATTAGCGGAATGATTACCAACTACATTTCTGATGAGCTTTCTAGTTGATGCTGTATAGCATCTGAGGAGTTTAACGATTGTAAGGAGGTCCTCACAGTACTGTAATGATCTCATTGCAATCGTCTATTGCAGTGTTTTTCAATCTTTTTGAGTACGCGATCCCTTTACAAGTTAAAAAAATCTAGCGACCCCCTGTGGCAGCAAAACAATTTTTTTGTGATTTTAAAAACTGCGTTTATATCTTTTTTGGGACTTACATCAAAATAATATTATTAATATGTTGTATTTAACACCATTTGTCCGGCCAGTGTGTTTTTAAAACTATTCACGGTGGGGGCATCAACCACATCCTGAGGCAGCTTGTTTCAGATGTTTATCACTCTGTTATTTAGTCCCATAATATTCAGTTTATACACGTCCCATTTTTTATTACAGTTTACTAGAAACACTATTATTTTTTTTGTCCGCGACCCCCCGAGTAAGGCTTCGCGACTCCCCTAAGGCACAGTATATATATTAGTACTAACGTACCTAAGGGTCGCGAGCCACAGTTTGAAAAACACTGGTCTATTGCATCTTCTTATGCACGCGTACTATCCGCGCGTAATTAAAAGCCGAATTTTAAGTTGTAATGGCTCGAGATTGGAATGCCTTCAACATTTATTCCTATTTTCGTTTAGAGACCGAACGCTGGTCGTGCGCCTAACCATAAACTTTCCTTAATATTGCTCTGATGATTAATAATTCTCTAGTAAACAAGAACTGGCCGTACTATGCCTCGAACTAAAGATCAGAGACTAATCGATTGTACCTGTAAATGTATTAAGCTGAGCAAATTTTTTACCTGTGCGTACTTATATGATTTTTTTTTCTCTACATTAAGCTCTATTGACACGTCGAACTAATAGAAATAAGGAAGCAATTTCCCTAATGCACTCGTGTTCTGCCAACCCTACTGAGTATGTGGTTGTTAGTACTCAGTGGATATTGGTATACCATTTTGTCATCAGTGTTTTTATAAGTATAAAAAGAAAAGTCCTGACTTACCGACTGACAACTCATCATTCATCAATGCCTAGCCCAAACCTTCGACCTAAGAAAGTTAAAATTTTGCACAGAGATTCTCTTTATCATATAGACAAGGAATAAGGCCGGATTTTTCGAAATTCCTACGGGATAGGCCATACAGTTTTAAAATAGAAATCTGCGCTGGTAAAGACGAGGGTAAGCGTTTATAATTTTGTATGGCTTTCGGTATCGTGTCATGTGTATATAAGGTGTAGGGTGGTGGTTATCACCACCATTGATGGTTTTGAGTACGTACCTACCTATCTAATGTTATGTCTTTGAATGACAGAGTTTTTTTTGTGTTTGTTTGTTTACAATTACATTACATGTGACATAAATGATTCAATAGGTTTTATTTAATACCTAGCTACTTATTGCCCGGGGCTTCGCCCGCATAAATATTGATGGTGCGAGGTGAGTGGGATTTTTTTTGTCTATAATATTTGGCTCTTCCCGTGCGTGCACCAAAAATTATACGAAGTTTCAATGCAATCGGATGAACGGTACAATAGCGCATAAAACTTTTTGTTTGACAGTTTTAGCCTAGTGTAGATAAAAAAGACATAGACAATATGTGAATTTTTTTTATGTCTTTTGTATATAAGATTAAAGGACAAAATGCCTATAGGTACCAATTTCCACTAAAGCACCCCACCACACGAGTTGTATTTTGATTTGTTATATGCTGCTGTCACTGTTATTGATGTGTAGCGAAATTGGAAAGTTCAGCCGCACTTATCTCGCAGATTTAGATAGCGAGCCAATTTATAAAGCGGGGATCTCCCCCAAAGTATCCTTTTGACAGGGGAATGCCGCCGGCGGCGGTGTCTCTCGCAGTCCACATAAGAATGGGGAAGTTTACGCCGAATAAGAAATTGAAGTAGGTAGCAGTATTTAGGATTGTATTAATTAGTGTGACACACAAGTAGTCTGTGTTGGGCGATGTTAAAAAAACAAAGAGAAAAAACCGTAACTTTTGTCCTCTTTGAAGGTCAATGATGATGTAAATAGGGGTGTGGAGTCTACTGGTACAGGAAGCTGTAACGCGGCACGCTAATAAGCGCTCTTCTTTCATTCGATCTTTTTTCATTCCATCTATTTATTTTTTCACGCATGCGCTGTCATCTATCTGACACTATCATTAAAAAATCAAAAATTCTATCATCCAACATCAACATCTAAGTTTATTTCTTTATAAAATAATAATTATTAATTTATTAGCCTGCTGTATTCTTAAAAGACCCTTCTCGGGTAAGATCAAATTATATTTTTGCTATTTGTAATATAAATTTAACGTGTTCTAATCCTTTTGTAATTCTTAAATAGGGTGACATTTAATTAGTTCTTGATAGTAAAGGATATGAATGTACTCGTGATTACAAACAACTTTCCCAAAGCAACTATATGTCAAATATGGAAAAAATTTTTGATCCTTCATACATTTTTGCCGCTTTGATAACTTATTATGTACTAGCTTTTGCCCGCGGCTTCGCCCACGTGGACATAGCTTTTATGACTCTTTTTGAGGGTGAGTGGTGCGCGAGCCGCAATCAGCTCGCAAGCGTGGACATGAGTTTTCACCAGGTACCTCAGGAACTGTATCGGGCTATTCGGATTAGCAGTCTTTGTCACTTCCCACCCCCTCAACAAATTCTATACAAAAAATCACTTTCATCCGTTGCTCCGTTGCGACGCCACCGACGTGCGCGAGCGTAGAAAACAGTTGTCCCCAGATCCCTCGGGAACTATGTCAGGATATACTTATTAGTAAATTATATCATTTTCCACCTCATCTCTGTGCTAAAAATCACACCTATCTATTTTTTCGTTACGATTTTAAATAAAACGAACAAAGAGTATTGTTTTAGTTTCCTCAGGAACTGCATCGGACTATGATAATTTCCACAGATAAAAGGTTGACTATTTAATTACCAGTGATACAGGCTACCTGCATGCCAAATTTCATCAAGATTGGTAGAGGTGTTGAAGTGTGAATAGGTAACAAACAAACAAACACATTTTCACATTTATAATATAAAGTATGGATTTCTAAATCTTAAATAAAATATAGAGCGTCGGTGGCAAAACGGTTAGGGCCACTACCTCCTGTCCGGAAGGCCGTGTTTCGAATCCTGCCACTTACCAATATCTATACGAATATCGATTTCATACTGGTATGTACGTTTATCCGACGCTCTTACGGTGAGAAAAACATCGTGAGGAAACCTGCACACGCCTGCGAAGAAATTCGAAGCTTATGTGTGAAGTCAATCAACCCGCAATGGGCCCGCGTGATCGTCTAAGGCCAGATCGCCCTAACTCAGGGCAGGTCGAGCCCCTTGGTGGGGACGTATATAAACTGATATGATGAAATATTATCAAAAAACAAATTCAAATCATTATAGGTATCAATCTAGTAATAAATTTTCCTAACAATATTAATATGGGTCAAATCCTCGAGTCGTATCAGCTCCAAAGGAGCCCAAGACGCACTTCTCGTTGCCGCGATGGATGGCAATAGACAACCTTAGCAGCAGGTAGGACCTCACGTCGCATCTCCTCTCTCGAAGGCGAAGGCCAATCTTCTTTGTAAAGGCAAAGGCCTCTGAGGGTTCAGCAGCCGATTGTCTCACAGACCAGCGCTGCGGCACAAAGCAGTAATTTGCCTCCAAGACCGAGTACTTATTATGCTTCTTTCTCACCGCAAATTGAGCAGCAGTACCGTACGGGTGAGGACTGAGGCAGAAAAAGTGGCTTCCTAAAGCAGACACGTACCTCTCTGCCATAGCACCTGTTTAAACCCTCCGGCCTTTTGCGATCAGATCGACTAAAGCCCGGCCGGCGGCTGCATCAAAGATGGAATATTCCATCTGACCGAGACCAGTGCCCTCCGAGTGAGGTCATTAAGGAATTGTTTACGTGGTAATCTTCACAAACACGACTGCAACTCAGTGAGTGATGGCCAATTGCCTCCACCGAAGACTCGCAAGTACATTGATGAGGTTCACAGATATTGATATTGCAGGCGGAGAGCAACTGCCACACGCAAATAGTCGCCGTCAGAAGAGTTCCCATATCTGTGCCTCCTGTTAAAAGATGTTAAACTCAATTTATGTGTTTTTATTTTTTTACACGATTGGAATCTGTAAAAAAATACCTCTCTATTCGTCTATGAAACACATCGCTACGTACCATAGTTCCAGAGTTTAAAGTAGCGTATGCTGAAAAATACATAAAAGAAATCCACTCAAAAGTATGAAATAATATTTTAATGTTTTAATACAACTTAAGCGCGTTTTATTATCCCTGCAGTGCCATCTATTGACATTCTGCTACTATGTTTATAATGTTTGGTATGTGTAGCTAATATATAGAAAAAAGTACTCTTTTGTTATTATTGTATGTATCGATAGATAATTTCCCACGGGACCTCTTTAGTTTTCCGGGATAAAGAATACCCGACTATACAATGATGGTCAAAACACCCCATCCCAATGTAAAGGTTTCATATTGTTACGTCATTCTAAAGATACAATTTTTTGCATTCCTGTAGGAACCCTAATTTTTTTGGGATCCACAATGTCCCAGTTTTAGTTCGCGATAAGGGTATCAACGTGTAAAATTTGATTGTAATAGGTCAAGCCACATTTGCTTGGTGAGCCACTCTATAAATGAATACTTTTGATTTTCCCACGGCAACTCTTGAATTTTCTGGGATAAAGAGTATCCTATATGTTAACCCGGGCTATAAGGAACCACCATACAAAATTTCATCAAAATCGGCCTGGTAGTTTTTGCGTGATGCGCGAACATACAGACAGACAGACAGACAGACAGACAGACAGACAGACAAAAATTCCAAAAGTTGTTGTTTTGGCCTCTGTATCTTTAGTAATGTCCACCACAGTTATTATTTTCCAAAAATATTTCATGTACAGACACGGCCCCGTTACAGTTTTATTATATTATAGAAGATTGAGGACCAATTTTTTTTTTCTGATTTGACATATAGGTTTTTTGGGAAAGTTGTTTGTAATCACGAGTACATTCATATCCTTTGCTATCAAGAACTAATTAAAATTCACCCTATATATTTCTTTTTAGGTCTTTAATTCAAATATAAGCTAAATTTTAGGCACGAACACGTCTTATTATACCTACCTTGTAACTACCTACCGTCGTGCTATAAAGCTTCATGATCGCATAATATACTCGAAGGTACAGAAATTATTTGGCATAAAATATTAAGTTTATTTGAAGACATTGATTGGTCATTCTTTTTTATGGTTTTAGGGTTTAAAAACAGAAGCATTATAGGATCACTTGCGCGTGTGTCTGTACGTCTGTCCGTCCCTCTGACTCAGTAAATTTGCTCCGAAACTACTGCATCGATTGAGTTGAAATTTGGTACACATGTGTAAGTCGGTAACGTAAAGACGAACGTGTTAGTGTAAATCAATTAATTTTAAACATGGGGCACTTTTAGGGAATAAATTAGAAATCCTTAAAAAAGTTTTGCAAATTAAATGGCTTATTGCGAGAATCTTAAATATATATTTTTTTAAATAATTTTAAGATATATTTTTTTAAGTTATTTAAGAAATAGGCGAAAATTTAACATTCCCACTACTGGGACTAAAATCTTTGTAAAAAACACAGTATAAATGAAATATAGATTACTTACAAGAAAACCTATAGGTTTTTCCGTTCCCACAAAAAAAATTATTTTCAAGTCCAGAATAAGTAGACCCCTATGAGCAAAGTATGCACTGAGTGGTCTTGCTCTGTTGGTAGTTAAAGTTTTGGTGCAGAGCCCTGTTTGTATGACCCCGAGTCGAACTTGGCCGTTTTTTTTTTAAATTCACAATTGGTAAGCCCTTCGCATTATCTCACCTGATGTTAAGTGACGATGATACCGAATATGGAAGCGGGCTTACCAAAATTCCCAATGCGATGTGGAACTGGCAAGCTTATCAATCTTATGTTCTAAGATGATGGAAGTTAGACTAGCTAGAAATGCCCTTCCACTAACCAAACCGAGTCTTACAAAGTTAGACTCCGTCGGGAATCGAACCCGCGACCTTCTGATGTGAAGCTAACCATAACGCTACAGATGTAGATAGGTCATTTTAAGATATATATATAAAACATTTTCAAATATACATAAAATCTGTCTATAATTTACCTTTTTGCTGTCTTTTTCCATATAATATATACATGTTTTCAAATATTTTATTTTATGTATTTTTTTTTGCATTTGCGGTATATTAGGTATAGTGAATAGGGTACTTACTCAGCTAGTAAAGGAATCGAAAAGTAATTCCGTAGAGTAGCAGTATCGGAAGAAACCTGCAAAATGACGGGACCTTTTAAAGACCTCGTCTACGGTAATTACGACGAAATCAGAAATAACTCGCCATTCGTATGCTTACCTACTTTTCGACCATTTTCACCATCGACGAAATACCCAATAGACACCAAACAGACAAAAAAAACCATCGTACTAATATTTTAAACGCGAAAGTTTGTAAAAATGTACGGATGTATGTTTGTTACTCTTTCACGCAAAAACTACTAAACGGATCTGGCTGAAATTTGGTAGGTAGACAGATTAGGACCTGGACTAACACATATGCTACATTTTTCAACGCTCGCGAGCCCTCGAAAAGTCATAGAAACGTTGTCCACGCGGGTGAAACCGCGGGAAACAGCTAGTTATTTATAATATAAGGTGCTACTTTGTTAGTAAAGTCCTTGAGAAGCGACCGCACTCCGGAAGACGTAGCGTAGGAAGACGGTGGACCGAAGACCTGGTGAAGGTCGCGGGAAACCGCTGGATGCGGGCAGCGCAGGACCAGTCATCGTGGATGATGATGATGGTCCTAGCCGTTTTCGGCTACAGCAACCGCAGAGTTGTCCGGCCACATGTGGGCGCACCAGAGGGCGCAACAGCGGGATATCCTTGGGGGAGGTCTTTGTCCAGCAGTGGACGTCTTTCGGCTGATATGATGACGATGACTTTGTTAGTACTCGATATTTAATACATGAATAACTGTTATTTTCCCAAAGAAACTATGGTCAAATATAAAAAAAACCTCACAAACAAATTTATCAGCTGATCGGTCGACTTAATGTAGGAAGTTCACAGGTTTTTTGCGATTTGACAGTAGGTTCTTTGGACAAAGTTATTCGGAATCACGAGCAGCAACCCTGTTTAAAATATGGAGCACCTTATAGCATGTCAGTAGCCGATCGTAACAATCGGATAGATCATAAAAAGCCTGGACATTTCATAGAGGGGCTTCGAAAATGCTTATATGCTACACTAACCTAACCCATTGAATTACACTACTAGTAATTCAATGACCTAACCTTAGTTTTTTCGAAGCCTCTCTATGACATGCCCTGGTTTAATTATCTGTCCGATTCTTACGATTGGCCGCCGACACATACCTATATCATAACACAACAATAGAAAGTTTAAATTCTCCTCCACCCCAAGGTTGTTGGGAAAATATTACTTCTTAGCGATAAGAAGTAACTATAACCTCTCTAATTTTGTCTAGTGCAATAAAGTGTTCGCAGATTGTGCATCTATTTGAGCTTACTATCCCGAACATGCTTCCCGCACAGAAGGCTGGTGAAAAAGTCCAAGTTTACATATTATAGAAGAACTAGATCCCTGGCTTTATAAAAAAAATAACTCAAACAACGTCCGGACAGTTGTTTCACAGGAGACAAGGATGTAAATATTTAACTAGCTAAGTAAGACAGAGAGCGAGAACCTTGAAAGTATTGTTCCGTGAACAAAAAGGAAAGGGTGACTTTATAAATAAATAAATAAAATAAATATTCTGGGAAAAATCACACATGGTCATCTGGCCCCAAAGTAGGATTCCCTGTGTTATGGGTTACCAGAGACTGTTATCTTCGGAGATTTTTGACCGCGGGCCGTGAAACGCATAAAAATCCAATACAATACAATACAATGTTAGATCTAATTATTAGACTGATTTATAATAATTTAGGAATTTATTAAAAATTAAAAACCCGACTGCATAAAAAAGGAACTCTGTTTTTGTACAGTCGGCTAAAAATGTATCATATGTCACTCACGGGATTACGACGAAGCTAACGACACCTCCCACTCCAAAACCCACAAGCCGTGTAGGCCACAGAGCGAGTCAAATAATTAAATAACCTCTTTTGTTAGCCAGTCGGGTAAAAATGTATCCTATGTCACTCACGGGATCAACACGAATCTAACGACACCTCGCACTTCAAAATCCATCAAGCCGTTTAGGCTACAGAGCGAGCCAAAGAAATAAATAAAAATAAAACGAGACCTACAGTACTCGCATATGATGTGTAACATGTGACAAAATACTTATGAAATTAATTAATTATCGGGTCGTACATTCACGGGCCGACCCTTCGAATAGTAGTATGTCATCTTTGCCTTTGCCATCACACTAGGCGGAATGGCTATGACAACCTTAGTTCCTGTTACACATTTCCGTCCCATTTCACGAAATCACTTCCACTAATTGCAGGAAAGCGAGAGCAAAGATGTTACACATCAATATACATACATACATACACTCGAAAAATATAACCCTTCTTCTGGCGCAGTCGGGTAAAAATGTTACCGGTAATATAACACTTTAGTCACAAAACAGATGTTTTGTGCTTTAAGTTCTCGTTTAGTAGGTATTTATTTCAATCAAATTTATTGGGGGCGAACGATTCGGGGGCACAGGAGACGGGCGCAGAATAACCCGAATCTCTAACCTATTTTTACCGGCTACGAAAAAATTATGACCGGCTACAAAAAAATTACCGGCTACGAAAAAAGGAGGGTTATGTTTTTGACGTCTATATATGTATGTATGTATGTATTTGTGGATATTCATCTGTTCCCTCGTATTTCCTAAACTACTTAACCGATATTGAGAAATGAGGTGTCTTTGGATTCGTGCCATCACTCCGCGTGTCATAGGATATATAGAATTTTTTTACAAGCTTTTATTTAACTTGCCATGTACTCGTATGTATGTTTGTTCGGGTGTAAACTTGCAAGTTAAGTTTGACCCACTTCCTGGTTTCCGATTGAGATGAAATTTTACATGCATATGTATATCGCGTGACAATGCAATATTAAAACCTAGTACCTAAATGTTTTTAGATTTTTCGAAAATTATTATAATATGTGATCTAAGTGATAATTTGAAAAATTGTGTAATGGGTGGGTGTCTATTGGATATTTAGTCCCTATTTTTCGCCATCGTTTTCCGTCGTTTCCCAAACGATTGCCAGATAAGGGCCCTTACGCGTGTGCTATCATGTCTCGACCGTTCAATCGATGCTTCACATTTTTTGCTGGAGCAAAATGCTAGCGTTTCTCCTTGAGACTGCCCTCTTATCTTTTGTTGGAGAGGGGCCTTAAGTACCGTTGCGTTGTATAAATTTAATACTAAAGTATCGCACTCAGTTTCCTTAGAAGAAGGTTGTAATCATTAGTACATTATTGCTGAGAATCGAAATGAGGCAATTCAAGGTCGAGTATGAGATTGAGTAGATATGAGGCTATAATGAATCATCATCATCATATCAGCCGAAAATCGTCCACTGCTGGGCAAGGATCCATCCATCGGCTTCCCGCGATCTTCACCAGGTCGTCCGTCCACCGCGTGTACTCAAAAATTGCGAATTAAAAAAAAATTACAACAGTTCCGCGCGTGTTTTAGAAAAATCTTATATTTTATATTACAAAGTCACTCAATGTTTTGAAAAATGTTGTGTCGAAGCTGAAAGTGCAATCTGCACGTTTTTAATAGCGGTAGATATTCAAATGCCGTGTTGTTGTGTTTTCATATTGCCATTTAAAATGGCGAAGACACGATTTATTGGGTGAGTCAAATACGAAGCTGATACTGAATATGACCGCGAATCGCGATATATCTTTCACCGGATTAAGATTTGATGCCTCACGAAAGAACATGGATGAGGTACTCATTATAATTCTACAATAACATAAAGCTATAACAGACATCATCATCATTATATCAGCCGCAGGACGTCCACTGCTGGATATAGGTAAGCTAGTACTCTTTATTATACTGTAACATAGGCCTCCCCCAAGGATTTCCACGACTACGCTTTCTGGTACGTGGTCGCCACTCGAGAACTTTACTGCCCCAACGGCTATCCGTTCTACGAGCTATGTGCCCCGCCCACTACCACTTAAGTTTAGCAATTCTGAGAGCTATGTCGGTTACTTTGGTTCTCTCTGTTTTTCTCCTCGTTTCTGATTCGATCACGCAGAGAAACTCCGAGCATAGCATGCTCCATTGCCCTTTGGGTGACCTTGAGCCTTCTTATGAGGCACATAGTAAGCGACCATGTCTCAGTTCCGTATGTCATAACTGGCAAGTGGCAACCAACACACACTTAGTCGAAGACCTTGGTCTTAAGACACTATATCTGGGACTTAAAGATATTGCAAGGCTTCCCGAACGCTGCCCAGCCGAGTTGGATTCGACGATTGATCTCTTCCTCTAAGTTGGACCTACATAACTGGACTGTTTGTCCCAGATACACATATTCAGTAACAACTTCGAGTGTAGAGTCTTGAGCATTGTTCCTAAGCCTTCTGTAGTCTCAGCCATGACCACGATATCGTCAGCGAATCGAAGGTGGGTGATGTACTCGCCGTTGATATTAATGCCGAGACCACCCCAGTACAAAAGCTTAAAAACATCTTCCAGGGCAGTGGTGAACAGTTTCGGAGATATAACGTCTCCCTGTCTCACCCCTCGCTGCCGCCAGATTGGTTCCGAGTTTTGATCCTGGATGCGAACCGACATGATGGCGTTTTCATACAAACACTTCAATACCTCTATATATCGGTAGTCAATTTGGCACCGCTGGAAAGACTGTAACATAGCCAAAGTTTCGACTGAATCGAAGTCTTTCTCATAGTCCACGAACGCCAAGCATAGTGGCTGGTTGTACTCTTCTATCTTCTGTATAATCTGCCGAAGCGTATGTATGTAGTCTATGGTACTAAAGCCTTTTCGGAAACCAGCTTTTTCGGGAGGCTGGAAGTCGTCAAACCTGCGTGCGAGACGATTCGTAACAACACTCAAGAACAGCTTGTAGACATGGCTCCGAAGTGAGATGGGTCTGTATTTCTTCAGCAGGGTAAATACAATATAATACCTATAAAATATTTTTGATTATCTTAGCGCTGGTTTGTTTTTTTTCTATGTAAAGCGCAATTATTGTCTATAACAACTAAACGTGAGGCAAAACTGAGATAAGCGCGTTATGTATAACTTTATTGATGGTTGACAAAACAAAACAGTGATGGGTACCTAAGTAAGGAAATGGCTTCCATCTTCGGCAACATCGTCACTTACCACCAGGTGAGATGTTGTCAAGGGTTTACCAATTGCGAATAAAAAAAAAAGAAGTAAGTAAGTATTTATTTGCTTATAGACAAGGTAAAGTAAGTAAAATGATGTTCGTCATTAAAGTAGGAATCACTTGTTTAGCTATATAGAACAACAGCATGCAAATGTTATTATAGTAACAAATACATAGAAACAAAACAAAAAAACTTCAAATTTAATCCTTGACAATACATCATAATTTGTGACCCAACGTCTATAATCGCATCGCTCTTATTACCCGATGGCAAAGTATATATATTAGTACTAACATACAGTATGGATACTTGCTGCCGCTCTCTAGATTGCGACCTCACCCCCTCGTCACCCAGATTGATACAGATTGGTTACAGTTTAGTTCTCAACGTATGGGATTTCGCCGTGATTTTGTTTGATACGTCATTAGTTTTTAGAAATGTAATTTCTCGCTCGTTGTATGCAGTGTCTGGGGTGTGCCGATGGCTGCCTACTTAAGATTAAATCTCAAGTTCAAGCTTTCTTCATCAGAGGTTATAATGGGTATGATGTCTTTTTTTAAATCGAAATTTGATAATTTTTCCTCACAGTATCATATACGTCACCATCGAGGGGCTCGAGCCTATCCTGTTCCAGCCTTAGTCGACACGCGGGCCCAGTACGGGTTGGTCGACTTCACACGCAACCTTCGAGTTTCTTCGTAGGCATGTGCAGGTTTCCTTCCCCTTAAGAGTGTCGAATAAAAGTACATATTTAATCTAAATTCGAAAACACATTGTTATGTACGTGGCAAGATTAGAACCACGACCTCCCGGACAGGACGCTGCTGTTATTGTCAATGACGAATGGTATCCTAATACGTCGGTACCTAGAGCGGTAGGTAGAGAGTCGGTGGCGCAACGACAAGGGCCGCTACCTCCTATCCGGGAGGTGGTGGTTCGAGTCCTGCCACGTACCAATGTGTTTTAATTTCGATCTCATATGTACGTTTATCCGACGCTCTTACGGTAAAGGAAAACATCGCGAGGAAACCTGCAAACACCTGCGAAGAAACTCGAAGGTTGTGTGTGAAGTTGCCCAACCCGCACTGGGCCCGATCGCCCTAATTCAGGGTAGACTCGAGCCCCTCGGTGGGGACGTATATGTGAGCTGATGTGATGATCTAAATACAGACTGACCGTCATTGCTTTTAGAGGATTGTCATATCCGATGCCGGAATTAACTTCATCATCTCTAACGCTTCAGGAAACGACATCAACAACCGGCGTTTTGGTCATAAAACCTTACTTTAACAGCTTGATATAATTAGTAATTACTCTCGCAGATTGCCACATCCGTTATCCTTTTCACATGACAAAACTCTCCATTTCTCTCAGTGGGTGCGAGTGGGAAGTATATGTATTTATGTGCCGAGTCTGTCCGGTTTAATTACTCGCTCGTATCGCTTGGTGATGGGTTTGTTGCTTTCGCCTTACGCTATACTTTAGACATTTCGATTTGGTCTTCTTGCCTTTGAATGTGATGTTTCATAACTTGCGTGAACATCATAAACATAATCATCATCATCATCATATCAGCCACAAATCGTCCACTGCTGGACAAAGGCCTCCCCCAAGGATTTCCACGACGACCGGTCCTGCGCTGCCCGCATCCATCGGCTTCCCGCGACCTTCACCAGGTCATCGGTCCACCGCGTGGGAGGCCTGCCTACGCTACGTTTTCCGGTGCGCGGTCGCCACTCGAGAACTTTACTGCCCCATCGGCCATCTGTTCTACGAGCTATGTGCCCTGCCCACTGCCACTTCATAATAAACATAATATACAACAGTTATAAGTTAGTCCGGATCTAAGAATAGCGTTTGTAGGCTCAAGCACACCCCGGACACTGCATACAACGAGCGAGAAATGACATTTCTAAAAACAAATGACGGAGCAAACTAAATCACGGCGACTGACTCGGTGGCTCAGTGGTTAGTGCTCTTGACTACTGATCCGAGAGTCGTGGGTTCGATCCCCACCCAGGGCAAACATTTGTGTGATGAGCAGATTTGTTTGCTCTGTGGCTGGGTGTTAAATATCTATATATGTATGTATGTATTTAAACGTATATAAGTATGTATATCAGTCTCTGGTTCCCATAACACAGGGAATCTTACTTTGGGGCCAGATGACCATGTGTGATTTGTCCCAGAATATTTATTTATTTATTTTTTATTTTAATCCTATACGTCCGAGAACCAAACTATAACCAATCTGTATCAATCTGGGTGACGAGGGGGTGAGGTTGGAATCTAGAGAGCGGTAGGGAGTGTCCATAGTACATGTTAGTACTAATATATACTTCGTTCAAGGCCAACTCTTCTGAAATTTCACTTTGCAGGTTGACCATGTGTGATGTGTCCCAGAATATTTATTTATTTTTGGGGTTCCGTAGCACGCAACAGGACCCTGTTACCAAAGTATACAGGATGTAACGAAATGGATGTAGGTCCCGTTAACTGCGGCTTCTACTCATCATACTGAACAACCTTTGTTCTGTCACTTTGCTGAAATTGCTATCTCTTATTCACTATAAATACGGTCGATGTTCGCCTACAAACTTTTACAAAGCCGCTTGTTTTCTATTGGCACATGGAATACTAATTATGTTTATAGTTTTAATATGACGTACGCATTGACAGTATTTATAGGAAATGACAGATAACAATTTAACATAAGGATTAACTTTAACTGATGTTTGACGAGTGCCGCTGCCAAGTCAATCTATTTCTTTAAAACATTTAAGATTTTTAATATTGATATGGTCACTATAAGATGTTGTTAGGTTAGTTAATTAGTTAATAACTTAAGGCAGAAGGACCCTTAAGTAGGGACTGAATATATTAACCGACTTGGTATTACATGGATCTCTTAACATTTATGGTAGAAGAACTGAGTTGCGAGACTTGTTTTTTTTTACAAGTTATGTTTTTGATGGCATAGATAAGATAAGCATTTATTCAGATGCATAACATATTTTCCCGAGAGGTACATCGACGTTGTTGACATCTGATAACATTTCGTCAAATTATCTGATTGTTTCGCCCAGTTTGTAAACGAACTGAAACAGAGATAAGTACTCGTCAAGTAAAGTTCTCGAGTGGCGACCACGCACCGGAAAGCGTAGTGTAGGCAGGCCTTCCACTCGGTGGACCGATGACCTGGTGAAGGTCGCGGGAAGCCGCTGGATGCGGGCAGCGCAGAACCGGTCGTCGTGATGGAGATCCTTGGGGGAGGCCTATGTCCAGCAGTGGACGTCTTTCGGCTGATATGATGATGATAATGATGAATTTTTTGTACGAAAATATCTCCAACTTTCGAGTCATTGGGGTCACAAAAAAAAATCTTGCATATTTTCCAGTAAGTTTCCCTTTACCATTTTTACCTAAGTATGTGTGCTTGACTGCATTTTATAACTGGCTGCTTTGGACATTATCTGCGATTAGTTATTTTTAACTATCAATAATGATAAAATTGAAGACATAATGATTGATTGATTCCTAATTACTTTCCAACATCGTAGGAAACTAGAAGGTTGTGTGTGTGTACAGATAAAAAAAAATGTTGCCGTTCTCTTTTCTTCTGTGGTGTAGTCGACCAACCCGCAATGGGTCCGCGTGGTCGACAAAGGCCCTATCGCCCTAATTCAAGGTAGGCTCGAGCCCATCGGTGGGTATGTATATAAGAACTAATATGATGATCCATAGGTCAAGAGTAATCAGTCTATTATACCGAGAATATTTTTCAAGAAACTTTTTGTTTCTTCTCTAACAAGACCGTCTTGTTTAAAAGGCTTAAAGCTGCGAACTTGCATAAGAACTCGAACTTGTCAAAGTGCAAACTGCACACAAAGCTGTTTGTCTGCGGAGCTGCCTTTTTATTTTAGCCGTGTAACCGAGTACTTACAGTTGCGTCAAACTTTTCACTTAGTTCTTCGAGGCATCTGTGAATTTTCACTTATATTTATACTGGGTGTATATAGGGGTGGTATGAAAAGCTTCGATAAAGGGTCGTGGTATTTCTGGGAATTCTTAGTGAATGTCTCGAGAATTGTTACGGAAAATGTCAAGAAACAAATCGTAAAAAAGGGAATATCGAATCGGACTACAAATAATTTTTGAAACTTTCCGGATGGATAACGAAACTTGATCGGTTAGTCCACTTTTTTACTTATCAACATCGTCACTTATCATTTTGGTTAGCCAAAAGTGAATGACCTGTTTATTAAATACGCTCGACAGCAGGAAAACGGGTCGGTAATAAAAATCTCAATAACTTCCTAAATATTGTAACTGTATGAAATAAAGAATGTATTATAGACGATTTTAAAGTGCTTAAATAAAAATAAAATTAAGTCATAAAAGTTCAAGATTATAAAGTTTATTATGAATAAAAGTAGGTTAAGTTAGATTACTTAGCCTCAGGTGAGATGATGCCAAGAACTTACCAATTGTGAATAAAAAAAATAAAAATGAAATAATTTAACTAGATTTAGAAAAATGTGCTACGGTGTCAAATGTGCAATTTTCACACATTTCAAAAATTGCATATTTTGTATTACCACCACGAGCTTGGGCGGATAAAGTAAATGCCCAATATAATATACCCATTTCCATCGGGGCTTATTTCTATGTATATTTTGCACCCGGGACTGGCCACAGAGCTAATGTGGCCTAGCCTGTGCTACAATAAAGCTTATAATTAAAGCTTATTTTAGCACAAAAATCAAGCTAATATTAGCTCAAAAAAGCCACAGAAGTCGGGATTATATAGTCTGCAATTTTGGTAGGACTGGAGTCACATCTTTTTAATTATTTTGCGTTCTATTGAGTGGGTACCTAAAGAACGAAGTAATTAAATCCTCTTTGCCTAAAGTAACCTCAAAAACGTACATAGAAACTGACAAAACTCTGCTACCTCGGTTTAAATGAGATTAAGTTTTTCACTTAACAAATATGTAAGTTGTCCCTTACCCTGTTGAACTGGTTTACTGTGAACAACTTATTATTAAATGCAAAGAAAACTAAATGTATAAAATTCTGTTTGCCTAATGTAAAAAAGGTCAATAATAGTGTAATATTAGACAGTAATAAATTAGAATTTGTAAATACTACGGTGTTCCTTGGTATAACTTTGGATGTTTCACTTCAATGGTGACCACACATTGAAACTTTAGCGGAAAGGCTTAGTTCAGCTGCTTATGCCGTTAAGAAAATAAGACAGTTAACGGATGTAGATACTGCGAGACTAGTGTATTTTAGTTACTTCCATAGTATAATCATCTTGCAGGAAAGAGCTATCCGCGCAATCTATCAGATGCGATCACGTGAGTCGTTAAAAAATAAGTTCAAAGTAATCAATATTTTAACTGTTGCTAGTCAATTTATATATGGAAACATTATGTACGTTTGTAAAAATTTACATTTATTTCCTAAAAACAGTGACAGGCATAATTTGAATTTAAGAAATGTAAATAAAATTGATATAGCATTTTCGAGACTGAGTATGGTTAAAAAGTCATTTGTGGGGCATACACTAAAATTCTACAATAAAATTCCAGAAAATGTAACTAGTTTGTCAGAGAACAAATTCAAGACTCATGTCAAAAAATGCTTGTGCTCTAGACGATATTATAAAATAATAGATTATGTAAATGACAAAGATGATTAAGCTGATTCTATAACAAATACCATTACCTGAGACTGTAATCTGAATCATGACATTATTTGTAATATACAATAAGTTTTTTTTTGACTATTTAAAAGTGTGTGTAAGCACCTATTTAAAATAAATTATTTTGATTTGATTTGATTTGACCCAATGATATAGGTTTCGTCATGACGCAAATTGAGAAGAGCCTTGTATGAAACCGTGGCAATCTCCTTAAAACAGTTAATGTTCCATTCTCGATTACTACTAGCTCGGTGCGGCTTTCTGAAGAAATTCCAGCCCACAAGTGTATGGAGCCTCCGCCGTATGACAATTTCTCTTCAATGCAAGCTTGATTATAGCGCACTCCTGGTCTTCGAGAGTCCAATTCATGTGTTCTCAAGCGTAACTAACCCTAAATGGCTTCAAGTTTGCTTCAGCAAGACGCCGCTTTACTGTACACGTGCTCGGATTGCTCCCTCCAGCACGTCGAAGGTGATTTTTGACCTCAACAGCCGTTTGAAATCGATTTCTCAATATTGTTGACACGCTATATTGATCCGCCCGCGCTGTCGTGCATCTTGTTCGGCCTGCTCCTGGTCTGCGAATATTGGATCCAGTCTCTTCAAATCGCCGGAGCACTCTTTGAACGGTTGATAGTGACACACCAACAGCTCTCGCTGTGTAACCCTGACTGCGCCCGTCTTCAAGCATTGTCAGAATTCTGGTACACTCTTCAGGGGTTAGTGACATGTTTTAACTGAATTTTCTCAGAATAATGATCTTCTGCACAAGAAATACCCTATTTAAATGACAGAACAGAAACAAAAGTAAAACAAATGCTTCCAAATTTGAGGTACAAATTTTGAAAATCGTCTTTGTTTTTTATTTTCGGTTTCTAATACAATTACCAAGAAGAAATAAAAAGGTTACACTGCTTCATTTATTCGTAATGAAATAAACTTTTATTTAGTTTTTATTTGGAAAGGATTGCTCAAATATTTTTAGAGATACCGCATTTTTTACAACCGACCCAGATGAAAACTTGAACACACTGTTATTGACTACGCTAAAAAAAGTCCGACTTGAATCGCAACAACCTAGTACACAATTTTGTTATTTTTTTTGTTTTATTAATATTCTAAAAAGGAACTCCCTGAAGGCCAATCGATTCACAATCGGCAAAGAAATCGCCTAACCTACAAAAAAAAAATTGAGCGGTCGGGAGAACCCCGTAACGAAGTTATTTTTAGGCACAAGTTTTTCGGGTCCGTGTCGCACCCACTCCTCTAAAGGTTGGAGACTCTACACTGGAAGTTGTTGACGAATATGTATACCTGGGACAAACAGTCCAGCTAGGTAGTTCCAACTTCAAGAAAGAGATCAATCGACGAATCCAACTCGGCTGGGCAGCGTTCGGGAAGCTTCGCAATATCTTCACGTCCCAAATACCGCAGTGTCTCAAGACTAAGGTCTTTGACCAGTGTGTGTTGCCAGTGATGACTTATGGAACTGAGACATGGTCGCTTACTATGGGCCTCATAAGAAGGCTCAAGGTCACCCAAAGGGCAATGGAGCGTGCTATGCTCGGAGTTTCTCTGCGTGATCGAATCAGAAACGAGGAGATCCGCAGGAGAACTAAAGTAACCGACATAGCTCACAGAATCGCTAAACTGAAGTGGCAGTGGGCAGGGCACATAGCTCTTAGAACAGATGGCCGATGGGGCAGTAAAGTTCTCGAGTGGCGACCGCGCACCGGAAAACGTAGCGTAGGCAGGCCTCCCACGCGGTGGACCGATGACCTGGTGAAGGTCGCGGGAAGCCGATGGATGCGGGCAGCGCAGGACCGGTCGTCGTGGAAATCCTTGGGGGAGGCCTTTGTCCAGCAGTAGACATGTGCGCCGATGCCGAAATATTCGGCGGCGGCGTATAGGTAAAATTTGGTCGGCGGCGGCGTAAATGGCGGCGTAAACGGCGTCGTAAATGGCGGCATAAATTACACAAAAACAGGGAGACTCAGAAGTAAAATTAATAAAAAACGTTGTCATAAAAATTAATAAAAAGTATGAAAAGAAACGTTAAAGTCGCAATAAAATATGTCACAAAAATAGTTTGGTTTGGTAATTTGGTTACGAATAACGTACTAACAAATTGTAAGTTACAATCTTATATTAATGATTCCAAGGAGACACATGCGCTGCTGGCCAGAACGTTGCATCAACACAGTAAGTGTTCCATTGAATCTGTATCCACACAGGCCCTGCAGGTCGGGTCATACATCAGGCTGATTTTTTCAAGTGAGCGTTTGTAGCAAAGCGACCCGTCAACGCTCCTGTTACCGCTCTGACACGTGTCCTGCTGTTTCTCCAACTGTACTTGATTGCCCCTGTGGTTACCTCACCGTTGAAAAGCTTGGAATCTTTGAGTCTAAGATATGTCAGTTTAGACTTCCTTCGGCCTGTTCCTTCTACGCCCTAATAATATTGCTTCTAGGGAGCCCTATTCCTGTTTCTGGACCATACATTGTAGACTATGATCCTATTCCAGCCACTTTGTCTGTTTCTCCGTTGCCTTCCATTCCTACGTGTCCAGGGACCCAGACAAGTTGCAGTTTGTTGTGTTCGCCCACTCCATTAAGAACCTTTAGACAATTTAGCACCAGCCCAGAGTCGACCTTGTAGGGCCTTAGGCGCCTCTGTTTGGATCTGTATTTGAAGCGGCTTGAGATTTAGTAGCATTTCTTTAGATACAATCCCTCTCGTATATCTACCAGATACGCTAAAACTACCAGGTTTATGATATAGCGTCCCCACTTTCCTACCCCTTGGGCATACAGTGAGGGCCGCTATTCCTGCCAACACCATAAGGTGAAGACAAGGCCCAGTTACGGTAGGTCTTGCCGCCAAGACGCTTGTCCCGGTAGTCTGCAAGGCGAGTGCCTCGTGGAAGAGAACCACTACCTACTGTCTACGTAGGTCCCGGAGATGTAGGCACGCTCACCTCCCGCGGCTTTCGCTGCTGGCGGTTCGATCCCTACTCGGGACGCCAGAGAAGCTGGCTCCTACATATCCGGTGTGGTACCGGAGCTGTAAGCACGCTCACTTCCCGGTGCTTATCGCACAGACTTGTCCAGACTTACTTCTACGCGGCTGGATCGGCCGGAGCAGTATTATTTTAGCTCTACTTGATATCCAGGCAAGTGCCGGAGATGCTTCCCTGCCAGTAATTAAACCAGCAGTTCCGCTTAATGGACAACTCACGTGCCCCGCGTTGTTTTCGTCCAGAGCCCACGTGACCGGCTACGACAACACTAGTTGCGCGCGGGGAAGGACGCAACGTGCTTGCCAGGCAACACACATTGCCCAACCCCTGCAACTAACCACATACCACTACGAGTCCATGACCCAGTCGGGGGACCGACAAGCCAGAGTGCCGAAGGCGATAGATCCAACGGCAGGCAAGCGCTGGGCTACCCCCGACCCCGTAGTACCCTGATCCAAACAGCCGGACCCGTAGTTCCGGCTGTGACCTCCACCTAGCCGGGTAGCTCTAGGCAGAGGTTTCTTTAGATACAGCAGGTATTGTTGGAAATGATTCCCAGGCAAGTCAACCGCTGAAGTTTTGTTAGTGTTTGCCTAATGTGCCTAGAACCGTTGTAGGCCACCACAAAATGCTACCATAAGAAAGAATGGGCCTTACTATTATTGTGTATAGCCAGTATATGACTCTGGGTTTTAATTTAATTTAATGGGTTCCCACGATACAGGCTCAGCCTAGTGTGGGGACCACTGTATCTAATTTGTATGTATATCGTGCGTTTTTAAATTAAATATATTTGATTGATTTGATTTGATTTGTTATACCCCAAGTTCTTACCGTACGCAGATTTTAGCATACCGAAAACTTTTGTGGCCTTGGCCATGGTCCTTTCTATGTGCAGGTTCCACGTCAGTTTTTTTATCCAGAGTCATGCCTAGATACTTAACGATCGTGGACTGTACCATACAGTTTGAGAGTTTTTAAACCTAGTAGGTTTCTTTTTCTTGTGAATGGTATAACCGTGGTTTTGCTAGGTTTAATCGATAGGTGATATTCATCAACCACCTTTCAACTTTACGCAAGGCCTTTCACGAGTACATTATTCGCGATACTATGTTTGGGAATTTGAAATTAATTATAATAACTAGATCGTCAGCATAACCAAACGTGTAGAAAGATCCGGTATTTAGCTGCTGCAGAAGCCACCTACAGAACGCCACCATGCGGGCATCTTTTTGAAGTGGTAGCAGTAACCTTCTCCCCCAAAAGTAAAGATGTTATGATTATCTTCCTAAGCTTGCTATCTATCCATTTACATAGCGTTTGGTCTATACCATGGGAGATAGCTGCATTCTTGATTGCCTCCATATTAATGCGATCAAAGGCTCCTTCGATATCGAGGAAGGCAGCAGCACATACCTTCTGGTTTTCCAACGCACTTTCATCACGGTATACTACAAGATGAAGTGCTCTTTCAGTTATTTTACCAGACTCACATGCACATTGAAGTACATGAAGTGTTTTTTTCCGCAAGGAACCCCTCCTTTATGTAGTTGTCGACCAATTTTTCCAGAGCCTTTAGGTTTATTAGTCTGTATGACATCGGTTCATCGTAGCTCTCTGTTTCCGGCTTTGGTAAGTAGACAACCTTGACACGTTTTCAGATTTTTGTAATGTATCCGAAGGCGATACACGCAACCTAGGCCGAGCGTTGAATGTTTCGCCTTTCGCATCATTTGCGCCGATTACGCCGATTTTTCTAAATGGTCAGCGGCTTCAAGTCCTGATCGGCGGCGGCGGTCACCGGCGCGGTGCGGCGCACATGTCTATCCAGCAGTGGACGATTTGTGGCTGATATGATGATGATGATGATGACAAGTTTTTATTTCAGTTCAAGTCCATGACACGAGATAACGAATAGTACATTCACTGGTCGTGTAGTATCGGGTCGCACATAATTTCTATACCCTTATTTCAGTTCAAGTCCATGACTTTAGTTATCGGGTCGTACATTCACAGGTTTTGCATTATCTGGCCGCGCATTATGGTATATCTCCTATATGTTGAACGAAACGGTAAGCGCCTTGAAACTCCTGGCGCTTACGACGGTTTGATCGCGAGAAAACTATACTTTTTGGGCGATTTAGCGCTGCATGTTTTAATGATTAGATTAAACGACATAACTAATGCAGCGCTGCAGCAAACTTTAGTAATAACTAGTGAGAGAACACTCGACTCGCACGCAATGCATTTCGTTACTGACGCAGTGACGCTGACACGTGACGATTTCTATCAATTCACTCTTTCGAATTAAAAACCTCCTCCTATTTTAGGGTTCCGTACCGAAAGGGTAGAAACGGGACCCTATTACTAAGACTCCGCTGTTCGTCAGTCTGTCACCAGGCTGTATTTCATGAACTGTGATAACTAGACAGTTGAAATTTTCACAGATGATGTATTTCTGTTGCCGTTATAACAACAAATACTAAAAATTAAAAAAGTGAGATTCTCCATACAAAAAAACGTGTTTTGTTTTTTTGAAACGTGAAGAAGCTAGCGCCATCTAGTATGATGGTACGGAACCCTTTGTGTCAGGTTCTGAATCGCACTTTACGTGAAGAAACTATCGCCATCTAGTATGATGGTACGGAACCCTTTGTGCGCAGTTCTGATACGCTCTTTACCGGTTTTTTAAGTCTGTTGAAAACCAGCAGGTGTTTGCCGTTCTTAATTGAATTTCCTTATCTTTTTCAGACTAACGGGCGATAGAATACTGCAAATAGGTACTATTCCAGCTTGCAATATCTCAACCCGAGACGTTTCTTGAATCTCATAAAAATTACAAAGTGTAATAATTCGTGTTAAAACTTTGTTATACGGGCAAGATAAATGGCGCTAATTAGCGGTTCGCCTTAAAAAGACCACTAAAATAGATGTTCATGGATCAGAAAAGTTTTTATAAAAAGGGCTTACCAATTATGGATAAAAAACTAGATGAGCATATTTTTAATTTTGATTTTTATATTTATTATGTATCATCATATCAGTTCATATAGGTCCCCACCGAGGGGTTTGAGCCTACCCTGAATTAGTCGACCACGCGGGCCCAGTACCATACAGAAGGAATTATGCTTGTGAACATTTACTTTTGAATAGGGAAGATAGAATCGATCTTTATGACGCGTAGCCCTCTCGAAAACCTCTTCATGCGTTTTAAAATATGCAGGGTAATCCCGAACAAATTTACAATTTTTTAAAATATATAAACATGGAAGTGGTAACACTCGGTTTGCCTTGAACAAGGGTTTACATTAATCCCTATTTCCATTAGTGGTTCTACATACTGCACGTAAACATTTTTTTTGTGCTATAACTGCCTTTTCAGATTCAACCGAATTACCCCTCAACAAAAGTCCGTAACTGAGCACAGAAGATACATAACCGTGATAGGCTGTAAGAGCTACTTCCCTACATGAAACCCTACTTAATCGCCTTAAAGCAAATACAAATTTGTCAACTCTTTTACAAACACTATCTACATGACTTTTCCAGTCACAATAATTGTCTAACATGAAACCTAAAAAAAATGTTGTTAATTAATTAATAGTTCGTTTATCATTACAGTGTACACTATGCGGAATGTCAACAGAGTTATAAGTCTTAAATTGCATGAAATGAGTTTTATCAATGTTTAATTTCAGATTATTTTTATTTAGCCAGTCAATAAAAAACTTTAGATATTGTATTGTTACTTTCTATGTCAAAGTTATTTTTATAATTGTTTCTAACTAAGATAGTTGTATCATCAGCATACATGATACACATGTGTTCATTAATACATATGTTATATTCATAGATCCAAAAATCCAAAATATGCGAAAAAAAAAGAAAGCACGAAGATTATTAAAAAGTTATAGGTTGTTAAGTTTTCATTCGGATTTAGAGGAAAAGGATCAAAAGGATTTTGTACCATAGACTACATACATACGCTGCGGCAGATTATACAGAAGACCGAAGAGTACAATCAGCCACTATGCTTGGCGTTCGTGGACTATGAGAAAGCCTTCGATTCGGTCGAAACCTGGGCTGTGTTACAGTCTCTCCAGAGGTGCCAAATTGACTATCGATATATCGAAGTGCTGAAGTGTTTGTATGAAAACGCCACCATGCCGGTTCGCCTCCAGGATCAAAACTCAGAACCTATCCAGCTGCAGCGAGGGGTGAGACAGGGAGACGTTATATCTTCGAAACTGTTCACCGCCGCCCTGGAAGATGTTTTTAAGCTTTTGGACTGGGGTGAACTCGGCATCAATATCAACGGCGAGTACATCACCCACCTTCGATTCGCTGACGATATCGTGGTCATGGCTGAGACTATGGACGACTTAGGCACAATGCTCGATGGCCTCAGTAGAGCCTCTCAACAAGTGGGTCTTAGAATGAACATGGACAAGACGAAAATTATGTCAAACGTCCGTGTCATACCTACTCCTCTGAAGGTTGGAGGCTCTACACTCGAAGTTGTTACCGAATATGTATACCTGGGACAAACAGTCCAGTTAGGTAGGTCCAACTTCGAGAAAGAGATCAATCGTCGAATCCAACTCGGCTGGGCAGCGTTCGGGAAGCTTCGCAATATCTTTACGTCCCAGATACCGCAGTGTCTTAAGACCAAGGTCTTCGACCAATGTGTGTTGCCATTGATGACGTACGAAACTGAGACATGGTCGCTTACTATGGGCCTCATAAGAAGGCTCAAGGTCACCCAAAGGGCAATGGAGCGTGCTATGCTCGGAGTTTCTCTGCGTGATCGAATCAGAAACGAGGAGATCCGTAAGAGAACCAAAGTAACCGACATAGCTCTCAGAATTGCTAAACTTAAGTGGCAGTGGGCGGGGCACATTGCTCGTAGAACAGATGGCCGTTGGGGTAGTAAAGTTCTCGAGTGGCGACCACGCACCGGAAAGCGTAGTGTAGGCAGGCCTCCCACTCGGTGGACCGATGACCTGGTGAAGATCGCGGGAAGCCGCTGGATGCGGGCAGCGCAGAACCGGTCATCGTGGAGATCCTTGGGGGAGGCCTATGTCCAGCAGTGGACTTCCTTCGGCTGATATGATGATGATGAAGTTTTCATTCAAGTAGAATATTTTTAAAACCGTTTTTAATTGGCAATGTTTCTATGTATGTACGTTAGTTTGTTTAGGTAGGTTTGTTTAGTGACTTCTAGGGGTCCGATTGAGCTGAAATTTGGTATAAACTTGTAATCCCGGTGACAATATTATATCCTTAAGGTATTTTGAAGTTGATTGACGGTGAAATTTGGAGGTGGAATCGAGCTCCCAGAATCGTCTTTTATTGCCAATAGAATCGTAGGAAATATAGTCTAGCTGTTTGGAAATGACCGAATATGTAAACAAATTGGTAAGTGTTTTCTTAAATATAAACCATTTTGTAAAATGAACTTCACAGGGTGATTAAATGATTGATTGATTGATAAAAACACTTTATTGCACAACATAAGAGAAAAAAAATGCATTGATTAAGGAAGTTGTACAATATAGGCGGTCTTATCGCTAACAAGCGATCTCTTCCAGATAAATGATCAAAATACTAGAAAGAAAATGCTCGATTTTTAAAAAGTAATATTGTGATTAAGATAAGAAATTAATAATATATGTAATTAATGATATTAAAATGTTATGTTTACATGTTTGAGCATTTTCAAACAACTAGACTTTACTGGGCTTTTTTAAAGGGTTTGAAAGTTATTGGCATATTGAAGATTCACCATTTTTTTTTAATGGCGTCGCACAATCTTACCTGTGTTTTTGGATAGAGGACCAATAGAAGAACAAAAAATGTCATACAACATTTTGGCCTAAAATATCACGTTTCTGAGATAGGTAATATAGAAGTAAAAATAATCAATATTATTATGGAATCTATATATTCAATTATCTCCGTAACTTGACGTTTTAGGACACTATGTTACATGACATTTTTTGTTTGTCTATGTTCCCTATCCAAATATATAGGTCTCATTTTGCGACGTCCTTTTGAAAAAAAAAATAAGATGGCGGACTCCAGTATGCCAGTCTCCAATACAAAAAATTTCAAACCCCTTTGGAACCTTGTATTTATTTATATTCATTTGAGCGTTTGGATTTTTGAGCATAAAAACTTTTTCAAATAAAATCTTGCGTATTAAACTTTTTCGATTTTTCGAAAATTATTAATATTCATTACAAACAACCACATAGTTTTACGTTTGACTCATAAAAGGTAAGCACAACAAACTGATGGTGTCTTAAAAAAGTTAATACATTGCGGCTAGCAGCTGAATTTCTTTGGTTTACGGCTGTTAGTTTACGAGCGGGGTTTACACCGGCGGCGGGGCATCGGGGTATGATGAAAACAGTGGACGGAATAAGATTTAAGTACTCAGCTAAGTGCGAGTAACACTCGCGCACCCAGGGTTCCGCATCACCACACATTTGAATACGGAACCGTAAAATATCGATAAAAAAACGAGTGTGCTTTAGATCACACGACTGAAGTAAAACTTAATAACCGTTCGCGTAACGCATTCACCAGCTTACTCCCCTAGTCTAGCGTGCCGTTCGCCTCGCCCGATCATACTTTTCGTAACGCTAGAAATCACCGTTCGCGTAACGCATTCACCAGCTTACTCCCCTAGTCAAGCGTGCGTAAAGAAATTTTACTTCAAAAACTAAAAACCGACTTCAAAATGAAATTCACTCAAAAGTATGAAATAATATTATTCTACTTAGATTCACGACATTAACCAACAATAACAATATCAAAGTGGGTACGATTTAAATTAGGGGCCTAAATTTATTTTTGTGGTCGGTGTCAGCAATGCTATAAGTAAAATGTGCTATGTGCTGGTACCGACCTCAAAAATAAATTTAGGCCCCTAATTTAAATCGTACCCACTTTGATTTCGTTATTGTTGGTTAATCTCGTGTATCTAAGTATAATAATATTATTTCATACTTTTGAGTGAATTTCATTATGAAGTCGGTTTTTAGTTTTTTAAACTTTTATTTTTATTTTCTTTATTTTTAGTGATATTGCTATTTGTCTAATAACGTTAAACTCAATCACACACTCGGCAATAGGAACCATCAAATCATAATGCAAACAGATATAGATTCCTGTGGCTTCCATCATCATCTAGACAGCATAAAAGTTAAGGAGTTAAATCTTCCATCATCTGCTCATCTGAATAAACTGAAAGAATACAACTATCGGTCTTTACGTACCTACGTATCTACGTAAAATATTTGAAGAATTATCCTCCAACTCCTAATCGTTAAGGAGTTGTACCTTCCTTCATGAGCTCACCAACATTGATGATGACTACCAGATGCAAATTCTTTACAAATTTTAAAAAATACATTAAAACGTGCCTATAAAATTTGAGGGTTGCCCTCGATTTCCCTGGGATCCCATCATCAGATCCTGACTTGGTGACAATGGGACCCCCTCGAAGGTGTACTCTTTCTAATAAAAAAAGAATTTTAAAAATCGGTTCACTATCGGCGGAGATATCGCGTAACAAACATACAAAAAAAAACATACAGTCGAATTGAGAACCTCCTCCTTTTTGAAGTCGGTTAAAATACTTCAACGAAATGAACAGTTGAAAATAATGTATTTTTTATCAATTTCGGACAAACGGACGCCGTCCCGTTAGAGCGGACTACAAAGGAAAAAATACTGTAATCTATTTTCAGATGAAACCTAGGAATATTTCCTCAAATTCTGAGACGGATTAAGTCAGCTGTTCATAAGCGAACATTTACAACTCCTACCCCATTGCGTTTCAAAAAAAACCTCAGTCATGTTTCCTCTAAAGTTTTACTATTGGCGGTAATTACAGATTTTCGTTATTTTTGGCGTCAATTACTCCTAAACGATGGAAAAGCCAAGGTTGAATAAAAATACCCTTATTGTTGATGATGTTCCTTAAAGTCAAAAGCTATTAGAAACACAATGGAGCAGTTTTGGCTGGATATAGAAAAAAATCCCAAAGATAGGTCTATACACCGTTACTTTCAACCCTAGTTATGAATAATATTTAGAAGAATAAATTAAAAAAATATAAACAACAAGATTGTTCTGATAATACAAAGTGAATATTTTTGATGTGTAACATCTTTGCTCTCGCTTTCCTTCAATTTGTGGGAGTGATTTCGTGAAATGGGACGGAAATGTGTAACATGGGACGGAAATGTGTAACAGGAAGTCGCGAAAGCGCGCGCTATTCGATCTGACGAATGAGCTTTGCTCTCGCTTTCCTGCAATTTGTGGGAGTGATTTCGTGAAATGGGACGGAAATGTGTAACAGTGATTTGTTACACATCATATGCGAGTACTGTAGGTCTCGCTCACTTTTTTTTTATACTTTCATTGTAATTTTTGATTAAAACGAAAAACCATTTAATAAGTGTGGTTATTTTTTAACTCTTTACACGTAAAGAAAAAGACAGAGAGAACTTTTCCAATTAATACCTCGCCTTAACGTTACCTTCGACCAATATAACAGCTTGGACCGGTCTACGCGAATGCCTACAGAATGAGCGAATTCTCTCACTTTGTCTCATTCGATAATTATGATGATGATGATGATGATGATGATAAATTATAATCATTCCCCAAATCGGTTGAAGGTCGAAGTTAGTGAAATTTGCTGTCTCATTCTTGCTTCATTCCTAGTACGCCTTTCTATCTCTGGTATTATTTATATTTGAATGAGACTCGGTAGACTATAGTGGTGTAAGTGTGTGTTTGGGTGTAGTTGTATTTGACTCTTTTTTTATGAGCATAATGTATGGATTTGATCGAATAACGGTACCAATTTTTATAAGACTTTTTACAAGCTTTTTAACTTGTAAGCTAAATTAGAACCACTTTCCGGTTTCGCATTGAGCTGAAATTTTGTATACACGTTGGTGCACAATGCATGGTAAGGTTAGCTAAGTGACATCATTCTCATTACAATGTGGCGGCCTCCTATAGATGGCGGACCAGTTATTTTATTATGTAACCCCTATAATATGGGTATCAAATGAAAGGGTTTGCTGAGAAGAATACGAAATAATTAAAATTATTTTCAAATAAAAACTTTTACCTAAAAGTTTTTAAGGTTTTCGAAAATTATTTGTATGTAGGACAAATAAGTCTCAAGACAATAGCTGAGATTTCTATAGCTTCTTTTACCATTCAAACAAAATCAACATACTTATCCAATAACTTCAATTCACCAAGACCTCAAAATTTCAAACTCGGTAACGCACTAGACGTCATATTAGTGCACTATTCCGTAACCCGTCCACGTACAACGCCAGCAATTACTAGCGCTCGTTATTCCAAGTGTCATTTGTCTGGACGTGTCATTGAGCTAGTAGCTTTTGGTACCCTGTAGCTTCTTGTCCATTAATTGTATGAGTTTAGTGGGTTCTTATGAGGCCCATAGTAAGCAACCATGTCTCAGTTTCGTAAGTCATCACTGGCAACATACACAGGTCAAAGACCTTATATTTTTTTTAATTAAAAATTTGAGTGCGTTAGTCTTGAGACACTGCGGTATTTGGGATGTGAAGATATTGCAAAGCTTCCAGAACGCTGCCCAGCCTTTTTGCCCAGTTTTTTATATATATATTTTTGCTGAACTTACTTTGCGCTGCTTGGAAATAATTAAATGGCTCCAAAAGCTACTGTAATATAAAAATAAGTACTTAACAATTGGAAAAGTGGCGACCGCGCACTGGAAAACGTAGCGTAGGCAGGCCTATCACGCGGTGGACCGACGACCTGGTGAAGATCGCGGGAAGCCCATGGATGCGGGCAGCGCAGGACCGGTCGTCGTGGAAATCTTTGGGGGAGGCCTTTGCCCAGCAGTGAACGATTTTCGACTGATATGATGAATTGGAAAAGCCACTGGGTACCAAACACCACAAACCCATGTTACCCTTCTGGTTCGTCCTAATTAGACTACTCGACTGGCATGCCGAATATTGATCGAGAGCCCTTAAATTTAGATCAGTCTCAAAATAAGACTGTAATATATGACTAGCTGAAAATACAGGTTGTAACAATATTGGCGTAGGTCAGGTTAACGGAGGCTTTTATACTCATCATACTGATCGATCAATTTCGTGCATTTTTGTAAAAAGTGCCAATTTTTTTTGGAGATATTACTATGGGTTCCTTGGGGAAAGTTGTTCAGTATGATGAGTAGAAAACCTAGTTAACGGGACTTGCACCTAAACCTTCTATAGTCATCATACTGAACAACTTTTGTTCTATAACTTTGCTGAAATCATAAAATTATATATTAATTTTCATATAAATCGATCAGCTGATCGACCAATTTCGTGCATTTTTGTATGGAGGGTCAAACTTGTTTTTTGGAGAATTGACTATGGGTTCCTTGAGGAAAGTTGTTCAATATGATAAGTAGAAAATCCAGTAGTTTTTAACCGCCTCCGTAGCTCAGAGGCAAAGTTCACTGGCTTTACACAGGAAGCCGCGAGGCTTCGATTCCCGGCGGGGTCAATTGTAAGACTCGGTTTGGTTGGTGGTAGGGCATTTTCTATGCCCGCCTGGCTAGCTATCACCATATTATCTAAGTCTTGCCGCCAAATATCAATGTTGATATCATTGGTGTGTTCCGGCATGAAGATAAGACAGCCAAGTTCCCTATTGCGTTGGGGAATCTTGGTAAGCCCGCTTCCATCTTCGGCAACATCGTCACTTACCACCATGTGAGATGTTGCCAAGGGTTTACCAATTATGAATAATAAAAAAAAGTTAACGGGACCTACACCTACACTTACTGTACTCATCATACTGAACAACTTTTGTTCTATAATTTTGCTGAAACTGCGAAAATATATTTTACTTTTCATACAAATATATCAGCTGAATGACTGACTCGGTGGCTCAGTGGTTAGTGCCCTTGACTACTGATCCGAGGGTTGTGGGTTCGATCCCCACCTAGGGCAAGCATTTGTGTGATGAGCAGATTTGTTTGCTCTGTGTCTGGGTGTTAAAATATATCTATATATGTATGTATTTAAACGTATATAAGTATGTATATCAGTCTCTGGAATCCTACTTTGGGGCCAGATGACCATGTGTGATTTGTCCCAGAATATTTATTTATTTATTATTTATTTATTTATTTATTTAGCTGATCGACCAACTTCGTGCATTTTTGTATGGAGGATCAAATTTGTTTTTTGGAGAATTTACTATGGGTTCCTTGGGGCAAAGTTGTTTAGTATGATGAGTACAAAACCCAGTTAACGGAAGCTACACCAACACCTTCTATACTCATCATACTGAAGAATTTTTGTTCTATAACTTTGCTGAAATCGCAAAAAAAATATTTTACTTTTCATACAAATCTATCAGCTGATCGATCAATTTCGTGCATTTTTGGATGGAGGGTCAAATTTTTTTTTAAGATACGAGTATGACTATGGGTTCCTTGGGGAAAGTTGTTCAGTATGATGAGTAGACAACCCAGTTAACGGGACCTACACCATTTTGTTACACCCTGTATATTATGTAGCTGTATCGTGCGATTATTTGTTAATAAGTGGATTTCAATAGACAATCTTTGGCTCATCATCAAATCAGCCGAAAGACATCCACTTGGATTTTTACAACGATCTATTCTGCGCTGCCCATGTGCAGCGGCTTCCCGCGACTTTCACAAGGTTTTCGATACACCGAGTGGGAAGCCTGTCTACGCTGCTTATTCAGGTGCGCGGTCGCCACTCGAGAAGTTTACTGCTATCTGTTCTACGAGCTATGTATGGGTGGGACACATAGCTCGTAGAACAGTTTGCAGTAAACTTCTCGAGTGCTATTCAAAATAAGTGATTATGTGGGCCATTTCGGTTACTTTTGTTCTCCTACGTATCTCCTACGTGTTATTACTATAATAATCAATAAATTAATTATTATTCCAATATATAAAATTTATGCTACTCTGCTCACTTCGCATGACACGAAGTGGCAGGAGCATCTCCAGCGGAAGCACAGTTAGCTGGAGTTCAGTGCGACGGGGTGAGAAAGCGGCGAACTATCAGGGCATTAGCGAGGAGGACTGCTTTCTGCATTGCTGCAATTATTGGCCTGCCTCAGAGATCCAGCTGCCTTAGGTGACGTTCAAGGTCGGCTGGTATTAACCCGTTCACGGATAGGACTACAGGGATGATTTCGGTGGATTCTACCCGCCACATATCAGTAACCTCGTGCGCCAGGTCCAGGTACTTGGTCCTTTTTTCGGCATCAGCCTGCACGAGGTTTTCATCGTATGGGATAGTGATATCCACCAAAAACAACCTCGACTGCGCCCGATCCATCAGCACGATATCAGTCTTATTCGAAGGAATGGTCCTGCTCGTGATGATGGGTCGGTCCCAGTAGAGCTTGGCGCGGTCGTTTACGAGAACCGGCTCCGGCGTGTAATACGACAACCGCCGAGATATGAAGCCTTACTTAAGAGCGATCTCTTGGCAAATACTCAGTGTTGGCAAGCATGGAACAACCGGAGGTTATATGACGCAGGGTCTCCCCTGGTTGATGGCACAACCGACAAACGTCCAAGGTGCCGTGTTTTATTATGAACCTCCTATAGTTGTTCGTCTTGACCACCTGATCCTGTATTGCACAGACAAAACCCTCGGTTTTCTCAAAAAGATCTCCGAAGCGCAGCCAGTGAAGAATTCACAAAGGGCCTGAAGAACCTACCGTGCAGCTCTTTGTCTTTCCATATGGCCTCTCGCTCTGTAGTGCGAAGCACAGCCGGCGCTTGCCAGTTCTCTTAGGCCATAGATAGAGGGGTTAGTCCTTTATCATACGCTATGACAACTCTATGCAAGTCACTATCGACTTTCGTCAGGAAGTAACTTCGGAGGCTGCATATCTCGCGGTTGTGCATTTTTTTGGCACTTGGAAGGTCACGACCGCCACTTTTCCGCGGGATATACAGCCTCATCACTGACGACCTCGGGTGATGCATCCTATGGAGTGTCATAGTAGTGCGGACTTTTCGATCCGGGGCGTCCAGTTCGGTCTGTGACCATCTGAGTATGCCGAAGGTATACAAAAGAACGGGCATAACCCAGGCGTTAAATGTTCGTATCTTGTTAACGCCCGACAAATAGCTCTCAAGAACTTTTGTCAGGCGCTCCCAAAACACGTCATAAACCGCCTGTTTCTCCCTCGCCTCCTGAATACCAATACTCTGCGACATACCCAGATACCGGTATGTATCAGTTTCAGAGAGAGTGCGGATGTTCATGTAATCGATTTCGACTCCATCTGAGTGTACCACCCTACCCCTGTCTACATGAAGGATCGCGCACTTATCCACTCCTAGCTCCATGTTGATGGAACTGCTGAAATCAGAAGTGATTTTCAACAGTTCCTCCAGTCGTGTTGAATTTGGAGCGAAAAGTTTAAGATAGTCCATGTAGAAAAGGTGGGTCTTGCGTGAATCCCGTCCCTAATTTCTCGAGCAGAAAGCTGAGTGGATTCAGGGACAGGCAAAACCAAAAAAACTCAGACAGTCGCCCTGGAATATTCCCCTCTTAATCCAAATCCGGTTCTCCGCATTCGACAACCGCTGACTAAGAGACTAAGGATCGTACTACATTACCCCATACACGATCCGAGAAAGTTTTGGAACTGTTTCATCTATCTTGTACAGTTCGAGGACCCTCTTCAACCATGAATGGGGGACCGAGTCGAAAGCCTTCTTATAATCAATCCAGGCAGCGGAGAAATTGCGTCGATTGCGGTTCACTAATTTACCCACGACCGCATCAATCAGGAGTAGCTCCTTCGTACCGCACAGGCTGGGACCACAGGTTGCGCCAAAAGGCTACAATACCCGCATGATCCGGTCTCTCGCCTGTGTCCTACTCAGTAGGTCCGTCTAAGTGACCTATAGAATTTCTTCTGATCACTCATGAAGAGGCGATTCTGGCGGAACCGGTCTACCCGCTCCGAGTATCGCCGAATACGGTTTGCCCACGCAGCAATCCGATGCTTCAGGTCGTCGATGCGCTTCGTCACTGACTGCATGGCATTACGTAATGCGAGATCAAAGTTCGATTCCGCAAATGCGAGCCTGACAAAGCGCATCACTCGGGGCCTACTATTGCCCGACCTGAATGCAATCAGTTTGCCAATGAGAACTCTAGCCTCAGCAATACGACGCTCAATCCTTTTCTGCCATGCCGGCTTTTCCCGTGGATGGAATGTTCGAGCCGGTTCCGGAAATTTGGCACCGATAAAACGGCAGACTGCCATTGCAGAATCAAACAGGATTGAGCTCGTATCACTGAGTTCGCTGCTGTTTGCCAGATATTCTGGCAGCATGCTGTTTACGGCCTCAATGACATCCCGATTTCGGATGCTAAGGGGCAATCGTGGTAGTCGCGGCCTCTCCTCGGGAGACAAAATACGAAATTCCTGAGTCGCCTCCTCTAGTGTACTCCTGATCCGCTCCGATTCCTGGGAAATCGTTTCCGTCTCATGATTCTCGCCAAGTGATGGTGGTGGCGGTGGGTCTAAAATTGGGTCAGCCCTCGAAATAATCGGCGCGAGCCGTTTAATGAAGATCTTGAGGCGGGAACGACCTCGCGTCGTAGCTCTTCGAGTTCGGTCACGCTAAAGATGTTCGAGCGCAATATGTACCGAACTCGATCTGCTAGGTTGTGCTCCGCAACAGATAATGCAGGCTCTAACAACAAGAACTCTTGTTGCAGCCTCGCTCGGTAGCCCGTCCGACGAGTTTCTCCCCCCGTCGCACTGTAGTACGCACGCATGAGGTTCTGGTTTTGAGATATAGTCCATCTCATGCGGCGCACTCCACCAGCGGCGGGCACCACTTGCTGGGCCTGAGAGGACCCTGCCGGCGCCAAGCGCACTGGTGGCAATGATGGAAGTGACCGGCCAGATATTCGGGCTGGTCGTGGTGCGCTGACTCGCATCCTGCCATGCCTGGCATCAACGCGACCAGACGCGCCCCGGCGGCCCCCGAGTTGCGACCCTATACGCTCTTCTATATTTGTACTTTCCATCATTATAAGCGTAACCGTTACGGACCTCGTTGATTTAGTACCCGGGTCGATTAGGAGCTCAGCACGGTCAACACCAAGTCCAAGGGGTACCGACTAATTATACTGACGAAATGGCTGTGCTGCCACTACAGCCATTTCCAAAGTGGCGATGGGGTCGTCACATCCCTACGCTATTATTATTATTTTAGTTTTTTTTTTTTATTCACAATTGGTAGACCCTTGACAACAACTCACCTGGTGGTAAGTGACGATGATGCCGAAGATTGAAGCGGGTTTACCAAGATTCCCCAACGCAATGGAGAACTGGCTATCTTATCTTGGTGGCGAGACTTAGATAAGATGGTGGTAGCTAGCCAGGCGGGCTTAGAAAATGCCCTGCCACCAACCAAACCGAGTCTTACAAGATGACCCCACCGGGATCGAACCCGTGTGTGAAGCGAATGGACTAACCATTACGCCACGGAGGCGGTTAAAGTGTACAGAAAATTCGAGTGATTCTTAAATCTTTTACAAACTTTCGGTTTTTCAATGAAGTGAGTACGTAGGTTAGGTACCTAGGTACAAATTAAAACACTGTTTATTAATTTTTAATCATATCAGCTCATATACGTCCCCACCGAGGGGCTCGAGCCTACCCTGAAATAGGGCGATTGGGCCTTAGTCGACCACGCGGGCAAGTGCGGGCTGGACGACTTCACAGACAACCTTCTGCGTGTGCAGTTTTCCTTACGATGCTTTCCTTAATCGTAAAAGTGTCGGATAAACAAATTATTAAGTTATTTTATCAATGTGAATTGTCACTTATTCTTTATTCAAATAATAATAATAAGACAAAAACAATAATACAACTGGTAGTTAAAACATTATCAATTCAAGTTGTCATAAATTTTAAATTGTTATTCAAGTTTTAAAATTAACATGTGTACCTATATTCCTAGCAACTTCGTTATGTTATACCTACCCTATAACTTTATTAATTTAATGCTCTCTCGTACAGTGTAATAAAACAAACGCGTAACTACAAATATCATAAAGTTTATTAATAAAACGTGTTTTAGCCTATTAAAAACAATAACACAGTAAGTAGCGAGCAATAAAATATACTTTTATGAGTCAAAACGCGGTAGGTGGTGCGCTCACCGTTAATTATGATTTTTGTAGATCGTTAAGCGGTTTAAAAGATATATTGATTAAGCTACAAAATATACTAGTAGGATATCTCTGCTAGTAGGTATATGTTTAAACGTTCTTGGTATATGTAGGTATGTTTAGTTTTCGTTGGGTTCTTTATTTGTTCCTTTCGTCTTGATTAATTCCTAATGTTCAATAAATACTTAAATTTATTATCGGTTTTCATTGATAATTTTTTAATTTTTATTAATTATTTTCATTACCGGATACATCAGTAATTACTGTGGTTGATTATAAGACCGAGACAATAAGCTTATGGTATGAGAAATAAGATACATATGTTTTTGAATGAAAATTTGAATGATATCTACAGAAAACTGCATCGATTTTATTATAAATCTTTCGGATCGAATTTGGTGGGATAAGTCATCTTGGTCCCAAATACATACACTACCAAAGATATATAGGTCATATATTGTTCTATTTTTTTTTACTTAACTCTCTTTCTATCTTCACTTACTTAATATCTCCCTCTCAACTTCCGTAACGCTCTCGTCACGCATTCACCAGCTTACTTCCGAAGTCAAGCGTGCGCGTAAAGAAGTTTTACTTCAAAAATCTTCCTAAAGATTTTAAAACAAACCGTATGTGTCGTTGTTAAAACCTCATCTCAGAAAAATGTAGTTTTACATAACAAAAGAGTTGACTAAATATATAATAAATTGTACAACAGGTACATAAAACAAGCCATCTTACCCGACACGTTCATATAGTCGATACGATACGGCTAGGGTGGCCAGTCACATCGAGGGTAAAAATGCTCGAGTTTCACACTCTGCTTTTCACTTCTATTGCAAGGAAATTATAAATAATAAGTAACGCACCACACCATTATCACAGTATCATAAAGAGTACTACGTACAGTATGGTCACTCCCTGCCTCTCGTTGAAAGTGCCGCCCACCCGCGCTCACCCCCGCTCAGATATCTCCCAGCAATCCAAGCACGTCTCTCTCACTCACACAAGCATGGTACGCGTTCACCTAAACGAGCTTAGACTGTGTGCGTAGGAACGCGTTTGTTTCATACATTTGATCGCCAGTGACCAAGGTGTGCCATTATTCTTAATTTTTTAATAATTTGTGACGTTTAAAATAGGTCATCTTTGGCCCAGCTAGAAATATTTGAGTTATTTGTTTTTTACGTAAATGCACCCCCGTTTTGTACGTTTGTCATAATTAAATTAAGATATAACCTACAGCTCATAAAAATAATTTAATGACGGTGAATTGTGTATGTGGCAGTAAGGCCTAATTTTTATAGTCCTAAAATAATTAATTTATCCACAAAAGGATGAAATACCATTTTATGCAGCCTTCTCTCGACATAAAGAGCTACTTTTCGAGCATGAGAAGTGAAAATTATATTTTTTCTAAACTAAAGTAAAGTATTTGCCAGTAGAAATCATTCTTTAAGAACACGAAAAGCAACTGATACTATTATAATCCACTATTTGACTACTAGTCATTTGAGTAACTTTTTATCAACTGCCAAAAACGACATTTTGTTCCGAAATGGTTCGTGTTACTAAGTTGTGACGTCATTATCTTTGACGAACTAATTTTGTGATAAAATTGAAATTGGATTAAAACATTAAATGATTAAGTTTTTATGCTTTTGTAGGAGAAATTCTATGTAGTGAATCATATTTTTTAAATTATTATAGACTAGTGGATGCCCGCAGCTTCGCCCGCGCAGATCCCGATTTTTGCGGTTCCCTACGTCATAACATTTACCTGCATGCCAAATTTCAGCCCAATCCGTCCAGTGGTTTGGGCTGTGCGTTGATAGATCACTATGTCAGTCAGTCAGTCACCTTTGAGTTATATATATTAGGTCGGGGAAAAAGTTTCTTGAACGTTCAGATTTCCATACTGGAAACGCTTGAACTAAATTTGTGCTACTGATTGATACTGTATTAGGTCCATAATTGGCACAAATTTTATTCGAGGCCAGTGTAGCATTTTTACCTTTTTTACATAAAATTTCAAAATGTCGCTACTTTTCTTTTTACTTTCACTCATTTTCATAGCCAGAAAAAACTATTTTAAAATGACGGGAATTTTATTTTTTATTTATTATTAAAATTTCGAAAGTTCACTTATTTAATTTTATTATAACCAGCCAAGTACAAATAATACAAGCAAAGAGATTTGATAACAAAGTTTAAGTTACAAAATACGAAGAAAGTTTTTCCCCGACCTATTATTTAGATACTGTTAAATACCCTATTGAAAACGCTGAACACATTAAAAAACCAACCTACCATCGATCGCAACAACTGAGTACAATGTTGCAATATTAATTTTTGGTTTTCGTTAATTATCTAAAATATATATGGGACCAACCGGGCAACATCGAATTAAAAAAAAGAATCATGAAATCCGTTCATAATCTTCGAAGATATCATGTAACAAACATAAAAAAACATCATACAGTCGAATTACCTTGAACTTACTCCATTTTAGAAGTCGGTTTTTTTATTCACTATTGATAAGCCCATGGCACCATGTCACCTGATAGTAAGTGAAGATAATGGCGAAGATGGAAGCGGGCTTACCGAGATTCCCCTATGCAATGGAGGACTGGCTATCTTATCATCAAGCCGGCACAAATCAATGTTGTTAACACTGACGTTTGGCGGCAAGACTTAGATAAGATGGTGGTCGCTAGCCAGGCAAGCTAAGAAAATACCCTACCACCAACCAAACCGAGTTTTACAAGTTGACCCCACCCGCAATCGAATCGAATCCGAATTGAATCGAATCCGCGACCTCCTGGTGTAAAGCGAATGGCCTAACCATTACGCCACGGAGTGCGGTTAAAACTTAGAGAAAAGAGAGTTTAGTGGAATACGTGCAGAGAGGATAGGCTGGCTATTGATACAAAAATCATTTGAATTATTTATTGCTTATAATTAAAAAGCAATGATATGAGCAAGCTATGCTCGGAATTTCTCTATGTGATCAAATCGGAAATGAGAAGATCCGCATGGGAACTAAAGCAACCAACATAGCTCACAGAATCGCTAAACTGAAGTGGCAATGGGCAGGGCACATAGCTCTTAGAACAGATGGCCGTTGGGGCAGTAAAGTTCTCGAGTGGCGACCGCGCACCGGAAAACGTAGGTTACGCAGGCCTCCCATGCGGTGGACCAACGATCTGGTTAGGGTCGTGGGAAGTCGCTGGATGCGGGCAGCGCAGGACCGGTCGTCGTGGAAATCCAGTCCAGCAGTGGACGTCTTTCGGCTGATATGATGATGATGAGATGATTGCTTATAAAAATTCTCAAATAAACATGCTATTGAAATCGATGAGGTACAGTGGGCAACTCATGAAGCTAAACACTTTGGACTTTGTACCGTTCTTATGCCGTATGCATATAGATCAGAATCGCACTACGAGCAATCGCAATCGTCAAGCTTGATGTGCTGGCATGTGTACCTTGGTAATAGGTATGTACAATCGGATGACCCAAACAGCTAGACCCCGAGTATAATTTTTTGCCGACTACAAAAAGAAAGGCTATGTTTTTGGGGTGTATGTATTGTATGTATGTATGTCTGTTTCTTTGGCTGAGCCTGTAGCCTCAACCGTTTGGTGGATCTTGGATTGCAAGGTATTGTTGGATATGTCTTGATCCCCTGATGGTAAAATGTCTTGATATATTCTCTATTCTTGATATATTATATATTCTCATAACACCTTTCTAATTGTTTTTCATGTAAATATTTACACGACTGCCCAAAAAAGAGTGGTAATTACACTAATATTATCACACTTAATATAATAAAGGCGAAAGTTTGTGAGTGTGTATGTTTGTTACTTCTTCACGCAAAAATTACTGAACGGATCTGGCTGAAATTTGGTAGGTAGACAGATTAGGACCTGTATTAACACATAGGCTACTTTTTTCGCACTCGCGAACCGCTTGCGGCTCGCGCGCTGCGGACCCCTTGAAAAGTCATAGAAGCGTTGTCCAAGCGGGTGAAGCTGCAGGAAACCGCTAGAGTTTTATATAGGTATGATCCAGTTGGGTTTTTAAGTTTTAATTAAATTGATTCAGTTATTATGTATGCATATGTATTGTCCAGCAGTGGACTTCGTTCGGCTGATATGATGATGATGATGATGTATTGTATTGCTACATATATAGCTATATCTACATAGCTCGTAGCACATATGGCCGTTGGGGCAGTAAAGTTTACGAGTGGCGACCACTAACCGGAAGACGTAGCGTAGGAAGGCCTCTCACATGGTGGACCGACGACCTGGTGAAGGTCGCGGGAAGCCAATGGATGCGGGCAGGGACCGGTCATCGTGGAAATCCTTGGGGGAGGCCTTTGTCTAGCTTTTGCATACGTGATCAGCTAACGTACAGGCAACCGACGTCAAGGGTCTTAGAAAGCAATGATAAAATAGTTCGTATAAATTTTAGAAGTTACTAGCTGTCCCGGTGAACTACGTACCGCCTTACATAACATTACACTGCCCTACCCTACCCTACCCTACACTACACTACACTACCCTACCCTACCCTACCCTACACTACACTACACTACCCTACACTACCCTAACCTACACTACCCTACCCTACATACACTACACTACACTACCCTACACTACCCTACACTACCCTACACTACCCTACACTACCCTACCCCACCCTACACTACCCTACATACACTACACTACACTACACTACCCTACCCTACCCTACACTACCCTACACTACACTACCCTACACTACACTACACTACCCTGCCCTACCCTACACTACCCTACCCTAAAATAAAATAGATGTTGGCCGATTCTCAGACCTACTCAATATGCTCACAAAATTTCATGAGAATCGGTCAAGCCGTTTCGGAGGAGTACGGGAACGAACATTGTGACACGAGAATTGTATATATAAGAAGATATTTTGTTTAATCTATTGTATGATAGCGTACAGTCATGTTAATAACAGTACTTTATTACTTTTTACGATATTTTATGCCTGCTTTTTAAGAAAGTAACTATTTTATGTTTTATACTGTTACCATAATGATACAAAGTATTAAACAAAATATACCTTTCTTTATCTACTCTCATATCGTAAAGTTCGAATAATAAACTTCAAAACGAATTTATATTGGCATACTTTATAAACACAATACCGAAATTTAAAAAAAACCACTATAACATTATGTCTCTAACAAAATAATGTTATATAGTTATATAGTATTTTTTTCCATTACGATACAAGTTAATTCAAAAAGTTAATATCACCAACGAAGTTCCATATATTTTTTTTTATTGGAACGCACATGCGGTTCGCGTAATTTTTACAGCATTACAAAAAGTTTTCATTCCAATTTATACTTGTCTGTGACAGCGCCCGCTTTAACGCATGCGCTGTGATGTGCTAGGTTTTGTTGTTGTTGTAGATACTGATTTTCGTGGATAATTTTCATTCTTGCTTAAAAATGTCTGAGATCAGTGAAAGCATTGTTTTTAACTGTCTGTGACAGTGTCCGCTTCAGCGCAAGCGCGGTGATGTGCTCGGATTTGGCGCTATGACAGGTTTTGTTGTAGGTACTGAATTTTGTGTGTGTTTTTTTTTCTTACTCTTTTAACTTTGATCTTTGTTGTTTAGTTGATTCAATCCCAACGTATGGGATTAGATAAAGTTGTAAACAGGTATTAAAACACTCGTATGTATGACACTATGATAAACCTCGCCAAGGCTCGGTTTTTAAACTCAAACACTACTATAACTTAACAGATTATCTTAGACCCTTATTTTCGATATAAAAATAATAAAAAAGACCATCTTATGTTATAACTTTTATTATCGTTTATCTTGCTTGAAAGGAAGTGTATCTTACAGAGGAGTCTATCTTATTTAATATACAATTCATCAACTGGTACAGCGTCGTAGAACTTACTAATAATGCCTTCGGCCTTGAGGATGACATTTTGGATGATAGGATCGCCGATGACGAGCAGCTCTCTCCAGCTCGCGTTCAGGGTCTCGAGGACTAATTTTGCTGTAAAGGAGAACAACAAGTGTCAAACTGCTGAAAGAACAATTAATGCAGATGATACCTCAGAATACAGAATATATATACACACACAAACAAACACGCGTACGGCAGTAAAGAAAGGCATTAGGAGTATGAAACTACTCTAAATTGGTGTAGTTTTGACGTTTTGGCTCTACTAAATCCTGCATGCAGGTGATTTATTTTTGTTAGTAAATAAGCAGTGGATCTTTTTTACTTACCTAACTCAAACAGTTTTAAAATCCGACCTAAAATAGCAATATTACAGCCAAGGGAAAGAGGGTAGGCGCCGAGTTTTCGGCTTCAGCGCGCGTCATACTATTCTCACAGTACTGTCACAGTATTAAAATATAGCGGCTTACAGTAGCGCAACGAATGTACTTACTCAGTGCAACTCCGCGAGTTTGCCAGGCTGACAACAGGCTAGTAAGGGCTAGTACCTACGCCGGTGGCGCATCGTGCGATATCAAAGGCGTTGCGCTACTGAAGCAATATCGTAATACTGTGGTACTGTGTTTTGGTTTGTTCTGTATTCTGAGGATGATACATAAACTTAAAATTGGTGTATGGAAATGACACTAGATGGCAATTCATTAGTTCGATAGCAACTTGTATTCTTGTTTCTACCCTACATCATCATTGTATAATTTTGCGTCTACAACAATTTACAATCAGTGTTCATGGTAGTTTATTATAAGCCTCATAAGAAAGGGCAATGGAGCGTGCTATGAAACGAGGAGATCCGTAGGAGAACCAAAGTAACCAACATAGCCCTCAGAATTGCTAAACTTAAGTAGCAGTGGGCGGGGCACATAGCTCGTAGAACATATAGCTGTTGGGGACCGACGACCTGGTGAAGGCCTAGTGAATATACTAAACACATAGACACAGAGCAAACAAACCTATTCGTCACCCAAATGTTTGCCCTGAGTGGGAATCGAACCCATGACCCTCGGTCAGCAGCCAGGAGTGCTGACCACTGGACTACCGAGTCCGTCGTATCTTCATGTAAATAACGTACTGTAGAGATCGTATATCTCTACGTTTCCGCATTCGCAACTCCTTTCATACTTACTTGCCAGCGCGAATCGTATTAAAAATCTTAGTTCAAATTCAAATTAGTAAGTCGTTCGAAAGCTTTCCAAAACAGTTGAGATTCATCCGATGGTGGACCGCGAACCAGGACAGAGGTCCATTATCAAGTGTGTGACATTTGAAAACCGCGCGCCAGGGCAGAGATCCCTAGTTATCTGTTTTTATGGCAAGAAAGTATTTCAAATAGTTTCTTATAAAACACCAATAATAAGTCAGCTGACAGAGCCATTATCAATTTTACGGTTTCAATAAAGTTTGCTCGTCAGCCATATTTAATTCGTACAAAAGGTGTATTATTCCAGGCGTCACGTAGACGACGAAGTCATAGTACTTACATTGTTCTTCGTTACCATTAAACAAGTTCTTCAAGTCGAAACGTACGGGATCCAAAGCCTCATAACTCTTCTCCGCGGAGATGATGCGCCAGTGTCTCTTACCGTCAGCGCCGTCTACTTCGTCAAATTGAATTTTCATTGAAAGTCTCACTTTCTCTGGAATTGAAATGTTTTCATTTGCCTTAATGTTTTTAATAGAACAGATGGCCGTTGGCGTAGTAAAGTTCTCGAGTGGCGTAGGCAGGCCTCCCACACGGTGGACCAACAACCTGATGAAGGTCACGGGAAGCCTCTGCATGCGGGCAGCGCAGAACTGGTCGTCATGGAAATCCTAGGCTTTGCCCAGCAGTGGACGTCTTTCTATTGATATGATACTGTTGAATTTGCCTTTGGTATGGTACATTGCCTATCTTAAATTTAAATACCTGGTAGTATTGACACTTCAGTGCACTCCAAGAAATGAATTTTTCATATTTTTGTGTTCTGTGCGGTGTGAACGACCATAACCAAATTACTTAAATTTAAGTCTTCTTCTCATGTAAGTGACGTTTTGTCTTTGATGAGAATAAATATCTTTAAATTAGTTAAGTTACATCCTAAAAAAACAGTGTGTGGTTTTATGAAACCATGGTAAAAGTAAAACTTTTTTTCACATTATAGACATTTACAGAGCACGAATGATCGTTTCGGCTGCTCTCGTCTTGGAGCTACGGTACAGAGGTAATAAAAGTTTCACTTTAAAAAGTAAACGCAGAAGTAGAAGCAGGCCCCATAAAACTGGTTTTTTGTTGGTAATTTTTTTTTATGATAGGTCCTCTACATTTCATTGTTTCCTTGTAGAAAACGTGTTAGCTAGTAAATCGAACTTTTCAACCGACTTCCAAAAAGAAGGAGGTTCTCAATTCGACTGTATTTTTTTAAAATGTTTGTTACCTCGGAACTTTTGACTGGGTGAACCGATTTTGATGATTCTTTTTTTATTTGAAAGCTAGTGCTTCCCTTGTGGTCTCATATCAAAATCTGTTACTTTATTAGAAAATTAATAAAAACCAAAAATAATAATGCAAAGTTGTACTAAGTTGTTGCGATGGAAGTCAGTTTTTTAACGTGTTTAGCGTTTTCAATTATATTTGTATACGTGAAGCACTGGCCCTACGGAATGTAGGTATACTACGAGATCTAGGGCATGTTCTACCTTGTAACATAGATTTTATTCAGTACTAACTTGTCTTTATTGTGAAGTCACCGGCTCCTTCTAAGGGCAAAACAAATATCTTTCCCTTGACTTCGTACCTTCCCGTAGCTTTGATGGGACACTCGAGAACCGCAGTTACTGAATTTTTGCTGTTAATTCTGAAAACATAAAGGTTAAATTTCAAAAGGCTTTGTTATATTTTTAATAATGCATGAAAATATAAAAAAACCGGCCGAGTGCTAAATGGACTCGCGCTAATAATGGTTCCGTAGTCTATTTTAAAAAATTTATTTTAAAAAAAAAAACAACATTTGCGGTTGGTGATAGAATATTTTGCATGGAAAATCTATGATTTTTTTCAAATCCAACTGCACATCTTACCCATTAACGGCGAATTTTTTTTAATATCACAGATTTGATTTGTTGTCATTGGGGATGTACTCGTATTTGATGTAAAATCACAGATAACTAAATAGTTACGGTAAAATCATGAAAAAATCAATTGTGCGCGTCATCTATAATATAAAAATGAATCGCAAAATGTGTTGGTAAGCGCATAACTCGAGAACGGCTTGACCGATTTGGCTAATTCTTTTTTTGTCGAGTTCGTTATTGTCAGGAGAAGGTTCTTATGTAGGGTAGGGTAGGGTAGTGTAGTGTAGTGAACGGTAGGGTAGTGTAGGGTAGGGTAGGGTAGTGTAGGGTAGGGTAGTGTAGGGAAGGGTATGGTAGTGTAGGGTAGGGTAGGGTAGTGAAGTGTAGGGTAGTGTAGTGTAGGGTAGTGTAGTGTATGTAGGGTAAGGTAGGGTAGTGAGTGTAGTGTATGTAGGGTAGGGTAGTGTAGGGTAGGGTAGTGTAGTGTAGGGTAGTGTAGAGTAGTGTAGGGTAGGGTAGTGTAGTGTAGGGTAGAGTAGTGTAGGGTAGGGTAGTGTAGGGTAGGGTAGTGTAGTGTAGTGTAGGGTAGGGTAGGGCAGTATACTGTAATGTAAGGTGGTACGTAGTTCGCCGGGACAGCTAGTAGTTAAATAAAAATAGTGATACCAAATTGCATCGCTAGCCTGAGTGCTAATACCATAGCATTTTGTTTCTTAACTTAGTCACAACCCGGACACTGCATACAACGGTTGTGAAATGACATTTCTAAATACAAATGAGACGGTGCAAACAAAACCACGGCGAAATCCTATACGTTCAAGAACTAAACTATAACCGATCTGTATCAATTTGGGTGACGAGGGGGTGAGGTTGCAATCTAAAGAGCGGCAGGGAGTATCCATACTGTATGTTACTACTAATATATATACTTTGACTTAGTTCAAATAAAATTACTCATTTCATGCTAATATTCTCAATATCACATAGGAATGTGTTTAGTTATTCATTTGTATCTTTCAGTGATAATAGTCCTTAGTATATTATTAGATTCTTTATTAGGAATTAAATCTAAAGCTTATGTGTGGAGTGGATAATTTTCTTCCGTCATGGTATTTATTATTGTATATTATGACCTGGCATCGCTCATTCTATTATCGACCAGTAAGGTTGTTGATTAAAAATGCTTCTTCAGCGGAGTTCTTATCAGTTTGAACTGCGAGGTCTGGTGTCTATCACATGTGAAAGTATCATTACCCAAATAATTATCAAGCAAATAACGATTACGGACAAAAAATACATACTACATATATTTAAAAAAAGACACGGTATTCGGCTAGGGGTGCCATTCGGCATCGCTCGAAAATTTGGCATGATATAAACAAAAATAAAACAAACAGACACAATCTAAACATGTTTTTTTGAAAGCTATATATATAAATCAACAATAACATACTAATTTTCATCTACGAGTAAAACTAAGAAACAAAAAGACAAGAAGACACTCGATTGAAGATGGAACTCATTTTTCCGCTCTTTTTTACAGAGTCAGTTTGTTGGCACAATTTTTATAACACAACTGATTGTGATTGGTTACAATCCAAAATTAATCTAACAATATAATATCTTTGGCAAAGATCATGTAATTGGATGCTAGGTCTGCCATGCGATTCTCGTGAAAAGCGCCAACATTTTACTATTTACAATTTTTAGGGTTCTGTACCTCAAAAGGAAAAATAGAAATCCTTATAGGATCACTCATGTGTCTGTCCGTCCGTCTGTCACAGCCGATTTGCTCAGAACCTACTAGACTAATTGAGTAGAAATTTAGTACACATATGTAAGTCGGTGATCCAAAGACGGACATGTACGTAACGTAAATTAATTATTTTTAACATGGGAGCCACTTTAGGGGTTAATTAAAAAAGAAAAAAAATATTTGCAAACTGTATATCTTGTGATATGTCAAATAAAATGGTTCATTGTCAGAATCTCAAATATATATATATTTTTTCAATGTTTTGAAGTTATTTAAGAAAATAGGCAAAAATTGACCATCCAAGCATTGAAAATAGGCGAATTTTAACCGCCTCCGTAGCTCAGAGGCAAAGTTCACTGGCTACACAGGAGGTCGCGGGTTCGATTCCCGGCGGGGTCAATTGTAAGACTCGGTTTGGTTGGTGGTAGGGCATTTTCTAAGCCCGCCTGGCTAGCTACCACCATCTTATCTAAGTCTTGCCGCCAAATATCAATGTTGATATCATAGGCGTGTTCCGGCATGAAGGTAAGATAGCCAGTTCCTCATTGCGTTGGGGAATCTTGGTAAGCCCGCTTCCATCTTCGGCAACATCGTCACTTACCACCAGGTGAGATGTTGTAGAGGGTTTACCAACTGTGAATAAAAAAATTAAAAAAAATCCCTCCCTTATCTCCAAAACTACTGGGCCTAAAATTTTGAAAAAATCTTAATATATGAGAAGTAAATGCAGAGATATATTCTTTGAGAAAATCTGAAGTCTTTCCATTCTTACAGGAAAAATGAAATTTCAAAAGTCCGATTGTTTAGAAACTAGCGACACCTAGTGGGATCTAGTAGTATCTTCTAAATGGTTAATTTTCGTAGTAATACGACAACAGCAATTAGTTCCCTTTTATCTATATCTATAGATGGCGCTGTAGATGAAAATTATTTTTTGGTACGGAACCCTTAGTGCGCGAGTTAGATTCGCACTTGGCGGGTTTTTTCAAATGTCTTTAATTAGCTGTTTAACTGGTATGGGGAGGGGGGCAATTGACTCTAGATCTTAACACTAAATATTTGCACTTTAAAGCTTTATATTTCACAATACGATCCCTGAACCGAAAATAGTTGTAGTAAACCTTTAGTAGTTTTAAAAGACCTACTCAACGATACCCCACACGATAGGGTACATCAACAAAAAAATCACCCCTTCTTTACATGTATGGGAGGTACGCCAAACAATTTTCTTTCCAGTTTTTATTGTACCACTTTGTCAGCGTGATTAATATGTATATAGGATGACTTTTAATTAGTTCTTGATAGCAAAGGATATGAACGTACTCGTGATTACAAACAACTTTCCCTAAGAAACTATATGTCAAATATGAAAAAAAAAATTTGGTACTTCATACATTTTTGTCGATTTGATAACTTGTTATGTACCGAGGACCTAAAATTTTTTTCTGATTCGACATATAGTTTCTTTGGGAAAGTTGTTTGTAATTACCGAGTACATTCATATCCTTTGCTATCAAGAACTAATTTAAGGTCACCCTATATAGTATACCCATATCAAATTATAGCTTACTAGTACTAATAGTCTCTGAGCTAAGCCGCGGATAGACAGACAGACGGATAGATAGACAGGCAGATAGACATGGCGAAACTATAAGGGTTCCTTGTTGACTGCGGAACCCTAAAAACCATCATTTGAAGATAATTAGATTGACTGAAGTGATATTGACAGTAAAAAGTAATTTAAAAATAATTCATAACTAAATCGATTTCATGATCGTCAATTAAAACAGCAATGAAGCTGTTTTTAGGGTTCCGTACCCAAAGGGTAAAAACGGTACCCTATTACTTCGCTGTCAGTCCGTCTGTCACCAGGCTGTATTTCATGAACCGTGATAGCTAGAAAATTGAAATTTTAACAGATGTTGTTTTTCTGTTGCCGCTATAAAAAAAAATACTAAAAATTAAAAAAAGTGAGTCTCCATATAAAAACGTGTTCTTTTTTAGAAAGTAGTGTCATCTAGTATGATAGTAATTTTTTTTCACCTTTTTTTGACGTCATCAGTTTACTATCTTCAAAAAATCATAACATACAGCCAAAGATTAAAAAAATCAAATCAGTTCCAAATTGAAAAAATAATAATACCCTATTTTTTTTAACAATACCAGTTGAAATCGAGACAACTCTGAATATCTTTTTTTTTGGATTACTAGCTGTTCGTTAGTCTCGCTAAAACTCGAATACGGCTCGACCTTTGGTGTAACAGAACACTTACAAACTTTGGTGTATTGTTGTATGCACGACAGGTAAAGTTTATAACATAAAAGCTCCGCGAGCCGCTTGAGGTTCGCGCACCCTCGATGTCCACGCGTGCCGAGCTGGTAATATATAACAACCACTTTTGTCCTACAACTTCGCTAGAATCGATCAACTGATTAGCCAATTTTGTTTGGAGAGTTTATATACTCTTTATTGTACAAATTATGAACTAAAAACAGTACTCATTATCCCTAAAAGGAATCTCTTCCAGTCAAACTTTGCAATAATGTACAAAGAAATTAACGAGGACAAAGCAAGTTTAATTATCTTCCCTGATTATATTTAAAATGCACTTTTATACACAATAAGCTAGTGCGAGCTATGCTCAGAATTTCTCTACGAGATCAAATCAGAAATGGGGAGGTCCGTAGGAGAACTATTGTAACCGATATAGCTTGTAGAACAGATGGTCGATAGGGCAGTAAAGTTTACGAGCGGCGACTTTGCACCGGAAGACGTAGCGAAGAGAAGCTTCCCACACGGTGAACTGACGACCTGGTGAAGGTCGCGGGAAGCCGCTGGATGCAAGCAGTGCAGGACCAGTCGTCGTGGGAATCCTCGGGGGAGGCCTTTTTCCAGCAGTGGATGTATTTCGGCTGATATGATGATGATGAGGATAACATCTTAAAATTTTTTGTGAACGTAGTGATAAAAAAAAACTTACTTTAATTTAGCAAACTTGCACTTTTTGATGCCCACAATGGTTATGTTCTTAAACTTCAGTCTCAGGTCTCTGTCGATGTGTTTTTGGTTATCCAAGGTAAGAGGATCCGCAGAAGGTATCCCAAGGTCTGGCAGACCATCAGCTAGATAAGGCAGGGCTAACTGAGCTGACTTGAGTAAGCATTCATCATCGTTCTGGAACACTTTGCAGGGCTTGATAAACGGAGCTGGAATAAATGAATACTGAGTTTAAATAAAAAATAAATACTTAGTAGAAATAAAAGAAAAATACTCAGTAGAGATAAAAAATACATACTCATTGGTAATAAAAAATTAATAGTTAATAGAAATAAAAAAAAAAACTCTATATATATAAAAATACATACTCAGTAAAAAAAAATATGTACGGGACAGACAAATATCACTTCAAAGCTTAATATTTCGCATACGTATCCCTGAATCGAAAAAGGTTTTCACACACCCCACATATTATATTATATCCAACAACACCTCACACTATGGGATTGACGAGAAAAAAAACCGCCCACTTTACGTGAAGGGGAGGTACAGTAAAAAAATTAATGAACTTTTTTTACCACTTTATCGGCGTGATTAATGTGTATATACCCATGCCAAATCTCTTTAGTACTAATAAGAATCTCTGAGCTAAGCCGCGGACAGACAGACGGACGGACATGGCGAAACTATAAGGGGCCCATATTGACTACGGAACACTAAAAATGGCTCCAGTACTAATTTTAAATGAAGATTATAAATAATTTTCGAAAAACCTAAAAACTTTTAGGTACAAGCTTTTAATATTCCATTGTCACGCGATATACATATGCATGTAAAATTTCAGCTCAATCGGAAACCGGGAAGTGGGTCAAATTTAACTTGCAACGTACATTTATTGCAAGTTTAATCATCATCATCATCATATCAGCTGGAAATCGTCTACTGCTGGACAAAGGCCTCCCCCAAGGATTTCCACGACGACCGCACAGTATGACCTGGACCCTCAAAATTCATCATCATCTTTTTATTGCAAAATCTGGTCGATTTTATCATAAGAAATGCGAGAGTAGAACACCCATGTTGCAATAATAAGTAGTTTTGGAAATATGATTTTATTTAAATCTTTAAATTTGTAACCGGATTTTACGAAAATTTGAAATAATTAAAAAACCGTAAAAGATTTTTAAAATTTGTTCAGACAAATAATGTTAAGTTATCAATTACCTACGCATTCGTGCAATCAAAACAGATCTTGCGTCATTTATTTCGATTTTATTTAGGAATTTCCGATTTTCGTTTTTATTTTTTTTCTCGAAAAGTCCATGATATTATACGGTGATTTTTGGACAGGAGGTACTTTAGTAGTTCTTCTACACCTACTAAAGATATCACGTTATAATTCCACGGACTCTTCAAGATATATGTAAAACAATTTATATCCAGGTTTTTCAACCCTAGGGTTGTCACTAAAAGATAAGCTTTTTTTAGAAATTAACCTAAATTAATTATTTTTTTAAAACTGTCGAAATAGAAGTTCATGTTGTGTTTTTAGTTTGTTTTGAATGATCACTTGTTAATCAATTTTTTATTTTGATTTATCTTGAAGAGTCCATGGAATTATAACGTGATATCTTTAGTAGGTGTAGAAGAACTACTAAAGTACCACCTGTCCAAAAATCACCGTATAATATCATGGACTTTTCGAGAAAAAAAAATAAAAACGAAAATCAGAAATTCCTAAATAAAATCGAAATAAATGATGCAAGATCTGTTTTGATTGCACGAATGCGTAGGTAATTGATAACTTAACATTATTTGTCTGAACAAATTTTAAAAATCTTTTACGGTTTTTTAATTATTTCAAATTTTCGTAAAATCCGGTTACAAATTTAAAGATTTTAAAAAAATCATATTTCCAAAACTACTTATTTTTGCCACATGGGTGTTCTACTCTCGCATTTCTTATGATAAAATAGACCAGATTTTGCAATAAAAAGATGATGATGAATTTTGAGGGTCCAGATCATACTGTGGACCGGTCCTGCGCTGCCCGCATCCATCGGCTTCCCGCAATCTTCCCCAAGTCGGACGCCTGCCTAGCTACGCTTTCTGGTGCGCGGTCGCCACTCGAGAACTTTACTGCCCCAACGGCCATCTGTTCTACGAGCTATGTGCCTTGCCCACTGCCACTTCAGTTTAGTAATTCTGTAAGCTATGTCGGTTACTGTGGTTCTCCTGTGGACCTCCTCGTTTCTAATTAGATCACGCCGAGAAACTCCAAGCATTGCACGCTCCATTGCCATGCAAGTTAAATGAAAGCTTGTAAAAAAAAAATGTGTTCTTTAATAACTTTTATTACCTGACTGCCCAAAACAAGGGTATCTTTTTTTTATTCATAATTGGTAAGCCCTTGGCATCATCTCACCTGATGGTAAGTGACGATGATGCCGAAGATGAAAGCGGGCTTACCAAGATTTCCCTACTCAATTGGGATCTGGCTATCTTATCTTCAAGCCCGAACACATAAATGCTGTCAAAACTGATTTTTGGCGGCAAACTTAGATAAGATGGTGGTGGCTAGCCATACGGGCTATGAAAATGTTCTACCACCAACCAAACCGAGTCTTACAAAGTTGACCCCGCTGGGAATCGCACCCGCAACCTCCTTGTGTCAAGCTAATGGACTAACAATTACGCCACAAAGGCGGTTTTTTGGCTGAGACGGTAGCCTAAACGACTTGATGGATTTCAGAGTGTGAGGTGTCGATAGATTCGTCTGATCCCAAAATGACTTGGGATACATTTTTGTCTGACTGCTCAGAGGGACCTTATGTTTTAATGCAGTTCGGTTTTTTAAAATTAACTATTGGTAAGCCCTTGGCATCATCTCACTTGGCATAACTGATTTATTTTTTTGTGTGATAACGAATTTTCTTAAGGATGACACCTATGTTATGTAGTTGAACTTGCAATGTAAAACGTTACCTGATTCAGTTATTAAATTAGATTATTACAATGAATATTAGTACTGTTTATTTGAATGTAACACCTTTATATAATTATTTTAAAATGTTTACAAATTACACCTAAAATAAAATGCCTTAAATACTTAAAATAAAACACATTAAACCACACCTAAAATATCCAAAATCACACATAAAATACCTTACATCACACCTAAAATAACATTAAAAAAATAGCCTAAAATAACCCGTCCCTCGTCATCGCCGGTGCAAAAGTGCCCATAACACTAGCTGCATTTCTGCGCTGAATAATAATAATAATTATTAAATATTATAATTATAATTAACATCGTAACATCTCCATTTTTTAAATTTAACCTTAGGATTTAATTGAAAACTAAAAACCCGACTGCATAAAAACTTAACCCCTACTTTTTTGGCTAGTCGGGTAAAAATGTATCCTATGTCAATCACGGGATCAAGACAAATTTAACGACACCTCGAGCTCCAAAATCCATGAAGCCGTTTAGGGAACAGGGCGTGCCAAAGAAATTTACATACATACATACACTCGAGAAACATAACCCTCCTTATGGCAAAGTCGGGTAAAAATTGAAAAATGCGTTGGAATGGTCCGTGGAATAAAAATTACTAGTTTAGGTACTTTGTAAAACTTAAAATTTGTGACCACCTCCGTTCACATCAGGAGGTCGCGGGTTCAATTCCTGGCGGAGTCTGACTTTTTGAGACTCGGTTTGGTTGGTGAAAGAGCTTTTTCTAATCCCGCCTGGCTCGCTACCACCATCTTATCTAAGTCTTGCGCCAAAATCAATGTTACAACATTGATGTGCTCTGGCTTGAACAAGATAGCCAGTCGCCCGTTACGTTGGGGAATCTTGGTAAGCCCGCTTCCATCTTCGGCATCATTGTCACTTACCATCGGGTGATATGATGCTAAGGGCTTACCAATTGTGAATAATAAATAACGAAAAAAAACGCTAAACACGTTAAAAAACCTATTTTCATCGCAACAACTTAGTACATTTTTGCAATATTATGTTTGGTTTTTGTTGTTTTTCTAATAAAGTACTTCCACCGATTTTCATTAAATTTATATGGGACCACACGGGAAGCAATAGCTTTGTAATATAAAAATAATCATAAAAATCGGTTCACCCTGTGAAAAATTTGAGGTAACACACATAAAAAAAACATACAGTTGAATTGAGAACCTCCTCCTTTTTGGCAGTCGGTTGAAAATAGTGTAATACTTACCTATGGCTGCGTCTCCGCTTGAAAAAAAGTAAATAATCGAACACAAAAACAGTAACGTGGTCATGTTTTTACTGAAATTAAAATTAGTCAAGACGGATGATAGACTATGACCGCCAAATGCAAACTAAAAGTCCTTAATAATTATTCTGAATTTATATCATAGCAATTTGCGTAAAAACTTAACAGAAAAAACCCGTCAAATGCGTGTCAGACCACGCATAGTTTAGGGTTTCGCATAGTCAATACTTCGTGTGTGATTTGTTTTTTTTTATTTATTTTTATTCACAATAGGGATGACGACAGCATCGGAAATAAATTATGAACTCTTGATCACTAAATTTACTTACATAAACCTTACTTAAACTTCGGAAATTCTTACTCGTTTTCTTCTTTCTTTCTAAAAGTCTTCGATTTTTAAGTCACAAAAATCACATAATGAGTACATAAATGACGCTGCTAAACTATGACGTCACGCCTAGGCATTTCTTACATTTTTAGAACAATATGTCGTTTTTGACAGATGATAAAAAGTAACTCAGATGACTAGCATTCGTCATCCCTATTGGTAAGCCCTTGCCATTATCTCACCTGATGGTAAGTGACGATGATGCCAAAGATGGAAGCGGGCTTACCAAGTCTCCCCAACGCAATGGAGAACTGGCTATCTTATCTTCAAGCCGGAACACATCAATGTTGTTAATACTGATGTTTGGCGGCAAGACTTAGATAAGATGGTGGTAGCTATCCAGGCGGGCTGAAAAAATGCCCTACCACCAACCAAAACGAGTCTTACAAGTTGACCCCACCGGGAATCGAACCCGCGACTTCCTGGTGTGAAGCGAATGGACTAACCGTTACGCCACGGAGGTGGTGAAAAGTTATTTATCCCTGAATATTATATTATTTTATGAGTAGGCACATAGCTCGTAGAACAAATGGCCGTAAAGTTCTCTAGTGGCGACCGCACACCGGGAGACATAGGGTAGGTATATAGGCCTCCCACTCGGTAGACTGGCGACCTGGAGAAGGCCGCGGGAAGCCGCTGGATGCGGGCAGCGCAGGACTGGTTGTTCTTGCTGAAATCCTTGGGGGAGGCTCCATATCTGCTGGAAAAATCCGGCGTTTGTATGTATGTATAAATGTATGTTCGACGATTACTCGAGTATCGTCAATCGGAACATTGTGAAATTTGGTAGGCGAATTATTGAGACAAAAAAAACTTTAAATTTCGAATATGAACCAAATAACTCTAGGGGTTGCCGAGATATAAGGGTTGTAAATGTTGAACATATGGTTTCTGTAAACACCACTAGATGACGCTGGACGAATCCTACGTCGCGAGCGTTAGTGAGGTACCTATATTTTTATCATGAGTTCACAGTTTAGGGCGAATCTAGTGATATCTAAAACTGTTCCAATTCTTCATATTATATATACAGCGTGAATTTTTTTGGTTCTTTCCCGTCAACTGTAGCTTCTACTCATTCAACTTCTCCCAAGAAAAACAAACAATCGGGTCGACTGTATAGAGTCCCAATTCTCTATTAACATAATTTATGTGGAGTATTTTTTTTGCCTCGATTGCATTGTTTGATGTTCAGTTTCACGAGTAGATGCTGCAGTTAAGGGGGAGGAGGGGGGACGAAACAAATTCAACATCTTCAAGGTTGGAGTGAGTACTGAATAGGCATTATGTGAGTTTGCGTGTACCATCCTCGACTACATCGTCACTTACCATCAGGTGAGATTTAGTCAAACACACTCAAATTTTTAATAACAAGAATCAATCTGTTTGTGGCACACGATTAAGGCGGTAACATTACAGATTTTAGTTATGTTTGACGTCAATTACTCCTAAACGATAGAAAACCCAAGTTGAATAAAAACGGGTGGGGCTGTGTCGGGGCACACGGCCGTTGGTTTTAACGTGAATACGTCTCGTAACGGGTAATATGTAGTTTCTATATAAAATATTATTATTGTTAATATTATTATCTGCGTAATTTCAACCGTCCCAGCTGCAGATGTACTGGCACCGTCGTTGATCCGCTCGGCCGCATTCATTACTTTACGTTGCCGGCACTGCTTGACTCGATCATATGGTGTTTTATTGGTACCATTCGATTGCTGTTGAGATGCCCTTTCCAACCGTATACGATCTCTGTATTTCAATTTGGCTTTTCGACGCGTATAGGCCGACATTATATATTTTATGATATTATTTTTTTATTTAAACACCTTATTATAATCACAGTTACAATTTTACACTAATGTTTTATATATAATCGATAGATTTTGACGAGAGCTGACGATTGAAACTTGAATGAACGTCGTAGCTTCACCGAGTCGAAAGTTATACTAAATGGAAATCTCGATACGCAGCAAAAAGACCTTCAAAATGGCGGGGCTGCCCCCTGCCCCGCGCGCGATGTGTTACAGTCCTTACTTAGCGTAATAAATTCTTTAATTCTTTAGCTATCAAGTGGTGCAAACGAAATTTGGATGGAGATGATAGATATGTAGCTACAACACTAAACTGTATCCCCCAATTTTGTTATCATTCGTTTATTTGGATTGCATCCCTATGGAGGTAATTTTAAAGACGTATTCACGTCAAAATACCCTTATTGTCGACGATGTTCCTTAAAGTCAAAAGCTATGAGAAACACGCGATTGAGCAGTTTTGGCTCCATGGAAAAAATCCCAAAAAATAGGTCTACTCCGTTACTTTTAACTCTAATTATGACCAATATTTTTTGAAGTATAAATTTACAACAATATTTGTTATGATAGTACAATGTGAGTCATGTTATTATTTTTTATACTTACTTTCATCATAGTTTTTGATTCATAACGAAAAACCATTGAAAAAGTGTGGTTATTTTCTTTACTCTTTACACGTAAAGATAAAGACAGAGACAACTTTTCCAATCAATACCTCGCTATAATTCAGCTAGGAAGCACAGACAGACGGCCTGTCTTACTAGACGAATCTTATAGGGTTTCTGTATTGGACTATACGGACCCCAAAAAACTAGTAAGGAAGGTAGCAAAATAACATGTGTTATATAAACTTATAAATTATTTGACCTTGGTACTAAATTTAAAGAATTGGCAAGGCAAAAGTCGTATTCAGGGCTGGGAAAAACAAATACACATCGAGTGGTAATTAAATAGGTATTACTAAATACATACTTGTGAACGATGTATTTAACAAAAATAAAAAAATATATTTATTTATCCACAATTGATGGCGTCATTTCTTGGCATCTTCTCATCTGATGGTGATATCACCTTAGATAGACACCTCGGACACTCGATACAAGTGTCGCGTTATATATACAGACAGCGACACATCAAGCTATAGAAAACCAGTATAAGCTGGCCGCGCGACGCCTTTGCTTTTCAACATACGCGAGGCCCGCGTATACTGGTTTTGTATAGCTTTATATGGCGCCGTGTGTACATATTACTACTTAGATACCCAGTCTTAGATAACAGTCGAGTCTATACTTTAAACAGATGACGTTTGTTTGTGTACGCTTTCAATGTACATGTCACTGTTAAATTGTAAAAAACCGTTAGGTTATAATTTTTGGATTACGAACTTGACTGACACACTGCCGTGTGTCACGATATCAGTACAACTTACCTACAGTATAGCCACTCCCTGCCCCTCGCCACTCGTGACACCGGAACTAGTGGCTGCCCGCTTATGCACCACACAGTAGACAAAGTATATATAAGGTCTAACAAAATTCGCTGAAACTATTTTAACTGGTACTTCTACCCATGAAACTGAACAACTTTCCCCATGAAACCCAGTCAAATCTCAAAAAAATTTTGAACTTCCCATACCAAGTTTGCTGAGCAGCTGATCGAGTTAATATGGGACAGCCAAATTTTATTTTGCGATTTGAAGGGTTCCATGGGGAAAGTTGTTTAGTTTCATGGGTAGAAGCACCAGTTAAAATAGTTTCAGCTAATTTTGTTACACCTTATATATTAGTATACTAACATACAGTATGGACACTCCCTGCCGCTCTCTAGATTGCGACCTCACCCCCTCGTCACCCAGATTGATACAGATTGGTTACAATTTGGTTGTCTAACGTATAGAATTTCGCCTCCATTTTGTTTGTTCCGTCATTCCTTTTTCGAAATGTCATTTCTGGCCCGTTGTATGAAGTGTCCAGGGTGTGATGTAGATATGTCGCCGGGATATTGTCCAAACCGCGATATTACAATCTCACTACACTAAATTCAGTTAGATTATAATATGACGGTAAATTGTGAATCGGCTTACAATTTTACGGCCCATCCGAATAAAACCGATGATTTCTTCTTCTGCCAAGCATTCTGCTACCCAGGAGGGGGCCTTGCTTCGCGTGGCTCTTTGACTGTTTAATTAATCAAGCCTGACCGAACCTAACATCGGTCTATCTCGCGAGATTGTGAACTGTCGAAAGATTGTGAACAGTAACATACTGCTTTCAATTTCGCTAGTGTCATTGTAATCTCACTAGTAACTTACAATAACACTAAGAGAAGTGAATAAAATTAAATAAACGAGCGAGCGAAGCGAGCCGTAATCACTACTGTTGTCAGGCGGGTTGGCAATCGTAGTGTGCAGTGTGGTGAACCAGTACACGGAAAGAGGACGCTGCTGCCTTCCCTCCGCTTTTTCAGTAGCCAACATGGTACAATAATTAACTCCGCCTGGTACTCTCTTCCGAGACTCGCGAACCACGTGACTGACACAAGCCTACGTCATCGCTATCCTGTGTAAACAGTGTAAACAGAATTACCCGAACGTCTGAAATTTCCTTAGGTAAATCGGAAGATTATGCTAACGAATAAAAATTAAAAATGACGTGTTGTTGTAAAATTTAAGATAAAATACATATAAATAAAAATTACAAAGAAATATTTTAACTATGTAACCATAGATTTAATTTACCCATGTAACATGTTATGTTGAAATAAAGTGGCAATGTTATTGTGACGTAGGCTTGTGTCACTCTGGGAAGAGAATACCAGTTTTTTTAGACCATGAGTTGCCAACACTTTTGCACAAATTGCGGCAAATTCAAATCTTGCGTTAGTATTGGGACAGCCTTTAGTTAATAGTTGAAGGGCTCTACAGTACTTTTTACACGCTTTGTATAGGTGAACCTCTTTTAAGGTTGAAATATCCTTGACCTTTCTTGCCCGCTAAAATTGAGATTGAATTAAAAATAAGGTTTTTGCCTACTTGTTACTAAATTTAGAAGTCTATTTTATTAATTGTGTTTACAAGCAACAAAGTTGGCAATTAAGATTTATTACAACGAAAAAAAATGAGGTGATACAATATAATGAGTTATTACTAGCTTCTGCCCGCGGCTTGGCCTTTTTATGACTGTTTTTAAGACTGTGTGGTGTTCAAGCCGCAAGCGGTTTGCAAGCGTGGAAATGTGTTTCCTCCAGATCCTTTGGAAACTATGTCGGGTTATGCTAATTATTCCTATATGTCTCTTATCTATCACCCACTTACCTGTCTCTGTGTAAAATCACGTCAATCCGTTGCTCTATTGCGACGTGCGGGAGCCTAGAAATGAATTTTCTCAAGATCCCTCGGCAAAATGTCAGGTTATGCTAATTGATAGTCTGTGCCACTTCCCACCCCCTAAACTATCGTGCTAAAAGTCACTTCAGCTCGTTGCTTCGTTGTGACGTGCGTGAGCGTGGAAATTAGTTTTCACCAGGTCCCTCGAGAACTATGTTGCTCTATGCTAATTACTAATCTGTATGTCATTTTCCACCCACTTAACTATATCCATGCAAACAATCACGTCAAGCTGTTGCTACGTTAAAATATGGAAGAAATCAACCAAAAAAAAAAAGCTTTTTTCACTAACCCAGGAATTATGTCGGACTGTACAACTTACATGAGATAAAATTTGCCCTATGTCACTACCTACCTCTTTGCCTATCCTTGTGCCAAAAATCAGGTCAAACCGTAACTCCGCTGTGACATGAAGGAAAGACAAACAAACAAACAATCAAAGGTACGTTCACATTAATTATAATATTAAAATAAGGATTTATGGTATGGCATTTATAGTCAGAAGTTTTTAAAATTGCTTCAAATAGTAAACAGCGTCAGGTGTAAGAGTTATAAAAACAGGCCAAGTGCAACCGGAATCGCACATGAAGGGTTCCGTACAAGAAAATAAAACCTTTATTTAAATATTTTTTATTATTCGTTATTATAGCGGAAATAGAAATACACACTCTGCAAAAAATTTAAAAGTCTATCTATTATGTTTTATAAAAACAGGCCAAGTGCAACCGGAATCGCACATGAAGGGTTTCGTACAAGAACATAAAACCTTTTTTATTAATCGTTATTATAGCGGAAATAGAAATACACACTCTGCAAAAATTTAACTGTCTATCTATCTGTCCACTGACAGACAGACAGAACAAACAAAAGTCGCTTTCCTTATATTGGGGCCCCTTTTAATTTTTTAAAAATATTTTTACTATTTGTTGTTATAGCGGCAACAGATACACTCTGTGAAAATTTCAACTGTCTACGTATTACGGTTAATAAAATACAGCCCGCTGACAGATGGAGCGACGGACGGAGACAGCGGAGACTTATTAATAGGGTTCCGTAGGTCACCCTTTTTTTTATTAAGAATTTGAGGACGTTTATGTATGGAACCCTAAAAATGATAAGAAATAAAAATTTTACCAAGGTTGTTTCATTTTCCTCAAAAACAGAGTCTATCAAGGTAAAAATAATACCAAAAATATAGTAAGTAGATAAGGTATCTACTACCTACGTATGTAAACCGCCTCAGTGGCGTAATGGTTGATCATTAGCTTCACATCAGGAGGTCGCGGGTTCTATTCCCGGCAGAGCCTAACTTTTAAAGACTCGGTTTGGTTGGAGGAAGGGCATTTTCAAAGCCCTCCTGGCTAGCCACGACCATCTTACCTAAAGCTTGCCGCCAAGTTAAAATGTTAACAGCATTGATGTGTTTCGGCATGAAAGTAAGATAGTCAGTTCCCCATTGCGTTGGGGACTCTCGGTAAGCCCGCTTCCATCTTCGGCATCATCGTCACTTAACTATAAGAGATAAGATCGAAGGTTTACTAATTGTGGATAGTAAAAAAAACATGATTTTTTTCGGAAAATAATGTTGGGAACGGTCACGGATAGGATAAATAAGGTTGGATTGGCAATAGTCACACTTTTGTTTGAAAACCAGCGTCGCCGCCTGTCTCCCACCCATCAACTCAACTACACAAGCAATAATAATACATATACACGAATTGCGCGCATTAATAAACAAAACACACTTAAAACACAGGGCTGCAATTGTTTCTCACACCATTTCGAGAGTCCGTACGTTACACACAACCACACGCAAATAAAAAGTATGAACGCGTGCTTCGGTTAAGTATGATTGTCTAATCATACTTGAGGCGCGCCTGCCCAGCGCACTTTTTTTTTTTAATTCACCATTGGTAAACCCTTGACAACATCTCACCTGGTGGTAAGTGACGATGTTGCCGAAGATGGAAGCGGGCTTACCAAGATTTCCCAACGCAATGAGGAACTGGCTATCTTATCTTCATGCCGGAACACACCAATGATATCAACATTGATATTTGGCGGCAAGACTTAGATAAGATGGTGGTAGCTAGCCAGCTACAATACATTTCCAATATAACGGAACTGTGCATCTGACAAAAGTAGGTTGTTAGCAAGCCCTGTGAATTTTTATTCCCCCTCCCCCCCTCGCCCCCTTTACATGTACACTCATTATTATATCAGCTCATATACGTCCCCACCGAGGGGCTCAAGCCTACCCTGAATCAGGGCGATTAGGCCTTAGTCAATTTAGTAATTAGTGCGGGTTGGTCGACTTCACACACAACCTTCGAGGTTAACAACCACACTCATACAGGCTACGTAACTTAAAAAATAATTTTGATAGAGACTTCATTTTTATTTTAGGTCATTGTGTTACATTTGTGAAGTCACTATAAGTTTGTCTAATAGTGTTAGAGAACATAATTATACTTATACTTTAATCTTTTAAAAGGCTTGTGAAAGCTCATTACTTAACTTAATAATATCAATGTTCTCTGTTTTTAAATCCTTTTTTTTATCTTCCTTACTATCTCATTTTCCTTTTTTTACCATAAATAGATAAAATATTTAATTTATTTATGTTAATGTTTTTGTTTGTTCATGTATACATTTATTATTTTATATATTATTGTTATAATATTAAAGTATTTTATGTAACTGTTTATTTGCAAATTTTTCTGGTTTTAATTATTGCACCGCCCCTTAACTTATTCTACCTCTGTTTCCCTACCCTAAGGTTGCCTGGAAGAAATTGTTACCTAGCAATAAGGCCGCCTGCTGTATAGGGTTTCTTCTATATTGATTTTTTTTTTAAATGTTGTGATGCAGTAAAGAATATTGTATTGTATTGTATTTACTGTGTCATACGGACAGACATGACAAAACTATAAGGTTCCATTTTTTGCCATTTTGGCCACGGAACCCTAAAATAGACAAAGAGATATTTAAATTGGATTATTTTATTTTCCTCAAAACAGAGTCCATCATCATAATTATCAGCTCATATACCGTCCCCACCGAGGGGCTCGAGGGCGATCGGGCCTTAGTCGACCACGCGGGCCCAGTGCGGGTTGGTCGACTTCACACACAACCTTCGAGTTTCTTCGCAGGCGTGTGCAGGTTTTCTCACGAATTTTTCCTTTACCGTAAGAGAGCGTCGGATAAATCGAAATTCGAAAAGACATTGGTACGTGGCAGGATTCGAACCACGACCTCCCGGACAGGAGGTAGCGGCCCTTGCCGACACGCCACTGACGATATCTAGGTAAAAGTAACCATATTGTCAGTAGATATGGTAGGTTTAACTATGTAGGTATATAATATTTCTACTCTTTGTGACCTTATTATTCCAATTTGTGCATACATGCAACTCAGGCATACGTAATCAAAATTTTCTGACCACTATTCCCAGACACCTAGTTTGTAATACTCTTCTTGATACTTCCAGATTTAGTTCTGAGTTATCCAGGGCTCGAGTTAAGCTGGTTTAAGGTGAACTGCGTCGCGGTGCGCAAGCACGTACTGCACACTTGCACATAGGATAACAGGCCGATGAGTCTAATTTATAAACCTCTAATAGATAGATAGTATGTCGTTACAATTATAGAGCTCGTTTTGCTCCTGTCTATATTGTGTACTTGGTCGCTTACTATGGGCCTGATAAGAAGGCTCAAGGTCAACCAAAGGGCAATGGAGCGTGCTGTGCTCGGAGTTAGCGTGCGTGATCGAATCAGAAACGAGGAGATCCGTATGAGAACCAAAGTAACCGACATAGCTCTCAGAATTGCTAAACTTAAGTGGCAGTGGGCGGGGCACACTGCTCGTAGAACAGATGGCCGTTAGGGCAGTAAAGTTCTCTAATGACGACCACGCACCGGAAAGCGTAGTATAGGCAGGCAAACTACGAAATCCGAAGATTATTGTGTCATTGCGATGTCCTGGCTAGCAAGCGTATGTACCTCCTAGGTGATGGCTACCCAAAACCGGAGGACTGCAAGCACCTTCCAATCAGCGGAATTGCTGCATTGATGCAGCACATCTTCGAGTAGGTTTGGGGTGCAAAGGCTATAGGGGTTGACACAAAAGATCCCACTGGGTCGAAGTTTCGCTGCGACTGCAGCCCCCACTTACAAAGATAAGATAAGATAATATTATAACTAAAGTCACCGACAAGCTTTCAGAGTTGCTAAACATAAGTAGCAGTGGGTAGGGCATATATCTCGTAGAACAGAAGGCCGTTGAGGCAGTACAGTTCTCGAGTAGCGACCGCGCACCTGAAAACGTAGCATAGGCAGGCCTCCCACTCGATGGACTAACGATTGGTGGTGATACATGGTGAAGGCTGCGGGAAGCCGCTGGACCGGTCGTTGTGAAAAACCTTAGGGGAGGCAATTGTCCAGCAGTGGACGTCTTTCGGCTGATATCATGATGATGATAATGATGATATTGTGTAAATAAATAGTAGAAAAATAATATCCTAACCAATTAAAAAAAACCCGTGTGCATAAAAACATTACTCCCCTTTTTTAGTTAAAATGTATCCTTCATCACTTTAGGGATCAAGCGAATCTAACGACACCTCGCACTTCAAAATCCATCAAGCCGTTTAAGCTACATGCCTAGCCAAAGAAACACACAAACATACATAAATCCGAAAAATTACCCCTCATTTTGGGCAGTTATGTAAAAAAAGAGAAGCTTTTGGTAAGCCCTTGGCATCAACTCACATGATGATAAGTGACGATGATGCCGAAGATGGAAGCGGGCTTACCAAGATTCCCCAACTTAATGGGGAACAGCTATCTCATCTTCATGCCGGAACACATCGACGCTGTTTACATTGATCTTTGGCGGCAAGACTTAGATAAGATGTTGGTAGCTAACCAGACGGGCTTAGAAAATGCCCTTGCACGAACCAAACCGAGTTTTACAAAGCTATAGACTCAGCCGGGAGTAGAACCCGCGACCTTCTGATACGAAGCTAATAAGAATAAGAATAATCTTTATTGACAAACCACCAAATGGTACACTGCAATTACTTATAATGATAAAATGAGGAACAAAATCTTAAGTGGTAGTTGGAGTTGGTAATAGTAAATAATTTGGTGTACTGATCTCCAAACTAGGGGGACCCTGTATCTTGGAGATCAGATTCTTTCTTTAATACATCTGTTTGTGACTATGGGTGAGTGGGTGTTAGCGACTGATGTACGTGCGTGCGTGTGTGTATGGGTGTGTGGGTGTATGTATGTGTGTGTATTTATGTGTGTGTGTGTGTGTGGTGTACTGCATTAGTCAAGCGAATGTTACATATCAAACTACTGCACAACTATAAGTAAATCCTCGGAATAGTCGTATGATACACCTGTCAACCAGGTAGCAATAACTTTTATCATCTGATTAGCCGAAAGGATTTACCATTACGCTACGGATGAGGTTGAAAAGGCGATCACAAAGCTTCTATGGCATAAATGAAAACCGGCCAAGTGCGAGCCGGAACCGCACACAAAAGGGTTTTGTATCATCACACTAGATGGCGCTAGTTTCTTCACGTTTAAAAAACACGTTTTTTGTATGAAGACCTTCATATTTTTTTCACTTTTTATAATTTTTAGTATTTGTTGTTATAGCGGCAACAGAAATACATTATCTGTGAAAATTTCAACTGTCTACTTATTACGGTTCATGAAATACAGCCTGGTGACAGACGGACGGATAGCGGAGTCTTATTATTAGGGTCCCGTTTGTCCCTTTGTTACGGAACCCTAAAAAAAGTTCATAAACTAACTAACTAATTAAAATAATGAACATAAAAGCGAGCTTATTTTTTGACGGGTAAAATGTATCCTGTGTACCAAGACAAATTTAACGACACCTCGCACTCTATATACAGGTGTAAAAAAAATGGTATAGGAACCGTTAACTGGGGCGGCTACTCATAATACTGAACAACTTTTCCCAAAGAAACCATAGTCAATTCATTAAAAAAAATTTCGACGCTCCATACAAAGATGCACAAAATTGGTCAATCAGCTGATCGTTTTGTATGAAAAGATCGATATTTTTTTGCGATTTACGCAAAAAATGTAAAACAAAAGTTGTTTAGTTTGATAAGTAGAAGCCCTTAGTTAACGGGACCTACACCAGTTTTGTAACACCTGTATACAGGTGTAACATAAAGGTAGGCTTGTTCTCATCAAACTGAACAATTTTTATTTTACAAAATGTATTCATCATCATTACAGCTCATATACGTCCCCACCGAGGGGCTCGAGCCTACCCTGAATCAGGGCGATTAGGCCTTAGTCGACCACGCGGGCCCAGTGCGGGTTGGTCGACTTCACACACAACCTTCGAGTTTCTTCGCAGGCGTGTGCAGGTTTCCTCACGATGTTTTCCTTCACCGTTAAAGCAATCGGTAAGTATGTACGTAAGTTTTTGAAAAACTCATTGGTACATTGGCCGTCCAGATTTGAACCCGGTACCTCTGGTTAGAAGGACCGAGTCGTTACCGGTTGAGCCACCGACGCCTTACAAAATGTATTAGCCCATTTTTATCCCTACTAAATACTGAGGATTATAATGATGATTTTTTTATTTGACAAATCGCGGCGCTTGCCGCCGCCCCTTCTTGTGTGTTGCCCGGGGCTATGGCCTCCCCTTCACCCTCCACGCTACGCCACTGGTCCACCGTGTGAGACCTGCGCGACGTTTTCCGGTGCGCGGTCGCCACTCGAGAACTTTACTGCCCCAACTGCCATCTGTTCTACGAGCTATGTGCCCCGCCCAGTGCTGCATAAGTTTACCGATTCAGGGAGCTATGTCGGTTATCTTGGTTCTCCTACGTATCTCCTCGAATCTGATTCGATCGCGTAGGGAAACTCGGAGCATAACTCGCTCCATCGCCCTTTGGGTGACCTTGAGCCTTCTTATAAGACCCATCGTAAGCGACCATGTCTCAGTTCCGTAAGTTTGTCGGGGATTCTTCGCACCCTCCACCCCACCGTAACAAAAGAAACAATATGTAACTAACTAAACAAAACCGTCTAGAACTTATTCTATTAGCGGATAAAAATTAAATTGAACATTTTTAGCTGCACATAAGACGGCCTGTCACAACGACTCATGTCTGTACCTACGATAGGAAGTAACACATAAAGAATATCCCTGACTTAAGAGGAGTGTATCCCCAGCGCGCTCCATACTAAGTTTTGTTCCTTGTTTTAATATTAATCAATCAAAGTTATTGAAATTTTAAAAACACCCTCTAGAAACTATAGTATCTGAGTTTGTGTTTTTTTTTAAATAGCTTTTGTCCGCGGTTTCGCCCGCGTGGACATCGTTTTTATAATTCTGTTCGAGCTCGATTAGTAAATTATGTCGATTCCCACCCCTTAACCATCTCTGTGCAAAAAATCTCAACAATCCATTGTTCCGTTGCGATGTAAAAGAAATAAACCATAAAAAGAGATTTTTATAGTTCCCTCAGGAATTTCATCGGATTACGCTATTTTTCCAGGATAAAAAGTAGCCTATGTCCTTCCCCGTGACACAGGATGCATGCATGCCAAATTTCATCAATATTGATCAAGGTTTTGAAGCGTAAAAAGGTAACAAACAAACACATTTTCACATTTATATAATTTGTAAGGATTCACAGGGTTATATAAAAACCTTGTTCTGATATCGACAAACACAACAAAAATAATATTCAAATTGGTTGAGTCGAGTTTTATTGTTTTATACGGCTATGGATTATTTTATTCAAATCAGTCGGGCCATTTTCGAGACTAACGCAAGGCAATTGATTTTTTATTCAAATCGGTCGAGCCATTTTCTAGATTTTGCGTGACTAATGCACGGCAATAAATATTTTTTTTATTCAATTCGGTCAAGCCATATTCGACTTTTTTGTTTTAATGATATAATTTAGATTGAAATATATATTTTTTAAAGGCATAATAAACATTCGGTCCGCAAAATAACTACTTGAGCGGCAGAAAAACATGTCTATAAGCAGCAACTCAACACTGTAGGAAGAGTGTGGTACGGGGAGTTCTAAATGGAAGCGGGAGCGAGCGAAGCGAGCTCGGACTTGCGGAGCACCCCGACTCGGATCCGTTAGGTTCGGAGACTGTGCGGGGAGGCGAGCTAAGCTCGCCTCCCCGCACAGTCGTAGTGTTAGGTTTAACATGAGAACACAGAAGTAGGAGCCCCGAAGGGGCTCCGTCGACCACTCAACACTGTAGGAAGAGTGTAGTACGGGGATGTTTAAAATAATTACAGCCATCCAGAATGACATAAATTGCTGATTGATTTTGAAATGTTTGCTGACCATGAGTTGCTGACCAATTAGCTATTTCTGCTGACCGATTAGCTATTTCTGCTGACCGATTATATTTTTCTGCTCACAGAAATAACAATACTATGCTAACCATTTAATTGACACCCATTTAGATTTGTATCCAAATCTTTGAGCCTGTGTCACTTTAAACCACATATTTTTCGGAAATATTGCAGACCACATATACAAATAATTGTATATATAACATGTTTACAAAATTTCAATATTTGTCATTGATTAAAATTTTATATAGGTAAAATTCGATGTGGAGCGGTTACTTTCTATTTTATTTTATTCAAGAACACAACAGTCACGTAAATACTTAATTGAATGAAATTGTTAAATTTAGACCTACGGTTCTCTTAATTAAATCTTAAGAATACAGTGGAGGAAAGAAAAAAGTATACAATGGAGCAATATAAGTAGAGGCACACCCGAAACTCCTGGATCAAGGAAAAACGATCGTAATGATATGAAAATTGTCAAATGGAATAGTAAGTTGCATACTTACAATGAAACTTTAATGTCCACGCGGGTGGAGCCGCGTGGTATCAACTAGTATCAAATAAAAACCGAATTTCGTTTATATGGAATAGTTATATATATCGTTAATACCGGTTTCGTAAGTTTATAGTTTCGTGTTAGGGATACACTCCACTTAAATATCGTCTCGACCAACTAAAATACTTCTCACGTATCTCACACGTTATACAGACTTACTGGGAAGCAGGAAATATCATCCATCCACGCCGACGCGAAAGTGCATCTGCTATTTCATACAAAATTCAACGATTTTCTCAAAACGGAACGTAGTACAGTCAGGCCCCGATTTTATCAATGAGTATTTTTCTTATTAAATAAAAACGGAGGTACTGCTCCTAAAATCAAATAGATGGCAGTGTACATCACACCATGTAAAACGTTTGTCAAGCGGAAATAGTCTATGGACTTTGTTATCTCGTTATTTCAAATTTCTGTCTGTAATTAAAAAAAAGTAATGGAGAACAAAACGAGTAGTAAATTTCAGCGGAGCACAATTAAGGGAATAATGTTACATAATTTGTTTTTTATACAGTCTTCTATCTTATTTCAATATTTTTGAAGTGAAAATCTATATAGACGGGGGGGTATAAGGATGTTTTCTGTCACGAAAAAGCGTTACGGCCGCGTGAAGGGGGTAGACAGAGAAAGGCTGGCGGCAGCGGGGCGGAGAGAGGGCAACGGCTGTATTCGTAAGTAAAGAAAAGTTGAGATGGAGATATAAAGCAGGTACTTAGCCTGGGTTACCCTTCGTACGCACAAAATCCTCTTGTCCGTTGAAGTTTCACTTCTACTTGTGTCCCAGCACATATTTAGATTGTTTTAAAGCCCAAGCTAAAGAATTGAAGATTTATTTGGTTAAAAAAATTTTTACCTACTCGACTGTCCAAGTTTTTTCCAATTCACAAACATGCGCGCAGTGACCACCTAACTTATTGCACTGACTGTACGAAGGAGCTTGCTATCGAAAGCACCTTTCCTTTGACTGGCTCCTGAGCCAGCAATTTCTAATGTTTCAGAGTTTCAGGTTTAGTTTAAGATCTGTTTACGATTCAGTGAGCTGGGCACGATAAGGATCAATCTGGGCTAAGACCAATATTAGATGGAATAATCTTCCGTTTTAATCTGCTTCGCAAGTATTTAATTTGTAACAAATCTTTCTCCGTGGCGTAGTGTTTAGTCCCCATCGAGGTCTTATTTTGTGAGACTCGATTTAGTTGGTGGTACGGCATTTATCACCGCGACAAGTGGCTAGCTGCTAACAACTTATCTAACATAATAGGTAATGATTCGATGTGGTCCAGAATCAATCTCAACCCTAAAATGAGATTTTTTTGGAGATTTTTACATGGTAGTCAATCAGCAGGCCAGCATCGCCACTTCGTCATCCATCACTCATCACTCTGTGATATCACATTGCGCACGCTCAGCCCGTGTAGAAAGTGATTTTATTTTTTTCCGCACGCTAAGCCAGAACCCGTGAGAAATGGATTATAATTATTTTTTCCGCATGTTGTTATGACAGTTAATACGTACTTTCTGGCTCTTTCAAAAAAAAGTAAGAATGTACTTTAGAATCACAGTTAACGCCTTTAGGCAATTTTCATTGTTATTTTCTTCTAATATGTGGAAGCTTGTAATTAGCTTGTAGTAACTATTTATATTTACTTGTTTGTAAATAAGGCTGTAAGCTCCCCAAATGAAATAAAATAAAATAAAATCAGGTGAAAAGATTGACACTTTCCTAGCAGGAGTAGTAAAAGTTAAAAATTTTTAGTCACAAGCTTTTATTTGAAAAGAGTTTTAAGGCTCAAAATCCAAATGCGAATATAAATACACGTTTCCATATTTTAAAAAAAAGGCAAGCACAGTATCACAAACAGTATTTCCTACGACTCTATTGAAAATAAAAGACGATTCTTGGACCTTGATTCCACCTCCAAAGTTCAAAATACGGCATAATACCGAACTTCAGCTCAATCGGATTTCAAGAAGTCGCTCTAAAATCGTTTACATAATTTGTATCATCTAAACAAACTAACTAGCACACATACATACAAACATTGCGAGTTAAACAAAGGCTTTTAAGAATGCAAGAGACACACAGTCCAACAAAAATTGGGCTCTTCATAGATATCGGTCAGCCTATTGACCATTTTTGTAAGAACTGTGTATGGGGACCCTGTGGGAAAAATCAATGTTCATCAATGTTTGAAGCTCCAGTTATATTAATTTTGTTGCACCTAGTTTAGATGAACTTCTTTAACACAAACTACTTGTAGGTAAAAAACATAACTTCTTTACAAGCTTTTATTTACATTCTTGTCTGTAAAGAAATCTTGCAAGTTAAATTTAACCCACTTCCCGGTTACCAATGAACTGAAATTTTTCAATCACATGCAGGGTGTAACAAAATTGGTGTAGGTCCCGTTAACTGGGGTTTCTACTCATCAAACTGAACAACTTATGTTCTACAAGTTTGCTTAAATCGCAAAAAAAATTTTATATTAATAAAACAATTTTGTGCATTTTTGTATGGAGCGTAATTTTTTTTTTGCGAATTTTCTATGGGTTCCCTGGGGTAAGTTATACAGTATGGTCAGTAGAAGCCCCAGTTAACGGGTCCTACACCATTTTTTACGCCCTGTATATAAGGTCTAACAAAATTAGCTGAAACTATTTTAACTGGTGCTTCTACCCATGAAACTGAACAACTTTCCCCATGAAACCCATAGTCAAATCTCAAAAAAAAATTTGAACTTCCCATACTAAGTTGGCTGATCAGCTGTTCGAGTTAGTATGGGAGAGCTAAATTTTTTTTTGCGATTTGACTATGGGTTCCATGGGGAAAGTTGTTCAGTTTCATGGGCAGAAGCACTAGTTAAAATAGTTTCAGCTAATTTTTTTAGACCTTATATATCGCGTTACGATGCAATAGTAAAAGCAAAGTATATATATTAGTACTAACTGAAACGCAAACTATCGTTTCGAGCCGATCTTCTTTCTTGCGTTTCATAATTAAATTCTCTTTTGATCTTGTTCGTCTATAAAAATAGAATTTGGAAATGATTGCGAGCTTTTGACAAGAGTGAAAACAATTGAGGAGTGTTGACCGTCGAAATAGGTGTTTTCAATATAAATATTTTAAAAGTTTTGTGATTTTTCTTTTTATTTTCAAGACCTCCTATTTTTAACTGGGGTAAGTGATTTATGCTTAGAGAAAGTTATCAATTTTTATTTAGTGCCGTTGCGAACTAAATTTTTATTTATGGTTGTAGGGTCTTCCACACGGTCCGAACAAATCAGCATACTACTACTATACCCTGGACTATTGCTAACTACGCCGATCTGCAACTGCCTGCCGCTTACCCAAACGGAAGTGGAACTTTTGTTTATACCTAATTTAAGGCCCATTGGAGTTGATTGTTACTGGTGACCAAATACTATTACTGGTGATCAAGCAATACGACCTGCCCGCGCCTTTTTGTTGTCTCTAGTGACCAAGCATTACTACTGCCCGACAAGGTTCTGCTGTCGTCCTCCAAGCGCAACTGCTGGCCTGCGGTTCTCCTGTCTTCCGTTTACTATAACAATTTTGCGTTTAGTTTAAAATTTATTAAGTGTATTGTACACCCAAACTTTTTTACCTACAGAGGTAATTTCGACACCTAATAATTGAACTCGATTTACTTTTTTAGGAATTTATTAGATCATTTTATACACCCGGGGGGACGATCGATCGTTACCTAACCTTTTTTTTATATTTTAAAATTATGTAATGTGTTGTTTTTATATTTAGGTTATTTCCACGGTCATTCACTCTTTACACCTTTAACCTTTCCACTGGTTTATATATTTACCCAAATATTTATAATCTTATAAAATAAAAGTATTCCATATTACCCCAAAATTTATTTTCTTTCCGAAATTCATATTTAGGCAGGGAGTAAAAATTCTACGTATCATGTAGCATCTCTATTATATTATTTAACCCCTTTTAAATTCAATTATGCTGCATACCTAACGTAGTAAACGCTTGTAACTAAAGTTTATAAGCGTCGGTGGCTCAACCGGTAACGACTCGGTCCTCCTAACCAGAGGTACCGGGTTCAAATCCGGACGGCTATTCCGAAATTCATATTTAGGCAGGGAGTAAAAATTCTACGTATCATGTAGCATCTCTATTATATTATTTAACCCCTTTTAAATTCAATTATGCTGCATAACGTAGTAAAAGCTTGTAACTAAAGTTTATAAGCGTCGGTGGCTCAACCGGTAACGACTCGGTCCTCCTAACCAGAGGTACCGGGTTCAAATCCGGACGGCTAATGTACCAATGAGTTCTTTGAAACTTACGTACATACACACCGATTGCTTTAACGGTGAAGGAAAAACATCGCCTGCTAAGAAACTCGAAGGTTGTGTGTGAAGTCGACTGACCCGCACTGGGCCCGCGTGGTCGACTAAGGCCCGATCGCCCTTATTCAGGGTAGGTGGTAGGGACGTATATGAGCTAATAAGATCATGATGATGAACTAAAGTTTATATATAGGTTTTCGAAAGAATTAGTTTTGGCAGCTACAGAGAACAAAAGATGCTTGTCTCTCCAGCCTTGTAAATAGCGAGCTGAAAATTCAGAATTGATTTACCTCCTCGAGTTTCTAGTTTATTTACCTTCAACTCAAATCAAATTTCATTTATTTGTGATTATATGTTACAAAGATGTTAAGTTAAAATTATGTCCTATGTAATCTGTCATTTGACGTACAAATTAAAAAAATAATATAATAATAATAATAGTAATAAAAACATATCAATAAAGTCCTTAAAATAAACATTAAAATTACATAACTAAATTGTCACAACATTATATAACTAAAAACTTTTATTCAACATAATGTTAAAGTAAAAGTTAAGATGTATTTTTTTTATAATAAGTAAAACATGTCCAACACCTAATGCCTTCTGATGAATTAATAATTAATGAAAACGAATTCTGTTATATATAAACAAATATCAGCGATCAGCTGATTGACCAATTTTGTACATTTTTGTATGAAGCGTCAAATTTTTTTTTTGCGAATTTACTATTACAGTATGATTAGTAGAAGCCCCAGTTAACGGGTCATACACCATTTTTTTTACACCCTGTATGTATCTATTATAAAGTGCAAGTGGATTAGAAGACACAGACATTTGTAAGACACCCCCTCGAATGGTAAATACTAAATCTGTATCTGAACGTGTTGACTAGTCTTTAATGATAAAGGTTTAAAGCCTTTTTTCTATCATGACATTTTCATAATAAATTTTGAATTTAAAGCTATGAATATTTATTCAAGTTCTTTTAAACTTTGAAACTTGACTCAGCCCAAATGTTAATGAGATGTTGATAACCTTTTTGGGTAAGTTTAACAAAGAAGATTAATTAATTCAGTAGGCAAGTCGTGAAGTTTTCAAATCCTAAGTAAACAAAAGTGGCGATATAGTCCCGAAATAAATTAAATATCTCAAACAAAATATTTGAGGTAACGAGATAATATTGTATTCTTTAATTAAATGTTAGCCAGACGGGGAGGTTCTATTTACCTTTTCTGAAAGGTTATATCAACAAAAGTTTGTTTGCCTCTGACCTTCCGAAAATTTCCAATATTTAAGAAGCAACTATAGATAATAATACGCGTTCATATGATGGAGTTTAGGTTTCATCAAAATTCAATGTTTAGTTAACAACGTTGAGCACAGGCAAGGTATATATATATATATTAGTACTAACATGCATAGGTATTCGTAAAAGGTTCCGGTCATCACAAAATTGTTTTTAGATGTTATTATAGGGATGACGACACCATCAGAAAAAAATTATAAACTCTTGATCACTAAATTGCCCTCCTACTTAAACTTCGGAAAACCTTACTCGTTTTGTTTTCCATCAAGTCTTTGATTTTTAATTCACCAAAATCACAAAATAAGTACATAATTGACGCTGTAAAACTATGACGTCATGCCTAGGTATTTCAAACATTTTTAGAACAAAATGTCGTTTTTGATAGATGATAAAAAGTAAATCAGATGACTAGCATTCGTCATCCCTTTTCATGAGTTGAAAGTGTGAAGAGGTCGTAGCTCTGTCCCACTTATGTGGTTTAGTCCATCATGTTAATTACAAATTATTTATCGATTATTTTTCTAGATTTTCAATAAAACTTTAGCTGTTCTAGTTTTTAAGATTACCCGTGTCAAAAAAATAACATTAAAAACATAATGCATTTGATTTGACTAACGCAGTACTTTACGCGGTTGCATCGCCCCACTTTGGCAGGTGGAAAGGAAAACCTACTTAAGGCATTAAGATGACTCAATTCGAGCTGGTTGATACGTCTTAAAATAATTACGAACGTATACATATTCATTTACCTTCGAATCAATGCGGACTTTAGCGCGGCTGTTACGTTGAAACCGAACGCCCAATTTTTGATTTTTATATGTTTTTATTACTTGTCTTCAATTTCAAACAAGTTTAAAAAAAATGTGTTCAATTAAAATGAAAGGTCTTGAAGTTACCGATTTTTTTGTTATGATTTCATTCAACATTAACTGTTTGTTTTCGAGAAATTTTGCAATTAATGCCAAAAACAGCCTCTACATTATTTTTTTTTACATTAAAAGTGGTATTATTTTTAAAATTGTATTCAATTAAAACGTTTTTTTTAATACTTTAAGTATATTATAAATGTTTACCATAGTAATAGCTTTACACGTTCTTTCAATAATTTTTATTGAATATTGTCATTTGGCCCATCTTAAGGCCCTAAATTAAGGCCCTAAGTTTTTTCCGGTTCCGGTTCTTATCTCGTTAACACCACAGTGTCTGACGCTCCAGAAAAATATTGTAAATTAATAGAAAAAGCACTTTTTTTCACAAGAAAGTCACATCCAAATAAATAACTAAGAAATATTTAGTGTCTGAAATGTAAAACATCACATATCCAGGGGATTTGGCGAAGATTCAGAAAGGATAAATATCGAAGAACTGTGAGGTTAGAAAATATCATTTGTAATGTAGCAAAGAGAATATAATACACTATAACTTAATAGACATACTAACCGATCATTCAAGTGTTGCCAGTAAAACAAATAAAGTTCCCCATTCACCAAATACGTTCCTTAACACATAAAAATGGAAGGTCAATTCCAACTTTTATTTGAGAAGATGAAAATTGAAATGCAGAACCAAACAGCAGAAGTAACTAATACGCTAATGGAAAAAATTGAGGAAAAATTAAAACCTGTCCTGGAAGAAAATAAAATACTAAAAAATAAAATAGAAAATTTGGAAAAAAAGGTAGAACATCTGGAGAGAGACAAGAAAATTAACAACATAATAATACATGGATTAAAGGAGGATGAGAAATCTATACGGGAGTTACTTAATAACGTTAAAAAACATTTTTCGGATGGATTGAACTTTACCTTAGAAGATTGGGAAGTAAACAAAATTTATCGTATCGGTAAAGCAAACAAAGATGATAAACCAAGGCCCACAGTCCTTTCATTGGTAGGTGGGTGGAGAAAGAATGAGATCATGAGAAATAAAAAGAAACTTAAGGAATTATATATAACTGAAGATTTCTCAAGAGAAACTTTAGAAAGGAGGAAGGCACTACAACCTAAAGTAATGGAAGAGAGGAAAAAAGGAAATTTTGCCTACCTAAAATATGATAAACTCGTGGTCAAGCAAAACCCAAACAATAAAGATAAAAGGAAGAGAGAAATTTCCAACTCCCCACAAGAAGACGTTCAACCAAGAAAACAACAAACGCTAACCTCATCATCGACCAATAGGAAAAATGCATTTGATATGATGAGGATTCGGTCTAACTCCTTTTCAACTAGCTCAACTGCAATGAAACAATAGCAATTAGGCACCGGCGATCGGAAACATCAACCAAATAAGAAACAATATATCAAAGAAACGAAAACTCCTCCCCCAAGCCGACTGGTCCTCGTGGGGGAAAAAGACCACGACCCTCTAAAAAAGAACAAACTTACATCGGATATATACATAGCTACTTTTAATGCTAAATCACTACGAACCACTGAGAAACGTCTGGAACTCGAATTAGCCCTATCAGATATAAAATGGGATATAATAGGAATCAGTGAAATGAGAAGATATGGAGAAGGTATAAATGACTACGGAAACTATATTTTACATTATAAAGGTGAAACACAAGGACAGTATGGAGTGGGATTTTTAATTAAAAAGAACTTCGCACATAGAATAGAAGAAATAATAGCAATATCTGAAAGAATAACAATATTGAACATAACGCTACCTTTATATAAAGAAGAAAAATGGTCGATCATCCAGGCATACTCACCAACTGAATCGAATAAGAAGGAAGATATAAACAAAATTGAAAAATTCTACGAAGATCTAAGAATGTCTATGCAAAATTGTTACAAAAATACTATAGTTATGGGCGACTTCAACGCACAAATAGGAACATGTAACAATAGTGGAGAAGAATATACGGTGGGAAAATATGGACAGGGTAAAAGGAGCAAAAATGGATCTAGACTAGTCACATTTGCTTTAGAAAATAAACTTAAGATCTTGAACAGTTTTTATAAGAAAAAGAAAACAAAAAGGTGGACATGGATCTCTCCAAATGGACTTCACAAAAACGAAATCGATTTTATCATGTCAAATAATGCCAAAATTACTAAAGACGTATCTATCATACACAACCTAAATTTCAATTCGGACCATAAAATGGTTCGTGCTAAACTAACAGGAACACCAATAAAGACCAAAAGGCGATTTTATACAGATAAGTCAACCATTTTATGTTTCGGTAATAGCGCTCAATTTATAAATAACTTACAAGAACTAACAAATAAAGACGTAAAGAAACCACTACCGCTACAGGAACAATACGAGAAACTTATAAACATTTTGAAAACAGAAACAAAAAAAGTATACACAGATAGTAGAACAACAATTTCCGATGAAACATACCAGTTATTAAAAGAAAGGAAAGAATTACTACAAAAGAAAGAAAATAAAATTAACCGTCTCAAAATATCAGAACTTAGTAAAAAGATTAACCAAAACATGAGGAAAGATAAAAAAATCAAAAGGCAAAATACATTAAAGAAACATATCGAAAGAACCGGTGGAATAAAAAAAGCAATAAAAGAATTAAACACGAAAAAAGATTGGATGCTAAAAGTCAAGACTATATACAACAACTACACAAATAAAAGAAAAGAAATATTAAAAGTAGCTACGGATTACTATCGAAATCTTTACCAAAGCAAAAACCAAAATGAAATAACAAGCAACATAAATACAATAGATTTTGAACCTATCCCTAAAATAGTAAAAGAAGAAACAGTTAAAGCAATCAATTCGCAAAAGACGGACAAGACCCCAGGTGCTGATCAAGTAACAAATGAGATATTAAAATCTACTATACCAGTAATTGCTTCTATATTAACAGACATATTTAACAAAATATTAGATACTGAAATTATCCCAGAAGACTGGACGAAATCTACAATAATATTACTTCATAAAAAAGGAGATAAAGGAGACATTGGGAATTACAGACCTATTAGTCTGATGTCTAATATTTATAAAGTCTTTTCAAAAATAATTCTATCTCGAATCACTTCTACCCTCGATGAAAACCAACCAAAAGAACAGGCAGGTTTCCGCAGTAAATTTTCAACAATAGACCATATACATGTTCTAAGGCAAGTTCTACAAAAATACAACGAATACAACAAAACATACTATCTGGGATTTGTTGACTATAATAAAGCCTTCGACTCCTTGGAACATGGTTTCATTTGGGAAGCGCTGCGTATACAGGGAATACACAGAAAATACATACGAATACTCCAGAATATATACTCCAAAAGCACAGCTCAAGTCAGGCTCGAAACTACTGGAGAAGAATTTCCTATTGAGAGAGGCGTCCGACAAGGGGACCCTATTTCACCCAAGTTGTTTTCAGCAGCTCTTGAAATTATATTTAGGAATCTGCAATGGGACCACGAAGGACTTAACATAAACGGTGAAAAGTTAAACCATTTACGTTTTGCAGACGATTTAATTTTATTTTCAGAGTGTCCAAAAAAGTTAGAACAAATGTTGCAACAACTGTCATACCAAAGCGCAAAAGCAGGGCTTACAATGAACACGGCAAAGACAAAAATTATGACTAATACTTCACAGACATATAACATCATAGTCAATACAGACAAAATAGAATACGTAGAAGAGTATGTGTATCTAGGACAGCTTATATCCACAAAAAATACTATGCATAAAGAAATTGAAAGAAGGATAGCCAATACATGGAAAAGATACTGGTCTCTCGGCGAAGTTATGAAAAATAAGGACATGCCCATCAAAGAGAAAAGAAAGGTATATAATACATGTATTTTACCATGCTTAACATATGGTTGCCAAACATGGGCATTGACAGAAAAACTAATGAGCAAAGTAAACGTATGTCAAAACGGAATAGAGAGAAGTGTAATTGGCGTCAGGAGAAAAGATAAAATAAGATTAGAAGAAATAAAAAATATAACTAAATTCAAAGACGCAAAAAAGGTGTGCAAGACGTTAAAATGGAGGTGGACAGGACACATGCTAAGGGAGATGAATGAGAAATGGACAAAAATAATTACAGAGTGGTATCCCAGGAATGGAAAAAGAAGCAAAGGGCGACAAACGAAACGTTGGGAAGATGACCTTAAAAAAGTAACTGGTCCAGAATGGATGAGGAAAGCGAGAGACAGAGAGAAATGGAAGACTTTAGAGGAGGCCTTTGTCGAAAGACAAGCTGTAAAGTGAAACCGATCGTTTATTATATATTAATAAAATATTACGTGTAATAAATAGCTTAACATAACATACAATCGATAAAAATAATTAAAATATATATATTGTAAACTTTGTAAAACAGCAATAAAGGCTTATATAAATAAATATAAATAAAAAGGCCCTAAATAAGCCCATTCTTAGCTGGCCGCTCGTCATTACGTGCCCATGTTTCGAAGAGTAAGGGCACCTGGATGTCCGATTTAAGTAAAGTGTGTAGTGTTTGTTTTATTGATCGAAAGTGATTTAAGTACTACGAAGTGTACATGTCGTACGGAAATCAGTCGAGCCATTTTCGAGACCAACGCACGGCAATAGATTTTTTATTCAAATCGGTCGAGCCATATTCGAGTTATGAGTTTTAATATATATATATATAGATCTTTGAGCCTCTATCACTTTAAAACCACATATATTTGTGGAAATATGACAAATCATAAATCTAAATATATATAAATCAAAGGTGACTTACTGACTGACTGACTGACATAGTGATCTATCAACGCACAGCCCAAACCACAGGACGGATCGGGCTGAAATTTGGCATGCAGGTAGATGTTATGACGTAGGCATCCGCTAAGAAAGGATTTCGGGAAATTCCCACGGGAACACCAAAAAACGGGAACTGCGCGGGCGAAGCCGCGAGCACCCACTAGTACAGTATAAATACAGTACAATTTTTCTTTAACATGTTTACAAAATTTTAGTAGAGGAGAACCAAAGTAACCGACATACCTCTCAGAATGGCTTAACTTAAGTGGCAGTGGGTGGAGCACATAGCTCGTAGAACAGATGGGGCCGTTGGGACTGTAAAGTTCTCGAGTGGCGACCGCGCACCGGAAAACGTAACGTAGGAAGTAGGGTTCAAAGTGATAATTATCATCTTGATAATTTCGAACCCTGGTAGGAAGGCCTCCCACTCGGTGTACCGGTGACGTGGTGAAGGTCGCGGGAAGCTGCTGGATACGGGCAGCGCAGAACCGGTCGTCGTAGAAATCATTTTGCCTTTGTTCACCAGTGGACGTATTTCGGCTGATATGATAATGAACATTTTTTTAATCGGAAGCCAACTTACAGATCCGACCTGATTTCTCATAGCATTATGTGTGCACTCTTTGTCACTACTAAGTTGCTAAGTACCGAACATAAACCTGCATTTTACACTTTCCACTGAAATGGACTTAACGTTGGTTAACAATGTTTTCCTTCGTCTACTTTACCACATTATTATAATATAGCGGCTTACAGTAGCGAAACGAATGTACTTACGCAGAGCAACGGAAAGGTAATTGCGAGGCAGCGGGCGGCGGGGCACAGGCTATGAATACAGGCTAGTAGGGGCTAGTACCTACGCCGGTGGCGCATCGTGTGACATCAAAGGCGTTGCGCTACTGTTAGCCATATCGTAATACCACACCTCGGTCACTGGCGATCAAATGTATGAAACAAACGCGTTCCTACGCACACAGTCTAAGCTCGTGACTCGTGTAGGTGCACGCGTACCATGCTTGTGTGAGTGAGATAGACGTGCTAGGATTGCTGGGAGATATCTGAGAGGGGGTGAGCGCGGGTGGGTGGCACTTTCAACGAGAGGCAGGGAGTGACCATACTGTACGTAGTACTCTTTATTATACTGTGGTAGTACTGTGACTTTATTTTACTTTACTTCCTTAGAAGTCTACTATCCTTTTATGGGAAATCTTAAACTGACGGGATTCACAGAGTGCAGTTTTAGAGGTTCCTGTGAACTTAATTGTGAACCCACGGAGAAAATTAGACTTTTCATATTGATTTTCACCTCTTGTAAGTTAATCGATTTTGATTTTGAGTGTTAACACCGACAAAGTGGTACAACAAAATAAAAAAAAAAGTAATACGGTACCTCCCCTAGTAGAGAGGGTGATTTTTTTTTCGTTGACGCGATCGCGTGGGATCATTGAATAGGTCTTACTGAGGGCTTGCTAAAACCATTTTTCAAGCAAAAAGGTTTGATTACAAATTTATATGCACGGACAAACTTTTCTGAGGAAAAAAAAGGTCGGGATCTATTATATCTCTATGATTACTCTGGTCTGAACACACAAATAAATGAACCCATATTTTAATATTTTTTTCAATACAGCTGCTCGAAAAGTGGTCCTTTATATGCCAGTCAAGTGTGCGCAAAATTGATTTTACCGAACACGTGTTTTTTTGTGCTTTGGTGCAAAGGAAAATTTTAAAAGAGATAGGTAGTTCCTCCGTGAGGTTAATACATAACGCTAGCTGTTTAGATTCTCTTTGGGTTATATCTTTGTGAAGAAAAGAGAAAAAATAAGAATGAAGTTTAAGGAGGTCATCTTTTCCAAAGAGGTTTAGTATCCCAAGCCTTATTGTAGTCTATTTATGATAATTAAAAAAAAAAACTTACGCATGCGTACGTGTGCTAGCTAAAATTTGTAAAACTGAATTGAGATGTTTTAGTTGTGAAAACTACTAAAATTGTGAATAGTTAATATATGTGTAATAAAAAATATACTAATGTGTATGTATAAGAAAAAACAAAGTGAGATTACTCCCCGGACATTTAAAATAAACCACAAGTCGCGTAAAATGAACTTTGGTTGATGAACCCTTGATAGGTATGTATCTACCCATGTCACAGATTTGAATACCCATGTATTTTGTTTTTCTGCCACGGTCGTTTTTTTTATTTTATCTGTTTTCTCACAACTGTATTGAAAAACCTCGTATGATACATGGGTTTAATAGGAAAAAACAAACTCTTGACGATGGTAAACCCTCGCCTGCGGCTCGGGCTCACATATATCACTCGTTTGTTATTGACCTTTTTACTACCCTTGTATCATAAACTAGCTGTCCCGGCGAACTTCGTACCGCTTATACTACACTACAATGCAATACAGTACACTGCACTGCACTCCACTGCACTGCACTCCACTGCACTCCACTGCACTCCACTTCACTTCACTGCACTCCAATGAACTCCACTGCACTCCAGTGCAGTGCACTGCACTCCACTGCACTACACTGCACTACACTGCACTACACTGCACTACACTGCACTACACTGCACTACTCTGCACAACACTGCACTACACTGCACAACACTGCACTACACTGCACTACTCTGCACTAAACTACACTATTCTACACTACATTGCACTATTCTACACTACATTACACTACACTTCAATACACTACACACTACACCCTTCACCCTACACCCTTCACCCTTTACCCTACACCCTACCCCCCTTCACACTACACAACACTACTTTTTGTTGATAATGCAGGATTTTTTTAGGTAATTTTTCACACCTTGGGTTACAATTTTAAAAAGGATCCCTATTTGAAAATATAATATAGCCTATAGCAACCGCGGATAGTGTAGCTTCCAAACAGTGAAAGAATTTTTCAAATCCGTTCAGTAGTTTCGGAGCCTGTTCAATGCAAACATACACCAATCCATCCTCTTTATAATATTATTATTACTAAGCTACGGCTGCATTGCTTAGGGCCACACTGGTCATTGCGCGGTGGCGGTGTTTATTTTAATAAATTCTTAATATCTTCTGAATGGAATGTCCGATTTAAGTAATTAAAAAGGTTATCTATAGGTATCGAAACATTTTTGATTATGAAAGATAAGGGTTAATACTAAGATATGGTTATCATTGTCTGATTTTGGTCAATTTTTTATTAACTTTTAAAATGTAAAAAGTGGTTATAGGGAAATAACTACAATAGTTGGACATATAGTATTCCAAAGTTTTTTGTAGGTATTGATATATTCACTATTATTGTAGAACATTTTGTTGTTCTATCATCAATAGTTTTCGTAGCGTATGCAATTAAAGAAATTTTTAGGCAATTTTTTTACACCTTGTTTCACGTTACTGAAGTTTTATCAAGGATCCCTTATTTTTTCTAGTAATAAATATAGCCTATGTTACTCAGCGATAATGTAGCATTCTAATGGTGAAAGAAATTTTAAAATCGGTTTAGTAGTTTTTGAGTTTATCAATTACAAATATACACACACACACGAAAATACAAATCTTTCCTCTTTATAATATTAGTGTAGATAACTATTGATTTGTGTAAGTACATTTGGAGCGACGCCAACAAATTAAAAAAAACCGATCAGGAAGCAACCGTTTCGTAAGAACCGCATAATACAAAGAGTGCGATGCTCCGATGTGAATAAACATGAATATTTCATTGAAGCCTCTTGTAAGCACTCGAACTTGCATCGTCGAACGTTTGTTGCAACGCTTGATGAGGCTGACAACAATGTACCCCCTATCAATAGGGGATCGGTCTGCATCAAAAATAAATTCTGAAATATGATTTCCTAAATTGCCTTCCACTTGAAGTTTCAAAAAACCTTACTTACGTGTTCAATTTTTAATTGATCAAATTTACTAAATAAGTTGGTCAATGACGCTGAAAATCTATGACGTCACTTGTGGATATTTCAAAGATTTTTAGAACAAAATTTCGTTTTTGACAGACCATAAAAAGTAACTCAAATGACTAGCAGACCGATCCCCCATTTCCCCGTGGTATGGGATCAAAACAATCTTCGCACATTTTAACATTGAGTATGTTTTTTTCATCAAAAAACTGACATGGCGATTAGTACTCTTAAAGTGTTTTGGGTATCGTAAATGATCGTATTATTAAATGAAAGAAAAAAATGTTTAAAAAGTCAAGAACTTTTTTGGAAAATCAAAAACCTGAAATAAGAGGCCCATATTTTAAAAACTAATTAATGTAATTAAAAATTCATAAAACACGTAGAGTTGTGATGCTACATTTTAAATGCAAAAAAATTGGTTAAAAAATAAGGGTAGACATTGTGAAAATTTTGTAGATCGTCCGGACGTTCAACGCTTTATTAATAATAAAATTAATTAACTCGATTTATTAGTGTAGCAAGTGACAGTTTATAATTGATTTTCAAATTTATATATTTTGTCATAAAAAAAAAATATAAGAAAAAAAATCTTTAGTAAATTTTTAATGTACATAAAAGTCATGTAATGCATGATTTGTTCCAGAGTGAAGATGAGATAGGCCTAGGCAGTTCTCTATTGCATTGTGGAATCTTCGAAAGCCCGCTTCCATCTTTTTTTTTAAAGAATTTTAATTGTTTCGTGTTTTTCTCAGCAAAACTTTTCAATTGATACCAATGTCGTGGGGGTGTATAAAAAACTGGTCCGCCATTTTTGGGACTCAGCCATATTGGATTTAGAATGACGTCACTTAGCTAACTATGCATTGCTCTCTAAACTTTACGTGTACCTACGCAAAGTATGAACACACCCCGGACACTGCATACAACGGTCGTGAAATGACATTTCTAAAAACAAATGACGGAGCAAACAAAATCACTGCGAAATCCTATACGTTCGAGAACCAAACTATAACCAATCTGTATCACATGGGTGACGAGGGGGTGAGGTCGCAATCTAGAGAGCAGCATGGAGTGTCCATACTGTATGTTAGTACTAATATGTATACTTTGGTATGAGTCGACTTCCACTTGAGCGGTTTTTTTGTTACCCTGTATATTTTATCAACCGCAGTATCCAGCAAGAAAATTCTTTTGTCCCTTACCTCACGTTGGGTTGCCGCACATCATTACGTTCGAGTGCACTTCTCATCCGAACCCTTGTTGCATTATAATTATTCGAAATATTTCCACTATTTGAATCGTTGACGCGAGGGTGCTTGCTAAAGGGACTGTTGAGTCAAAGTATATATATATATATTAGTACTAACATACTGTATGGACACTCTCTGCCGCTTTCTAGATTCCGACCTCACCCCCTCGTCACCCGGATTGATAATTGGTTACAGTTTGGTTCTCGAAAGTATGGAATTACGCCGTGAGTGTTTGCTCCTTCTTTTGTTTTTAGAAATGTCATTTCATGACCATTTGTATGCAGTGTCCGGGGTGTGGTTGAGTGGAGCTTTCATTGCTGCGTTTACTAAAGAGTTTATAAAAGAGACTGGCCGCAGTAAGCCATGTTGCTTTCTTGAGAATGAGCGTTTTTTCTATTACAATTTTGTTCTTTTGTACCGTAACAGATGGCGCTGTTTCAACACATCATTCTACTTTGATATTTATAAAATATGTGAAAGTTTGCATGGATGGATGGATGTTTGTATTTAAATCACGCCAGAACTGCTGAACGGATCTAGATGAAATTTGATAGGTAGACACATTTGGACCTGGATTAACATATATGCTACTTTTTATCCCGTTTCCTGACACTCACACTTTTTAGGTAATTTCTGTCACGTCGCAATTCCGCGTAATATGTTGCATATTTTAACAAAAATTTCAGAAGAGTTCCTAGCCGGAGTTCCTAGCCAAGCGGTTAACGAGTTTAGCTTACAGTCCGAATCACCTGGGTTGAAACCGCACTGTAGTCGTGTTTTTTTTTATACGAGTATGGCTTTATTTCAACTTATTAATTACCTAACTACACAATGCACCATACGATTATATAATAAATTAACCAACTGCTCAAAAAGGAAGGCAAATGTTTCTTTGGCTGAGCCTGTTGCCTAAAAGGCTTGATGGATTTTGGAGTGTGAGGTGTTGTTAAATTTGTCTTGATCCCGTGAGTGACATAAGATAGGATACATATTTACCTGAATGACTTAAAAAGAAGGATAATGTTTATATGCAGCCAGGTTTTAAATTTAAAATTAATTGATTAGGTTTATATTTAGAAATAGGCCCCGACGGCGGCGGCCCCGTTATTTCTGGCTCTCGTAGCGGCACAATAGAATTTACTTAATTCTATTGTGGTAGCGGTCACGGTAACAGCGTGGCAATAGGTGCGAAGAACAGAAATGTTTGTATGAAAATGGCACAATGTCTGTTCGCCTCCAGGACCAAAATTAGAAAGCTATCCGGCGGCAGCGAAGAATGACACAGGGAGACGTCATATCTCAGAAACAGTTCACCGCCACCCTGGAAGATAATTTTAAGCTTTTGAACTGGGGTGGACTAGGAATCAATATTAACGTCGAGTACATCACCCACCTGCGATTCGCTGACGATATCGTGAAAGACTTAGGCACATTGGCTCGATGACCTCAGTAGAGCCTCTTAACAATAAAATGAATATGGACTAGAAAATTAAAAAAAAAGTGTGCGTGTCAGCTCCGACACGCGACAGGAGTTTACTGATAAACCTTTTTTGCCCTCCGGCCTAGCAGGGAGGTTTTCGGTCTTTGCTCTATGCGGAGCTTAGCCTTCGGCCTCGCAGAGAGCAATCCCGGATTCGCCCTACGCAGAGCTCGATCTCCGGCCTAGCAAGGAGCGCTCCGGGCACGGTCTCGCAGGACTCGGCTTACGGCCTCGCATTAGATGGTATGGTCTCAGTTAAAAAAAGTCATAAAGTTACGTTCAACTTCAAGAAATATAGATCAATCGTCGAATCCAACTCAGCTGGGCAGTGTTCACAAAGCTTTGCAATATTTTTACTTCCCATATACCATAGTGTCTTAAAACAAAGGTGTTTCACCAGTGTGTGTTGCTAGTAATTAACGTCTTTATTAAACCACTAAAACTCAGTCAGCTTAATCCGAATATTTCAGTAAAACCTCGCGTACTGGGTTCCTCAATCACGTAGAACTGGCTGCCCCCATACATCGCCAGGGGGGGACGGAATTTATGGGTTCCCGTCGACATTCGCCACGGCAGCGACATACTGCAATTTGGCTCGTTCAACGGAGTGAGTGAAATAGAGGGTTTCTTTTTCACACAGATAAGCGAATAAAGCAGGACCTCGATTTGTGCTTTTGGAGTATTTATCGATTAGTTTATTCTTACTAATATTATAAATGTGAAAATGTGTTTGTTTGTTACTTTTTCACGCTTCTACCCCTCAACCAATTTTGCCAAATTTTGGCATGCAGGCAGTCTGTGTCACGGGGAAGGACAAAGGCTACTTTTTATCTCGGGAAAATAGCATAATCCGATGCAGTTCCTGAGGAAACTAAAAAAATACTCTTTTTTTGGTAATTTTCTTTTACACCGCAACTGAACAATGGATTGCTGTGATTTTTTGCACAGAGATGGTTGAGGAGGTGGGAAATGACATAATTTACTAATCACCCTTAAAGACAATCATAAAAACGATGTCTACGCGGGAAAAGCCGCGTAAAAAAGCTAGTTTACTATAATCGACCGTGTGAAAACACAATTACTTTTGGAAAGTTATTGTAAAAGGCAACAAAATTGGAACAAGTAAACTTTTTGAAAAGAAAACTACTTTAGGCGCGTTGAGCATTTTTGAGATGGGAAAAAACCATTGAACTCGCGACACTGTAATGTAACCGACACCGTACCAGGAACACTCGGAGGGTCAAAACTTATTGGCCATTTTTGAGATGGGAAAAACCATTGAACTCGCAACACTGTAATGTAACCGACACCGTACCAGGAACACTTAGAGGGTCAAAACTTATTGGGCATTTTTGAGATGGAAAAACCATTGAACTCGCGACACTGTAATGTAACCGACACCGTACCAGGAACACTTGGAGGGTCAAAACTTATTGGGCATTTTTGAAATGGGAAAAACCATTGAACTCGTGAAACTGTAATGTAACCGACACCGTACCAGGAACACTTGGAGGGTCAAAACTTATTGGGCATTTTTGAAATGGGAAAAACCATTGAACTCGCGAAACTGTAATGTAACCGACACCGTACCAGGAACACTCGGAGGGTCAAAACTTATTGGGCATTTTTGAGATGGGAAAAACCATTGAACTCGCGAAACTGTAATGTAACCGACACCGTACCAACAACACTCGGAGGGTCAAAACTTATTGGGCATTTTTGAGATGGGAAAAACCATGGAACTCGCGAAACTGTAATGTAACCGACACCGTACCAGGAACACTTGGAGTATCAAAACTTATTGGGCATTTTTTAAATGGGAAAAAACCATTGAACTCGCGAAACTGTAATGTAACCGACACCGTACCAGGAGCACTCGGGGATCAAAACTTATGAAACCGTAAAATGTTTTCACTTCTGTTGGCACTCCCGGGGTGGTTAGTTTTTCTTTTGACGTGAATTTGATGAAAGGTGTATGGACTCAGACGGGGAGTAATTTACAAAAACCAGCCAAGTGCGAGTCAGACTCGCTTACCGAGGGGTCTGTACCACCACACCTCTCCACACAAGTTTAACAATGATTAATATTCATTTCTAACAAAAGACATCAACACCAGCGAAAGAAAAATTCTGTTTATAAGGTGCCATACCTCAAAGTGTGTGAAGTCGACCAACCCGCACTGGGCCCGCGTGGTCGACTAAGGCCTAATCGCCCTGATTCAGGGTAGGCTCGAGCCCCTCGGTGGGGACGTATATGAGCTGTAATGATGACCTCAAAGGATCCCAAAGGAACCATTATAGGATCACTTGCGTGTCTGTCCGTCCGTCTGTCACAGCCAATTTGCTCCAAACCCCTGGACCGATTGAGTTGAAACATGGTACACATACGAGTAAGTCGGTGACAAAAAAAACGAACGTGTAACGTAAATAAATGAATTTTAAACAAGGGACCAATTTTTGGGGGATAAATTGGATTTAAAAAAAAACTAAATCTATCGAGGCTTGTTGTGAGAATTTCTTTTTTTTTAAATTTTTAGATAAATAGTTTTGAAGTAATTTAAGAAAAAGGACAAAAATGATCATTCCCCCCTGTCTCTGAAGGCCTAGTAGCTTAAAATCTTGACAAAATCGCAGTATATGAGGTTGAATGCATAGGTTACAAGGAAACCAATGAAAAGATCTAAAATTCTTCAGTTCCTACAGGAAAAATAAAAATTCCAAGTCTAGTTTACTTAGTTTAGTTTAACTTATGTATATCCCTATTTACCTAGTGTGAAGTATGTACTGAGAAGTCTTGTTATGTTGGTAATTAAAAGTACCAACCTCCCATGCAAACCCAGATCACATGTAGTTTTTCATTAAATCTGATAGGTATACCTTCATTTTTGCTACTAACGTAATGTTTATCGTCGATCTGTGTATAACTTCGACTTCGCCAGACGGCGAAAGCTTTGCGAAAAAGTACGCAGAGCGTGGCTGTACAATTTGTTTCGTGGTTTTATCTATCTGTAAGTGATGTTTTCATCAAAATCCTGAAGTTGAATTATCTGAAAATCACATATCGCTCATATAACTTTACTAGCTGTTTCCCGCGGTTTCACCCGCGTGGACAACGTTTCTATGACATTTCGAGGGTGCGCAGTGCGCGAGCCGCAAGCGGCTCGCGAGCGTGGTAAAAAGTAGCCTATGTCTTAATCCAGGTCCTAATCTGTCTACCTACCAAATTTCAGCCAAATCCGTTCAGTAGTTTTTGCGGGAAAGCGTAACAGACAGACAGAGTTACTTTCGCATTTATAATATTAGTAGGGATTTTATTATAATCACTGCATTCGGTCGCTCGAAAGAATTGATTATTATCGTAAAGAAAAAGATTTTTCTTATTTTACCCAAAATGTGTTCTGTCACTGGATTTACTAGTATAAAATAGATTTTATTGGCCAAAAACTTCCGTCTGTCGGTCCATCCCTCATAGTTTTCCTACCAGCTAAACCATTGACCATTACCATCTGATTGACATCCAAATTTGAAATTAAGAGTTATATGATAATCTGTCGTAAGATCCTGACTAGCTTCTGGCTGAGTTGCTGTGTATAAAGGGAAGCTGACATACAAAAAAAAATGGTAGTAGTAACTATTGTTAATGTTTTAAAAGACTTTATCGTTGGGACCGTAATAGGTCTCCGGCAGAAATTTTCCAAGAGTATGAGTTATTTAACAAATGACAAAAGTATAAAATTAAGGGTACAAAAAGACCTGATTATATTAGATGTAGTCCCATGAAATATCGATATGTCGATAACAAAGGTTTTTTTAAATATTTATAAATTAAATATTGATGAAAATATGGCTTAGAATGTTCCACAAAGAGAACATTTGGTTTTATTATATATATGATACGGGTAAGGCTAGAAGAGAGAGTTTACCTGGGTTTACTTAGTATTACCCAAGCTTTTTGGATAATGTCAGAATATTAATTTATATTCGGCGTCTACCTGTACACAATCAAAATCACACAACTAGGTCTACCCAACACTGGTTGGGTAATGTCACAGATTACTAAATAGTTACTTCTTAAGTAATGTTAGGTGCTGCTGCTCTGAACTGTTGCTTTGAATATGAACTGTACTGCACTGCATACAGTTCACACCGAGGCCGACAATGCAGTTGTTTCGGTATAAGAGAGCGTTGGTGGCGTAACGGCTAGGGCCGCCGCCTCCTGTTCGGGAGGTCGTGGTTCGAATCCTGCCACGTACCAATGTGATTTCGAATTTAGATTTCCTAAGTACGTTTATTCGAAGCTCTTACGGTGAAGGAAAACATTGTAAGAAAACCTGCACACGCCTGCGGAGAAACTCGCAGGTTGTGTGTGAAGTCGACCAACTCGCATTGGGCCCGCGTGGTCGACTAAGGCCCGATCGCCCTAATTCAGGGTAGGCTCGAGCCCCTCGATGGGGATGTATATGAGTTGATATGATGAAGTGGTACAGCAAGAGATCGCAGCTTTATTCATATCCATGATGTCTGTAAGAAATGGTCTCCTGAACAAAATCTCATGGTATTCCACGTCATCACCGGGTGCGATAGTACTAGTAACTAATTAGTAATCTGTGATAGTACTTCAAAAATTGCCTCAGTAACTAAAACAAGTACATGGAAACTCTTAAAAGGACATTCCTGTTTCATAGTTGAATGCCTCGCATCGGGATCTGGAACGTTCCTTTCCCTCTAATATGGTTGAGAGGAGCGATGGCTGACTCTCTCGCGTTATACTCGTAACCGGGTGCTGTCCATGTAAACTGGCCTACACTTGTCAAAGGCACTCATGACATTCAATGATTTTAATCTATAAATTCTCGTGTCATATTGTTTTCATGTTCTAATGACATAATTTGTTTTTTTATATTAAGGATTGGTTTTTGATTTTATTAACTAATGATTGTTTATTTATTGATTTTTTACAAATGAAATTATGTAATCGCTATTTTAGACTATCAGAAAGAGTGTAATTTGCACCTATTTTGAATAAATATCTTGAATGTTGAATCTCGGATGATATCTTTGACCGACCAAGTGGTTGCAAGCTCTGACAGTCTTATGAAGCCCATAAATTAAAACAGTTCAGTTTTGTTTGGAGCCGTCAAAAATCCTGAGAAATAGCCGCCAACTTCTAACGTCTTACCCTTGTCACTTTCTCTAGGAAAGACGAAAAGTAAAGAAAATATGTTTTTTTCACTTTTTTATGCAGTGTCGAAGGCTGTATTTCAAAAACTACTTTATTGTATCTACATAAATTTTGCATTGATGTTTAGGAAATTTAATGTAGATTAACTGTTTTTTTGATAGTTTGCTCCTATCTGTAACAGGTTTTCTGCAAAATGAAAAAAACCACGGCGAGGGTCGCTTTGGAGGGGTAAAAGGGGGAAAGAGGTCAGGAGGTCGCGGGTTCGATTCCCGGTGGGTTCAACTTGAAAGACTCGGTTTGGTTGATGGTAAGGCATTTTCTAAGCCCATCTGGCTAGCTATCACCATCTTATCTAAGTCTTGCCGCCAAACATCAGTGTTTAATAACATTGATGTGTTCCGGCTTGAAGATAAGATAGCCAGTTCTCCATTGCATTGTGGAATCTTGGTAAGCCCGCTTCCATCTTCGGCATCATCGTCACTTACCATCAGGTGAGATGATGCCAAGGGTTTACCAATTGTAAATAAAAAAAGAGGAGTGATTGGCAACTGGCATTTTTGGATTCAACGGGTTCGAATTAGTAAGAAAACACTGTTTACCTAATAGTAATATGATTTACTTCTAGAAGTTCTGGTGTAGTATTGCGGGTCGCTGCCGAGCACTCCGATAACCGAAAAATGATAACGTTGCGGAACAGCCACGGGTCCTCCTCGTTTTATTTCTTTGAAAGCGGAACAGTGGCGTCGATTCGATGTAACACACTTTAACCTATTTGATTGGACTAAATTAAATTTACGCTTTCTGTCTTTTTCTTTATGTATCGAAAAGACAAGGCCAGGATGCTCTGATTAAGTTAGCTGTGTCAATTAAGTTAAATCATGACACACCGAATCGACACCAGTATCAACCCAAGACCGTACCAGAAACTGGATGACAGCGTCCGAAACTCAGTTGAGGTCAGAATATCTCCGTTCATCAGCAACCAAAATAAGCCTTCCGTTTTCTCATCTAATTCTAAATTTCAAGCAGCATCGGAGGTTACTTGCCTCAATTTCAGGTTCTTGCACACAGAACACTGATAGTGCTTAAATTTGCTACATGTAAGCTTCCCTTCAATAGAATATTCATGATCTCGCATCCTTGCCAGTAGTAGAATTTGGGGGTTGATTCTTGAAATAGCGTTTGAGAATTAGAGCGAATGATAGAAAGCTAAAAGGCAAAGGCAAAAATTAAAGCAAATAAAACGATGTTGTCTGTAAAGTCGGTTTACGGACGATAATTTTACGTGTAAACCTGTCACAAGCCGAACGCTTGTGTGCTTTAGACTACATGACTGAAGTAAAACTTCTTTAGTTCGGGTGATTTAACTCTTTGGCATTTCCTCACATAAAATCGACCGCATTGGAATACCTCTTGTAAGATACTGCAAGCCTATAGTACTCTTAATCCATTGAAACAAACATATACGTGTTTTCCTCACAGATAAAACGTATCTGTGTGTATCAATGGATTAAGAGTACTATGCTTCCAGGATCTTACAAGAGGTATTCCAATGCGGTCGATTTTATGTGAGGAAATGCCAAAGAGTTTACTTTAACAGAGAATCGACTGCATTGAAACCCCTCTTGATCCTGGAAGCCTAGTACTTTTAATCCATTGACACACACAGATACGTGTTTTCCTTACAGAGAGTCGACCGCATTGGAACACTTCTTGTAAAATCCTGGAAGCTTGGTACTTTTAAATCCATTGACACACTTAAGCCCAGAGTAATTAATTGCTAAATATTAATAACTTGTAACGCGGTACGCTGTCATTCGTTCTTCTTTCATCCGATCTTTTTTTCATTCCATCTATTTATTCTTTTACGCATGCGCTGACATTTGATTTTAAAAAATCCGATCTTTGTCAATCTTCAATACTTTTACTTCTACTTGGATATAAATGACTAAAACTCTTGTATGTAATAATAATGTAATATAACAGAAACTGATATTCTCTTAAAAGACCCATCTCGGGTAAGACATAAATTATATTTATAATTCGTTGGTGTGCTAGTAATATAACGTGTATAATGCTTTCCTAATTCTTGTGTTTATAGGTCTTATATTTCATCCCAAATTTCTACAATCATCATTAAACGTTAATCTTTGAACACGAACCTTTCTTAACCCACGCCATTATCCTACACCTACGAGGACATGTTACACACTGTCATACAACAGTCGACCAGCAAATCCTCAAAATTACGCGCTCTGTTCTAACTAACTGCCACGAAGACTGTTCCCCAGTCATCCACGGAAGAACTTTTACTCAATTCGAAACCTGGTCTAATAAAGTTTCATTGTTGTTTAATAAATGAATTTGAATTTCATTTCGCGTTTTGGTGTACTAACTGTGTAACACAGTAGTCGAGTATTTCAACGCGTTTGCTTGGACAAAATAAATGTAACTTATGAGGTCAGATCCGGTTAGCTACGTCTTTGAGATTTTTTAGTTCGGTCGACTCTATTTTGTACACGACTGTCCACAAAAAAGGAGTCTACTTTTTCAGGTCTCATGTATGTATGTTTTTTTTTCCACGATATCTTCTTAACGGTTAGATGGATTTTAGAGAATGAGGTATCGTTAGATTCTTCTTGATCCCATTGGATGACATAGGTAGGACACATTTGTTTACCCAACTTACAAAAAGAATATTTAAGTATTGTTTTTAATAAATTTTTAAAATAAAGTTATTGCATGATTCTTCAATTTTGATTTCTTACAAACATAACATTTTCTAAAATATGTCCTCGCTCTTCATACATCACACTAATCCTTAGTTCATCCTTACTAATATTATAGATCATCATCATCATCATCATTATAAATGTGAAAATGTGTTTGTTTGCTGTGAAAGGGTCACGGTTCAAAACCTTGACCGATCTTGATTAAATTTAACATGTAAAATACTCTTTTTGGTCAATTTCTTAAAATCGCAACGGAACTATGGATTGTTGTGATTTTTTGCACAGAGATGGTTGAGGAGATGGCATAGTTCCCTAGGGATCTGGGGAAAACTCATTTCCACACTCGCGCACGTAGGCGTCGCAACGGAGCAAGGGATTAAATTGTTTTTTTTTATATAGAATTGGTTGAGGGGGTGGGAAGTTACATAGACTGCTTATCTTAGCTCGATCTGTAATAGGGATCTGGAGAAAACCCATATCCACGCTCGCGAGCCGCTTGCGGCTCGTGCACCACTCGCCCTCAAAGATGGTCTTAAAAACGATGTCGCAAAAAATCTAGTATTTTATAAACGCGAAAGTGTGGATGTATTTTGTTTATCACCTTTGCGCCTAAGCGGCTAAACAGATTTGAATGAAATTTGGTAGGTATATAACTTATTATATATTTTATTTCAAGCTTGCAAGCCACTAGCGCCTCGTGCAACGTACACCCTCGATTACAGTCATTTACCTTCTGTTTATGTAATCACACTTCATTTTTTTATATAAATTCAAAGTTGACAGCTAAAGTAAAAACTTTCTTCAGATAACTTAAACCAATTTCCTCTGCGCAACGAGTCAGATGAAACGCCCGAGTGGCCGTCGCGTCGCCAGGGGAAAAACATTAAGTTTTTGTTGAAAAGTCCGTGCAGCTCGCTCGTTTCGCTCGCTCCGCTAGGATTGCTTGGAATGGCTCTTTATGATCCAAGGTAAGCCGCGTTTGTGCCGGCGTTTTCTCACGGACTTGTGCAGTCTTTCGTACATCTATTTCATGTATCAAACATGGAGACTGTATGGCACATATAGTGTTTCACCATTTAATGGAATATTGTGAACAATTGACAATGTAAAAACTAAAAAACTTGGTTAATTGCAAACCAAACTAACACATTTTATTATTTTTTAATTTTATCATTAAATCTTTAATTTAACTTCACTTGTATGTATGTCCCGGAATTTTGAAATCGTGAACCACTTCAACTGAAGTTACCGAGCTGTAATTTGACACACACGCTTGTTTTATCAACTTACAATGAAGCTATCGGGCTGAAATTTGACACACGCGTTTTTTTTCTCATGAACATGACATTATTATTGTAATATACAGATTTTTTTTTTGTTTTGACTATTTAAAAGTGTGTGTTAACACCTATTTGAAATAAATTGTTTTGAGTTTGAGTTTGAAATATACTATCATTGAATAAAAAGTTTTACGTAAAAGTTTTTAAGGATTTTGGAAAATTATTTTGTGAATTATCATCAGTAAAGTTCATAATACATGTGAAAATTTTCGACCCAATACGAGGCCTTTGGTGAAAATCACGTTCAAATATTCCGTTACAGATATCCAGGTGAAGCTTATGTATGTCGCCGGGATATTGTCAGAACCGCGATATTACAATCTCACTACACTAAATTCAGTTAGATTATAATTTGACGGTAAATTGTCAATCGGCTTACAATTTCACGGCCCACCCTTGTATCTCAGAATAAAACCGATGATTTCTTCTTTTGTGAAGCATTCTGCTACCCATGGGGGTAAACCTCGCTTCGCGAGGCTCTTTGACTTTTTAATCAATCAAACATGACCGAACCTAACATCGCTTGCTTCGCTCGCTGTATTATTTAATGTTATTCACTTCGCTTAGTGTTATTGTAATGTCACTAGTAATATTCCAATGACAATGATTTTATTGTCCGAGGTATCGTTAGATTCGTCTAGATCTCGTGAGTGACATAGGATATATTTTACCCGATTTCCCAAAAAAGGGGATATTTTTTTTGTCAATGCAACGGTGTCCAACAACTTTGGTACAATTTGTTTCATTCCAAGGCTTTACGGTTTTCCTCTATGTCAAAAATATTTGGTTCATGTGGCGAATCGCCAGAATATATTTGTGACTGTACTGTAGCGTACTTTACTAGCCAACAGTAATTGCAAGTTGCAAACAGGTATCACTCGAGCTTCTACTTAGTACATATCTGACACTTGACATACTGGTAAAAAGGAAAATTGCGAGATGACCTTGTACTCGTAGTTTAACTATTAATTTATCTTACATTTAGTTTCCTGTTTTTTTCCTATTTGCTTATCAAGGAAAAATTGCGAGAAGACCTTGTACTCGTTTTTTAACTTTTAATTTATCTTACATTTAGTTTCCTGTTTGCTTATCAACGAAAAATTGTGAGATGACCTTGTACTCGTAGTTTAACTTTTAATTTATCTTACATTCAGCTTCCTGTTTCTTTTCCTGTTTGCTTATCAAGGAAAAATTGTGAGATGACCTTGTACTCGTAGTTAAAGTTTTAATTTATTTAACATTTAGCTTACCGTTTTTTTCCTATTTGCTTACCAAGAAAAAATAGCGAGATGACCTTTTACTCGTAGTTTAACTTTTTATTTAATTTACATTTAGTTTCCTGTTTCTTTTCCTGTTTGCTTATCAAGGAAAAATTGTGAGATGACCTTGTACTCGTAGTTTAACTATTAACTTATCTTACATTTAGCTTCCTGTTTCTTTTCCTGTATGCTTATCAAGGAAAAATTGTAAGATGACCTTGTACTTTTAGTTTAACTTTTAATTTATCTTAAATTTAAATTCCTGTTTCTTTTCCTATATGCTTCCTGTTTTAAAAACTTCTTTAGGTTACCGGTTCTATAGGTTCCATAGCCGTGTGTATAGTATGGCCTAACCTTTCTTACTTTGGAAGAGACCCATGCCCCAGTAGTGGGGACATTTAATAGGTTGTTAAAAACCCTAAGTTACTATACTGTTAGGAATTGAAATATGTCACTGAGTTTGTTACTCATATTAACTGAAAGCTGTCCACTGCTGGACAAAAGCCTACCCCAAAGATTTACACATATTGGTATATATCTACACTAATTCCTTATAAAATAAATAAAACTGCGTTTTTAATTTATCAACGACCGGTTTCGAACACCATCTTCAGGCAGACTATTTATTTACACCTTTTTTTGTGTAAATAAATAGTGTAATTGTGTAAATAAATAGTCTACCTGAAGATGGTGTTCGAACAATCAAAAGTATCAACAACCCAAAGATTTAGACAAAGACTGTTCCTGCGATGCTCACATCCAGCGGCTTTCACCGGGTCGCCGGTTCACTGAGTGGGAGGCCTGTCCGCGCTGCTTTACCACCCCAACGGCCTACAAGCATGTTCAGCGCCCTCCCCCCCCCCATCCCCGCTGCCACTAAGTTTAGCGAAAATAGTTGTAAGTAATTAATTTTGTAAGTATAGCCTACCCAAGTCACGCATATTCAGGACCCAGGGTCGTCATTATTAAATATTTTATCGGGCTTCCTCTAAGTTAACTCCAGGGCTTAATTTTAATCAAAGTTTTGACGGAAGGGTTAATGATTTGCATAAGCTGTTTTATGAGCGTGATCCACGAAGTAGGTTACTGCGTGTAGAATCTTGAGCTACCCTGAAAAATAAAATACTAATTTGAGCAATGCTAATTGTAGCGTCGGTGGCTCAACCGGTAATGACTCGGTCCTCCTTACCAGAGGTGCCGGGTTCAAATCCTGACGGCCAATGTACCAATGACTTTTTCGAAACTTACATACATATGCTCACCGATTGCTTTAACGGTGAAGGAAAACATCGTAAAGAAACCTGCACACACCTGCGAAGAAACTCGAAGGTTGTGTATGAAGTCGACGTGCGGGTGCACTGGGCCCGCGTGGTCGACAAAGGCCCGATCGCCCTAATTCAGGGTAAGCTCGAGCCCCTCGGTGGGGACGTACGTATATGAGCTGATATGATGAATTTCAGCAAATTGAAGTATAAGTACTTGTTACCTGTAACTTAGTACCTGGCTTCGAGTTAAGTGCTATTAGCGTTGTAGACTCGGTTAATAGTAATTTCATGACCCTATTCGAAAAACGACGATTGGTTCCTCAATAAGTGCGAATTCAATTCTACTTTGTTCCCTCAGGAGTTGTGTTATCTCTCTTCTGATTGGTCCGGGTTCGTGCTTCTGTTTTGTCAAAGGTCGTGATGAAAAATTGTGTGTGTCACTCGGGGCCAAAATGTTTTATTCTCGAGTAAAGTATGTTGAATTTTCAGTAAGCTCGGGGTTTGGTCTCATATTGTGTCATTGTACAGGAGTCGGGTCGCGGCATCAATAAGGAAGCCACTGTTTGAATGTTTTGTCTAAGTATGATCATCATCGTATCAGCTGAAAGACGCCCGCTGCTGGACAAAGACCGCCTTCAAGGATATCCGAAACGACAGGTTCTGGGCAGCCCACATCCAGCGGCTTCCCGCGACCTTCACTGTCTGGGAGACCTGCCTATACTACATCTTAAGGTGCGCGGCTGCCACTGGAGAACTTTGCTGCCCCATCGGCCATCCGTTCTACAAACTATGTGCCCGGCCCACTCCCACATTTCTGTTACCTAAAGATTACCTTATTCCTAGGGCTATCGACCTTTAGTCGACGTTGACCGACTTCACACACAACCTTCGAGTTTCTCCGTAGGCGTGTGCAGATTTCTCACGATGTTTTCCTTCACTGTCAGCCCGTTGGATAAACGTACATCATCATGTCAGCTCATATACGTCCCCACCGAGGGGCTCGAGCCTACCCTGAATTAGGGTGATCGGACCTTAGTCGACCACGCGGGCCCAGTGCGGGTTGGTCGACTTCACACACAACCTTCGAGTTTCTTCGCAGGTGTGTGCAGGTTTCCTCACGATTTTTTCCTTCACCGTTAAAGCAATCGGTGAGTATATGTACGTAAGTTTCTAAATACTCATTGGTACATTGGCCGTCCGGATTTGAATGCGGTACCTCTGGTTAGGAGGACCGAGTCGTTACCGGTTGAGCCACCGACGCTAAACGTACATTTAAGAGGTAATCGAAGTTCGAAAACACATTGGTACGTGGCATGATTCGAACCACGACCTCTCGGACAGGAGGTAGCGGCCGTAGCCATTACGTCAACTGAGTACTAAGTATAATATAATGAAAACTATTAACATGTTTTCAAAATAAAAATTACATCTATAAAACAAAACTTTTCAGTTTTTTGGGTAGAAGCCTGCCCACAACATCTTTTTGTTATACATGTACATGTACAGTGGCCAGCACATCAAGCTAGACACTCCTAGTGCGATTCTGATCCATAAGCGTACGGCTTAAGAACGGTACAAAGTCCAAAGTGTCTAGTCTGCTCGCCTCTGTCGCAGTATTACGATATGGCTTACAGTAGCGTAACGCCTTTGATGTCGCACGATGCGCCACCGGCGTAGGTACTAGCCCATACTAGCCTGTAGCAAAGTATATATATTAGTACTATCATACAGTATGTACACTCCCTGCCGCTCTCTAGATTGTGACCTCACCCCCTCGTCACCCAGATTGATACAGATTTGTTTCAGTTTGGTTGGCGAACGTATGCGATTTCGCCGCCATTTTGTTTGTTCCGTCATATCTTTTTTGAAATGTCATTTCTGGCCCGTTATATGAAGTGTCCAGGGTGTGCCTGTTAGTCAGCCTGGCAAACTTGCGGAGTTTGGCAGGCTGTGCCCCGCCGCCCGTTGCCCCGCAAGTACCCTACCGTTGCTCTGCGTAAGTACACTCATTGCGCTGCTGTCATCATCATATCAGCTCATATACGTCCCCACCGAGGGGCTCGAGCCTACCCTGAATTAGGGCGATCGGGCCTTAGTCAACCACGCGGGCCCAGTGCGGGTTGGTCGACTTCACACACAACCTTCGAGTTTCTTCGCACAGTTTTCCTCACGATGTTTTCCTTCACCGTTAAAGCAATCGGTGAGTATATGTACGTAAGTTTCGAAAAACTAATTGGTACATTGACCGTCCGGATTTAAACCCGGCACCTCTGGTTAGGAGGACCGAGTCGTTACCGGTTGAGGCACCGACGCCTTTACACGCTACTGTAAGCCGCTTTATTGTAATACTGTGCCTCTGTACCATCATAAATAACGAGTTTATTGCTGGGGACCTAGGTGAATGTGTGCCATGGATGGTATGTATGGCAAAGGCGGCACTGGCCACTTGACAAATAGCACGCATACCAGACCAGACCTACACTCCCCGCATTCCCATTTTTAATTACAAACATAATTGTCCCAGCTAAATTCTCCACAATTTTGAACCGAAATGAAATAAAAACACTGCTTATACTTCCTGTATTTACTGAGTTTAATGAGGAATCTCTGAGACTGGTATAATTTTATGAAGGAAATTATAGCTAGCGAAATTGCCGTTAATTATTTAGAAGAGAGGCAAGCTTGGGCCAATTAATAAAAGACGGTAATACTATAAGTGCTTTCTGACTAGACTGTTTGAGATTTTAATTTAATGAGTCGTAAATAATCTCAACAGGCGATGTTTTTTTTTTGTTCACAATTGGGAAGCCCTTGATATCATCTCACCTGATGGTAAGTGACGATGATGCCCAAGATGGAAGCGGGCTTACCTACCATGTTGGGAAAATTCCACTTTAATCAAGTTGGGGAAAACGTTTACATCTCATATCTACCTATTGTAACGAAAAACTCTTTTCCCGTTCCAAAATAAAATCTCATTGGTTAATTTTTTTGGTAAGCCGAATAATGCGTCGAAAATTTTGAAAGCAAGGACCGATATATTTTGTTTGGAATATAAAAAAGATGGTCGTGTTTTTTTTTCTACTAGTTATTTAATGTGAAATTATTTACGTTAAATTATTGAACACTTACGTATATTTTCTATTTTAAACCGAGTCCTCTTTCTTTGTAAGAAGTAAGAAGTTTATTTTTGGTACTACTTGCTATGTTTGGCTCCTTTGTGATCCTGTACCTTTTTTATAGGGCTTCACCTACCTGGTTTCAACTACCTGGCTTCACCTACCTATCTTCATTTACCTACGGGCGAACTACACCCGTGACTTACCAGCGCAGGCAACCGCCTCCGAGCTGCCGAGTGTAGTTCTACCCAGAGACGCAGCAGCCTGTAGAGTTCGCCGTTCGACGCAGGCCGCCGTGCCGGGCGTCGTGCCGGTCGCATTAAGGGAAGTGTTTTATTTTTTTTAAACATACTACCTTCCAGTGATGTTGCAATAGCCATAGTTTCACTATCGATAGTTGACCTTGAAAAACAGGTAGATAGCGCGATAGTTCTATCGAAAATATTGACATGCTGCAATACTATCGATAGTATCGATAGTGAAAATCAGGCGATACTATTGAATTTTGTCGATACTATCGAAGTACGATACTATCAATAGTATCGCGTCAAAAAAGTCGATACTATCGATAGTGTTTGTACAGATGCTATCGATAGTGTCAATACTATTGGTCTTTAGCAATAGTATTACATATTTTTATCAATCGATAATATCGTCAAGGGTCGATAGTTTCGATATGGCTATCGATAGTATGACTGATTTTCATGCCTAAGATAGTATCACGATACTATCGAGAGACTATCGCTATCTCAACATCACTACTACCTTCAACTGAACGCTACTACTCTTGTACAGAGCTGTACTTTAAACTTCTTGCCTGTGTTGTTTAGGTATTAATTTTTATTTAGTAATTGTGTTGTGTAAAGCTGAAATTACCCAATTCGGGGTAATTCTAACCTTTCTAGATTTTAAGTTCCATTTCTAAATTTAATATTATCTTGTTATACATACCACGGCCATCCCTTTTATAACCTGTATACTTCTTTTAGTATCCAAAAATATACATATTCCGAATTACCCCACGAAATATTTTTATCTCATAATTCGCATTTTGGACAAAAATCTAAATTCTACGTGTTATGTGGCGAAACCATAGCTGCTATTTTAAATCCATTTATCCAAGTATTAATTCATTTTCGCTACAATAAGTTTGTTGTATAATTTACAAATGACACTTTTAATTTCAATAAATTGTACGGCAAAGCGCACTATACTTTATCTTCAATATATATTTTTTTACACAAAAAATGTTTTTTTTATTAATTTGTTGAATTCATATTGCATGAATTACTTATTACTTCTTCGTAAAACATGAAAATTCCTTAGCTCTAACCGTTTGTGAGTATATCGCAAGTTTCAATTTCATTTGTAGGAGAACCATACAAACGCCCAGACCAATGGATATCATCATGTTATAGATAAACATAAGCAACTCAGACTTGCAAAATTTCATCAAAATCGTTAGAGTAGTTTTTGAGAAAAAGAAACAGATTTTGATGTATAACATCTTCGGTTTCACGGTATAAAGAAACTTTGCTAATCCCTCGATAAAATAATTTAAAACTCTTAATTCCCAAATTTGGTCCCAACTGGATTCAAGATATAGCTTTATATTGAATAAAAAAAGTGTCGCTGCTCATTTTTAGGATAAGTATATTATATTGGTAACCTTTTGACCGCCTCCGTAGAGTAATGGTTAGTCTATTCGCTTCACACCAGAAGGAGGCGGGTTCGATCCCGGCGGGGTCAACGTTGTAAGAATCGTTTTTATAGCCCGCATGGCTAGCCACCACCATCCTATCTAAGTCGTGCCACTAAACATCAGTGTCAACAGCATTGATGTGTTCCGGCTTCAAGATAAGATAGCCAGACCCCTATTGCGTTGGGGAATATTGGTAAGCCGGGTTCCATCTTTGGCATCATCGTCACGTAACATCAGGTGAAAAAATATTTTTCGCTATAAGTGTAGGTAACATTGCACATTATGGGAAACATTCTGCCTCGGGGCAGTTAGAGTAAAATACACAATTCCGAATTTAACCTTCTAGCTTTTTAACCGATTTAAAAAAAATGAGGTTCTCATTTCGACCTTTATGTTTGTATGTTTATTCGCGATTATCTGGCGTTTGGCTAAACCGATTTTAATGCGGTGTTCAGAAAAGTATTTGTTACACTTAGGAGAAGGTTTTGGTATTTTAACCGACTTCATTTAAGTCGGTTTTTAAGTTTTTAAACTTTTTAAGTCTCCCTGCACGTAAACAAATAAGCTTCACCATGACAGATGTATATCAGAGTATTTGCAAAAATGTTAATTTAAATGAATCACGAACACTTCACACCGTTAATTTAAGCCTACATTGCGAACATCGGGTTTGTCGGTTAGCATCAGTTACGTACGGCGGGCGATGCATCAATCCGTAAGCACGCCCTGCGATTAAACGTTAGATAAAAGAACGCTACCGAAGTACCGACACTCCCAACACTACCAACACGTGGAGTGACTTTACCATGATGTCATCAAACTATCTTGTGCTAAGCGACGGTGGCGTCATGGCAAGGGCCGCTACCTCCTGTCGAATACCATGGTTCGAATCCTGCCACGTACCAATGTGTTTTCGAATTTAGATTTCATATGTACGTTTATCCGACGCTCTTACGGTGAAGGAAAACATAGTGAGGAAACCTGCACACGCCTGCTAAGAAACTCGAAGGTTGTGTATGAAGTCGACCAACCCACACTGGGCCCGCGTGGTCGACTAAGGCCCGATCGCCCTAATTCAGGGTAGGCTCGAGCCACTCGGTGGGGACGTATATGAGCTGATATGAAATCTTGTGCTACTATAGACAAAATGGGATAAGACTGGTAGTTAATCTTAAAATCTTTTTCCTTTTCATCTCAATGGCATTCTATGAGCCATTTTGGCAACATGACTTTTCCGAAGTAAAAGAGCCTACTGAATCTGAATGTTGCCATGCCGGATTTTGGCAACTTTGCTAAAAATTGAAATGGCGGCCAAATTGGAGCCTAAACTTAAAAAACGGTATTTTAAATCGAATCTAGTCGAGTGGTGTGTCCTGGCGGGGGTTTTGGGGGTTGCTGAACTCAATTTTGATAATCGAAAGTCCGTCCGGGTACCTGGAAAGGATGCAAACAAGATGGCGGCAATTTTGGAAGTTTTTTTTATTAAGACATAGGGACTCACTCCAAAGTGTCGTTTCCGAAGTTTTTGGGGCTGGGAGACTTGAAAATCGACACCAGAAGTACCAGCTATCGTGAAAAGGGTGGAATTTTTCTTTCATTTATTACAAATAGAACATCGTCCATTGATAAAAAATCATCCTCCTCCTCTTTTTTATTCAGAAAATCATAGCTACATGTTTACGCATATTCGTGCATACTTCCTCGGCCCATGTGAACCTGCACAGACGTGTGCCACGCCAATCTTTGCACTTGCACGAGAGAAGTGTGATGCACTCATTGGGTACCGAGGAGAGCAATGATGACACGGTAAGGAGTACATCGTCGACTTCTTGATAGCCGTACTCAGTTGGATTGGGGTAACCTGTCACGCTAACAGCTGTCTGGGAGTGCATCTGTTTAATATGCTGATGTGCTACATCTGACGTTGGCAGCAAAGGCTCAGGTGTTCAAGTGGTGCCAAACAAGGCATGGTGGGCATCGTCGCAAGTCGGTTCCCTGGACTAGTAGAGCAGAGCCAGGAACTTCTTAGCCTTAGACATGCTGCTTTCGCTCAAGGAGTGTATGCCGAGTAGTTCACTGTGCTTCCATATACAGTTCATGCTCCACATTTGCCAATACCTGATAAAAAAATGGCCATACTTTCTATGGAAGAAACTGATAGATTTAATTATTTTTTTTACTTGCAATTAGGCTGCATTTTGGTCGCCATCTTGAATTTTATGCAAAGGAGCCAAAATTCGGCTTGGTAACACTCAGAATCGGATTCAGCAGGATTTTTACTTCAGAAAAGTCATGTTGCCAAAATGGCTCACAACCTGTCGTTGAGCTTGAAAAAGTTTGAAATAACTACAAGTCTAGATGGGGTTTCATTATTTTTTTATTGATATGTGAAGTAGAATTATTTTATGGTTTTGATATAACAGTAAAAATATGAGGTAGTATATTTCTGAGGTAGACAATGGAGCTTCATTCAAAACATATGTTAGTCTTTTTACCAGATTTCCAGATTACAATTACTTTCGATATGATCCTAATGTATGAATAATCTATTTAAATATTGTAAATAAATAATCAACGATGTTTTTTTTATGTCTAGTGCATTTTTTGTATATGTTAACACGCAAGCAAGTAAAAATTCTTCACACCACAGTCTTGCTAAGAAGCACGAAAACTTATGATCATCAGACTTTGCTGCATGTATCACGGCTTGCTTGTGTCCTCATTTACATAGGTCTTCTCCCGGCCGATGTCAGCGGCCTGCTGCATGGTGTCGGGCAGGCGCGCGCCGCGCGTCTCCGGCACGAGCAGTACCAGCAGCCCCGCCAGCAACGCCATGCCGCCGAACAGTGCGAACGGAAGCGATTCGAACACCGCCGCGCCCTGGGCAAAGGTGGTTTTTAGGGTTCTCTATCAGGTAACGATACCCCATTACTAAACCTAAGCTGTCCGATCGTCTACTTACATGTCCAACTTTTTAAAATCTGTGTAAGTATTTTGAATTTTAATTCCGATTTCTGTGTTTTGAACTAAGATAGGTAGCTAGCTGAAATTTCCACAGAGTGTATATTATGTTAATATGGAGAATTAACTATGAAATAATTGAAGTTAAAGAAATGAAAAGTTAAGGGGCTTCCCGTACAAGAAACGTGTTTATTTAAAGGGTTTTGTGTCTGCTTTATCGTAAAAACGGTAATACATACAAGCGTGAGACTTGGTGTCATTAGCACCTTATCCTACATCAAAACTAAATTTTTCTGTCGCTCGCGCTGATGTCTTTTGTTTGAAATTAATAGTTGTCTTTGTTATGCTAATGTGGAGAGGTGTGGTGGTACGGAACCCTGCTGGGTACGCGAGTCCGACTCGCATTTGACCGGTTTTCGTTAGTTAATTTTAAAGCTATGTATACTTTTATCTTTTTTATTTACCCATTCATTTGTTTCTTCTACAATTTAATAAGTAGCAAAACATAGTTACGCTCATCCTTGACTATACCAAATGTAAGGGACATCGTTGCGAAATCTACTATGCTGCATTCAGTTTATTCGTCATAAACAAAAAGTTAAGCATAATGCAATGTAAACGAAGAAACCGTGTTTCTTCATATTTTTATACGCAAATTAACGCGAAGTCGCACCAATGCGACGCCCGTGCACAAAGAGTATTATAGTTCGTTTGCTGAATTAGCTGCATATTTGACGGCTCGCGACAAACACTCTCTTAAAGAGGCCGCCTTGAGATCGATCGCGCCGCCCGCCGCGCCGCCACCGACGCTGTCGGCGTCACGATTGAGCTCAGCGCCGCCCCTTTGTCGGAGCGTTTGACTGACGCCGCTGCCGGCTCGCGGCATTAATCAAAGACGCAGTTAAATGAGCGAACGAACTATAAGTGATCGCTGGCAGGCCAAGATTTGCATCCACCGCTGTTTTAAAAAAATCCTGCAAGAAATTCTAGTGAAATATGTCGGAAAATGTGAGCTGATTGAACCCTATCAGTTTTCAGAACACTGACCCTACACGTGTTATCTAAGAGTCATAATCAGAGTGCCAGTATAGGTACCTAGTAAAAAGTTATGTGCGCATTTACTAAAGCGGAGTGGTATGTGACTTCATTATATAAGGTGTAACAAAATTAGCTGAAAGGGTAGAAGCACCAGTTAAAATAGTTTTAGCTAATTTTCTTAGATCTTATATACCGGCCTTATATTATATTTGGGTTATGATATACAAAACCAGATCCAGAAAAATGGATGGGAAACAAAGTATTTCATATTAGACTTACTAGGGCTGGCGTAAGCGGTGCGAGGATTGACCCAATGCGGCCTATCATGGAGGAGAAGGCGAACAGTCTGTGGCGGTACCGCGTCGGGTACAGCTCGGTGGTATACATGTATATAGTCGATAACACCATCGAAATGCTGCTCATGCCAACCAAGTACATCAAGAGGGAGATTCCAAATATATCTGAAAATTTAGTAGAATTCGTACAGTTGACATGAAAATTTGCTTCAAAATTGACGTTCCTAAAATGGATAAATAATGTCGTCACTGTTTACGAGACCCTTCCCATCCCAAGATGATTTCTACCATGACGTAGATGATAGTGCAACCTCAACGCGCCCCCCAGTCGCGCCTGAGCTAGCAGAAGTAAAAATTAAGGGGGGGGGGAGGGTTAGGCACAATAAAAGTGTATTTTTACCACGAATACTAGTTTATTAAGATAACACGAAAAAATATAAATAAAAACGAACAGACCAAAGACAAGGTAATGATAACAATAAAATCCGCGGAAAAGTAAAAAAATAAAATGAACGTAATGACAAATTAAAAAGAAAATGATATAAAACAGATCGAAAACAAACAAAAGAGAATGACTTCGTCACAGTAGGATAATTTAATATGACCAACACACAGATCACCCCCAAACATGTTCTTAAGAAGCGTTGTGTAGACTATCATGTAACAGGTTGAGTACCTCCAAGCACGGTCATTACGTAGGTGAGTGTGACAGTGTATGGGATTTTTGTAAACCGTTTTCGTGTTTCGCAAAACACGTCTTAACGTTTTCTTTCGCCGTAAGGACTCAGACACGGCTGAACAACTATCCATGGGATGGGGGTTTTGCTCTACAGCCTGCACTAGTACGGACTTGGGTCCATCTGTGTGAACTATTGTGGCAGTCGTCAGTTAAGAGCGTCGGTGGCGTAATGTTTACGGCCGATACCTCCTGTTCGGGAGGCCATGGTTCGAATCCTGCCACGTACCAATGTGTTTTTGAATTTCGATTTCATATGTATGTTTATCCGACGACGCTTTTACCGTAAAGGAAAAGATCGTGAGAACCTGCACACGCCTGCGAAGAAAGTCGAAGGTTGTGTGTGAAGTCGACCAACCCACACTGGGCCTCCGTGGTCGACTAAGGCCCGATCGCCCTAATTGAGGGTAGGCTCGAGTCCTTCGGTGGGGACGTATATGAACTGATAAGACGATGAAGATTGTGGCAGTAAGAAAACTAATTGCGGGGTTGGCGAGTCTGGACTTGGCCTACGTGTGTGCAGTATGGTCTGAGTAACCTCTAGTTGTGGGAATAGCAGTATAATGGACCCTATGGGTTGTCAACACTGTTAGTTTCTGTTCAAATCTCACCACTCGAAATGAAGATGTATCCGAGTTGACAGAGGGCGCAGAGCCAGAAGCCGCCCGCTATCACCGGCCGCCGGCCCACGCGGTCCATTAACGGAACCGCTAGCCAATAACCGGGGATCTCCATCGCTGACACCAAAGCATAGTTTAGGTACCTGTAGAAAGAAAAACTGCCTTCAAAAACATACACTGACCAATATAGTGCCCTTAAACCCGTGGTATTTGGCCACAGTAATCCGAATAAGTCTTTCAGAAAGGGAGAAGTATGTGATATGGACACTGGGAGAGCAAAACAAAGTTGAAATTATGACAAAATAGCCTTTTCCCGCGCGCATTAGTGTCTCGCGAGCAGGGACATGCGTGTTCTCCAGATCCCTATCCCACATTGGGCTATTCTGATTAGCAGTCTATGTCACTTCCTACCCCCTCAACGCCGACGTGCGCGAGCGTGGAAATGATTTTTCCCCAGATCCCTCGGGAACTATGTCAGGATATGCTAATTAGTAAATTATGTCATTTCACACCTCCCCAACCATCTCTGTGCATAAAATCAGAACAATCCATTGTTTCGCTGCGATGTTGAAATTTACCAAAAAAAGAGTATTTTTTCAGTTCCCTCAGGAACTGCATCGGACTATGCTATTTTCACGGAATAAAAAGTAACCTATGTCCTTCCCCGTGACACAGGCTACCTGCATGCCTAATGTTATTAAAATTTGTCTACGTGTTGAAACGTAAAAACGTATCAAACGGACAAACAAGCAAACACATTTTTACATTTATAATATCGTAAGGATGTTTGTTTGTTCGTATTTTATCCACTGCAATACTGATCATCAGATTGCGTTGAAACTTCGCGCAGTTGTTGCGCGCATGCCCGGAAACGTTAAGGCGAAGCATTGATTGGATTAGTTGTCTCTGTTTTTTCTTTACGTGTAAAGAGTAAGGAAAATAACCACACTTTTGCACTTTTTCAATGTTTTTTCGTTTAGTTTAAATTTTCTGAATGAAAGTATAAAAAATAATAACATTTCTCAATCTGTATTATCATTACAAATATTGTTGTATATTTTAAAAATTTATACTTCAAAATATTAGTCATAACTAGAGTTGAAAGTAACGGTGTAGACCTATCTTTGGGATTTTTTTCTAACGAGCCAAAACTGCTCAATTGTGTTGAAAAAAGCTTTTGACTTTAAGGAGCATACCTAAGGGTATTTTTTTTTCAACCTTGGGTTTTCTATCCTTTAGGAGTCATTGACGTCAAAAATAAGAAAATCTGTAATATTACCGCCTTAAAGATATAGTACAATTAACTTACAGTAGGTGACGTGCGTGTCGTGCCTGGGAAGGCATAGGCTACTTTTTATCCCGTGAAAATAGCATAGCCCGATGCAGTTCCTGTGTAAACTGAAAAAAATCAGCCAAGTGCGAGTTGAACTCGCGTAGAGAGGGTTCCGTACAATGTCAAAGTCAAATGAAAAATATTACATTTGAAATCCTCACAGAAAGATTCGAATTTTTTTAATTATTAAAAATTTGAGTGTGTTTGGCTGCACCTCACCTGATGGTAAGTGCCGATGCAGCCGAGGATGTAACACGTAAGCTCAAAAAGTACCTATTACTCTCGTCTTGAAGATTTCTAAATTTTACGACTCGGGGAATACAGACGCTGGAAGGGAATTCCACCCCTTGGCCGTTCGCATGATGAACGAAGAAGCAAAACGCTTAGTGTGTAAAGGTGGAACATCATCATCATCATCAGATCAGCCGAAAATCGTCCACTGCTGGACAAAGGGCTCCCCTAAGGATTTTCACGATGACCGGTCCTGCGCTGCCCGCATCCATCGGCTTCCCGCGATCTTCACCAGGTCGTCGGTGAACCGCGTGGGACGCCTGCCTACGTTACGTTTTCTAGTGCCCGGTCGCCACTCGAAAACTTTACTGCCCCATCGGCCATCTGTTCTACGAGATATGTGCCCTGCTCACTGCCACTTCAGTTTAGCGATTCTGTGAGCTATGTCGGTTACTTTAGTTCTCCTGCGGATCTCCTCGTTTCTGATTCGATCACGCAGAGAAACTCTGAGCAAAGCACGCTCCATTGCCCTTTGGGTGACCTTGAGCCTTCTTATGAGGCCCGTAGTAAGCGACCATGTCTCAGTTCCGTAAGTCATCACTGACATCACACAGTGGTCAAAGAGCTTAGTCTTGAGACACTGCGGTATTAGGGACGTAAAGATATTGCGAAGCTTCCCAAACGCTGCCCAGCCGAGTTGGATTCGTCGATTGATCTCTTTCTTGAAGTTGGACCTACCTAGCTGGACTGTTTGTCCCAGGTATAAATAATCATCAACAACTTCCAGTGTAGAGTCTCCAAGCTTTAGAGGGGTGGGTGCGACACGGACATTTAACATTATTTTCGTCTTGTCCATGTTCATTTTAAGACCCACTTGTTGAGAGACGTTACTGAGGCCATCGAGCATTGTGCTTAGGTCTTCCATAGTTTCAGCCATGACCACGATATCGTCAGCGAATCGGAGGTGGGTTATGTACTCGCCGTTGATATTGATTCCGATTCCACCCCAGTCCCGAAGCTTAAAAACATCTTCCAGGGCGGCGGTAAACAGTTTCGGAGATATAACGTCTCCCTGTCTCACCCCTCGCTGCAAATGGATAGGTTTCGAGTTCTGATCCTGGAGGCGAACCGACATGGTGGCATTTTCATACAGACACTTCAACACCTCGATGTATCGATGGTCAATTTGGCACCGCTGGGGAGACTGCGTAGCACAGCCCAGGTTTCGACTGAATCAAAGGCTTTCTCATAGTCCACAAACATCCAGCATAGTGGCTGATTCTACTCTTCGGTCTTCTGTATAATCTGCCTTATCATATGTATGTGGTCTATGGTACTAAAGCCTTTTCGGAAACCGGCTTGTTCGGGAGGCTGGAAGTCGTCAAACCTGCGTGCGAGACGATTCGTAATGACTCTCGAACAAGGGACATTGAAGACAAAGGGGTGGAACCGCCCTCCGCACCTGGTCGTCCGATGATGAAATGGAGAGGGGGAATAAGGTCGTGAAGCTCCAAGACACACTCTCCGAAATGAATCCTGTAGAACACCGATAGACAGGCGACTTCGTGGAGATGCTCGAGGCTTTGGAGCCTGTTTGATACAAGTTCCTCGTCGCCAATGAGTCTCCTAGCGCGTCGGTCGATAGAATCCAATGCATATAGCTGGTAACGAGCCGATCCGCCCCACAAGTGAGAGCAGTACTCCATACAGTTAACTACTACTAGCGCAATCTAGTGGTGTTTTAGTGAAATTCTTATTTTTTAATAAAAATTTTAGTGCGTTTGGCTGCACCTCACCTGATGGTAAGTGCCGATGCAGCCGAGGATGTAACACGCAAGCTCAAAAAGTACCTATTCACTCTCGTTTTGAAGATTCCTAAACTAAACGAATCGGGGAATACAGACGCCGGCAGGGAATTCCACTCCTTGCCCGTTCGCATAATGAACGAAGAAGCAACACGCTTTGTAAGTAAAGGTGGAACATCAACGACAAAGGGGTGGAATCGCCCTCTGCATCTGGTCGTTCGATGATGAAATGAAGAGGTGAATGAGGTCGTGAAGCTCCAGGACACACTTTCCGAAATAAATCCTGTAGAACACCGAAAGACTATTTTCTATTATGACTAGAACTTTATTCCGTAGGTGAACGTATTACATTGAGTTTACCTTTTTTTTTCAATTGATAATATTATTTTAGGTTTTCCTGTAATCTACAAGCTATGATGTATATTTTGTATTTTTCTCAAAATTTTAGGCTCAGTAGTTTCGGAGAAAAGGGGGGGGGGAATGGTAAATTTTCGTCTTCTTTCATGAATAAAATCAAAACTATTTATTTTACTTACTTTGCACACCTGTGTTTGGGTCATAGGATTACACTGTCCTACCAAATTTCACCAAATTTGGTCCAGTAGATTCGGAGCAAATGGGCTTGAACAGACGGACGGACTTAGAGACGCACGAGTGGTCCTATTCCGTACAAAAAAAAACGGGTGGGGCTGTGTCGGGCCACACGGCCGTTGGTTTTAACGTGAATACGTCTCGTAACGGGTAATATGTAGTTTCTATATAAAATATTATTATTTATGTATGTCATAATCATAGATAATATAATATAATCGATAGATTTTGACGAGAGCTGACGATTGAAACTTGAATGAACGTCGTAGCTTCACCGAGTCGAAAGTTATACTAAATTGAAATCTCGATACGCAGCAAAATGACCTTCAAAATGGCGGGGCTGCCCCCTCCCCCGCGCGCGATGTGTTACAGTCCTTACTTAGCGTAATAAATTCTTTGATTCTTTAGCTATCAAGTGGTGTAAACGAAATTTGGATGGAGATGATAGATATGTAGCTACAACACTAAACTGTATCCCCCGATTTTGTTATCATTCGTTTTTTTGGATTGCATCCCTATGGAGGTAATTTTAAAGACGTATTCACTTCAAAAAAACGGAACCTAAAAATACACTTTTTGTGGTTAATTTCTTTAACACCGCTACTGAACAATGGATTGTTGTGGTTTTTTTTCTCAGAGATGGTTGAGGGTGTGGGAAATGACATAGGCCTCCCCCAAGGATTTCCATGACTACCGGTTCTGCGCTGCCCGCATCCAGCGGCTTCCGGCGACCTTCACCAGGTCATTGGTCCACCGAGTGGGAGGCCTACATACGCTACGTTTTCCGGTGCGCGGTCGCCACTCGAGAACTTTACTGCCCCAACAGCCATCTGTAACAGATCTAATAAATTAATAATTATACATGTTTTAATTGTAAGATTTATTTCCCAGCAGTGGACGTCTCTCGGCTGATATAATAATGATGATGAATTGTTAGATTAAGTTTAGTTTTCCTGATCATATGAAGATTGTATTACAAATAACATAACCCTTCTTCTGAGGCAGTCGGGTAATTACTTACTTGTTCCCCACCATGTTCACAGCGTTAACTGCCAAGCCGTAGAACACAAACGTGGTCGTGATCCAACACACCGACGACACTAAACATCGAATCAGTATCGGTTTATGTTGGAAAACTAGAACTATCAACCATGGTTCGTCTTTTCCTTTATGTTCACTCTTATTTTCTTGTGCTTCTGCCATGGCCTTCAGTTCTAAAAGCGTTTTCTCTGATATATTATTTCCATTGATGTTTGCAATTTTTTTTATTGCTTCCTCAGCTTTGTCGACCTTTCCTCGGCTCAGGTACCAGCGGATGGACTCCGGCATGATCCAGAAGTAGAATAAAAAGAGGAATTGTGGTAGGTAGATGACCAGAGTAAGGTGTCGCCAGTAGGGGAATAGCCATGCGAGCAGCGCCAAGACTAGGTGTCCGACGGATAGGCCAGTGTTGGCCATGGCACCGGCACGTACCCGATAGTTTGGTCCAACTAACTCTAATACTGAAACAATTCAATAAGTTGATTTAGAATTTAATGCAACGTACTAAACATACACACTTACTCACACTAACACACACACTCACACACTAATACACACGCACACACACTTTTAAATGCAGATCTTTAGGTCTCTAACTCGCGATTTGCGCCAGTATAATATGTATTATAGAGGCGATTGAGAACAACAAAGGCTCAAAAGTGCTAGCGAAAAATCTGTCTGTTGGACAAAGCCAACTGACCAAGCTGAAGACTGAGGATGGCAGGATCATATCGTTTAAGGCTGAGTTGCTGGAAGAAGTTGATAAGTTCTACGGACAATTTTACACGACCACACGTCTGCCTGTCAGCGATCTGGCTAAAGACCCAAGAGCCAGACTAACCCGACACTATACCGAAGATATCCTGGACGTCAGCCTGTATGAGATTAGAATGGCTTTCAAACAGCTCAAGAACAACAAGGCACCGGGTGATGATAGAATTACGGCTAAACTTCTGAAAGCAGGTGGATCACCGGTACTGAAAGCTCTTCAGAAGTTATTTAATTTCGTTATAATCGAGGGACAAACGCCTGAGGCATGGCACGGAAGTGTGGTCGTGCTTTTCTTCAAAAAGGGTGACAACACCCTGCTGAAGAACTACAGACCCATCTCACTTCTGAGCCATGTCTACAAGCTGTTTTCGAGAGTCATTACGAATCGTCTCGCACGCAAGTTTGACTACTTTCAGCCTCCCGAACAAGTCGGTTTCCGAAAAGGCTTTAGCACCATAGACTACATACATACGCTACGGCAGATTATACAGAAGACAGAAGAGTACAATCAGCTACTATACTTGGCGTTCGTGGACTATGAGAAAGCCTTTGATTCGGTCGAAACTTAGGCTGACGTCCGGCCTGTACGAGATTAGATTGGCTCTCAAACAGCTCAAAAACACCAAGGCACCAGGTGATGATGGAATGACGGTTGATGATCTGAAAGCAAGTGGAACACCGGTACTTAAAGCTCTTTGGAAGTTATTTGATTTCGTTATACTTGAGGGATAAACGCCCTAAGGCATGGCACAGAAGTTTAGTCGTGCTTTTCTTCAAAAAGGGCGACCATACCCTGCTGAAGATCTACCAGACCCATCTCACTTCTGAGCCATGTCTACAAGCCGTTTTCGAGAGTCATAACGAATCGTCTCGCACGCAAGTTTGACTACTTTCAGCCTCCCGAACAAGCCGGTTTCCGAAAAGGCTTTAGTACCATAGACCACATACATACGCTACGGCAGATTATACAGAAGACCGAAGAGTACAATTGTACTAATTAGCTACTATACTTGGCGTTCGTGGACTATGAAAAAGCCTTTGATTCGTTCGAAACTTAGGCTGTGTTACAGTCTCTCCAGCAGCGCCAAATTGACTATCAATATATATCGAGGTACTGAAGTGTTTGTATGAAAACCCACCATTCCGGTTCGCCTCCAGGACCAAAATTCGGAAACTATCATGCTGCAGCGAGGGGTGACACAGGGAGACTTTATATTTCCGAAACTGTTCACTACCGCCCTAGAAGATGTTTTTAAGCTTTTGGAATGGGGTGGACTCGGCATCAATATCAACGGCAAGTACATCATCCACCTTCGATTCGCTGACAATATTGTGGTCATGGCTGAGACTATGGACGACTTAAACACAATGCTCGATGGCCTCAGAAGAGCCTCTCAACAAGTAGGTCTTAGAATGAACATGGAGAAGGCGAAAATTATGTCAAACGTCCGTGTCGCACCTACTCCTCTGAAGGTTGAAGGCTCTACACTCGAAGTTGTTACTGAATATGTTTACCTGGGACAAACAGTCCAGTTAGGTAGGTCCAACTTCGAGAAAGTGATCAATCGTCGAATCCAACTCGGCTGGGAAGCATTCGGGAAGCTTCGCAATATCTTTACGTCCTAGATACCGCAGTGTCTTAAGACAAAGGTCTTGCCAGTGATGACATACGGAACTGAGACATGGTCGCTTATTATGGGCCTCATAAAAAAGCTCAAGGTCACCCAAAGAGCATTGGAGCGTAGTATTCTCGGAGTTTCTCTGCGTGATCGAATCAGAAACGAGGAGATCCGTAAGAGAACCAAAGTAACCGACATAGCTCTCAGAATTGCTAAACTTAAGTGGCAGAGGGCGGGGCTCGTAGCTCGTAGAACAGATGGCCGTTGGGGCAGTAAAGTTCTTGAGTGGCGACCGCGCATCGGAAAACGTAGCGTAGGCAGGACGCCCACTCGGTGGACCGATGACCTGGTGAAGGTCGCGGGAAGCCGCTGGATGCGGGCAGCGCAGAACCGGCCGTCATGGAAATCCTTGTGGGAGGCTTATGTCCAGCAGTGGACGTCCTTCGGCTGGTATGATATATGTAACAAGGATTGATAAAAGGTTAATACAAGTACATATTAATATTTTGTATGTAATATTTGTAATAGATACTATTTTGTAAGAAATGCTACCTACATTCGTTTGCATTATTTTTTCATAGAAAGTTAATTTCCTTTAGCATAATTAATTTAACAACACCGACTATTTTCGCTGTGTTATGACTTATGAACAGGTAAGTCATACATTAGCTTCGTGTCTAGCAGGTCTGGGCTTTTTTGATTTGTTACGGTCATATTACTTTTTAAGTTCAGTGATTCTTAGTTTACAATAGCCAGGCTGAGAGGTACAGTATTTCCCATTATTTGATAGAAAACAATAGATGGTACTGGGACCTTGATTTCACCTGCGTAGTTCATCATCAGATTTACTTAAAAATACAAAAAAAGGTATATTGTTACAGGGAACACGAGTTCATTACAAATATCGACTCAATCGGAACCCTAGAAATCGCTCTAAACTCGATAAATACGAACATAACAAGCTAAATTAAAGCTTGTAAATAATAAGTACACCACCTACCTGGATCTAACAATTTTATGTATGTCAATGTTAAATTAGTGTATATTTTGTCCAAAAAAAAATCGTTCTGGGCTGCAAGGAACCCTTTGTTAGAAAGATTTTTACGTCCTTCCCATTACCTATTTCCAAGCCATATACCTAGAGATGAAAAATCTTTTTGAGCCAACTTCAAATCAATAATATGCAAAGATCTAAATAAATACTAAGTTCTATTATATATGTCAACGTAATATTGTAAATACCGTTAGATTATAATTTAACGGGATCTATCTCGCGAGATTGTGAAGTGTCGAAAGATTGTGAACAGTAACATACTGCTTACAAATTCACTAGTGTCATTGTAATCTCACTAGTGACATTATATTAACATGCGAAGTTAATGACACTAAATAAATGAGCGAGCGGGGCGAGCGATGTTAGGTTCGGTCAGGTTTGATTGATTAAACAGTCAAAGAGCCTTGCTTCTCGAGGCTCCCCCCCTAGAAGAAATAACCGGTTTTATTCGGAATACGCCAATAGACAATTTACTGTGATATTATAATCTCACTAAATTTAGTGTAGGTAGTGAAATTGTAATACCACGATTTTGATAATAAACCGGAGACATATAATAGAATTTACATAAGTCACAAGAGAGTACAGTCATAAATTATTTTCTAGACTTTTTCAAAAATAGAAAATTTGAAACGGTTTTCAGTTAGTTTGAAAAAATTGTATGTGCAACTAGGGTTGTAACTTGGCAAGTTATCTCTTACCATTTTGACAAGTTCTATAATGGCGTATATTTTTAAAAAGTAACTAAGTAAGCTTTTCTTCCTAGGGGCACAAAGTAGTACCTTCTACGCTCAATTTGCTCTTAACGGTCGGCCATTTTCGCCGTAATTACTAAGCTGTTAAGATACGTAACTTATTGTATTTTATTTGTTTTTAATCCACGACATGTAAAATAAACATGGTTTGATAGGAAATTTTACCAGCTTTCTACATAAGTAATTAATTTTTGCAAGTTTTATAAAAAGATACTGAGAAATCCTTAGAAATCTGCAGTGCGGCTGAACCGCACTCGCCCATTCAAAGAACTTATCGCTGGCGGCGGTAAATGTAATGTATTTTTTTTTATTTGTTTTTAATCCAAGACATGTAAAATAAAAAATACTGTTAAATCCTCGAAAACCTGCAGTGCGGCCGAACCACGGGTCTTCCGATGAAATTATCAAAACGAGGCCTTTAAAAGCAAACTAAAAAGCCTAGAGTTAAGTTTTTACTTATTAATCTTGAATCTAATTTAAGTTGATGTCAAACGACCACTTTTGCTATCCACGATTATTAACCAAAAACCAAACTGAAAAATACACTCACGTAAGACATAGCCACAGGCGTGTCTTCCTCCTCCTATAGCTGCTTCAGCGAACTCGCTGATGATGAAGCCGATGTATGAGTTTGCCCAGTAGCGCGTGGTGCCGATGCAGGCGTCGCCGACGGTAATGATGACGAGCGCGGTGCGCCGCCCCCAGTGATCCGACATAAACCCCATGAAAGGCAAACCAAAAACCGTTCCGAGAGTGCGCGCCGATCCGATGAGCGAGCGACGCCACTCATCGCAGGCTAGCTCCAGCTATAAAAATTAAAAATTATTTCGTTGACTAGATTTTAGTTATATTTTTTTGGTAATTGCACATAACACAAATAAAACTAAATTTATAAATTGCCAGCGAACGGTTTCGGACATCATCGGAAACCTGTCGCTGACAATTGAAAAATGTATTTTTTTTTTATTTATTTTTTATTTACAATTTATAAACCCTTGACAACATCTCACATATTTGTGTCATGTGAAATTAGTGCATAAATAAGTGATAATATATTACCCATACCGAGAATCTTCAATCAAAACTATTAACTATTATTTTGTTGATTTAGATAGAGAACGTATCCTCGACACTTTAGGTAAAAAAATCAAATGCAAAAGGTATTTACTCACATCATAAACAACAGTATGAGTGTTTTCAAAGACGTACTGTTCGCAGGGCAAGGTAATGGTCGGGTCAAACAGGGAGGCAGGACATGAGCCATTTGTGACGTCAACGGTGACGTTGAGGTTGTCGATGGCGTAGCGCTGGCAGGCGTCGACGGAGCCATCGGAGGAAGGGATGGCGGAGGAAAGCCACGGAGGAGAGAACTCGATATCGCCGACATTCTCGCATTCAGGGATCAGGCATCTGTACGATCAGGGTGAGTAAGGCTCAACAAGTAGCAATGGGAAAGAAAGTGTCTCGTGCGATAAAAGTGGGCTTGCAGACGTAGAAAGCCAAATAGACTGATAACCTGTTAAAAGCTTGTAGGAAGCCGCTGAATGCTGAGGCTCAGAAAAGTGCAAAGTAGAAGCCCATGGGTTTATGTTCAGCAGTGAATTACTTCCGGCTGAGATGATGTTAAATGACGCAATGAATAGTTGGAAAATGTTGAGAGCTAAGAACGAAGATGTGGTATGTACAATTGTACATACGTTCATACATATATACCACATTTTTATTATAAGCTCTCAACATCTACACTGGATCGACAAGAAAACGGGTCGGCTATAAAAATACGATATCTTTAAAAAAAATTGAGCAATTGAGTAGCGAAATGAAAACTTAACAAAAATTTATTTATTTACAAAAATGAAGGATTATTTTTTTATATTTTTTTTTGGTGTTTTTTTCTAAAAACCATAAATAAAAATAAAGACGGTTTTCAGAATTTGCACAATTTGGAACCATTTGTTTTACTTTTGTTTCTGTTCTGTCATATAAATAGGGCATTTATTGTGCAGAAATTCGTTATTCTGATCAAATTCAGTTAAAAACATGTCACGATCCCCTGAAAAGTGCACCAGAATTCTGACAATGCTTGAAGACGGGCGCAGTGAGAACTGTTGAAGAGTGCACCTGCGATTTGAAGAGACTAGATCCAATATTTGCAGACCAGGAACAGGCCAAACAAGGTGCACCAAAGCGCGGGAAGATCGATATATGGTGTCTAGAATATTGAGAAATCGATTTTAAACGGCTGTTGAAATCTTTCAACTTCTACGTGCTGGTGGGAGCAATCCGAGCACGTGTACAGTGAAGCGGCGTCCTGCTAAAGCAAACTTGAAGCCAATTAGACCCGCCAATGGTCCAAAACTCGAAAGGCAGCATCGAAATTCAAGGCTGAGTTACTCTAGAGAACACATGAATTGGACCCTCAATGACTGGTCAACAGTTATGTCTTCGGACGAGTCGAAATTCTTGCTATACAAGCACGATGGGAGGCAAAGAGTCCACAGAAGACCAGGAAAGCGCTATAACCTAACTTGCATTGAAGAGAAAGTATCATATGGCGGAGAATCCATACACGTGGGGGCTGGAACTTCTTCCGAAAGTCGCACTGAGCTAGTGGTGTTTGAAAATGGAACTTTAAATGCAGAGAGATAAGTAAATAAAATCTTAAATGAGTATGTTGGCCCATTTTTAGTAACATGGGCGATAACGTCATCTTTATGCATGAAAACCCTCGTCCCCATACAGCTCGGATAGTATTTGACTACCTTGATGATGTCGGTATCACACGCAAGGAGTGGCCAGTACGCAGCCCAGACTTGAACCCCAACGAGCATGCCTGGGATGAATAAGGACGACGTGTACGCTAGCGAAGCTCCCCTCCAATCACGCTTCGTGAACTGAAGGAAGCACTGATAGAGGAATGAGAGAATATTCATCAGCATCGAGCAGCAAATCTGGTGAAAAGCATGCCAAAGCGTGTAACAGCTGTTTTAATATCTCGTAGTAGTAATAAAGATACTGAAATGTGTAAAAATAGCACATTTTTCGAATTCTAGTGAAAAATTCTAATTTTTACTTAACCTACTTTTATTCAAAATTAACTTTATAATGTTGAATTTTTATGACTTATTTTTATTTTGATTTAAACACTACAAAATTGTCTATAATAGAGTCATAATTTCATAAAGCTAGTTATAATATTTTGGAAGTTATTGAGCTTTTTGTTACCGACCCGTTTTATTTGATGTGGAGTGTAGTTCATAATACTCAAATGGGTAGAAAAATTAACATCTGGGCAGTAACACTCTTCAAGTGGATAATAATCCATGGCAGCGAGCGATATTAGTTCTGGCGCTTTCTAATACAAATGGCAATGCTTTGCCATTCCAATCCCATCTTGAAGTGTCCTATGTTTTAGCCCTCAGGGAAAACCTTGGAGAGGAGTTCATCTCATGCCAGAGCTTGTTGGTTCATGTGAGTAAAAATCTCTGTAACCGGTGGGTACTATTTTTTTTGTGCTTACGTGGTTTTACTGGTAATAACTTACCTAGTATTTATACGGGCCGCAGTGAAGATGTACTCGGCATTAGTGAGGCCGACGGCGATGGACACCATCGTCGTTAGCGCTAGCAGCCGCCATTGGAAGAGCCCGAACTGCCCCACGTCTCTAATTAGCAGAGTGTCCAGATTTAGTCCTGCCTTATCGCTACTCGCTGAATCTTCTTTCATTATTATTTGCTGTATCTTTATGGTTAAAGTGCGATTTCGTTTAGCGTCAAAAGACTTAGATAAAACTTTACATACTTTTAAAACACATGTGGCCTAAAATTTTATTTAATTTAAAATTACTACAAATAAAGTTCCACTATATTTGAGGCGTAAATAAAAATGCAGATAGGGCCGTCATCGTCTGAGTAATCTTGCATTTTATAGATATTTATTATATTTTATTTGTTTATCCAACTTACGTAATACAAATCGGCTAAGTGCGTATCGGATTACGCAAAGTGTAGGACTCCGGAGTGATTTCTTGAATCATTTGTCTCAGGGAACATTCAGTCGCTTAAATCGTTTTCATATGTATTTTTTAAGACATGCCAGGGATACATTTTGAATGACTTTGACAAGCATGCCTAGGGAATAGAATATCTGAAAAAGATATGATGTTGCTAGAAAGAAGTCCTGTATATTTAAAATGATTAATTTATTCTATGTTTTTTGATGTGTTCCGGCTTGAAGATAATATAGCCAGATCCCTCAATTGTGTATTAATAATAACCTCACCCCACACAAGAGTGTTCCGTTTTTTCCGTGCTGTTTTCACTTATATGGGAGGCACCCCTAAAAATTTGTTGTAAAAAATATTTAAACTTTGCATCATAATTTAAAATGTAAGTATTTACAATTTATAAACGTAGATGTTATAGATGAGACAGTACAATCAAAAACATTTTTCACTTGTAAGCAGGGGGAGGGGTATTTTGTTCCATCACCGAAATAATTTTCGTTTACATGAGTAAGTAAGTAAGTACAGATACAGATACTAGATATTACTGAAATGTTTTTAGTAATATCTAGAACCTGTATTTTAAAAGGGTTCCGTAGGTACCCAAAGAGTAAAAACCGGATCCTATTACTAAGAATCCGCTGTCCGTCCGTTAATCTGTCCATCTGTCACCAGGGTATATTTAATTAACCGTGATAGCAAATACAGTTGAAATTTTCACAGAGAATGTATTTCTGTAGCCGCTTTAACAACAAATACTAAAAATTAGAAACAGTGACAAAATAAGGGAGTCTCTTAAACTTGATGAAACTAGCGCCATCTAGTATGATGGTACGGAACCCTTTGTGTGCGGTTCTGACTCGCACTTGGCCGGTTTTTTCAGAATTTAAAGTCCCATAGATAAAAAGTTAGACAAGGACCAACACTCACGAAAGGTTTCACTTTGAAAAATTATTTAAAAACTACTTTTAAATACTACTTTTATTTTAAAAAAATCGTGTTCATAGAAACCTTTTATTTATTTATAAGATCTACTCAAAGATACTCCAGTCACGGGTACATTATATAAAATTTCTCATCCCCCTCTTATATATAAGGAAGGCTTCCCAATTATTTTTTTGCCATACTGACTTCATTTTCCATATCAGGTCATAACTTTACATCCGTGTACCATTAAATTTAATTATTTCTAGTCTAATAGTGGCAGATGAAAGTGATTGTGACATACTGACAGACTGATGACGGACGGACGGACGGACAGACATGACGAAATTATAAGGGCTCCGTATTTTGCCGATTTAGCTCCGGTCCCTAAAAATGTAGTGCATATGATTATTATCTAATCGCACAGCCTCTTACAGATAAACCCAAACTGTAATGTGATAACGAAGAATACTAAAAATGTGATAATATTTGATGCGAGGTAGTTGATCCAATTTTTGACAAAACTTCAACTGGAGAACTAGATAGGACAAGGAATACCTATCAATAGAAAAAAATCAAGAAGAGGGGTTCAAGTAACATTTAAGGATTTACAATGTCTTATTCAGTAACTTATACCTTCAATGTTCTTATTCTTATTAATTACAGAATTATCTGTCACGTTTAATTATGAACTAAAAGACGTTCATGACTTCGTTCTTGTGGATGTGAATACGATAGTTACATCATTCTCAACCTAAGAAGTTGACTTTCCTTTCTAAGGGTACATCTATCTACATATGCTTATTGTCTTATTTCTGTCTACAGAGGTTTGGGCTCTGAGTTAATCACCTCTAACTACATTAATCAAATAATTTTAATTAATTAATTTTAGTGTGTCGTCATCGCGGTTATCATTAATTAATTTAAAGAGTGGTGTTTTTTCAATTTCTAAATTTAAGGGTCGGTAAGTGGGGGACGCTATATCATAAACCTGCTAGTTTAGCGTATCTGGTAGATATACGAAGGGGAATGTCCTAATAGCCATCCGTTCTACGAGATATGAGCTATGTGCTCCGGCCATTGCCACTTAAGTTTAGCAAAAATTGTAGGAAGTAAGTTATTAATTTTGGCCTAAAGTCTAGCCTAGCCAAGTCACGCATATACCCAGAGTCGTCATATTAAATATTTTAAGGGCTCCCTCTAACTTGACTCGAGAGCTTAATTTAATTCAAAATTTTGACGAGGCGTGATCTATAAACTAGGTTACTGCGTGTAGAATCTTGACCATACCCTGAAAAATAAAACACGAATTTAAAAAAATGTAAGAATATTCTACTTCCTACTGATATTATAAATTTGAAAGTTTGTATGTATGGATGTATCGCATGTATGGATAATGGATGTTTGTAACTCTTTCATGTAAAAACTACTAAACTGATCTGCATGAAATTCGGTGGGTAGACAGATTAGGACCTGGATTAAGATACAGGTTACTTTTTCCACGCTCGCGAGCTGCCAGTCAGCTTTGTTCACGTGTGGCATCAATTAGTAATAAATACAGTAACTTACAACTTACTAACGACAGTCCAGTTAGGTAGGTCCAACTTCGAGAAAGAGATCAATCGTCGAATCCAACTCGGCTGGGCAGCGTTCGGGAAGCTTCGAAATATCTTTACGTCCCAGATACCGCAGTGTCTTAAGAGCAAGGTCTTTGACCAGTGTGTGTTGCCAGTGATGACATACGGAACTGAGACATGGTCGCTTACAATGGGCCTCATAAGAAGGCTCAAGGTCACACAAAGGGCAATGGAGCAAGCTATGCCCGGAGTTTCTCTGCGTGATCGAATCAGAAACGAGGAGATCCGTAGGAGAACCAAAGTAACCGACATAGCTCTCAGAATTGCTAAACTTAAGTGGCAGTGGGCGGGGCACATTGCTCGTAGAACAGATGGCCGTTGGGGTAGTAAAGTTTTTGAGTGGCGACCACGCACCGGAAAGCGTAGTTAGGCAGGCCTCGCACTCGGTGGACCGATGACCTGGTGAAGATCGCGGGAAGCCGCTGGATGCGGGCAGCGCAGAACCGGTCGTCGAGGAGATCCATGGGGGAGGCCTATGTCCAGCAGTGGACGTTCTTCGGCTGATATGATGATGATGATGATGATGACAGTAACTTAGTACCTGGTCACACCCTGGACACTTCATACAACGGGCCAGAAATAGCATTTCAAAAAAGGAATGACGGAACAAAGAAAATTACGCCGAAATTTTATACGTTTGACAATTAAACTGTAACCAATCTGTATCAATCTGGGTAACGAGGGGGTGAGGTCGCAATCCTGTCCATACTGTATGTTAGTACTAATATATATACTTTGACCTGGGCTTCGAATTTAGTGCTATTAGCGATGGAGACACGTGGAGGGCGGAAATTAGGTTCATAGGTAGGCGCTTATAATTAAAATACGCGAATGGCCAAATATGTGTGCTTTGGCCTTTGGCGTTTTTGGCATCTTGCGTTTGCGACATAGGGGCTGCGATCCTCAGTCTGGCTTCTATATCATATCGAGCTCATTTTTGTGTCCATTCAGAGCGGGAATGAGGAATATCTAAGACTGGTATAATTTTATGAAGGAAATTATAACAAGCAAAATTGTCGTTAATTAATTAGAAGAGAGGCGATCTCGGGCCAATTAATAAAAAGATTGTAATACTATAAGTGCTTTCTGACTAGACTGTTTGAGATTTTAATTTAATAATCTGTGAACTAACCCAACAGACGATGTTGGAAAAACTCTACTTCGATCTTGGATTAGATAGAAAGTTGAAAAAATATTTGATCTTATGTCTACGTATGTTTGATGTACAATTAACAAATAACACTTGTAATTAAAAAAAAAAGTTCATAGTCGGACTTATTTCTAAAATGGATTACTTTCAGTCACCGTAGATTACCTGAAAGAATTGCAAATGCTAGGGAGAGAGGCGAATACAAAAACCAAAACGGTAACACTACAGATTTTCTTTATTTTTGACGTCAATTACTCCTAAACGATAGAAACCCCAAGTTTAAAAAAAAAAAAACTCTCATTGTTGATGTTGTCACTTAAAGTCAAAAGATATGAGAAACACAATTGAGCAGTTTTGGCTCGATAGAAAAAAAAAAACCCAAAGATAGGTCTAACCGTTACTTTCAACTCTAGTTATGACTAATATTTTGATGTATAAATTAAAAAAAATATACAACAATGTTTGTTATGATAATACAAAGTGGGTAATGTTATTATTTTTTATACTTTCTTTGTAGATTTTGATTGAAACAAAAAACCATTGAAAAAAGAATGAAAAAGACAGAGACAACTGTTCCAATCAATACCTCGCTTTAAAAAAACAAAGCTATAATTTGACTGACTCGGTGGCTCAGTGGTTAGTGCCCTTGACTAATGATCCGAGGGTTGTGGGTACGATCCCCACCCAGGGCAAGCATTTGTGTGATGAGCAGATTTGTTTGCTCTGTGTCTGGGTGTTAAATGTACGTATTTAAACGTATATGAGTAGGTATATCAGTCTCTGGTACATATAACACAGGGAATCCTACTTTGGGGCCAGATGACCGTGTGTGATTTGTCCCAGAATATTTTTTTATTTTAATTAGGAACAATGAACAAATATGTTTTGTCTGATTACTTCTTAAATCACAAAAAAGTGTCGCTACTCATTTTAGGGACATGAGTAGATTATGTAGATATGTATTTTTTTTGCTTATAGTGTAGTTACATTGTAAGAATTACTTTAATCAATTACTTAAAATGATATCTATTGATGCAAATTATAGTAAAAATACTTTTTATTTTTACACTAGCTTCGCCTGCTATGAGGGTGAGTAGTGCGCGAGCCACAAGCAGCTCGCGAGCGTGGACAGAAATTTTCTAAAATTATAATATTAATTTCTAATATTAAAATTTACAGAAATAATAAAGTAAGTGTGTGGATTTATGAAACCACGGAAAAGTGAAACTTTACAGAGGACGAAATGATCATGGCTGCTCTCACTACGGTGCAGAGGACGAAACGATCATACCGTCAGACGTAAGCGACCGTCACGCGACATGCAACACACGGACGAAAAAATTTGAGACGATGTAATAAAAGTTTCACTTTAAAAATATTTAGTTTTAGCTATCTTTATCTGTCACCGCGACAGATTTATACAATAATTAGAAAAAGCTTAAAACACCCTGCGCACATGAATCACGAACACTTCGCACCGTTAATATATGCGTGCATTGAGAACATCGCGTTTGTCGGTTAGCATCAGTTACGTACGGCGGGCGATGCATCAATCCGCAAGCACGCCCTGCGATTACACTTCAGATAAGAACGCTACCGAGACGCCCACCGTGTGAAGACCACTTAAACATGACGTCATCAACCTACCTTGAGCGGATACAGACAAAAAAGTACAATGTTTTATAAATAAGCTGATTTGGATGTGTCATGTGAATAGGGATGAAGAATGCTAGTCATCTGATTTAATTTTAATCATCTGTCAAAAACGACATTTTGTTCTGAAAATGTTTGAAATACCTAGGCGTGAAGTCATAGTTTTGCAGCGTCATTTATGTACTGATTTTGTGATTTTGGTGAATTAAAAATCGAAGACTTGATGGAAACAAAACGAGTAAGGTTTCCGAAGTTTAAGTAGGAGGGAAATTTAGTGATCAAGAGTTCGTAATTTATTTCAGATGCTATCGTCATTCCTATTATAATCATTTTATGGTATTATACAGTTGTAACAAAATTGTTGTAGGACCCGTTAACTGTGGGTTCTACTCATTTCCGTGGGAATTTCCCGAAATTTTTCTTAGCGGATGCCTAAATTATTGCTTTTTGCCATGCCAAATTTTAGCCCAATCTGTCCAGTGTTTTGATCTGTCTGTTGATAATCAGGACAAAAAGATAACTGTTAAGATAAAGATCTGAGGTAGAATTTCAGAGGTAGACAAAAGAGCTTCATTCATAACAGATGACAGTTATTCCACCGGAAGCCTGAGTACAACTATTTTCTCACTTATTTTATAACTGCCCGCGACTTCGTACGCGTGGAACTTGGAATCAAGTATCTATGTTTTTATTTTTGCAGAAAGTTTAGAATTAAAAACCAATAAAATGGTTTGGTCGCTGGCGTAACGGCAATGGAGTTACCTCCTATCCAGGAGGTAGGAGGGCGTGGTTAGAACCCTGCCACGTACCAATGTGTTTGTAAATTTCGATTTCATACGTAAGTTTATCCGATGCTCTTACGGTGAAGAAAAACATAGTGAGAAAACCTGCACAGCCTGCGAAGAAAGTCAAAAGTTGCGTTTAAAGTCGACCAACCCGCACTGGGCCCGCGACATTACCATATTTCTCTTTATATGACTAAGGCCCGATCGCCCTAATTCAGGAAAAGCTCAAGTCCTCTGTGGGGAAATATATAAGTTGATTCGATGAAAATTAACTTGCAACGGGTAGGTAAACAGCGTTTATTTTTGCGCAAAATGAAACAATAAAAACTAAAGAATTTATACAGGTACAAATTTTTGTGTTCTACCCACAGGAACCGTTGTTAACAAATCATATCAGCGAGAGACCCGTGAGTAAGCAACATAATTTAGTTGTCCGTGTGACAAACAGCTTGTCCTGAGATTGACACCGGTGGCAAAGTATATATATTAGTATTACTTATAGTATGAACACTCCCTGCCGCTCTCTATAGATTGCGACCTCACCCCCTCGTCACCCATATTGATACAGATTGGTTACAGTGTAGGATTTCGTCGCCATTTTGTTTGTTCCGTCATTCGTTTTTTGAAATGCCATTTCTGGCCCGTTGTATGAAGTGTCCAGGGTGTGCCGGCGGCTCGAAGTGTCTGACCTTGCGACATGTTGATGGTCATAGAGAAACACACGCTCACGGGAAACTGCACGCGTTTAAATTGCAATTTTGGAAATTGTTGAGACTAAAAGGTATGGTTTAAAAAGTATTTTACCAACTTCACAGCCCGTAAGAATTTCGATTCTATTATATACAGACTTCGGCCTGATATCTGTCGTATGAAAATCTGTTAAGTAGTTTCGGAGATTCGGGCAATATTAAATTTAAAGCAGTGGGAATAAGATATGTTCCTGTTCGATTGCATGCATTGTTTTGCGTGATGCGTGTACCAAACATACAAACAGACACACACAAATTCTAAAAAATGTTGTTTTGGCTTCTGTGGGTCTAAGTAAAAGACCCCATCCTAGTTTTTCTCAATATCTATAATGTACATGTTACAATTTTATGGGTATGATTTTATCGATTGTCAATTAAATAGATTCGATCACTAAATAAAAAAAATGAAATTACCTAAATAGTATAGTTTGTACTCAAAATAGTAGATCTGTCACCAAAGTAAAGTCATCAAACAACACCAAAACAATACTCAAAAGGAAAAGATTTATCACCAGAAAAGTCTTTTAACGATTGTCAATTAAATAGCTTCGATCACTAAATAAAAAAATTTAAATTTCATAAATAATATAGTTTGTACTCAAAATAGTAGATCTGTCGCCAAATAAATGCCTAAAATTACTAACAAAGGTGACCTACAGATACTCCCACATCCTCTTCGGATCCCGAAAGTTTGTTGATGTTCGAAACGGGCGGCGGGGGCTACGCCCCCGTTAGGGGTCATCTTCCGATGATTTCTTCTGCTGCGAAGTAATTTTGTACCCAGGGTGGGGAGCCTGCGAGGCTCTTTGACTGTTAAATCAATCAAACCTGACCGAACCTAACATCGCTCGCTTCGCTCGCTCATTTATTTATTGTTTTTGACCGATTACCCCCTAGTTTTCGATTTGTTACCATGCAATAGCTTTACCGCGGCAGTCCCCGAGTGCCACACGTATTTTTAATGACAGATCTATCAATTTGATGACAGATCTATCAATTTGAGAACGAAAATATTGAATAGAGATGAATCTATTTAACTGGGGACGAAAAATATAATTCCCTAATTTTATTGTTAGTAGAGACGAGTTAAAATGGAGCCTATATTTTAAATTTAACCGGTGAAAACTGCATTAAATTCCATGCAGTAGTATTGCGTGATTCGTGTATAAACATACAGACAATTTTTTTTGAATTGTTGTTTTAGCTTCTGTTGCTCTAATAGATACCTCCCCCCCATAAGACCGCCCCTATTAGTTTTATTTCAATATCTATAATATTGAACAGACATCGGCCTTTTAAGAGTTCCGTACCCAAAGTCTGTCCGTCCGTCTGTCTTGTCTGTCACCAGGCTGTATTTCATGAACCATAATAGCTAGACAGTTGAAATTTTCATAGATGATGTACATATTTCTGTTGCTGCTAGAATGTCAAATACAAAAAATTAGAAAAAGTGAAAAAATAAGGGGGTCTCCATACAAAAAACGTGTTTTTTTTAAACGTGAATAAATTAGTGACATCTAGTATAATGGTACGGAACCCTTTGTGTGCGGTTTTGACTCGCATTTGGACGGTTTTATAATTTTATTACGAGAGAGACGCTGTAACATGAAGTTTATTTTTTAAGTTGGACCGCTTGCAATAAATATATCGGTGAAAACTGCATTCAATTCCTAGTTTTTGAGTGATGCTCGTACAAACATTCAGACAGGCAGAAAAAGTTCTAAAAAACTGGCCAAGTGCGAGTCGGACTCGCGCAAAGTAGGGTTCCGTTGTCTTTTCATAAAATAAATGTTTATTTAAAAAAATATATATTTGCAGTGATAATAGAACATATTGTATGAAAAATCTATGAACTTTTTACAAATCGAACTGCAAATCTCAAGTTGGTCGACTATTTCTCCTAAACTAAGAGAGCCTACTTAGCCGTGATAGTTTTCCTTTTAAATTCATTATATAGGTAGACTACTTTCATGCATTTATTCAAATTTCCAAATACAGCGGTTTAGTTGTTAGGGGGTGGGGATACTCGACTCCAACAAAAATTAAGCACTTTCAAGCCTATTTTTTCAAAAACGGAACCCTAAATTATAAAATAGTGTTAGAAGGCTCACAACAATTTTTAAGCACTAACTAACGATCCCCACACGACTGGGTTTGACAAGAAAAAAAAAACATCCCCACCTTACTTGTAGGGGGAGGTACCCTTAAAAAGTATTTTTCAAAAAAAAAATTACAGTTCTCCCCGCGTTATTATTATATTATATATCTTTAACAATTTTCAGATCTTATCTACTAATAGTCTAGGAACTAGGCCGCGGACAGACGGACAGACAGACATAACGAAACTATAAGGGTTCCTTGTTGTACTCCTGAACCCTAAAAATTGGATTTGGTTTTGGCTTCTGTTAATCTAATAAAGAAAATTAGTTTTTCTCAATATCTATAATGTACTGACATCGCCCTGTTACAATTTTATTACAAGTAGAGATTATACAATTCAAGATTGTACATATTTATGTATAATTTTAACAACGACATTTTTCCACATTACTAGTGCCATCAAGCAAACAAACGTTCATCACACAAGAACCTTGCTAAAACCGCGAAAGATAATTATCATCAGACTTTGCTGCATGCATCACGGCCTGCTCGTGGCCATTTTAACATAGGCCTGCTCCCGGCCGATGTCAGCGGCCTGCTGCATGGTGTCGGGCAGGCGCGCGCCGCGCGTCTCCGGCGCGAGCAGTACCAGCAGGCCGGCCAGGAACGCCATGCCGCCGAACAGCACGAACGGAAGCGACTCGAACACCGCCGCGCCCTGGACAAAGGTGGTTTTTAGGGTTCTGTACCAGGTAACAAGACCCTATTACTAAGCCTACGCTGTTCGTCCGTCCGTCCGTCCATCTGACCGTCTGTCTGTCTAACTTTTATAAAGCTGAATCTTTTGTACTCTGATAGGTGGCTGGTTGAAATTTCCAAAGAATATGTGTTATTATTGCCTTTGTCCAGCAGTGGACGATTTTCGGCTGATATGGTGATGATGATGAGTTATTGTGTGTGAAGTTGCCCAACCCCCACTGGGCCCGCGTGGTCGACAGAGGCCCGATCGCCTTAATTCAGGGAAGGCTCGAGCCCCCGAAAATGGACGTATATGAGCTGAATTTACAAAAAAAAGGAAAAATACGAGACACGTTTATTTAAAGGTTTTTTTTTATTTTGCTTTATCTTAAAAACGTTAATATGTAAAAAAGTATCCTACAACTCAAGAGCATTTTTCTGTCAGTCGCATTTATGCCTTTTGTTTGCAACGTATATATAGGTAAGTATCATTGTTATGCTTATGTGGAGAGGTGTGGTGTTACGGAATCTTTGGTACGCAAACTCGCATTAAGCCGATTTTCGTTAGTTTATTCTATCTTCGTCGTCGTATCAGCTCGTATACGTCCCCACCGATGGGTTCGAGCCTACCCTGAATTAGGGCGCTCGGGCCTTAGTCGACCACGCGGGCGTGCGAGTTTCTCCGCAGGCGTGTGCAGGTTTCCTCACGATGTTTTCCTTCACCGTAAGAGCGTCGGATAAACATACATATGAAATCTATATTCGAAATCACATTGGTACGTGGTAGGGTTCGAACCACGACCTCCTGGATAGGAGGTGGCGGCCCTTGTCGTTACGCCACCGACGCTCTTGCCACCGACTATCTACCACCGACGTTATTTTGTAGCTATTTATAAACTTATCATTTTTATTTACTTAATTATTTTTGTCCACAATTTAATAGCACAGTATATATATATATATATATGTGTAACTATATATATATATAGTTACACTGATCTTTGATATACAGCATGTAAAATACTAAGCACTTATAGTTTAAGGTGGGCATTTAGTAATTAGTCACACTGAACAAATTTCACATAGTCAATTCTCAAAACAAAATTGTCTCCATTCAAAATTAAGCTGATCAATTTGTATGTTAATTCAAATATATTTTTTTTGTTAATTCAGTAAAATTGTAGAACAAAAGTTCAGTTTGATAAGTAGATGCCCACCTTCATCTCTTCCCGCGAAATGCTCAGTTTTTCACACACATCCAACATCAGAGTACCAGTATAATTAAATGTCCTGTGGTGTGTGAGGTCATCTTTAACCGGCCTTATTAATTTGGGATGTGATATTCAAAACTAGATCCGGAAAATAGATATGTATTTCGAAAAACCTAAAAATTTTCAGGTACAAGCTTATATTTAACAATAATTTAATTATCTCGTATATTCTTCTCAGCAAAACCTTTCATTTGATACCTACTATATATCATGGGGATGTATAAATAGTTTTCAAAAAACCTTAAAGCTTCTAGGACCTACCCACAAGCTTTTTAGGATCAAAGAAGGTACTCGTCAATACGAATCAAACGAGCCCAAACTCGGTGGGGTTGTGTCGTTTAATTGCGTAGTTCCTATGGCTACCTTCTAGCTCCAGCATCTGATCAGCTCTATGTCATCATAATGTTGCATTGTCACGCGATACATACGCATGAAAAAAATAAGCTTAATCGGAAACCGGGATGTGGGTCAAATTTAACTTGCAATAATTCATTACAGACACCGGGACAGGTGAAAGTAAAATAAAAACTTGTAAAATAACTGGTGTGCTATCTTTAGGAGTGCGCCATATTGGATTAAGAATGACGTCACTAAGCTTACCATGCATGTCATCCAAACTTAACGTGAATGCATACGTTCAGCTCAATCGGAAACCAGTAAGTTAAATTATTGTACGGCATTACTGAAAGTCACTGATGATATTCGCCTCAGCATGGAAAATAAATTGCTTACTATTCTTGTCCTTCTTGACTTCAGTAATGCTTTCAATTCTGTCGACTTCGATGTGCTTCTTGCTGTTCTTCGTACATTCAATCTTTCCTCTTCAACTATCTCCTGGTTTAATTCTTACCTGCGGGGGTGCTCTCAGTGTATTCGGACTGAGGAGTCTTCTTCAGACTGGTGCACATTGTCTGCGGGTGTCCCTCAAGGTGGAGTGCTCTCACCTCTCCTATTTTCTATGTTTATTAACACCATAACTCAGGTTATCTCATCGAACTACCATCTCTACGCCGACGACTTGCAAATTTACAAACACTTCCCGGCGTCCGATCTCTTAGGTGCTGTTCAGGATATTAACAGAGACATGCAGGAGATATCGTTTTGGGCAAAGGCTTTTGGACTGTTGGTAAATCCTAAAAAGTCACAGGCTCTAGTTATTGGGAGTAGGTACATGCTGAACCATATTAACTTCTCGCCAGCAACATCCGTAATATACGATGATGTAGTTATTCCCTATGCCAGTACAGCTAAAAACCTTGGCATTATTTTTGACTCAAGTTTGTCTTGGGTTGCTCAACTCAACGAAGTCAACCGTAAGATGCACTTCTCCTTTCATGCTCTGAAACGTCTTCAATATTTCCTTCAACTAAAAACCAAAATTTCGTTGTCTCAGACTCTTCTTCTTTCTATTCTGGATTACGCTGACACTTGCTACTTAGATGTAACAGAAGAACAGCTCAACAAACTAGAACGTCTCCAGAATCTCTGTCTTTGATTTATTTTTGGCCTACGTAAATTTGACCATGTCTCCCAATACCGTCAGCAACTCAAGTGGCTTCCGATTCGTCTTCGCAGGAACACTCATATCCTTAGTCTCCTTTTCAAAATACTTCACAATCCTTCTTCTCCATCCTAACTACGGCAACGCTTTAACTTGCAGCGTCCTCCCGACCAGCAATCCTGTGCTCATCTCAAATCCCTCCTTTCTTTTCCCACCCATTCTACCGACTGCTATTCTTATTCCTTCTCTGTGCATGCGGTTAGGTTGTGGAACTCACTTCCACACGAGATTCGCGATAGTCAGAGTCTGTATTCTTTTAAATCTAAATTAAAAGAACACTTCTTGTCTTTTCCTTTTTAAAGTTAGCCATATTTATTTTATAGTTTATTTATTATATTTATGTTATTACATTTATTTATATTATTATATAATTACATTATGTAGTATATTATGTATTATTATGTAGGTACGTGGTATTTATTTAGGAATATGTTGTCAAAATTTCTGTTTTTAAAAATGTTGTCTTTGTTAATGTACACGTCTTCTGCCATTCTTTTGTAATTTCTCTTTCCTAGGTCTGCTGGAAGAAATTTCTAATAGAAATAAGCTGTACCTTTTGTATGTTCTTATCTAGTTTAATGTTTGTTTGTCCCTATTTCTGTGTGCAATAAATTGTGAAATAAATAAATAATAATCAAACTTCAAATAAAACTTGCAATTTTTTAAGTGGACAACTTACATACAAAGGAACATTGTAAATTAAATCATCATATCAGCTCATATACGTCCCCCACCGAGGGGCTCGAGCCTATCCTGAATTAGGGCGATCGGGCCTTAGTCGACCACGCGGTAAATCAAATTAAAAGCCGCATTTTAACGTAATTGTTAATAATTCATTAACTTCACATCGGAAGGTCGTTGTTACGATACCTGGCGAAGTCAAATTTTATAAGACTCGGTTAGGTTGGTGGAAGACTGAAGGGCATATCCTAAACCCGCCTGGCTAGCTACCACCATCTTATAACAGCATAGATGTTTTTCGGCTTGAAGGTTTACGTTTGACAACCAAACTGTAACCAATCTGTATCAATCTGGGTGACGGGGGGGTGAGGTCGCAATCTAGAGAGCGGCAGGGAGTGTCCATACTGTATATTAGTACTAATATATATACTTTGCCAAGGGCTTACTAATTGTGGATTAAAATAAATTGGATGAATACAAAACCAGATCCGAAAATAAATAGATGAAAACAAATTTGATATCAGACTTACTATAGCTGGCGTGAGCGGTGCAAGGATTACCCCAATGCGGCCTATCATGGAGGAGAAGGCGAACAGTCTGTGGCGATACCGCGTGGGGTACATCTCGGTGGTATACACGTATAAGGTGGCTGCCACCATCGAAATGCTGCTCATGCCGATCAAGTACATCAAGAGGGATATTCCAAATATATCTGTAAATTTGAGTAGGCTTCTTACAACTGACATAAAAATTTGCTTTCTTAAAATTGCCAAAAAGATGTTCTTCACTGTATAAGGCCGATATTACACTATCATAAACATATGATCCTAGATGTAGCCCAATGATCATTTTTGACAGCATTCGGTAAAATAGGATCCCACAAAGGCGGCAATGTACTAGATCTTGGATCATATATCTGTGATAATGTAATATCGGCCTAAGAGATTCACCACCACCCTTGATGATTCCTACTGTGACGTAGAAAGTAGGATAACTCAATGTGTTGAACAAATACATCACCGTGGCGTAATGGTTAGTCAATTCGCTTCACACCAGGAGGTTGCGGGTTCGATTTCCGGTGGGCTCAACTTGTTAGACTCGGTTTGGTTGGTGGTAGGGCATTTTCTAAGCCCGCCTGGCTAGCTACCACCATTTTATCTTATCGTCTTGCCGCTAAACGTTAGTGTTAAAAACATTGATGTGTTCGGGCATGAAGATAAGATAGCCAGTTCTCCATTGCGTTGGGGAATCTCGGCAAGCCTGCTTCCATTTTCGGCATTATCGTCACTTACCATCAGGTGAGATGATGCCAAGGGCTTACCAATAGTGAATAAAAAAAATTAAAAAAAGTTTTATGAAGCGTTAACTACTTCCGTGGCGTAATAGTTAGTTCATTAGCTCCACATCAAGAGGTCGCCGATTCGATTCCTGGCGGAGCCTTACTTTTTAAAAGTCAGTTTGGTTGATGGAAGGGATTTTTTAAGCCCGCCATATTATCTAAGTCATGCCACCAAACATCAATGTTAACAGCATTGATGTGTTTCGGCTTGAAGATTAGATAAACCATGAATGAATAAATAAATATAAATTGCCTATAAATATATAGCCAGTCCAACATTGCGTTGGGGAATCTTGGTAAGCCGCTACCATCTTCGGCATCATCGTCACTTACCATCAGGTGAGATGATGCCTAGGGCTTACCAATTGTGGATATAAAAGCGTTATGTAATCTATCGTGCAGCAAGTACGGTCGTTACTTCTCATCATATCAGCTCATATACTCCCCCACCAAGGGGCTCGAGCCTACCCTGAATCAGGGCGGCCTTAGTTGACCACGCGGGCTCAGTGCGGGTTCGTCGACTAAACATCACAACCTTCGAGTTTTTCCGCAGGCGTGTGCAGGTTTCCTCGCGATGTTTTCCTTCACCGTAAGAGCGTCAGATAAACGTACGTATGAAATCGAAATTCGAAAACACATTCGTACGTGGCAGTTTTCGAACCCAGACCTCGCGGACAGGAGGTAGCGGCTCTAGGAGTTGCGCCACCGACGCTCTACGTAACATTACGTCTAATCTAATCTAATCTAATCATCAATTGGTAAAAACCGGCATCTATGGTAGAAAAAAAAAACATTCATTCAGTGATTATCATCACCATCATATCAGCCGAAAAACGTCCACTGCTGGACAAAGGCCTCCCCCAAGGATTTCCTCGACGACCGGTCCTGCGCTGCCAGCATACATCGGCTTCTCGAAATCTTCCCCAAGTCGGACGCCTGCCTACGCTACGCTTTCTGATGCGCGGTCGCCACTCGAGAACTTTACTACCCCAACGGCCATCTGTTCTACGAGCTATGTGCCTTGCCCACTGCCACTTCAGTTTAGTAATTCTGTAAGCTATGTCGGTTACTTTGGTTCTTCTGTGGACCTCCTCGTTTCTAACTAGATCACGCCGAGAAACTCCGAGCATTGCACGCTCCATTGCCCTTTGGGTGACCTTGAGCCTTATGAGGCCCATAGTAAGCGACCATGTCTCAGTTCCGTAAGTCATCACTAGCAACACACATTGGTCATTCAGTGATAAGGATAAGAATTAAAATTTTATATTGCACTACGGTGTGTTTGATATCGGTTAGTACCACTTTACAACACTAAGAAGACTTCGGATTGTGGGGTTTACCATAAAGCCTCCACCATGATGGACTTGCAATGGACGTCTTTCGGCTGATATGATGATGATGATGAATATGGCAGTAAGAAAACTTATTGCGTGATTCGCATGCTTTCACCAGTCTGGACTTGGCTCCCGTGTGTGAAGTATTACTTACGTGTCTAAGTCGAATCTTGACGAGATGTGGGAATAGTAATATGGACGCTATGGGTTGTTAAAGCTGTTACGATCTGTTTTTTTATGCTCAGTTGGTAAGCCCTTGGCATCATCTCACCTGATCTTAAGTGACGATGATGCCGAAGATGGAAGCGGGCTTACCAAGATTCCCAAAGCAATGGGGAACTGGCTATCTTATCTTCAAGCCAGAACACATCAATGTTGATAACACTGATCTTTGGCGGCAAGACTTAGATAAGATGGTGGTAGCTAGCCAGGCGGGCTTAGAAAAGGCCCTACCACCAACCAAACCGACTCTTCCAAGTTAACCCCGCCGGGAATCGAACCCGCGCCCTCCTGGTGTGAAGCGAATGGAGTAACCATTACGCCACGGAGGCGGTTAAAACTTACCATTCGAAATAAAGATGTATCCGAGTTGACAGAGGGCGCAGAGCCAGAAGCCGCCCGCGATCACCGGCCGCCGGCCCACGCGGTCCATTAACGGAACCGCTAGCCAATAACCGGGGATCTCCATCGCTGACACCAAAGCATAGTTTAGATACCTGTTAAAAGAAAAAGTGTCTTCAAAACTTAAGACTGCCACACCCCGGACACTTCATACAACGGGCAAGAAATAAAATTCCAAAAAACAAATGACGGAGCAAACAAAATGTCTGCGAAATCCTATACGTTCTAGAACCAAACTGTAACTAATCTGTACCAATCTGGGTGACGAGGGGGTGATTTCGCAATCTAGAGAGCGGCAGGGAGTGTCCATACTGTATGTCAGTACCAATATAATTATATACGTTGATACTGCAGTGCTATTTGGCTTAAGTCTCTTAGAAAGGGAGAAATCTGTTATATGGACACTAGGGGACCGAAAGAGTTGTGATTATAACTAATGTTTATTTAATTAAAATGAACAGTAAAAAATAAAAATATGTTTTCGAAATTAGCATAATTTTATTCAAAAAACAATTAAAGTTTTCTATCACGTTTTCATATCGTACAGTGTGGATCGGATACGGTTACCGATCGATGTTAATATACCACATTTCATTGACGCATAATCCCTCATTAGGGGGTCGCATATGTTATCCCCTCTAAATGTGCAGCCTTTTTTTTGTAGCTGTTCATGAAAAAATTTTTTTTTTAATTAGTAGCAGTAAAGACTTCAAAAAATTCTTATTTGAAAGGTTACTTAATTTCTCTGGTGATTCATACATAAAATTAACCAAAACATTTGAGGAAAAAAATAAAAAAAGTTTAAAGAAAAAACGCAAAAAAAAATTTTTTGGAACCTACTGCAAAAACGACGTCGTTTATGTGTTGTTTTTTTTTCTTTGAAAACGATATATTTGTGCAAGGTTATAACAATCCTTAAATTGTAATTTCACAACTATATTTAAAATTTTTACATGTTTTTACTGAAACATTACTTAAAACTATGCCTCTAATGGGGAGTTTTTCTTCGATGCAATGTGGTGTATTACATGCCCTTAAAATATCGGTAACCCTATCCAAAACACACTGTATATAAGACTATGTTTATTTGTTTGGTTGTATTTTATGCACTGCTATGCCATAGTAAAAAGAAATAATAGTAGGTTGCCACTGGGAGGCCTGCCACTTCAGTTTAGCGATTCTGTGAGCTGTCGGTTGCTTTGGTTCTCCTACGGATCTCCTCGTTTTTGATTCGATCACGCAGATAAACTCCGAGCATAGCACGCTTCATTGCCCTTTGGGTGGCCTTGACCCTTTTTATGAGGCGCATAGTAAGCGATCTTGTCTCAGTTCCTTAAGTTATCTCTGGCAATACACACTGGGCAAAGACGAAGACGAAGAAAAGGATTTAGTACCATAGACCACATACATACGCTGCGGTAGATTATACAGACGACTAAAGAGTACTATTGTCACTATGCTTCGCGTTTGTGAACTATGAGAAAGTCTTTGATTCAGCCGAAATCTGGGCTGTGCTGCAGTCTCTCCAGTGGTGCCAAATTGACCATCAATACATCGAGGTGTTGAAGTGTCTGTATGAAAACGCCAACATGTTGGTTCGTCTCCAGGACCAGAACTCGAAACTTATTCATTTGCAGCGAGGGGTGGGACAGGGAGACGTGATATCTCCGAAACTGTTCACCGCCGCCCTTGAAGATGTTTTCAAGCTTCTAGACTGGGTTGGACTCGGCATCAATATCAACGGTGAATACATAAACCACCTCCGATTTGCTGAAGATATCGTGGTCATGGCTGAGACTATGGAAGATTTAAGCATAATGGTCGATGGCCTCAGTAAAGTCTCTCAACAAGTGGGTCTTAAAATGAACATGGACAACACGAAAATAATGTTAAATGTCCGTGTCGCACCCACCCCTATAAAGGTTGGAGACTCTACACTGGAAGTTGTTGACGAATATGTATACCTGAGACAAACAGTCCAGCTAGGTAGGTCCAACTTTAAGGGACAGCTCAATCGACGAATCCAACTCAGCTGGGCAGCATTCGGGAAGCTTCGTAATATTTTCACGTCCCAAATGCCGCAGTGTCTCAAGACTATTGAACAGTGCTCTACTAAAATACATCACACCAGCATGATTTAGACGTTCACTGCTGGGCACAGGCCTGTGCAGTTTTGCCGTTATCGCCACACTTGGCAGTTCAGTTGGTGATCACATTGCAGTTTGGTGACACAGAACGCAGAAAGATGCTGCTTCCCATCCTTTGGTCTTTCACCCCTTAAGTCGCTTTTTACGATATCCTTGGAAAGAGATGAGTGGTGGTAATCTGTGGCTGCACCACAGGCCCAGTTATTCTCATTAAATTAATATATTTTTTAAATTGTTAGATAAGGCTTTATTTTTCTCATTGTATATACATAGTTTGTTACGCAAATAACTTACTTGTTCCCCACCATGTTCACAGCGTTAATCGACAAGCCGTAGTACACAAACGTAGTCGAAATCCAACACACCGACGATACTAAACATCGAATTAGTATCGGTTTATGTTGGAAAACTAGAACTATCAACCATGGCTCGTCTTTTCCTTTATGTTCACTCTTATTCTCTTGTGCTTCTGCCATGGCCTTCAGTTCTAACAACGTTGTCTCTGAAATGTTCTTCCCATTGATGTTCGCTAACTTTTTCATTGCTTCCTCAGCTTTGTCGACCTTTCCTTGGCTCAGGTACCAGCGGATGGACTCCGGCATGATCCAGAAGTAGAATAAAAAGAGGAATTGTGGTAGGTAGATAACGAGTGTAAGGTGTCGCCAGTAAGGAAATAGCCATGCGAGTAGCGCTAAGGTTAAGTGTCCGACGGCGCCGCCAGTTGTGGACGTGGCACCGGCGCTTACCCGATAGTTTGGTCCAACTAACTCTAATACTGAAACAATTTCAATGAATTGATTTAGAATTTAATAGGTGTACACTATACTTTTATATGAAGATATTATGTACATTAAGGATTGGTATTGGTTATAATTTATATATTTATACTAGCTGTCCCGGCGAACTTCTACACTACACTACACTACCCTAACCTACCCTACACTACCCTACCCTACCCTACACTAGCATACACTACCCTACCCTACACTACCCTACTCCACATACACTACACTACACTACCCTACCCTACCCTACTCTACACTAACCTACCCTACCCTACACAACCCTACACTACACTATCCTACCCTACACTACACCTACACTACACTACACTACCCTACCCTAAAACCAATTATTTTGTGACTGATATTTTTTTTTATTGATGAGTATTATATTTTAATACTTATTATCCTATTCCCGACGAAGACAAATGCAAAAACACAAAAATCATAAAAATTGGTCCAGCCGTTCTTGAGTTGTAAATGGTGTAACTAACACGACTTTCTTTTATATATATACTAGCTGTCCCGACGAACTTCGTTCCACCTTACACTACACTACACTACCCTACCCTACCCTAACCTACACTACCCAACCCTACACTACCCTATCCTACCCTACATACACTACACTACAATATACCCTACCCTACACTACACTACCCTACTCTACTCAACCCTACACTACCCTACCCTACCATACCCTACACTACCCTACCCTACCCTACCCTAACTACATTACACCTACACTACACTACCCTACCCTACCTAATACCAATTATTCAAATTCAATTCAAATTCAAATAACTCTTTATTGTACATCAAAAATAAATACATAACATGCAACATTTAAATTAAAACTAAGAGACGTACAATTTAGGCGGTCTTATCGCTGAGAGCGATTTCTTCCAGACAACCCAGTGCTCGGAGAAAAAGCACGGAGACAGGTAGTACGCGAGCAACAATAACAGAAAATTTAATGACTAATTATTAATAATTTTAAACTTAAACTAAAACATATAAAGCTATTATCGCTTTTTACCCGACTGCGCCAGAAGGAGGGTTATGTTTTTCGAGAGTATGTATGTATGTATGTATGTTTGTATGTATAATTGTTTGGCACGCTCTGCAGCCTGAACGGCTTGATGGATTTTAGCTTGAGACGTGTCGTTAGATTCTTATTTACTGTGAGAGTGACACTGGGTATATCAAAATAAAAAAAACAAAATGGCGGATTTCTGGCGCAAAATTCAAATGTTTGACACGCTTTGCAGCCTGAACGGCTCGATTAATTATAGCCGTTAGATACGTTTTTACTGTGAGAATGACACTGGGTATATCAAAATAAATAAAAACAAAATGGCGGATTTTTGGCGCCAAATTCAAATGAACTGATTCAATAGTAAAACTAAAAAAATGAATAAAATAAAAAACGGTAATTTAAAAAACTAAAAAACCCGCCTGCGTTTCTGTGTAATTTGGAAATGAAAAACCCTAAAACAAGAAAGTCGTCATACCCGATTGCACTTAACTTAAGAAAAATTGTAGCAGTCGGGACCCATTCTAGAAATGGAGGCATAGTGAATTGAGAGCACATACCTATATTCCATTGCAGATTACTCCATTATACTGACTAGACGGCCGACTTTCTAGAATGGGTCCCGACTGCTACAACTTTTCTTAAGTTAAGTGCAATCGGGTATGACGACTTTCTTGTTTTAGGGTTTTTCATTTCCAAATTACACAGAAACGCAGGCGGGTTTTTTAGTTTTTTAAATTACCGTTTTTTTATATACTAACAAATAAAATACCATATACTTAATAAATAAAACCATCGGACTATAAAATAAATAGTTATATATACGCATATATATTATACATTCCTATATAAATAAATTATAAAATAATTACTACATAAATACAATAATAAATATATTACCAAACCAAAGTAAGATGCAGAATAATAGTGTATATAGTACGAGTCAGAGCGCAAGGAGATATTCTTTAATTTTAGTTTTGAAGGAATTAAGAGATGGAGCTTGTCTAATGGACACGGGAAGGGAGTTCCATAGACTAATAGCTTGAAGGGTAAATGAATGAGCATAAAATTTCGAGGAGTGAGGGGGCACATAAAGGAGGAGGTTGTCAAAAGAACGAAGGGAGCGACTGTGAGTTGAGGAAAGAAAGTTAAAGCGTTCCTTGAGATACGATGGTGATTTTGGAAAGAAAAGAATAGAATAAAGAAGGGCAAGGATATGAGAATTTCGACGAAGACGAATTGAGAGCCACTTTAGATCTTCTCGGTGGTCGGATACATGATCGTACTTGCGTAAGCCATAAATGAAACGTATTCCAAGGTTTTGTAGGCGCTTCAGTTTGTCCAGATACACCACATTCAAATCTGGGTAGCACACGTCAGCGTAGTCTAAGATAGGTAACATGAGCGATTGTGCTAGCAAGACTTTAGTGGCCGTGGGCAGAAAGTTACGCAAGCGATTAAGAGATTTGAAGGAGGCAAATGTTTTTCTGCTGACCTCACCAACCTGAACCTCCCAAGATAGAGTTTGATCAAGATAAATACCAAGATTTTTGACCTTTTTGCTGTATGGTATGCAAATACCGTCAAAAACCACAGAAGGAAGACAGTTGAAATCGAGCCTGGATATAAAATAAGGGCTGCCAATTATAATGGTCTGAGTCTTAGTGGGATTAACTTTTAAGCCGTAGTTCTTGCTCCAGTCTAAGATTATATTCAGGTCTTTGTTAGTTGTTTTGACGGCATCCGCGATGTCAGAGAGTTCTGCCTGAGAATAAATTTGTAGATCATCAGCATATAGGTGATAAGAAGAAGAAAGGTTTACTGATATTGAATTTATGAAAATAGCAAAAAGAAGTGGTGACAGTACACCCCCCTGAGGTACGCCAGCCGATGTTGAACACCACGAAGAATAAGAACTCTCAGTTCGTATGCGCTGCCGACGACCATACAGGTAGCTGTGAAACCAGTCAACTGCAGCCGATGATATGTTCAGAGAACGCAACAAGCCAAGCAGAATGTCAAAATCGACTGTATTGAACGCGTTACTGAAGTCCAGTAACGTTAGAACTGTCAGCTGCTGCTTCTCCATGCCAAGCCTAACGTCATCTGTGATTTTCGTCAGCGCTGTTGTCGTGCTATGACCAGGACGAAAGCCGGATTGGAACGGGTTGATAAGATTATTGTGTGCCAGGAAACCGCTAAGTTGCGAATGCACAAGGCGTTCTAAAACCTTTGATAGGAAAGGAAGAATAGATATAGGACGATAATCAGCGGAAGATGAAGGATTAGGTTTTTTAGGTAAAGGAATTATGTCGGCCTCTTTCCATATATGAGGGAAAGTGCTACTGGTAATAGAGAAATTAAGGATTTGTGTTATAATAGGAGAAAAGACATCAAGGATAGGAATTATCATATTGCGACTTATAGCGTCACCACCAACAGCGTTAGACCCAATAGCAAGAATATTCTTCTCGACTTCATCTACTTGAAACTGACTGAAGGAGAAAGACGAGAAATTTGGGGTTGGTAATTCCGAGAGCATACGGAGTGTGTTTGCTTTATAACATGAATCAATAGAAGATGACGAGGAGAAATGGTGATTCAATGCATCCAAATTGCAGTCTCTAGGTACTGATTCACTACGGGATTTACCAACACCCAGGGTACGGAGAAATTTCCACACTTTTGCTGGATCGCCATGCTCGACTGACCTGTGAATATACCGCCTTTGTGCATCTCTACACATCAGATTGCATCGATTCCTTATCTCATGATAACGAGTTTTAATTGTTTCTGAAGGCTTCATTTTGTACTTAGTCTTGGCACGATTTTTTTTATCAATTATCAATTTGATGTCATCAGTTAGCCACGGTGCTGGAAGGTGCTTAACTTTGACAGGACGGAGGGGAGCATGAACATTATAGAGATCGATAATATGCGAATTTAACAACTGAATTTTTTGATTAATGGAGGGAGCTTCATCTACTACAATCCAATCTATACGACCAGCATCAGCACGTAGACGATCTATATCCATGCCACGAAAATTACGCAAGGAAAGAACGCGAGCCTTGGGCTTTGGTGGACGAATTTTGTAAGAGATATATATTAAGTCGTGATAGGAAAAGGCATCAGCAGGGAGCTGGCCGTGTTTAAAAACATGGATAGAGGAAGAAACTAGGATTAGGTCCAAAAGAGATGGAGTACAGTTTGGAAAGTAATGTGTAGCTTTAGAAGGAAGGATTTTCATATTAGCGGCATGGACAAGACTTTGTAAACTGGCGGAGCGTAAGTCATTCTTCAGAAGGCATGTGTTGAAATCACCCATAATAATTATGTGCTTATACGCAGGAGCCAAATCTTCAAGGAGCTTTTCAAACGAGGAAAAATAGTTAACTCTGAGCGATGGGCTATAAAAAACTCCTAGAAGAATCTTATTATGGGATAGGGTAATTTCAAGAAACAGATGTTCCGCAGAATTAGCGGGCGGTGGTTGATCAGAATGGCTAATGATGGAAAATGGAATGTTACTTCTAAGGTAGATTGCAACCCCACCGTGAGAGGTATTCGTACGGTCATTTCGGATTAATACGAAACCAGGGAGAGAGTACGAAGTAGACGGAAGGCTGGGATTTAAAAAGGATTCTGACACAAGAACAGCATGAATATCTTTAATGTCCAAAGAAGAAAGGAGGTCCGCGTAATGGGCAGGAATGCTCTGTGCATTAATATGCACTGCGTTAAATTTCTTAGACGTATCGGAAAAGGTAGATAAAAGACAATCTCTTAGAGATGGCGGGACCGTCGTTGTGCTAACGAAACTATCATCACTCGATCCCGAAGAGCATGACATGAATATATCACTTTGGTTTAAATCAATACTACTATTACTAGACATTTAAATACTAGTACAATAACAATATATAAATAATAAAATACCTAACTAAATAAACTAGAATAAATATACTAAATGCCTATATCTATAAATACACGAAACAATAACCATACAAAATACCTACAAGCAGTTAGGTTATAGGGTACTTATAGTAGGTACCAACATTCAATCAACAAAAATAATTTTAGTACACCATTTTTATGCTAACAAATTAGAAAATTAATAACATCAGTACAAAGAAAAGAAGCTATGCGTAGTAATAAATTTAATTCGTCGGACAAACAGTTTTAAGTTTTACGAAACTTTTAGCGAAATTTTATGAAAATAAAAGGAGTCAAGAAGACAATAAATTACATGTTAAATGGATAGAAATAAAACTGAGACTTAATCCGTCGTGGAACGGAATGTCAATCAAAGATGACCTAATATTAACATATGACACATAACTAAAACGATGAGAGAGAAAGAGACAAGAATCGTATGGTGCGATTGGATTTTTATAGCTCGCTCTCTTTCATCCTAGGCAGTAGCTAGCAGATAAAACTAAATATAAAAACAACAGTCACTGCAAACAATATACCGTCAGCTAGTGACCAACATCCTCTTTGCCGTCAACTAGTGACATATCCTCTTTGCCGTCAGCTAACAAATAAAAAACAAACAAAGCAAAGAGAATATAATAAACTACGTTTTTAAGAGTCGGGACTCCCATACATAGAAAGGAATTATAGCTTTGTATTGAACGCGTACGAATACTAATACCAATAGAATAAAATGAAAAATGGCAGCCCTACTTATATTCAGTTTGGTCATACGACGCTGCTGCCAACATGAGAAACTGATAAAGACTAGGATAGAGATGGGATGTCGATGACAGAGAAGGGTTTCAAGTTCGATAAAAAGAATAATATGATGCAAAATAATTTTGTAATTAATTTTCATAAATAAAAAACTCGGTAAAATTTAAACGTTTTATTTACTGCAGATAATTACAAATTGTTAGCAGCCTCCACGAGCACTAGCGCCACCAACAACCGCACATGAGCCATGAGATAGTTATTTATGTATGAATGAATTAAATAAAGCATTTCTAAATTATAAATAAATAGTTACAAATAATAATCGATAGACATTTGGTTTGTCATAGGTTGATTTGTACTATTAGTGCCATCTAGCAATGTAATCTTGTAACTCCACTTTATTGTTGTAGTTTGTACGAGTATCTGTAAATTGTCAATCGATTTAGTACGAGGTAGATGGCGCGGCCGTCGCCGGCCGTTGAGTTATAAAAAGAGGAGCGAGTCATTACCAACCTGCATTTTCTTGATGAGCTGTTTTCAAGTTTCGCCCTGCCCGAATAAACATCGAACTACATCTACGAGTTTCATTATTACCTACTTCTGGCGTTTCAAAATCTATTTAACATATTTCGTTTCTTTTAAACCTACTTCATATAAGTTCACAATTAAATTTTTAACCTCCGACATAAAAGAGGGTTGTCAATAGTTTGAATTTTTTGGCTGTGTCTGTCTGTATATTTATTTGTATGTGTCAGTGGCATTAGTTCCCAAACGGATGAACCGACTTTAATGTGTTTTTTTACTTTAAAAGACTGGGTTCAACTAGAAAATTGTTTCAGTCGTTCAAAGATTATCAGCTCTTTTCCTAGTTGGTTCAAGGATCTCAACCATGGATATACAGGATGTAACGAAATTGGTGTAGGTCCCCTTAATTGAGGTTTCTACTCGTCATTCTGAACATATTTCTTTTATGGCAATGCTGAAATCTAAAAAAAATTAACTTCACACAAATCGATTAACGGATCGACCAATTTTGTGTATTTTTGTATGGAGGGTGAATTATATTTATTTTGAGAATTGACTAGGTGTTCCTTGGGGTAAAGTTGTTTAGTATGATGATTAGAACGCCCAGTTAACGGGTCCTACACAATTTTTGCACCCAATATATTCTACTTCTTTTCGTCGGATTGTTTTGAAATTTTGTACACGTATGTAGACTTAATTACCACACAACAGCATTTTAGACCTGATGTTGAAGATAACATAACCAGAACACAATCACACTCTTGAAGAACTTGCAGAAAACAATATAATAATATGCTTGAGCTTGTTTTAATCAGTGTTTGATTCTAACTACAATGCAGCGGTGATATCATGATAAGTTGAAGTTGCAGCCAGGTTATTCAGATATCCTTCCTCAATTGTGAACCAATGTTGATGATTATTTTTATAGAGAGGCTTCCAAGCTGTAAAAAGTAAAAACAAAATAGAACAAAATATTATCTTAGAACATAATAACCGGTGTGATTAGTGATTACTTACTTACTTCGTTATGACATTGTTTTTGAAGTTATTTTCCAACATCGAAATTTTAAAGTTTAATATATTAATGCAGGGATCATTCTGAAATAAAAATTCACTGCAATTAATACACGTAATAATAATCATCATAGCAGTCGAAAGATGTCCAATGCTGGACAATGGCCTCCTCCAAGGATTTCCACGATGACCGGTCCTACGCTGCCCGTATCTAGCGGCTTCCCCCGACCTTAACCAGGTCGTTGCCTACTCTACATCTACGTCGCCATTCGAAAACTTTAATGCCCCAAACTAATTAAAAATAACCAGAAAATAAAAATCAAAATATCGATATTTACTTATCGATAAAAGTTCGTCCACACTATACCTATTGCATTTGGTTTGGTAACAAAATTTTTCCTAAAACTTGGATTAAATCTCTTATAAGAAGGTTAAGGACAAGTTAAAGAATAAAAATAATGGATTAATAATACCTTTTTATCATCTAACCAAGGGAAATTTCGCCATAAACGTACGTTTTGTATTGTTAGTCCGGCCGGCTTTCAATCCACAGATTTCACAAGTTTTATAATTCATTATTGCTGTTATTACACCCCAGATAACTATTTAATTACTCTAACGATGTCACACAGCGTGTATCCACTATTTAAGCCTGTATTTATGGAAAAAACCAAAACACACAGAAATCTTCGTAACGACGCAATAAAACGATGGATACTGTTTGGTGCCTGACTAAATGGCATTTGTCAGTGAGCGAATCCGAAATTTCAGATCAAGAAAGAGACATTTGCACAAGGTAGAAAGAGACAAACATAGTTCGTTGTTATATTCTCTTTGATTCGTAACAGTTTCATATAAACAATTTTCTCTATAGAGTTTCGCTAGGCTGAAACAAAGTACGAAACTGAGAACAAACAAAACTAAGTACATATTTAGAAAACATTCTGTTATTTAATGATAAATACGGTAGTTTGCAAATTACCAGCTAAAGTAGGTTACCGTCATAGTTAAGTTCAATTGTGAATAGAGTGAGAGAAAAACCCACATAACATACTAGACAATATATTAGATTTCGACCGGATTATACTTGTGTGCATAACCTAGACGTAGGTACTATTTTTATGAGCCTCCCTCACTACTTTACAGAGTAGTAAGTCAATGACCAGGTCTACTTCTTTGCAGCTGTACGTTTTGTATTTTTTTGAGGCTTAGCCAAGACAGACGACGAGGCCGAGTTAGGAATTTTTTCAAGTTCGGCAACAGATGTTATACAATGCCGGTTGTCATCCGCTCCGATCACGTAAATGCAACCGTCCCTTGTCCACGTCTTGGTCACTCCGAAACGCTGCCGCGCTGCCATAAACACATCGTGCCTAGACTTAGTGAGAAACTCGGACAGTGTGATACCTGTGCCCTTCAAGCTAGACTTACTTCTCCAAACCTTATCACGGACCGCTATGTCCTTGAACTTGACTAGCAGAGGACGCGGCTTGTCATTTGATTGGCGACCGGTGCGCTGGCTTCTGCTGACGTCATCACGAGATAGTCCTGGTAGCTTGATGTGTTCGGACAACTTAGCAATGGCAATTTCATAGGGTTTCTCGTCCTTAGCCTCTGAAACTCCATGGATAAGGAGAAATTTCCGACGACTCCTTTGTTCACGCCTCTCACATTGTTGGGACAAGTACTCCACTTGCTTTTGAAGAGATTCTAAAGCAGCAACTACAAAAGTTTTGAATGCTGCAAACTCCCCAGCTAAAGAGGTGACAGTAGCTGTTTCGGCAGATCCAGGTTGCTTCAGGCGCTCTTGAAACTGTGCCATCTGACTGTGGAATAGCACAGCCATATCGTCGAGTGACTGCTTCATGGCATCCATATTCAAGGCGTTGTTGGGTCAGTGATACAATTTATAGGTTAGGAGAGGAAAATGTGTACTTCTTGGATGATAGTATGGAAAACAACTGCAGGTAGGTACTTTGATTCACTTATTCATATGCAATTTGATTTAACACAGAATCACAATATACAGTATTTTAAATTAAAATTTTAAATGTAGCAAAATTTTTAAGGTGTTTACTCATGGGCGCCTACCCTCATTTAATTCAATTATTTTTTGACTGATATTTTTTTTATTGATAGAAGACAAATGCAAAAACACAAAAATCATAAAAATTGGTCCAGCCGTTCTTGTGTTAAAAATTTATAAATGGTGTAACTAACACGACTTTCTTTTATATATATATATATATATATAGATATTGATTTTGTACTAGCTGCTGCCCGCAGCTTCGCTTCGAGGGTGAGCGAGTTTTTTTTACACCTATGTCGTCATGAAATTACATTCTAACTATCGGTAAAAGATTTGTTTCAATCCGATGAGTACTTTCGAAACTACATGCAAACAAAGAAACATACAAACTTTACCACTTTATAATATTAGTTAAGATAGTTAAGATTTAGATTAGATGTTTAAATTGTAGTTTTTCCTTTGCTTTTTAACTGCTACCTGAATTTTTCTTTGCATTATAAATTTTTTTTACAGAAGTTAGCTTCCTAAAACAAGATTAAATTAACAACAATACCGATTGTTTTTCGTATAGCACAGTAAGTATGAAAGCAGTTGATTTGCGATGCCTAGTTATTTGACCTTTTTTGTTACAAATTAGATTCAGCTTACACCTTTAAACCCTTAACCTTTAACCTTTAAACCTTTAACCCTGTCTGATTCGTTTCGTACCGAAGTTGGTAAAATAAATATTACAAATAAAAATTATAATTTTATTTATTTTATTGAATTAATTATACCAAGCTACACATAAATAAGACACTTCTACGCATTTAATACAATACAATTAGACTGGGAATGATAAATCTCGGCGCGTCTATTTGCGTCTTGCTCAAACAATATAAATCTCTCGCTCACACGAACTACCAAATCTATGGAAACAATGCTATTTATATTCCCAATATTTAATTGTAAGTATATAAACCAAACAATATAAAAAAATTACGTTACCTCACCTTTTGAAAATACATTGAAAAAACGATTAAATATTTTTCGTGACTAGTGCCGCCGGTGGGTGATCAGTCCTACTTGCATTCATGTCTATAGATACGTCAGTTGTTTGTATATTAATATCATTTCTCGCTCGTTAGTATAAAGTGTCCGGAGTGTGCTTTTACTGCCATATTTAAAAACTACCTGTTGCCCGCGACTTCGTCCGCAAAAAATAAATAAAACAAAAATACAAAGTTTGGAATAATGCGTAAATCGTAGATAAAAAGAAAAACCAAAACCAAAGAAAACAAATTTTATGGACCAAATCTTAGAGCTATTCGTAGAGCTACATATCAGAATCCGTATTGCCTAAGCCAAGTTACAAAGAAAACAATTTTAATTGACCAAATCGTAGAGCTATATCAAAATCTGTTTTTCCTAAGCCAAATAAGAAGAAAACAATTTTCGTTTACCAAATCGCAAAGCTATATCAAAATCAGTTTTTCCAAAGCCAAGTAACGAAAAAAAAAAATTATTGACTAAATCGCAGATATACATATCAAATTCCGTATTACCTAAGCCAAGTTACAAAGAAAACAATTTTTTACTGTCCAAATCATAGAGCTATATTAAAATCCGTATTTCCTAAGTGAATTAAGAAGAACACAATTTTCATTCACCAAATCACAAGGCTATATCAGTATCCGTATTGCCTAAGCCAAGTGAACTTAATAATTGGATCAATGTTATTTTCCAAGAGAAATACTGTATTCCGAAATTTCTAAGTATTTTTTTTTCTCCCTCGGACTGCGGAGGAGGAAGGGAGGAGAATGCGTTTACGCATACCAATATAGCCAAGGTGATTATATGCTCAGTGAATACGGCTGTACTGGTTATAATATAACTCACAGTGGGATTCACAGCCCTGCGCCTATATGCATACATACCCATTATATACATAAGGTAATATATAAATAAATATGCACAGGCCCAAGACCACACTACCCACTAAACTCCCCCTAAGCTTTGGCAGCTAAGCCACCTTAATAGCTCATCGGAGCGACGGGGGTGCGAAATTTCTAAGTAGTGCGAGCGTATCATAACTTCATAACATAACTTTTCATAACAGCGCCATCTATTGAAAATTTGCCGTAAAGTATAGGGTAAAAAGTCACCCACGTTAAAAATCGGCAGAAAAATTCCGTTAGCGCGTTGTAAAAACGAACAGCGCCATCTATCATATTCTTAGAGATCGATTCTGTAGTGTAGAATATAACTAAAAAATACTTATTATTATAATAATATCTCGTTTTTTAATCGATTTGGGAAAGCCAGAAGGTCGGTTTGAGATTTTCACAGGTTATTAAACCTGTTCAAGTTCAGCCGGCTAAGTGTGTGTCAGGCCATGAATTGAATAGGGATCCGTAGCAATTTTCTTTCCCGCTGAATCCCGTCACTTTTATAGGATTTTTACTTAATTCAATCGGTAATATAAAGTATCAGCATAAGGTAAGTACATAAGTTGTGTGTACTAAGATGTCCAAGTTACTATGGTTTTTTAACTATCCCACGGGAACCCTTTAATTTTTCGGAATAAAAAGTATCTAAGATGTTGACCAGTGATATAAGGTATTACCATGCAAAATTTCATTGAAATCGGTCCAGCCATTTCAGAGATTAGCCCGTACAAACAGACAAACATACAGAGAAACAAAAAAATTAAAATTTTTTTTTTGGTATTATCTCTTTTTACACCCCCCTGACTTGGTTTTAAGCATTTTTTTTCTATGTACAGACATTCGACCTCTACAGTTTTATTATGAGTCGGCCTACCTGGGTCTATGTTATGTGTGTCTATGTTAAATAGGCATCGATGTAAATAGGTGCATTTGTTTGTCATTAAACAATAAAGAAATAAAGTTTTCGCCAGCAAGGAACCTTTGTTAGAAAGATTTTTAAAGTCAACCGTTCTTCCCATTACCTTAATAATTACCTTAATAATAGTAGTATAGATTAAAATCTTCTTGCGACCTACTAATCCTACCAACAACAAAATAATGCTTTTTAATTAAAAGTAATTTGAGTGCGTATGACAACATCTTACCTGATGCACAGTACATACACACAAACTTAAATAATATCCATTCACTCTCGCCTTGAAGATCCCTAAATTGTAAAGGACGGGAAACACAAACGCAGGCAAGGAGTTCCACTCCTATTCTGTCCGCATAATAAATGAGGATGCGTTCAACGAATATCAACAACAAAGGTGTGGAACGGAGCTAAGTTTGATACAAAAATGTACTGAGATCTAAATGGGTTCCAAGTTCTATAGTGGTTGCTTGAATCGTAGCAACTAGCAACGGGAATTCAAACTGAAATTTTTGTAAAATACTTTTCCAAATAATAGAGAATGACAAAGGTTTTCAGTTGCTAAAAAGAAAAGTTGGTTTAATCTGTGCTACTAATGGTATAACTTGGCAAGTTTTCACTAACCAATACATATTCAACGAATTTTATATTACCGTATATTTTCAAAAGGCTTGACTATTGAAACTTGCCAAGTTACAAAATTTAGTCAAAAATCAAAATAAAAATAATTAATTTTAAATAGGTGTTTACACACACTTTTAAATAGTCAAAAAAAGCTTATTGTATATTACAAATAATGTCATGATTCAGATTACAGTCTTAGGTAATGGTATTTGTTATAGAATCAACATAATGTATATCTTTGTCATTTACCTAATCTATTATTTTATAATATCCTCTAGAGCACAAGTATTTTTTGATATTTGATTGTAGCACAGAACATTACAAATTTAATTAGTCACTGAAACTTTGTACATTCTCTATTATTATTATTCTCCCGATTTAAGAATAGAATTAAATAGGTGTGATTTGCGAATCAGGGACCTGGAAATCTGCCTGTTTATTGCCGATACTGAATAGAAGTCTACCATGGGCTGCAAAACCAAACTACGTCTACTAAGCGAGATCTTTTTGTTTGCACGGCGGGTTTTTAAATATTAAGTCCAACCGTTTGAAAAATGTACACCATTCAAACAAAAAAAATGTTTACATTTTCGCATTCTCCTAGGCATTCGAAATGATTTTGTAACTCAAGCCTAATGGTTTTTGATAAATGACTGATTTTGATATAATTTCATTAAACCAATTAAATTTATTTATGTTTCTGAACGGTAGTCGCAGAGCTCATCGGGTTGTCGTCCGGGGCGGATTTGGCCCGAGTATGTACGTTCAGCAACTTTCTCTGAGTCTGGGGCATGGCTTCATGCCTTGCCTTCACCTCACGCTCTTGGACCACAATACGTTGAGGATAGCGGTAGCCCTCTGGCTAGGGTGTAGGATGTGTGAGCCACATAAATGCAGGGCTTTGGTTAACTTCGCAGGGCGGCATAGTATTAGTTGCGGAAGGTATGCGGGCATACATCCCAGGCATCATGCGCTAAATGAATTCATCCGCCGGGCGCTGGTGTCGATCGACGATGACATCTGAGAGCCTTCGGATCTGAGCCGCACAGACTGCAAAAGACCCGACGGACTCACGATGATCCCCTGGGAGCGGTGACGTGCCCTGCTCTGGGACGTGACTTGCGCGTGCACCTTTGCAGCAACGCATGTGCCCTTAAAAGAAGCGTCGGTGGCTCAACCGGTAACGACTCGGTCCATCTAACCAGAGGTACCGGGTTCAAATCTGGACGGCCAATGTACCAATGAGTTTTTCAAAAACTTACGTACATACTTACCGATTGCTTTAACGGTGAAGGAAAACATCGTGAGGAAACCTGCACACGCCTGCGAAGAAACTCGAAGGTTGTGTGTGAAGTCGACCAACCCGCACTGGGCCCGCGTGGTCGACTTAGGCCTAATCGCCCTGATTCAGGGTAGGCTCGAGCCCCTCGGTGGGGACGTATATGAGCTGTAATGATGATGATGATGTGCCCTTACCATGAGGGCCGCGGAAGCGGCTACAGAGTGGACCGCGAGCCAAAAATCAACAAAATACGCGGACCTGATGCGGACTCGCGACTTTGTGCCTTTTGGCGTCGTGGCTTCTGGTGTGTGGTGCTCAGTGGCTAAAGAATTTATAAAGAAAATAGGCAGGCGCTTGAGGGGCTGCGGTAGTGATACTCGTGCCGGATCGTACCTGGTTCAACAGGTATCCTGGCTATAATGCGCTGGAAGTATAATGGGCACTTTTGAGCCAGGTACGAGTTGGCGCGACAAAGGCTAAGTACCTAATTGCAAGTACCAATTACATAATGTTAGTACCTACTAATATATTATATGTATACTAGCTGTCCCGGCGAACTACGTACCGCCTTACATTACACTACTCTACACTACCCTACCCTACACTACACTACCCTACCCTACACTACCCTACCCTACACTACTCTACCCTACACTACCTTACCCTACACTACTCTACACTACCCTACACTACACTACCCTACCCTACCCTACCCTACCCTACACTACACTACACTACCCTACCCTACACTACCCTACCCTACACTACCCTACCCTACCCTACCCTACATACACTACACTACACTACACTACGCTACAATACCCTACCCTACACTACCCTACCCCACCCTACACTACACTACCCTACCCTACCCTGCATAAGAACCTTCTCCTGACAATAACGAACTCGACAAAAAAAGAATTAGCGAAATCGGTTCGTGCGTTCTAGAGTTATAGCGTCAGGAAGGAAAACCCGACTTATTTTTATATAGTAAAAAAAAAGATGAATTTGTGACGTTGTAATGATCATACAATAAATATATTTTAATTTTATCGTTAGTTTTATAGTAAAATTTAAAATGAAGTAGTGTTTCTATTAACATATATTTGTTAGATATGCCCAAAATAAAGCTCGTCAAAGTCGATTAAAACGTGAAAAATTTATCTTTTAAAATCAATTGTATTTTATATAGGTACACTAAGCACTCTTATAAGTCGTAAGACCACTCTAAAGTTACAACTTATAATCTATCAATTTAGAAAATAATTCATCATCGGCAGAGAAATCGATTAAATAAAAACCAAACTGAAAAATACACTCACGTAAGATATAGCTACAGACATGTCTTGCTCCTCCTATAGCCGATTCAGCGAACTGGCTAATAATGAAGCCGATGTAGGAGTTAGCCCAGTAGCGAGCGGTGCCGATGCAGGCGTCGCCAATGGCACCAATGACGAGCGCGGTGCGCCGCCCCCAGTGATCCGACACGAACCCCATGAAAGGCAGTGCGAAAAGCATGCCGAGAGTGCGCACCGATCCGATGAGCGAGCGACGCCACTCATCGCAGGCTAGCTCCAGCTTTAAAAATTTTAAAACTTATCTTTTTGACTCATTTTCGGTTACATTGTTTTATGCCACATACTTAACTCAAATAAAATTACATTTATAAATTTTTAGCGAGCGGTTTCAGACATCAATAGAAACCAGTCGGTGACAATTCGTAATGAACTTTTATTTTTGTTGGGTGAAATTAGTGATAAGTAAACAAAAAATAAGTGACATCATGTTTTAACAAGAACCTACGATCATAACTATCAATTACTATCTCGTTTACTCAGATATAGAACGTATCCTAGGCACTTAAGGTTAAAAAAAGGTTAGTCACTATAAAAATCTGTTTTTGTTATAATTCAAATGCAAGACGTATTTACTTACATCATAAACAACAGTGTGCGTGTCTTCAAAAACGTACTGTTCGCAGGGCAAGGTAATGGTCGGGTCAAACAGGGAGGCAGGACACGAGCCATTTGTGACGTCAACGGTGACGTTGAGGCTGTCGGTGGCGTAGCGCTGGCAGGCGTCGACGGAGCCATCGGAGGAAGGGATGGCGGAGGCAAGCCACGGAGGAGAGAACTCGGTGTCGCCGACAATCTCGCATTCAGGGATCAGGCATCTGGGTAGAGAGAAAGGCTAAACAAGCGTCAATGGAGAAGAAAGTTTCTCATACGATGACTGCGGGCCTGCAAACGTAGACACTCTTCCCCACCCTTCGCTAGGTAGACTGAGAATCTGCTGAAAGCTTGTATGAAGTCGCTAAATGCTGGGTCTCAGGAATGTGCTACTTAGTGAAAGACCATGGGCCTATGTTCAGCGGTGCACGTGTCCCAGCTGAGATGATTTTAAATGATGCATCGAAGAGTTCAATGAAAATGAATATTTGTACATATGTACATATTTACACACTATCGTTGAAAAATAAAACCATGTAGAAGGGGTGAAGGATTTTTTAATCAAAGATTGCTTTCTTACAGATGTCGACGTAACGGTAAAATATTAATTGCAACAATAGCGATCATATTTTTTCGTAGGTATAATTCATTATTATATTAATCAAATTATCATTCAAAAGGTAACTAGACAGAGTTTTCCACTTGGCCCCGGTGCTAAGTCCTGGACCTATTCAGCATTAATGTTCATTTCAGTTTTAATCTTTTGTTTGTTTATTAGGTACCTAATACTGTTTTATTTATCTACTGTGGTTGCCGAATATACATCATTTCTTTCTTTTTTTCTGTTACTCTTTCGTATCGCTCTTGATCTTGTATCTGGCAATCTTTAATGTGCTGAGTAACACTTTTTTTTTAACGCCAAATGAAACTGTAATAGTTCACATTATTTTTATTATTGTAAACCCAGATTGTCCCATTGCTGGGCAAAGACCTCGTCTCTATTAGGTCTTACATCCCTAATTCCTTATCCTGAGCCACCTCTTTCCATCGACCATCAAACCCGCCAGCTCATCCCGCCATCTTAATCTTGGTCTGCCACGACCTTAACTACCTTACGCCTATTAGATTAATAAATACATAAAATGCAAATACAAATAAATTTATTTTTAGGGTTCCGAAGTCAACAAGGAACCTTAGAGTTTCCCCATATCTGTCCATCTGTCCGTCTGTTTGCGGCTTCGCTCAGAGACTATTAGTACTAGAAAGCTGAAATTTGGCATGAGTATACATATCAATACGCCGACAAAGTGGTACAATAAAATCTAGACATATTTACTTTGCGTAGCCCCCCTACATATAAAGAGAGGGTGCTTTTTTTTCGTTGAAGCAACCTATCGTGAGGCGTATCATTGAATAGGTCTTTTAAAATTACTGAGGGTTTACAAAAACCCGTTTTTTGTTTCTTGGATCGGTTTGCGAATTATTAGGCTTAAAAATGCATTTGAAAAAAATAAACTTATTTTCATATCATAATAATCATTCACAGAAATTCGTTTTCCAAAAAAAAGGTTTCTCAGTTGGTGACTAAACGTTTCGTCACTTTCGTCATCTTTGATGACTGCGGTCGCTCTTACTAATAACGACGAACCGATGACGCGTGGGTCAATGGTGACAAGGCAAGTGTGGTTTTACGCTGCAATACTTGAGCAAACAGTTGTTGCACAAATTATTACCTTTTTTAGCGCGTCGACAAGGTTTAACTGTTAAAAATCAACATCGCGTACAGGTACAATGAGTGGAGTGACATTATACGTAATGATTGAAACTACTACCATTGATTCATGATCTGAGGCTCCGTGTGAAAGTCTCTTGAGCTTTTGCCTAGAAGAATTCTGACTGCCCTCTTTGCATGACAAATACTCGACCAGAGTTCCTCAAGTCACTCCATTAGATAAATTTAATGCTATAGGACATTATCGAATGGAAGTGAATGTAGTAAGCCTAATAAGAGGTCGCAGTTTCCTCAAAGTATACGCTGCAAAACTCACTTTGTCGCAAAGTACCTGTACTTGCTGCTTCCGTTTAAACAAACAAATATAAAACATAAAAGAGGCTGAAAGCTAATCTAATTAATTTTGTAGTTTTAAGGATGGACTGGTCAGTGGTGTAATGGCTAGGGCCGCTACTTCCTGTCCAGGTGGTCTGGGTCCGAATCCTACCACGTACCAATGTATTTTCGAATTTCTATTTCATATGTACGTTTATGCGACGCTCTTATGGTGAAGGAAAACATCGTGAGGCACACACCTGCGAAGAAACTCGAAAGTTGTGCGTGAAGTCGACCAAACCGCACTGGGCCCGCGTGGTCGACTAAGGCCCGATCGCCCTAATTCAAGGTAGGCTCGAGCCCCTAGGTGGGGACGTATATGAGCTGATATGATGAAGGATGGATTGATTTCCGCAAGCTACGACTAATTCACTTAAGTTACGTAGATGACCGGCATCACTGCCAGCCTAGCTCCTCCAGTTCAGAAGTCCAGTAGCTCCCGCAAAATGATGACGATTTTCCAGAGTGTCCTCAGGTTTTCAAAATGCTCATCTCTGTATGCTACCACCCCACTGCAGTCAAATAATATGTGAGCAGCTATCACTTCGACCTCCATGTACGCGCGGCACAGTGGGTTTCTGACCCTCTGGACAAAAGGATGTTTGTTAAAATAATCGTGGTTAGCAATTACTGCTGTTACCTTATGTAGTTGGATTCTCTCGAGTTTCAGGAGCTTTATAGTTAAGCCAAGGTTGGTAACCAGTAGTGCCTGGTCTGTATTAAGATGTCTAGTCCTGTCCAGTACGTTTCGACTTTGTGTGCTGCCGCAAAGTGGATCCAAACCAGACTGAGTGGATGGGTATAATAGGAACCGTTTCCACAGCCACATATTCCATCTCACAGTTTGATTGATCGTCGGCTGTATATTTTGCACGCGAGTTGCTACGTTCCTTGATCCGTTGCTTGTTATACTTCTATTAAAAATCTTGGGTGACTAGCCATGAAGTAATGACATTTCTGTTAAGGGCCTGTTGAATCGCTTGAAATCATAGCCCATTTAATATGAAATGGATACCGCTGCCTAAAGATCTTTCACCGTAAGGATATATTTTTGAGATCTACCATTATTTGCAGATTGGCAATACGGGCAAAGAATATACAAACTTTTTTTACGAGCTTCTAAATGTAATATAATTAATCAGTCATAAAAATAATAATGTCAAAATACAAAGTGTCAAAAATTAAAATATAACAAATAAATATATAATAAAATTAAAAGGCCTACGCCTTAGTCAAAAAGCCCGCCCCGAGTCGTGCCTGATGCAAATGTGTCCATTACGCTGGCTACGTTTCCCCGCTGTATGGCTAATGATATGCGTTGCACCAGATACGACTCGGCGCGGGGATCTGCGCCATTATTCTTCAGGCGCCGTCCAAGTTCACGCACGAAGCTCTTGGCTTCCACGCACCACGTACCACTTACCTCCACCGCAAACGGGACGAACAAATATGGTCCCTCGAGGGACGAGTATTATATAACTTAAAGAAAAGAAACTTATCTCTTCCGCCAATATATCGTAGCCTGTTACCAAGCAGTACTCGCTGCAGTATACGGGCGGGTCGGTACCTCAGAGGACAACGCTATGAGAGAGAGGTTTAGAAAGAGAAGCACTTACACTAACTAGTGTAATTATGTTATACTTTATCCATAGTATGGAGTTTTGTAGGGCTGACATCGGGCTCAAATTGCAAAATATTTAAATGTGTAGTAAAATATTGAAATTTGGGACAGTGGAAAAATTGGGCAGTACAATAACTGGAAACGAGCGATAAAATATTCTCATATTGGCAGGAAAATTACAATATATTTATTTTGAGATTTCTAAACTCTTTCGATGTCAGGTTAAGTGGATACCCTTACTGACCCGGCTTAAACCATCATTCGTTCAAAATACGAGTACATACCTTATTATAAGAATCTATCAATTACTTGTAATACTTACTAAATTTTTTTTTTTTTTTAAATAAATTAAGTTTTTTTTTACAAAATGATATTTATTTAACATAGTTTTTTTTAATGTCTGTTGTGTACAGTGCAATAGACTTCATTTAAAGAGTACATTCCCTTCAAGGTCAGGTCGGAAAGGAGTAACTCAGGGCAGCAAGTGCAGTTAGTTCTGGCGCTTAATTTGCAATACAGTAACTTTGCTATTCCAATCCCTTCTTGAAGAGTCCTGTGCTGTAGCCCTCAGGGAAAACCTTGGAGAAGAGTTCATCTTATTCTAGAGCTTGTTGTTCCTTGAGAGGAAACATCTCTGAATACAGACGGTACAAGATTTTTAGCCGTTAGGTAGTGGTACTGGTTATAACTTACCTAGACTTTATGCGGGCTGTAGTGAAGATGTACTCGATATTAGTGACGCCGGCGCCGAGTGACACCATTACTGTCAGCACCAACACAGCCGCCACTGGAAGAGCCCGAACTGTTCCAAGTCTCTCAGTAGCAGCGTGTCCAGATTAATTTCTGCCTTCTCGCAACTCTCCGATTCTCCTTTCATTATTATTTGCTGTATTTTTAGCTGTTAGATAGTGGTACTGGTAATAACTTACCTAGTATTTATGTGGGCTGCAGTGAAGATGTACTCGAAATTAGTGACGCCGGCGGCGAGTGACACCATCACTGTCAGCACCAACAGCCGCCACAGGAAAAGCCCAAACTGTCCCACGTCTCTCACTAGCAGCGTGTCCAGATTCAGTTCTACCCTCTCGCGACTCTCTGATTCTCCTTTCATTATTATTTGCTGTATTTTTAGCCGTTAGGTAGTGGTATTGGTTATAACTTACCTAGTATTTATGCGGGCTGCAGTGAAGATGTACTCGACATTAGTGACGCCGGCGGCGAGTGACACCATCACTGTCAGCACCAACAGCCGCCACAGGAAAAGCCCAAACTGTCCCACGTCTCTCACTACCAGCATGTCCAGATTCAGTTCTACCCTCTCGCGACTCTCTGATTCTACTTTCATTATTATTTGCTGTATTTTTAGCCGTTAGGTAGTGGTATTGGTTATAACTTACCTAGTATTTAAGCGGGCTGCAGTGAAGATGTACTCGACATTAGTGACGCCGGCGGCGACTGTCACCATCACTGTCAGCACCAACAGCCGCCACAGGAAAAGCCCAAACTGTCCCACGTCTCTCACTAGCAGCGTGTCCAGATTCAGTTCTACCCTCTCGCGACTCTCTGATTCTACTTTCATTATTATTTGCTGTATTTTTAGCCGTTAGGTAGTGGTATTGGTTATAACTTACCTAGTATTTATGCGGGCTGCAGTGAAGATGTACTCGACATTAGTGACGCCGGCGGCGATTGACACCATCACTGTCAGCACCAACAGCCGCCACTGGAAGAGCCCGAACTGCCCTACGTCTCTCACTAGCAGCGTGTCCAGATTCAGTTCTGCATTCACGCGACTCTCTGATTCTCTTTTCATTATTATTTGCTGTATCTTTACGGATGAAAAGTGCTGTTACTTTAAGCGTCAAAAGACCAACTTATTTCAAATGATTATAATATTTTTAAAATATATTTTCATTCAAATTTTGTTTAATTTAATATTACGAAAAAAAGATCTGCGGCTCAAATAAAAATGCAGATAGAGTCATCGTCTTCAAGATCAGTTCTTGTGTTTTATAGATTTTTATTATATTTTATTGTTTTATCAATAGCTGGCAGCTGATGTAATCTTAGGTACTAAAATCAGCTAGGTGCGTGTCGGACTACGTATACTGTAGGGTTCTGGAGTCATTGTTTGAAAACATACCCTTAATATGAACATCTGATTAAAAAGAATTTCATTTAAAAATACCAATTTCATGATAGACCACACGAGAAGGTTCACAAAAATATTTTTTCCATGCTGACTTTACTTTCATTTTTGGCATTTTGCGTTATAATTTAAAATTTATATAGACATAAACAACTTTATTTGATTGGGGGGTATTTTATTTTTGTTCATCATCAAAATCATTTTCGGTTGCTCGTTTCAGTAACAATAAGTATAAAAAGGTAGAAGGGAATAAATGTAGTATTTTGTAAATGCTTCTTTAGGTTCAACGGAATGTTAATTTCATTTAATTAGACATATCCCACTCAAGATTCAGAAATAAATTTTTGTCCACCTGTTACATTCAATATTTTTTTTGGCATGTTAATTTCATTTTCCACTTAGGTTATAATTTACATCTGTAAACTAAATTTTATTTATCATCATCATCATATACGTCCCCACCGAGGGGTTTGAATCTACCCTGAATCTAAGGGTATAAAAATTGAAATTTCATTATTGTTAGTCTAAAAGATCCAGTGAATTGACTGTGACATACGAACAGACAGACGGACGGCCGGACAAACATGACGAAATTGTAAGGGTTCCGTTTTTTACCATTTTGGCTCCGGTACCCTAAAAATGAAGTTCATATGATTATTATCTAATCGTACAGCCTCAGATAAACACAAAATGTAATATGCCAATATGATGGGATAGTATAGTTAGTGAATACTATTTTTAAAAAACTTCCAAGGAATATCAATATAAAACCCGACCAAGTGCGAATCGGACTTGCGCCTAGTAGGGTTCCTTAGTTTTTCTAAAAAATAAATGTTTGTTTTAAAAAACAAAATTATATTTGTATGTAGTTGGTAATAGAACATCTTGTGCGGAAAAGTTTTTAAAAATCCAACTACACATCTTAAGTTAGTCGACTATTACTCCTAAACTAAGAAAGCCTACTTAGCCGTGATAGATTTTCTTTTAAATTGATTATATGTCCTACTATTTTCATTTTTTTTAGAGATTTCCTGAAATAGCTGTTTAGCTTGTAGGTTATGTGAAAGTAATTTACTCTTCTAACAAAAATTAGGACTTCAAAGCTTAATATTTTGCAAATCAATCCCTGTATTGAAAAAATGTTTAAACAAACCCTTAGTAGTTTTAAAATATCTATTTAACGATCACGCGATAGGGTAAGTCACCGAAAAAAAAATACCCCGTCTACATGTATGAAAATGATTTTCAAGATTTTATTGTACCAGTTTGTTGGCGTAATTAATATTGCAATTAATTATGCCAATTAATAGCTTTCTAGTATTATTAGTCTCTAAGCTAAGCCGCGGACGGACGGACAAACAGAATGGAGAATTTATAAGGGTTCTTTGTTGACATCTCGGAACCCTGATAATCAAGAGGACAAGGTTTAAGTACTTACAATCAATCCTAAACAGTAAAGTAATTTTCCTTTTTTTCCATTTTCCTTACTATCTCATTTTCCTTTCTTTACCATTTTATTATTATTATATCAGCTCAAATACGTCCCCACCGAGGGGCTCGAGCCTACCCTGAATTAGGGCGATTAGGCCTTAGTCGACCACGCGTGCCCAGTGCGGGTTGGTCGACTTCACACACAACCTTCGAGTTTCTTCGCAGGCGTGTGCAGGTTTCCTCACGATGTCACTCCTTGTCCTCACTTTCTTTACCATAGATAGACAAAATATTTAATTTATGTATGGTTTTGTTTGTTTATGTATATATTTATTATTTTACATTTTAATGTTGTAATATTTAAATATTTAATTTAGTTAAGTATTTTACGTAACCGTTTATTTGCAATTTTTTCTGTTTTTAATTATTGCACAAGAAATTGCTACCTAGCAATAAGGCCGCTAATTGTATAGGCTTTCTTCTATATTGTTAATTTCTTTTTTTTATGTTGTGATGCAATAAATAATATTGTGTTGTATTGTAATTTTTAATCGCCACCGTGGGATAATGGTTAGACCATTAACTTCACATCAGAAGGTCTAGGGTTCGATTCCCGGCGGAGTCTAACTTTATAAGACTCGGTTCGGTTGGTAAAAGGGAATTTTGTAATCCCGCCTGGCTAGCTACCTCCACCTTATCTTATCTTATCGCCAAACGTCAATGTTAATAGGTTCAATGTTGATGTGTTCCGGCTTGAAGATAAGATAGCTTAATTCCCTATTGAGTTAGGAATCTTGGTAAGCCTGCTTCCATCTTGGGCATCATCGTCAATGGGAAGGGATACAGACGCCGCCAGCAGTGAATTGCAATCCATGGCCGTTCGTATGATAAACGATGAAGTATCCTTACTATAATATTATAAATGTGAAAATGTGTTTGTTTGTTACCTTTTCACGCTTTAACGCCTTGACCAATCTCAATGAAATTTGGCATGCAAGTAGCCTGTGTCACAAGGAAGGACAAAGGCTACTTTTTATCCCGTGAAAATAGCATAGCCCGATGCAATTCCCGAGGGAACTGAAAATATACTCTTTTTTGGTTAATTAACATCGCAACGGAACAATGGATTGTGTGATTTTTTGCACCGAGATGGTTGAGGGGGTAGGAAATGACACGATTTACTAATAAGCATATCCTGACATAGTTCCCGAGGGATCTGGAGAAAATTCATGTCCACCACGCTAGCGGCTCGCGCACCGCGCACTCTCTAAGTCAGTCACAAAAACGATGTCAGTCACAAAAACGATGTCCACGAGAGCGAAGCCGCGGGCAAAAGCTTGTAATATTAAAATGCTTCGTGTGTATGGGTGGAATATGAAAGATAAAGTAATGTACTTATCAACATTACATTATGTTATACCTACCTACTTCAAATCTTGTTGTATTTGTATGTAGGTATCTATAGTAGTACTTAAGGGGAGGTATTGATTGGAGCAGTTATCTCTGTCTTTTTCTTTAAATATAAAGAGTAAAGAAAATAACCACACTTTTTCAATGGTTTTTCGTTTCAATCAAAAACTACAATGAAAGTATAAAAAATAGTAACATTACTCACTTTGTATTATCACAAAAATTATTTTTGTATATTTTTTAAAATTTGTACTGTAAAATATTAGTCATAACTAGAGTTGAAAATAACGGTGTGGACTTATCTTTGGGATTTTTTCTATCGAGCCAAAACTGCTCAATCGTGTTTCTAATAGCTTTTAACTTTAAGGAACAACATCAACAATAAGGTTTTTTTTTAAATAAATTAACGAAAATCTGTAAAATTACCGCCTAAATTCAGGAAGTGACAGCTCCTCGGCGTTACGGCGAGCGGTAGGTACTGATTCGTTTAGCCCCCGACGAAAAAAGAGGGTTGGTATAATTTTAACGTGTGCATCTGTTGATCAGTGAATCTGTGTATCTGTGAGCCTGTCTGCGCTATTGCAGTTCCTTAACCAATGGACAAATATTGATTGATTCATAGGGTATTTTTCGTTGACCTAGAACTATGAAATTTGGCAAGTAATACCGTCTAATACTACAAGAATAGGGAAAAATCTGTAAACTATACATTTGTAATTAAATCATAAAAAATGTAGTCTTTACTTAAAATACGTAATCAATTATGCAAAGAAAGGCAGTCCAAATTTTGAATTGAGTTAACCGTGTCATGTGGCACAAGCTAAAATAGATTTTTAATTATTTTTATAATGTATAGTTTTCGATTTATGACGAAAAATAAAAATAAAAATAAAACATTTTCTCTTTTTTATATGTTTAAGTAAAAAGCGTTATAAAGCGTAAAAAGCGTCGGTGGCTCAGCCGGTAACGACTCGGTTCTTCTAACCAGAGGTACCGGGTTCAAATCTGGACGGCCAATGTACCAATGAGTTTTTCAAAACTTACGTACATACTTACCGATTGCTTTAACGGTGAAGGAAAACATCGTGAGGAAACCTGCACACGCCTGCGATGAAACTCGAAGGTTGTGTGTGAAGTTGACCAACCCGCACTGGGCCCGCGTGGTCGACTAAGGCCTGATCGGCCTAATTCAGGGTAAGCTCGAGCCCCTCGGTGGGGACGTATATGAGCTGATATGATGATATGTATAAGTAGGTAGGTTCCTAATCATTTTGGTGTATGTAGTACCTAACAGTTTGCACTGTTAAGATTTATAATATGTACCTACAAATTTGTAAGGTACCTTCGGTGGGCGAGTTCAACTCGCTATTGTCCGTTTTTTTTTGCCATCACAATACCTTTTTTTCTCATTGATCGCTCGAAAGTAAAAAAAAATGGGGTTTTAAATTCAACTTAGCATGTTTCTTTATTTTCGTTTGTATGTGAAATAAAGGTTTTATATGTTTAGGTGGCAGGTAAATTGTATGATTAGTAATTTTACATATGGTCAGGCAAATTGTATAATCCGTCCGCATATAAACGGTCAGGTAACATGTAAAATGTTGTACGCCGATTGTAAAATGAACAGGTGAATGTATGATTAGTCATTTTACAAATGGTCAGGCAATTTGTAATAATTCGTCCGTATGCAAACGGTCAGGCAAATTGTGAAATTCTGTAACGCTGATTGTAAAATGCCGATCAAGGAAATTGTAATAATTCGTCCGTATATAAACGGTCAGGCAAATTGTACAATTCTGTGCGCAGATTGCAAAATACCGAGCCAGGCAAATTGTCAAAATGCCGTAGGGCAGATTGTAAATGAGCTCGCGAAGCGAGCGATGTTAGGATCGGTCAGGTTTGATTGATTTAACAGTCAAAGAGCCTCGCGAAGCGAGGGTCACCGCCCTCACCATTACATAATTTGCCTGACCGTTTGTAGAATGACGAATCACATAGTATGCCTGCGATATATATAACAATAAAAAAATGAGGTAGTATTTCGGAGGTAGACAGTAGAGTTTCATTCATAACAGATAACAATCATTCCACCCGAAGCCAGACTACAAATGCTTTCGATATGATCTTTTTTTTATGAATTATCTCTCTCATGATCGTAAATATTTGTGTCTTAAGTCATTTTTGTGTGCAAACACGCCAGCGAGCGCAACAACACGCACATTCTTCACAACATCATCGCCTTGCTAAAAAGTACGAAAGCGTATGATCATCAGACTTCGCTGCATGCATCACGGCCTGCTCGTGTCCTCATTTACGTAGGCCTTGTCCCGGCCGATGTCAGCGGCCTGCTGCATGGTGTCGGGCAGGCGCGCGCCGCGCGTCTCCGGTACGAACAGTACCAGCAGCCCCGCCAGCAACGCCATGCCGCCGAACAGCACGAACGGAAGCGACTCGAACACCGCCGCGCCCTGGGCAAAGGTGGTTTTTAGGGTTCTGTTTCAGCTAAAGAGACCCTATTAGGCTATTACTGAGCCTGCATTACTAAGTTTTAAAAATCTGTATCTCTTGAACTTTTATTCCAATTTCTGTGTTTTGAACCATGATAGGATAGAGAAGTAACTTTCAGGCTTGTCCCGTTGCTTAATTTTGGAGGACTTAAATTTATCTTTTGTTGAGAAAGAGAAATTTAAGTCCTTTATGTAATATAAGAATTAATAGGGACGCCAGTTTTTAAATTAATCTTGTGTGCTGAAAGTCCAGGAGCGCTCAGAGAATTAAGAAATTCAATGGGATAGTTGGTAGCGTCATCTTGCTCCATTACTCTGTTAATAGAAGTATACTCAACTACTTCTCCTTCAACATTGTTGAGTATATCCAAGTTGATTCTTGTGGCTTGGTCATTTCGCGGAGTCAAAATTGCTCTTTCGCAAAGCCATGAGTTCTCATGATTTGTTATTTGATTTTTTTCACCATACACAGAAGAGATAAGTTCTTCAATTGAATTAATAGTGTGGCAGAGATTTTCAGATAAAACAATTTCTTCCGGATATGTCCCTTCGCCAATAAAAAAAAATACTGTATATTTTCATTCACAATTGCAAGTATTGCAACGCTATATCATTATCCGTATTGCCAAAGCCAAGTCAATTTAATAATTGGATCAATGTTATTTTCCAAGAAAAATACTGTATTCCGAAATTCCCAAGTAGTGCGAGCGTATCATAACTTCATAACTTTTGATTAATTTCAATAGTGCCTTCTTAAACCTAACAGCACCATCTATTGAAAATTATTTGTAAAGTATAGGGTAAAAAGTCACCCACGTTAGAACTCGCAGAAAAAACCCGTTAGCGCCTTGTAAAAACGAACAGCGTATCTATCATAATTTTAGAGAACGATTCTGTAGTGTAGAATAGAACTAAAAATACTTATTATTAATATAATATCTCGTTTTTTAATCGATTTGCGAAAGCCAGAAGGTCGGTTTGAGATTTTCACAGGTTACTAAACCTGTTCAAGTTCAGTCGGCCAAGTGTGTGTCAGGCCACGCATTGAACAGAGATCCGTAGAAATTTTCTATCCCGCTGAATCCCGTCACTTTTATAGGATTTATACTTAATTCGATCGGTAATTTAGAGTATCAGCATAAGGTAAGTACATAAGTTGCGTGTACTATGATGTCCAAGTTACTATAGTGTGTGTCAGGCCACGCATTGAACAGGGATCCGTAGAAATTTTCTAACCCGCTGAATCCCGTCACTTTTATAGGATTTATACTTAATTCGATCGGTAATATAAAGTATCAGCATAAGGTAAGTACATAAGTTGTGTGTACTAAGATGTCCAAGTTACTATAGTGTGTGTCAGGCCACGCATTGAATAGGGATCCGTAGCAATTTTCTTTCCCACTGAATCTCGTCACTTTTATAGGATTTATACTTAATTCGATCGGTAATATAAAGTATCAGCATAAGGTAAGTACATAAGTTGTGTGTACTAAGATGTCCAAGTTGCTATAGTGTGTGTCAGGTCACGCATTGAACAGGGATCCGTAGAAATTTTCTAACCCGCTGAATCCCGTCACTTTTATAGGATTTATACTTAATTCGATCGGTAATATAAAGTATCAGCATAAGGTAAGTACATAAGTTGTGTGTACTAAGATGTCCAAGTTACTATAGTGTGTGTCAGGCCACGCATTGAACAGGGATCCGTAGAAATTTTCTAACCCGCTGAATCCCGTCACTTTTATAGGATTTATACTTAATTCGATCGGTAATATAAAGTATCAGCATAAGGTAAGTACATAAGTTGTGTGTACTAAGATGTCCAAGTTACTATAGTGTGTGTCAGGTCACGCATTGAACAGGGATCCGTAGACATTTTCTTTCCCGCTGAATCCCGTCACTTTTATAGGATTTATACTTAATTCGATCGGTAATATAAAGTATCAGCATAAGGTAAGTACATAAGTTGTGTGTACTAAGATGTCCAAGTTACTATAGTGTGTGTCAGGCCACGCATTGAATAGGGATCCGTAGCAATTTTCTTTCCCACTGAATCCCGTCACTTTCATAGGATTTATACTTAATTCGATCGGTAATATAAAGTATCAGCATAAGGTAAGTACATTAGTTGTGTGTACTAAGATGTCCAAGTTACTATGGTTTTTTAACTATCCCACGGGAACCATTTAATTTTACGGAATAAAAGTATTTAAGATGTTGACAAGGGATAAAAGGTATCACCATGCAAAATTTCATTGAAATCGGTCCAGCCATTTCGGAGATTAGCCCGTACAAACAGATAAACAGACAGAGAAACAAAACAATTTTTTTTTGTATTTTCCCTCTTTTTACATCCCCCGGCCTTGGTTAAGCATTTTTTTTCTATGTACAGACATTCGACCTCTACAGTTTTATTATATGTATGTATAGATTAGGTAAGTGATGCTTGTTATGCCTATGCGACCTCCTTTCTGTGAGATAGATACAGCCTAATCTTAATATATATAACTCAAAGGTGACTGACTGACTGACTGACATAGTGATCTATCAACGCACAGCCCAAACCACTGGACGGACCGTGCTGAAATTTGGCATGCAGGTAGATATTATGACGTAGGCATCCGCTAAGAAAGGATTTTGGGAAATTCCCACGGGAACCGCAAAAATCGGAATATGCGCGGGCGAAGTTGCGGGCATTCACTAGTTCTGAATAAAATCTTTTTGTACAGGAAATTGATGTTTTCCAAGCAGTTGCTAAGGCCGACTTGAAAAAAAAATCACTTTGTACGGCATTTTGCGATTCCGTTTTCCGAGTAGTACAAAAAGGCCGACTTTGCTCAAAGGAGCTTGTCAAAGTAAATACCAGATAATAAGCAATTTTGAGTTTAAAGGTTTTTTTTTGTTTTATCATAAAAACGGTAATAAATTATGTATGTAAGCATGATTCTTTATTTTTTATTTTTTATTAGCAATTGGAAAACCCTTGAGAACATCTCACCTGGTGGTAAGTGACGATGTTTCCGAAGATGGAAGCGGGCTTACCAAGATTCCCCAACGCAATGGGGAATTGGCTATCTTATCTTCATGCTTCATGCCGGAACACACCAATGATATCAACATTGATATTTGGCGGCAAGACTTAGATAAGATGGTGGTAACTAGCCAGGCGGGCTTAGAAAATGCCCTACCACCAACCAAACCGAGTCTTACAATTGACCCCGCCGGGAATCGAACCCGCGACCTCCCGTGTAAAGTCAGTGAACTTTACCTCTGAGCTACGGAGGCGGTTAAAAACTTGGTCTCTTTAGCCCTTATCCTCGATACGCGAGTCCGACTCTCATTAGACCGGTCTTTTTTTAGTTCATCAGTTTCTTCTAAGTATAATAGTCGCGCTCATCTTTGATTATACTTATAAAAATTAAAACATGTATTCTGTCTATCATACTAGTAATCGGCATAAACGCAAAGTCGTGCCAACGCGACCAGGCCTGTCGCACTCCGCGCTGTTGGCATGAAAATGTACCTACGCCGCGCGACCCCTTGAATGGGGGCTAATTTAGTAGTCAGAAAAGATATGACTTACGCGATAGAAAGAAAGGCAACTTGTAGGGGAATATAACTGTAAGTAATTAGCGCTGTGCGACCTGAATTTGCACTTTATTATGTCGTAGCAAGAGTCGCCATTCATTCAAATGATTTTGCGGAGTTAACCTTCTTTTACGTTGTAAATAGTCTTTATTTTTGACTCGACCTACATAATATTACACTTGATTTGATTAGTGGTCGCTGGCTGGGAAAGTTTCGCACCCATTGCTTTAAAAAAAAACTTAAATTCCAGTGAAATATGACAGAATGATGAGCTGATTGAACCTTTTTTGTTTTCAAAATACACCCGTTGTATATATACGAGAATATAGGACATAAGAGTGCCAGTAAAATAAAATGTTCTGTACGCATTTACTTACTATTAAGCGGAGTAGTACGTGACGTCATCCGAAACCGGCCTTATTTACTAGGAATACGATTTACAAAACCAGATCCGAAAATAAATAGATGAAAATAAATTTGATATTAGACTTACTAAGGCTGGCGTAAGCGGTGCGAGGATTGCCCCAAAGCGGCCTATCATGGAGGAGAAGGCGAACAGTCTGTGGCGGTACCGCGTCGGGTACAGCTCGGTGGTATATATGTATATAGTCGACAGTACCATCGAAATGCTGCTCATGCCGACCAAGTATACCAAGAGGGAGATTCCAAACATATCTGAAAATTTAGTAGAACTCTTACTACAGCCAAAGTATATATAATAATAGTACTAACATACAGTATGGACACTCACTTCCGCTCTCTAGATTGCGACCTCACCCCTTCGTTACCCAGATTGATTTAGATTGGTTATAGTTTGGTTCTCGAACGTATAGAGGATTTCGCCGTGATTTTGTTTGCTCCGTCATTCATTTGTTCTTGATGTCATTTCATGACCGTTTGTATGCAATGTCCGGGGTGAGCTACAGCTAACATAATATTATGCTTCAATTTCAGTCTTAATAATACGTCAAATTACGTCGTCACGGTTTAAGAGACCCTTAACCTCCCATGATAACTTCTGCCGTGACGTAGACAGTAGGATAATTTAATGTATCATCATATCAGCCGAGGGACGTCCAGTGCTGGACATAGGCCTCCCCCAAGGACGACCGGTTCTGCGCTGCCCGCATCCAGCGGCTTCCCGCGACTTTCACCAGGTCATCGGTCCACCGAGTAGGAGGCTTACCTACACTAGGTTTTCCGGTGCGCGGTCGCACTTCAAAAAGCCATTCAAACAGAACCAAAGGACTTCACCAGCAACCTCACGGAAGATAAACGCAGATTAGTTTTGCAGTCCTCTGAAGACGCTACTCAGTATCGGCAACTAAACAGAAAGATCTCTAAGTCTCTAACTCGCAATTTGCGCCAGTATAATACAAATTGTATTAAAGAGGCGATTGAGAAAAATACAGGCTCAAAAGTGTTCGCGAAAGATCTGTCTGATGGACAAAGCCAACTGACCAAGATAAAGAATGAGGATCGCAGGATCGTATCGTCTAAGACTGAGTTACTGGAAGAAGTTGAGAAGTTCTACGGACAATTGTATACGACCGCACGTCTGCCTGTCAGCGATCTGGCTAGAGACCCAAGAGCCAGACACTAACCCGACACAATAACAAAGATATCCCGGACGTCAGCCTGTTCGAGATTTGAATGGCTCTCAAACAGCTCAAAAACAATAAGGCACCGTGTGATGATGGAATTAAGGCTGAACTTCTGAAAGCAGGTGGAACACCGGTACTTAAAGCTCTTCTGAAGTTATTTAATTCCGTTATACTTGAAGGACAAATGCCCAAGTCATGGCACAGAAGTGTGGTCGTGCTTTTCTTCAAAAAGGGCGATAATGCCCTGCTGAAGAACTACAGACCCATCTCACTTCTGAGCCATGTTTACAAGCTGTTTTCGAGAGTCATTACGAATAATCTCGCACGCAGGTTTGACGACTTCCAGCCTCTCGAATAAGCTGGTTTCCGAAAAGGCTTTAGTACCACAGACCACATACATACGCTGCGGCAGATGATACAGAAGACCGAAGAGTACAATCAGCCACTGTGCTTAGCGTTCGTGGAGTATGAGAAAGCTTTTGATTCAGTCGAAACTTGGGCTGTGTTGCAGTCTCACCAGCGGTGCCAAATTGACTATCAATTTATCGAAGTACTGAAGTGTTTGTATGAAAACGCCACCATGTCGTTTCGCCTTCAGGATCAAAACTCGGAACCTATCCGGTTGCAGCGAGGGGTAAGACAGGGAGATGTTATATCTCCGAAACTGTTCACCGCCGCCCTGGAAGATGTTTTTAAGCTTTTGGACTGGGGTGGACTCGGAATCAATATCAACGGCGAGTTCATCACCAATCTTTGATTCGCTGACGATAACGTGGTCATTGCTGAGACTATCGATGAATAAGGCACAATTCTCAATGGTCTCAGAAGAGCTTCTCAACAAGTAGGTCTTAGAGAGAACATGTACAAGACGAAAATAATGTCAAACGTCCGTGTTATACCTACTCCTCTGAAGGTTGGAGGCTCTACACTAGAAGTTGTTACCGAATATGTGTACCTGGGACAAACAGTCCAGTATGGTAGGTCCAACTTCGAGAAAGAGATTAGTCGTCGAATCTAACTCGGCTGTGCAGCTTTCGGGAAGCTTCGCAATATACGTCACATCCCAGATACCACAGTGTCTTGAGACCAAGGTTCTCGACCATTGTGTGTTACCAGTAATGACATACGGAACTGAGACATGTTCGCTTACTATGGCCCTCACAATAAATCTCAAGGTCACTCAAAGGGCAATGGGGTGCTATGCTCGGATTTTCTCTGCGTGATCGAACCAGAAACAAGGAGATCCATAGGAGACCCAAAGTAACCGACATAGCTTTCAGAATTGCTAAACTTAAGTGGCAGTGGGCGGGGCACATAGCTCGTAATTTAATGTAATCAACACACATTTTCTTATTGGCCATAAGAACACTGACACGGCTTAACAACTATTCATGGGATGGGGGATTTACCCTACAGTCTCCACTATTACGGACTTTGCTCCATTTTGTTTGTTACTTTGTTGCAGTAAGAAAGCTTGTTTTATTCACAGTCCTTGACATCATCTCACCAGACGGTAATTGACGATGATGCCGAAGATGGAAGTTGGCATACCAAGATTTCCCACCACAATGGGGAACTGGCTGTCCTATCTTTAAGTCGGAACACATCAATAAAAATGCCCTTCTACCAACCAAACCGAGTCATAGAAAATTAGACTCCACCCGCGACCTCCTGATGTGAAGCTATTGAACCTATCATTACGCCACGAAGGTGGTTATTGCGGGGTTCGCTAGCATTCACCAGTCTGAACTTGACCCCCGTGTGTGAATGGTCTAATTCTAACCTCCTCAACATGTGGGAACAGCAGTATGGAAGCCTAGGGGTTATGAACGCTGCTACAATCTGTTAAAATCTCACCACTCGAAATAAAGATGTATCCGAGTTGACAGAGGGCGCAGAGCCAAAAGCCGCCCGCGATCACCGGCCGCCGCCCCACGCGGTCCATTAACGGAACCGCTAGCCAATAACCGGGGATCTCCATCGCCGACACCAAAGCATAGTTTATGTACCTGCAGAAATAAAAAACTTCAAAAACGAACTTTGTCCGACGCAGAATTTATCCACAGTAATTGGAATGAGTCTTAGAAAGGGATAAATCTGTGATGTGGACACTGAGGGACCAAGAGAGTTGTAATTATTACAATTGACAACTGTTAATTACATGCCTCCGCTATCTGTCTGTCAGCGATCTGTATTTTATTAATCGTAATAAGGTATAATGCGTGCCACCAAAGATGAGACTTGAAACACCACGTAAAACATTAAAAAGTAGGAAGTGTACGAGAGAAGAAAATAATATAGAGATATCCAGAATCATTTGTTTCTTTTGACATTTAGGTGTACACGTCGTAAATCATCTTCCTACTTTGTGTTTTAATGCTTTACGTGGTGTTTCAAGTCTCATTCTTAAAATTATGATTAGCCGGCTAAACTTCACCTAGGGGGGGAAGGGGGAGCCTCGCTCCGCGAGGCTCTTCGACTGTAAAATCAATCAAACCTGACCGAACCTAATATCAACATTTCCAAACCAGTGTTGGGTAGAGCTTGTTTTGTACGGTCAAACGCCGAATACTAACTAATAATCGGACTTTACCCAAACAACTTTAGCCCGCTAATCTTAAGTTTATTTTAACACCCACCTTTATCAGTGACATATTTATTTATTTCTGTTGCCGCTTTAACATAAAATTATAAGATTGAAGAGCTGTCATAAAACACGCGTGATTTTTTGGAAAAGTAAAGAAACTAGCGACGTCTAGCACGAAGGTACGGAACCCTTCTTGTGCGACTCTGACTCGTACTTGACCGGTTTTTTTAATCAGCATTATTAAGTTCGAGTAAATATTAAATTTCTATCGCGTTCTAAATTGAATATGTTTTTTTTTACTTTGGTATTTTGTAGGAATTTTCGTAATTTTATTTTACTTTTAATAGGCCTCTGCAAGTGGAGGGAGGTTTTGCGTTAATCTTCACGCTTGTGTTGGCGACAGCATTACCGTGTGCTGGCACAGTACGCAGAGAGAACGCTGCTGTCCATTCTTTGGTTATTGATCCCTGCAGCTCTTACGATACCCTCGGGAAGAGATGGGGTGGTGCTATTCTATGGCTCTCTAAATTAAATTATTTTTGATTTAATTGCTAGATAAGGTTTTTTTGCTCATCATATGAAGATTTTTTACGCTAATTAGTAATTACTTACTTGTTCCCCACCATGTTTACAGCGTTAATCGACAAGCCGAAGTACACAAAAGTAGTCGTTATCCAAAACACATACGATACTAAACATCGAATAAGTATCGGTTTGTGTCGGAACACTAGGACTATCAACCATGGCTCGTCTTTTCTTTTATGTTTGCTCTTATTCTCTTGTGCCTCTGCTATGATCTTCAGTTCTAATAGGGTTTTCTCTGAAATATTCTTCCCATTGATGTTCGCTAACTTTATCATTGCTTCTTCAGCTTTGTCGACTTTTCCTTGACTCAGGTACCAGCGGATGGACTCTGGCATGATCCAGAAGTAACATAAAAAGAGGAAATGTGGTAGGTAGATGACGAGTGTAAGGTGTCGCCAATAGGGGAAGAGCCATGCGAGCAACGCTAAGATAACATGTCCAACGGATAAGCCAGTGCTGCACATGGCACCGGCGTGTACCCGATAGTTTGGTCCAACTAACTCTAATACTGAAACAATTACAATGAATTGATTTAGAATTAATTAAACTATAGGGATGACGAATGCTAGTCATCTGATTTACTTTTTATTATCTATCGAAAACGACATTTTGTTCTAAAAATGCTTGAAATACCTAGGCGTGACGTCACAGTTTTGCAGCGTCATTTATGTACTTATTTTGTGATTTTGATGAATTAAAAATCGAAGACTTGATGGAAAACAAAACGAGTAAGGTTTTCCGAAGTTTGCGTAGGAAGGCAATTTAGTGATCAATGGTTCATAATTTATTTCTGATGCTGTCGTCATCTCTAATAGGGAATTAATTTGCAATTTATTTATTTATTTACAATCATTATACGTATTTATATAAAGGATTGGTAGTGGTTAATCTTTATATTTTGTGTAGGTATTTTGTATCCACGGGTCGTCGTGGAAATCCTTGGTGCAGGCCTATGTCCGGCAGTGGACGTCCTTCGACTGATATGATGATGTCGAAGAATGATGGCGCCACTGCTGGGTTCTCATCAAAAATCAAAGACGGCTAGTTTTATCTAGCGTCTGTGGATTGAATCTTCTTAACGTCAAAGGTCACCAAGTATCAGTTCTTGTAAGTAATTTGTGATCAACGCCATCTATGTTTTTTGATCTTAAAACAATAATCTAAAACTAGGTAACAAACTCTCATTGTTTGCTATCTACACTAACGTTATAAAGAGGTAAAGTTTGTAAGTTTATGAGTTTTTTTGTAGGAAGTAATCTCTGGAACCAATGTACGGATTTTTTAAAAATCTTCCACCAGTAGAAAGCTACATTATTCCTGAGTAACATGTGATATATCTACGATATAACTACTCACCCTCAAAGACAGTCATAAAAACGATGCCCACCGCGGGCAAAAGCTAGTTTACTGTATTTTGTAACCCAGTTTCCCATAAAAAATGTAATAATAATAACATATCCGATGACCTGGTGAAGGTCGCGGGAAGCCGCTGGATGCGGGCAGCGCAGAAACGGTCGTCGTGGAAATCCTTGGGGGAGGCCTATGTCCGGCAGTGGACGTCCTTCGGCTGAAATAATGAATAACGTATCTAAATAATTATGAAAGAGATAGGGAAAAAGAACTAGGCCTACAAGAGCAAACTTAAAAGCCGTAAAATCATTGACATAGTATGTCATTGATTTTCTTATTGTGAATCTGAATTAAGTTAATGCCATCTAACCACTTTATGATATCCACGATTAGTAACCAAAAACCAAACTGCAAAACATAACCCTTGTTTTGGCGCTATCGGGTAAAAAGACACTCACGTAAGACATAGCCACTGGCATGTCTCGCTCCTCCTATAGCCGTTTCAGCGAACTCGCTGATGATGAAGCCGATGTATGAGTTTACCCAGTAGCGCGCGGTGCCGACGCAGGCGTCGCCAACGGCACTTATGACGAGCGCGGTGCGCCGTCCCCAGTGATCCGACACGAACCCCATGATAGACAGTCCGAAAAGCATGCCGAAATTGCGCGCCGATCCGATGAGCGAGCGACGCCACTCATCGCAGGCTAGATCCAGCTACAAAATATAAAAATTTATCCTGGAAACTCATTTTTGGTTCTATATTTTAACTAATTGCACATAACACAAAAAAAATATATTTATAAATTGTCGGCAATCGGTTTCCGACACAATCGGAAACAATCGGAACAATAATTCATAATTTTTCATAATTCACAATAAAAAAAACCTTTTCACACATCAACACGGCGAGTTCCTCGACCAATCTTGATGAAATTTGGCATGCAGGTAAAATGTGTTACTGGGAAGGTTATGGGCTACTTTTTATCCCATGAAAATAGTGAAGTCCGATGCAGCTCTTGAGGGAACTGAAAAAATACTATTTTTTGGTGAATTTATTTAACATTGCAACGGTACAATGGATTGTTGTGATTTTTTGCACAGAGTTGGTTGAGAGGGTGGGAAATGACATAATTTACTAATTAACATAATATCCTCACATAGTTCCCGAGGGATCTGGGGAAAACTCATTTCCACGCTTGCGCACGTCGGCGTCGCAACGGAGCAACGGATTGAAGTGATTTTGTGGTATAGAATTGGTTGAGGGGGTGGGAAGTGACATAGATTGTTAATTATAATAGCCCGATATAGTTCCTTAGGGATCTGGAGAAACTCACGTCCACGCTCGTGGGTCACTTGCGGCTCACGCACTTCTCACCCTCTGAGACAGTCATAAAAACGAGCCGCGGGCAATATCTAGTAATTTATAAATGTATTTTTTATTTGTGTTATGTGGAATAAGTGGAAAAATATGACCAAAATTAGGTGATTTAATTTTTTATCAAGAACCTGCAATCAAAAATGTAGATAGATAATATATCCTAAGAATTAAACGTTGAAAATTTATGTTCATTTTAATAACAGTCATGTAAGCTATAATTCAAACGCTAAACATTTACTCACATCATAAACAACCGTGTGGGTGTTTTCAAAGACGTATTGTTCGCAGGGCAAGGTAATGGTCTGGTCAAACAGGGAGGCAGGACACGAGCCATTTGTGACGTCAACGGTGACGTTGAGGCTGTCGGTGGCGTAGCGCTGGCAGCCATCGAAGGAGCCATCGGAGGTGGGGATGGCGCCGGCAAGCCAAGGGGGAGAAAACTCGGTGTCGCCGACAATCTCGCATTCAGGAATCAGGCATCTGGGAAGTAAATTAGGCTGAACACTCTTTAATGGGGGAAGAAAGGTACACGTGCAATGACCGCGGCACTGTAGACAGAGTACCCTCCCCGCACCAGGTAGACTGATGATCTGCTGAAAGCTTGTTGGAAGCCACTGAATGCTGTAGCTCATAGTGAATGACGCACCAAAGATTTCAAAGATGTTGAGAGTTAAGAATGAATGTGATTTGTACATACTAACAGTGATATCTTTGGAAAAAACAACTGTCGACGAAACGGTAAATCTTTAATATTGCTCTTGGTTTTATATCTGGAAAACTTAAATGTACTAAGCATCACTTTTTATCAACGCAAGATAGTGTTAGTTCATATTTGGATTTTCATTTTTGTAAGCCTTCATTGTCCCACTGCTAAATAAATACCTCCTCTGGATTAGGCCATACAACCTTTTTTTTGCACAATTGGTAAGCCCTTGGCATCATCTCATCTGATGGTAAGTGACGATGACGCCGAAGATGGAGGCGGGCTTATCACGATTCTCCAACGCAATGGGGAACTGTTGTTAACATTGATGTTTGGACGCAAGACTTAGATAAGATTGTGGTAGCTAGCCAGGCGTGCTTAAAAAATGCCCTTCCACCAACCAAATCGAGTCTTACACAGTTGACCCCGCCGGGAATCGAACGCGTGACCTCCTAGTGTGAAGCGAATGGACTAACCATTACGCCACGGAGGCGGTTAAATCCCTGTCTTAAGCCATCTCTCTCCATCGACCCTCAAACCTGTCTAGTCCGACTCGTCATCTCCGTTTTGGTCTGCCGCGACCTCCACGGCCTTACGGCCTATCTTCTTTTTAAATGATAGAGGTTTGCCGTTGTGCGCGTATCACTCAAAAATCACTGGATAGATCTCGATATTTTTTTTTAGTTTTAACTTCTTAGTTTGATCCTTATCTAAAAAAACACGTTTGTTGTATAGGAGCCCCCGTAAAAAAATGTTTTATTGTAATTTAAAAATTACTTTTAAATTTAATAAATAACTAAATATTCTGTGAATATTTTAAGCGTCTATGTTGCCGTTATTGTATCGAGCAAAAACAACTAAAAAATTCACGTTTCTTGTATGGAGACCCCCCTTATTATTTCATTTATTCAAATTTTTAGTATTTTTTGTTATAGCGGCAACAGAAATACATCATCTATGAAAATTTAAACTGTTTAACTGTCATGGTTCCTGAAATACAGCCTGGTGACAGACGGACGGACGGACAGACAGACGGACGGACAGACAGACAGACGGACAGCGAAGTCTCAGTAATACGGTCCCGTTTTTACCCTTTGGGTACGGAACCCTAAAAATGTTTTTCGAAAGGACAAGCTTGTTGTTGGCCGTGGGGGGCCTTTACAACTTCACCGGGCAGCGAAGGCAAGTACGGAAGGCACTCAACCTAGAGCAATCGTAGTTACACTACCTAGTATTTATACGGGCTGCAGTGAAGATGTACTCGACGTTGCTCACGCCGACGGCGATGGACAACACCGTTGTCAGCGCCAGCAGCCGCCGCTGAAAGCGCCCGAACTGTCCCACGTCTCTCACTAGCAGCGTGTCCAGATTCAGTTCTTCCTTCTGGCAACTCTCTTCCTCTTCCATAGTCATCTTCCTCTTATGATATCTTTCCGGATGATAAAGTGGTATTATGTTTTGCGTTACAACACCTACGAGTACTAACCTACTTTAATAAGACTATTTTTTCAACGACATTGTTTTTAAATTGTATTTTATTGAACATTACGAGAAAGAAATTCTACTGTCTCTCCAGCTCAAATAAAAATGCAAATACAGTTATCGCCTCAATAATCTGGTACTTTTGTGACACTTTATTAGGGTTCCGTACTTCAAAAGGAAAAAAAAGAACCTTTATAGGATTATTTCTTTATTGCGTTGGGGAATCTTGGTAAGCCCGCTTCCATCTTTGGCATCATCGTCACTTACCATCAGGTGAGATGATGCCAAGAGCTTACCAATTATAAATAAAATAAAGTCCGTCTGTCTGTACGTCTGACTTCGGTCTGTCTGTATGTCTGTATTTAAATTTAAAGTAAATCAAAATTTGTAGGATATTTTCCGTTGACCTTGAATCATAAAGTATGACAAGAAGCAAGGTCTCACAGCACAAGTAAAGGAAAAACCCGGAAACTGTAAATTTATAGTTATGTTACATTTTTTTTGCGATTACAAACTTACATTTTTTGGTTTTGCTCTATTGTAAAAACGCTAATACATACAAGCTTTAAACATGGTGTGATTATGTTGCTAATCCTGAAGTCATCAACATATCAGCCGAAAATCGTTAACTGCTGGACAAAGGCCTCCCCCAAGGATTTCCACGACGACCGGTCCAGCGCTGCCCTCATCCATCAGCTTCCGCGATCTTTACTAGGTCGTTGGTCCACCGCGTGGGAGGCCTGCCTACGCTACGTTTTCCGGTGCGCGGTCACTACTCGAGAACTTTACTGCCCCATCGGCCATCTGTTCTACGAGCTATGTGCCCTGCCCACTGCCACTGCCACTTCTATGGGCCTCATAAGAAGGCTCAAGGTCACCCAAAGGGCAACGGAGCGTGCTATGCTCGGAGTTTCTGTTCGTAATGGAAACAGTAACGAGGAGATCCGCAGGAGAACCAAAGTAACCGACATAGCTCACAGAATCACTAATCCTGAAGTAGAACAAAATATAACAAAACAATCAAACAAAACCAGCCAATTAAAATCATATTCCTTACGCTCGCGTTGATATCTATGTTTGTAATGAATTGTTATACTCGTGAGGACTGATGTAGTGGTACGGAATCCTCGGTGTGCGAGTCCGACTCGCTCTTCGCCGGTTTTTTGATTTTATCAATCTTACATGCTAAAAATATAGTGCATAGGTTCTTTATCTATTTGTACAGCCTCTTATAGATAAATACACAATATGATGTGATAATACGATGCGATGAATAGCTAGATAATCTAATTCGTGACATAACTTTATCGGCAAAGAACAATGAATATCAATAAAATAATAAATTCAATCAAAATAAGTTTAGTGATAGCGTCGGTAGCGTAACGGTTAGGGCCGCTACCTCCTGTCCAGGAGGTCATGGTTCGAATCCTTCAACGTACCCATGTGTTTCTAATTTTGATTACATGTGTACGTTAAGTCGATGCTTTTACGGTGAAGAATAAATCGTGAGAAGACCTGCACACCTCTGCGACAGAGCTCAAAAAGGTTGTGTGTGAAACCGACCAACCCGCACTGGGCCCGCGTGACGTGATCATATAAGGCCCGATTACTCGAAGGCTCGAGCCCCATATGAACTGATATGATGATGATTTTAATATAACACGTTTTTGAAACGGTCTAAAAATAAAAGAAATAAAATCATTTAAGGTTTTTTTTTATTACTCGTAAGATTTAAAAGGAAATAGGCGGGGCTCATGCGACACCTATTCCATTGAAATTTTAGGTTAAGAAATTTCAATCATATTCTTTACTAGAGGAAGCTGAACTAAGTAGAATTCATCAACTATTCATGCATCTTATCAATAGATAATAGCAATCGCCCATTCTTTTTTGTTTTAAATAACTGGTGTCCAAAAATTAACGCAAGATTTGAATTTGCCGCAGTAAAGTGTTGGCAACCCCAAAAAAAAAAAACAATCTGACAGCTGATAGGTTAGGATTAGTAAAAATGGAGCGTTACATGATATAACAACGTATCCACATTATGCTCTACGTGCCACATGCTGTGTGCCAGCCTGTGAAAAAATTCAATTACTGCACGAGACATTTCTTAGTCGTGTACTTTTGCGATAAAAGAGTGCGTATGTGCCAGCAAAGCCATGGAGGCCATTTTCCCGATGTGTTATTTCATAAATTACCCTATCCTATGTATTTTATGATTCTTTAATAAATTTACAATCTGAAGACTAAAAACTGTTTTCTATTTAATTCAAATCTTGCGTTAATTTTGGGACATCCTATATTATGGGTTTTCTGGAGGAATCTTCACGGGTTTTTTTTTGGACTTTTCATACAAATTGATAATCTACGTCAATGATATGTGCAGAAAACTTTTGACGTTTAGGTATTTAAAAAGTGGTAAAACAAGACTTGTTACATTTCATCCGAATATTAATGGATGCTGTTTGCATCTTGAATTATACTTTAGTTGAGCAATTCCTTTGTAATATACAGGGTGTAACAAAACTGGTGTAGATTCCGTTAGCTGGGGCTTTAACTCATCGTACTGAACAATTTTTGATATATGACTTTCATTTTAACTCTTTATAGAAATCGATCAACCGATCAATTCTGTGCATTTTTGTATGAATGGTTTAATTTTTTTTTGAGATTGGACTATGTGTTTTTCACCAATTTCGTTATATACTGGGTTGTTCACCAATTTCGTCGTATACTGTATATAAATAAACTGGTGTCTTGGAAACGACTATAACGACTTGAATGACATTTTTGATGTGTAACATCTTTGCTCTCGCTTTCCTGCAATTTGTGGGAGTGATTTCGTGAAATGGGACGGAAATGTGTAACATGGGACGGACATGTGTAACAGGAAGTCGCGAAAGCGCGGAATTCTACTTTACGAGAGTCCGACTCGCACTTGGTCGGTTTTTTTCGTTACTGTCAAATCCGCCACCCAGGTACAATATAAACTATATATCGCTCGAATTTAATTTGTTTTTTTTACGTTTCTAAGTTTATCTTAATTGGTGTTATTCTTGATAAACTCTGTTTCCACACAAAAAATATCATTTTTTAGCTCGGTCTGCCAGGTTGTTTACTAAATTTATTTAGTACTAGCTTTTGCCCGCGGCTTCGCCCACGTGGACATAGCTTTTATGACCCTTTTTGAGGGTGAGTGGTGCGCGAGCCGCAATCAGCTCGCAAGCGTGGACATGAGTTTTCTCCAGGTACCTTGGGAACTGTATCGGGCTATTCAGATTAGCAGTCTTTGTCACTTCCCACCCCCTCAACAAATTCTATACAAAAAATCACTTTAATCCGTTGCTCCGTTGCGACGCCACCGACGTGCGCGAGCGTAGAAAACAGTTGTCCCCAGATCCCTCGGGAACTATGTCAGGATATACTTATTAGTAAATTATATCATTTTCCACCACATCTCTGTGCTAAAAATCACACCAATATATTTTTTCGTTACGATTTTATATAAAACGAACAAAGAGTATTGTTTGAGTTTCCTTAGGAACTGTATCGGGCTATGATAATTTCCACAGATAAAAGGTTGACTATTTCATTCCCAGTGATACAGGCTACCTGCATGCCAAATTTCATCAAGATTGATAGAGGTGTTGAAGTGTGAATAGGTAACAAACAAACAAACACATTTTCACATTTATAATATTAAGTAAGGATTTCTAAATCTTAAATGAAATATAGAGCGTCAGTGGCAAAACGGTTAGGGCCACTGCCTCCTGTCCGGAAGGCCGTGGTTCGAATCCTGCCACTTATCAATATCTATACGAATATCGATTTCATACTGGTATGTACGATTATCCGACGCTCTTACGGTGAGAAAAACATCGTGAGGAAACCTGCACACGCCTTCGAAGAAATTCGAAGCTTATGTGTGAAGTCAATCAACCCGCAATAGGCCCGCGTGATCGTCTAAGGCCAGATCGCCCTAACTCAGGGCAGGTTGAGCCCCTTGGTGGGGACGTATATAAACTGATATGATGAAATAACATATATAGGTACCTATATTATCAAAAAACTAATTCAAATCATTATAGGTATCAATCTAGAAATAAAATTTCCTAACAATATTAATATGGGTCAAATACTCGAGTCGTATTAGCTCCAAAGGAGCCCAAGACGCACTTCTCGTTGCCGCGCTGGATGGCAATAGACAACCTTAGCAGCAGGTAGGACCTCACGTCACATCTCCTCTCTCGAAGGCGAAGGCCAATCTCCTTTGTGAAGGCAAAGGCCTCTGAGGGTTCAGCAGCCGGTTGTATCACAGATCAGCGGCACAAAGCAGTAATTTGCCTCCAAGACCGAGTACTTATTATGCTTCTTTCTCGCCGAAAATTGAGCAGCAGTACCGTACAGTGAGGCAGAAAAAGTGGCTTCCCAAAGCAGACACGTTCCTCTCTGCCATAGCACCTGTTTAAACCCTCCAGCCTTTTGCCATCAGATCGACTAAAGCCCGGCCGGCGGCTGCATCAAAGATGGAATATTCCATCTGGCCGAGACCAGTGCCCTCCGAATGAGGTCATTAAGGAATTGGTGACGTGGGAATCTTCACAAACACGACTGCAACTCAGTGAGTGATGGCCAATTGCCTCCACCGTGGACCCGCAAATACATTGATGAGGTTCACAGATATTGATATTGCAGGCGGAGAGCAACCGCCACATGCAAATAGTCGCCGTCAGAAGAGTTCCCATATCTGTGCCTCCTGTTAAAAAAAGCTAAACTCGATTTATGTGTTTTTAATTTTTTTACACGATTACAATCTATAAAAAAATACCTCTCTGTTCGTCTATGAAACACATCGTTACGTACCATAGTTCCAGAGTTTAAAGTAGCGTATGCTGAAAAATATATAAAAGAAATCCACTCAAAAGTATGAAATGATATTTTAATGTTTTAATACAACTTAAGCGCGTTTTAATATCCCTGCAGTGCCATCTATTGACATTCTGCTACTATGATTATAATGTTTGGTATGTGTAGCTAATATATAGAAAAAAATACTCTATTGTTATTATTGTAAGTATCGATAGATAATTTCCCACGGGACCTCTTTAGTTTTCCGGGATAAAGAATATCCGACGATACAATGATGGTCAAAACACCCCATCCCAATGTAAAGGTTTCATATTGTGACGTTGAGTCATTCTAAAGATACAATTTTTTGCATTCCTGTAGGAACCCTAATTTTTTTGGGATTCACAATGTCCCAGTTTTAGTTCGCGATAAGGGTATCAACGTGTAAAATTTGATTGTAATAGGTCAAGCCACATTTGCGTGGTGAGCCATTCTATAAATGAATACTTTTGATTTTCCCACGGGAACTCTTGGATTTTCTGGGATAAAAAGTATCCTATATGTTAACCCGGGCTATAAGGAACCATCATACAAAATTTCATCAAAATCGGCCTGGTAGTTTTTGCGTGATGCGCGAACATACAGACAGACAGACAGACAGACAGACAGACAAAAATTCCAAAAGTTGTTGTTTTGGCCTCTGTGTCGTTAGTAATGTCCACCACAGTTATTATTTTCCAAAAATATTTCATGTACAGATACGGCCCCGTTACAGTTTTATTATATTATAGATTATTTATTGTTATCAAAAGATTGTTAAGTCGAGGCATTGATTGGAACAGTTCTGTGTTTTTCTTTACGTGTAAAGAGTTTAGAAAATAACCACACTTTTGCACTTTTTCAATGTTTTTCCGTTTAGTTTAAATTTTTCTGAATGAAAGTATAAAAAATAGTAACATTTCTCACTTTTTATTATCATACTAAATAATTTTGTATATTTTTTCAAATTTATACTTCAAAATATTAGTCATAACTAGAGTTGAAAGTAAAGGTAAAGGTGCAGTACTTTTGGTATTTTTTTCTATCGAGCCAAAACTGCTCAATCATCGTGTTTCATAAAGCTTTTGACTTTAAGAAACATCATCAACAATAAGGGTGTTTTTTTCAACCTTGAGTTTTTTATCGTTTACGAGTAATTGACGTCAAAAATAACGAAAATCTGTAATATTATACCGTCTTAAATGAAATTTTCTTTCTAAAAATCACATCGCCTAAATGTCATCCTGGGTATTTGCAACACTTTTCCAATCTGGCATCAAAATTTTGGTTGTAAACTATATGTCTTCGTTTTTTTTATCCACAATCAGTAAGCTCTTGGCATCATCTCACCCTGATGGTAAGTGACGATGATGCTGCACATGGAAGGGGCCTTATCAAGATTCCCCAACGCAGTGGAGAACTGGCTATCTTATCGTCATGACAAAGCTGTTAACATTTTTGTTTGGCGGCAAGACTTAGATAAGATGATGGTAGCTAACCAGGCGGGATTATAAAATGGCCTTCCATCAACCAAACCGAGTCTTACAAAGTTAAACTCCGCCGGGAATTAAATCCGCGACATCCTAATGTGAAGCTAATGTACTTTATCATTACGCCACGGACGCGGTCGCTGGCAAAGAATAGAACCTGCGGAATTAGCAAAAGGCTGTCAACCATAGGTGCCCACGGAGGGTCCATGGCTAACAGCTTCACGTGTTTAGCAGATAGACAACGCACATCTAAACGACTGAAGATAGGATTAAATAAAAAAACATAACATTCTAATAGTGTGTATGTGTGTGTGTTGACCATAGAGGATCAGTAAAATTAGAAACGCTGGACACGTTTAAAGAACCGACTTTATTCTTTATTATTATTATTCTATTATTACTATTCTTTTATTAATAGTATAATAATGATCATATAAGTAATTTTCTATAAAAAAAACTACACTGATTTTGATAAAATTTGTAATATGGGACCAACTCGAAAGCAAAGCCTATCGAATAAAAAAAATCAAGAAAATCGGTTCCCAATCAGCGAATAAATCACGTAACACACACATACACAAAAAACATACAGTCGAATTGAGAACCATGTCCTTTTAGAAAATCAGTTGAAAAGAATTGACTCTTATGGTGTTGAATTGGAGTGCAATAGTTTATGTGGTATAGTAGTATTTTCAACAGGTACACCACGGGATGTTTACACCTCAAATCCGCGGGAATACAGTCATGCGTACAGCAAATAGCACACCACGAACACTTCACACAACAACGGGCGAGAAATGACATTGCTAAAAACAAATGACGAAACAAAAGAAATCACGGCGAAATTCTATACGTTCGAAAACCAAACTTAAACCAATCTCTATCAACCAGGGAGACGAGGGGGTGAGGCGCAACCTAGAGAGCGGCAGGGAGTGTCCATACTGTATGTTAGTACTAATAATGTTTACTTTGCCAATAGTGTTATTACTGGACTAACGTAAAATTTAGCTAGTATTCAATAGACAACAATCGTATTTTCTCGCACGAAACCAAAGCAATTTGGTGGTATCACCGATGCAAATACGTCAAAGAAACTTTATTCGCTAGCTGCACGGAAGACGTAACGAGCCAACAAAGCTGTTACGACTAAAGAGCTACTGACAGCTATGTGGTGCAAGTGACGAGAGCTAGAGGGAAAAGTTACCTAGTGATTTACCGGAACCAAGGTCTTCGACTAGTGTGTTTTGCCAGTGATGACATACGGAACTGAGATAATATAGTCGCTTACTATGGGCCTCATAAGAAGGCTCAAGGTCACCCAAAGGGCAATAGAGCGTGCTATGCTCGGAGTTTCTCTGGGTGATTGAATCAGAAACGAGGAGATCCGTAGGAGAATCAAAGTAACCGACATAGCTCTCAGAATTGCTAAACTTAAGTGGCAATGGGCAGGCCCATAGCTCATAGAACAGATGGCCGTAAGGGTAGTAAAGTTCGTAGCGTAGGTAGGCCCCCCCTTCGGTGGATCGATGAACTGGTGAAGGTCGCGGGAAGTCGCTAGATGTGGGCAGTGCAGAACCGGTCGTCATGGAAATCCTTGGGGGAGGCCTATGTCCAGCAGTGGACGTCCGTCGGCTGATATGCTGATGATGATGATGATGATACCGGAATCAGAAGGAAATAGCTGAATACGGAATTATGAGAATTACTTAGAGAAAGTTGTTCAACAAAACTTTAAATAGTGTTTGTAGGTACCTTTAATAAGATCCCATACAGCATGGAATTAGATATGAGGAGATCCGTAGGAGAATCGACGTGGCTCACGGAATCGCTTAACTGAAGTGGAAGTGGGTAGGGCACATAGCTCGTAGAACAGATGGGCGTGACCGTGCATCGAAAGACGTTGTGTAGGTAGGTCTCCCACACGGTGGACGGACGACCTCGTGCAGGTCGCGGGAAGCCCCTGGATGCGGACAGCGCAGGAACAGTAGTCGTGGAAATCTTTGGGGTAGGCTTTTGTCCAGCAGTGGACGTCTTTCGGCTGATATGATGATGTTGAGAATAGCTGATTGTAAAAAGGAAAGTTAGACAACAAGATTTTATGAGCTTGGTATTACCTGAATTTTTTTAAATTAAAAAGTTTGAATCATCTGTAATACTTTTAATTAACTTGAATTACAGACTACAGGTAAATCAGCGAGATATGGTTTTTACATTTGTGTGAGGGCACAACTTTATGGTGTAAGTCGGTTACCGTCTTGAGGCGCGCGCATTAGCAACCCCGCGCTCACTGCATTTCACCCTCTGCTCCTTTTGCACTCACACTTATTAAAAAACCATGTATCGGTGATTTGACTGTATGTCTATATGCAAGACAAGGTAGGTTTTTGACGTGAAACGTCTTTGAAACCACACCGATATATACGGATACCAGGTCAGAAAAGTGTACGGTTACGAATTGGTCTATGTCGTCTTACCTTAATAATTATTACAAAAAACTGTTAATCGTAAAAACATGAATCTAGTATCATTAATAGTCAGCTTACTGTTATATGACCTATAGTTTGCGTCGGGGACAGGTGTGGTCCGGGGGAGAGGCGTAAAATGACCGAAACCAGCGCGCTTCTTTCTTTTCAGTATAACTCCCGAATCACACGTGATAGCGCGACGATTGATTTAGCTTAGGCAACTTCCTAGTTTAGTTGCATGATTTCTTTCATCGATTAAAGTACCTTAAACTTATCTGTCAACATTAATAAATCTATAATTAATAATTAATCTAAAAAATAAATCTACTGGTTGAAAGTGAAATCGTGAGCCAAACTTTAAGGACATACTTCACTCATGTAAATGAACAACTTTCCCCAAGAAACCCGTACAATCGGAGCAAAAAAATTGTCTTTTCCATACAAAGTTGATCCTGTTGTTTATAAACTCTGAATGGAGTCCATTTTTTTGCTTCGATGGGTTTCTATGGGAAAGATGTTTAATGATTTCAATTTCACCCAGTATAATTATTGTACCTACCTGATTGAAACCTTGTAGTCTGTAGGTGGGTACCTATATGTACATTTTTGTCATAAACATGATATCAGCCGAAAGACTTCCACTGCTGCACATAGGCCTTCCCAAGGATTTTTACAATGACCAGTCCTGCACTGCCTGCATTCAGAGGCTTCCCGCGATTTTCAACAGTTTTCGATCCACCAAGTAGGAGGCATGACTTTGCTACATATTCCGGTGCGCGGTTGCCGCTCGAAAACTTTACTACCCCAACGATACTCTGCCTAGAGCTACCCGGCTAGGTGGAGGTCGCAGCCAGAACTACGGGTCCGGCTGATTGGATCAGGGTACTACGGGGTCGGGGGTAGCCCACCGCTTGCCTGCCGTTGGTTCTATCGCCTTCGGCACTCTGGCTTGTCGGTCCCCCGTCTGGGTCATGGACTCGTAGTGGTATGTGGTTAGTTGCAGGGGTTGGGCAATGTTTGCTGCCTGGCAAGCACGTTGCGTCCAGGCGTCCTTCCCCGCGTGCAACTAGTGTTGTCGTAGCCGGCCACGTGGGCTATGGGCAAAAACAACGCGGGGCACGTGAGTTGTTCATTAAGCGGTACTGCTGGTTTAATTACTGGCAGGGAAGCATCTCCGGCACTTGCCTGGTGAGCAAGAAGAGCTAAGCTAGTACTGCTCCGGCCGATCCAGCCGCGTAGGAGTAAGTCTGGACAGGTGCGATAAGCGCCGGGAAGTGAGCGTGCCTACAGCTCCGGTACCACACCGGATATGTGGGAGCCAGTTTCTCTGGCGTCTCGAGCGGGGATCGAACCGCCAGCAGCAAAAGCCGCGGGAGGTTCGCGCGCCTACAGCTCCGGGACCTACCTGGACAGTAGGTAGTGGTTCTCTTCCACGAGGCACTCGCCTTGCAGAGTACCAGGACAAGCGTCTTGGCGGCAAGACCTACCGTAACTGGTCCTTGTCTTCACCTAATGGTGTTGGCAGGAATAGCGGCCCTCACTTTATGACCTAGCTGTCGGTGAGTGGAGACGCTATATCATAAACCTGGTAGACTAGCGTATCTGGTAGATATACGAGAGGGGGAATACCCCAACGATCATTGTAAGTTTAGTAATACTGTGAACTACGTCATTTACCTTGATTCTCCTACGGATCTTTTCATTTCTGATTCGATTACATCCTATCGTCACTTTTGTAACTACAATTAAATTGTACATACAATTAAATTAAGCAGTTAAAGTCCTAGCTCTACGGCACAGTATACAATATATCGGCTTAAAGTAGTGCAACGAATATACTTACGCAGAGCAACGGGAGGGTACTTTTGGCTAGTAGCTAGTACTGTTTGTACCTACGCCGTAGCGGCATCGTGCGACATCAAAGGCGTTGCGCTACTGTAAGCCATATCTTAATACTGTGACTACGGCAAGCGGTAGGTGCCTCCATAATTAGGTAGGTACCGACCGACATACATAAGTGTGCTCTCTTGTTTTTTAGGAATACACAACCAATATTCATCTAAGTATAATTCGCAGCGTATAAGTTGAACACAAATGACGGTTTTTCGCGCAGGTTTAGCGCGGGTGTAGCGCGGGTGTAGCGCGGGTGTAGCGTGGGTGTAGCGCGAGTGTAGCGCGAGTGTAACGCGGGTGCAGCGTGGGTGTAGCGCGGGTTGCGCGGGGGGCTGGCGTCCCTTGGTGCGCGCGACCCCCGCGTCTACCACTTCGTTTTAGACCTGAAAATAAGACGCTGCGCACTTTTCAACTTAGATGCCGTGATTCCTACTTACTACGGCAATATCAGGAGATCACCAATGATCAAAATAATTTCTCATTTAAAATTTGATTGCATTTTTTTCCGGATTCCATTATTTTGCCCTCTAAAGAACTCGCAAGTTTAAAACTACTCATAGAAAAAAAAATCGACTTCAAAAAAGGAAGAGGTTCCATGTTCCACTGTATATGTATTTTTTTATGTAGATATGTTCACCGATATATCTGTCAATTGTTAATTTATTTTTTGAAGTATTTTTGACGTACAATAAAAAATATGGATGTTTAAAAAGTCATATGACTTGGACCACATGCTAAGCAGCGGTTTTCCATAAAATGTGAGATCGTGGAGGAGCCGCAGCCATATATACACGAAGCGTGTTATCGTTTAGTCACAGATGTAGGGCTTCCTGCAAATTTTAAGACCCGATACAGCTAAATACCTTCAAAATTCGCATATCTACTGAAATAAATCAAGTAAGATCATATGATTTGGACCACATGCCAAGCAGCGATTTTCCATAAACTGTGAGTTCGCGGAGGAGCCGCAGCTATATCCACTAAGCGTGTTATCGTTCAGTCGCAGATGCAGGGCTTCCTGCGAATTTTAAGGCCCGATACAGCTAAATACCTTCAAAACTCGCATATTGTACTGTAATAAATCGTCAAGGTTATTGTTTATGTTCAGTCTCGGTATAGACTGGAATGAAATCCTAGAACCTTACAAATAACAAATGATCTGTTTAATTCATCGTAGCTTTTAACTGAAAGTTTATCTTTCAGATTGGTCGTTGATTCTCGACTTTTAAAGTTTCTTCTATGTACAATGGATTCTAGATACTTAATAACTGTCTACGGATTGACGAAATAAATATGTTTTGAGAATCTATTATTCTAGTCTTTTCAAAGATGAATTATTGTTCTTGTTAAATTATATTCAAGAGTCACCTGAAACGAAAGCTTTTGTTAGGATCGAGTACCATTATGTATGTATATGTAGGAAACGCTTACTCTGTGAGTGCAAGGCACTGCTCATAGCAAGAGTCGCCCCCCTGGTGGACTAATGATAGTGCCAGAGGTCATCAGGGAGCTTGATTTCAAGTGCATCACATAGTTCATCAGAATTATTGGCCTTCAGGAAGTTATATAACAGGGGCAGTGATCACAATAAAATGAATAAATATTATGGGACAAATCACACATGGTCATCTGGCCCCAAAGTAGGATTCCCTGGGTTATGGGAACCAGAGACTGATATACATATTTATATATACGTTTAAATACATACTTAAATAGATATGTAACACCCAGACATAGAGCAAACAAATCTGCTCATCACACAAACCTTTGCGCTGGGTGGGGATCGAACCCACAACCCTTGGTTCAGTAGTCAAGAGCAATAACCACTGAGCCACCGAGTCAGTCAAGATCTTCTTGCAAGACCCTCCTTTGGTCCTATTCCCCTCTTACCTAAATAATAATAATAATGTCTGTACCTGCAAATCCGATGGATTTATATGTCAAAGTCTTATTCTTTGTTATGCCTTTTTTAAAGACTCTAAAAAAAGGAGTTGTAGTTAACACGTATTGTCGCATTCTTCGTAAACAGAAGATAATCTGAAGACTGGATGGAGTAGTATAGAAACCTATAGTATACAATAATGTAGTTTGGGCTCCATTGATTTGGTCTCGATGAGTTCTCCGTTAACAGAATTTTGTCTCATAACTTGCATTGCTCGTTGATGACTTTGATGCAACAAATTAAAATTTTCATTCATTCATCGTGTTTGGAGAACACTAAATCTTGTTAGGCAGTCATACAAAAGAGCGGTGGCTGGTTTTCCGAAGAGTGAATGTCAATGTTTATTATATATATTGTGAGGGTATCTATACATTTTTAATACGAGCATTAAACTAGTGTGAAATAGCCGCCGGTTGTTTCTGATCTCGCTCCCGTATTTAACCTATCTAACAGTGGCGACGAGGATGGGATTTTATTGTATGAATAAAAATAAAAATATCTTTTCTATGAAGTGAAGTAGCAACTTGCAGCGGGTATGTACTTGTTGATGTCTTTTAAGGGATAGTATCGTCGAGTTATGCCCAATGTCAGAAGCTTTCAAAACGCCTAAGAAATATGAAGTGGCTTACGGACCGCAATTTAATGACAGCGACCGCCCCAATGGCTAATGTCCTGCAGCTTTAGCTCGGTACAACTTACGTGGTTGCGCGTATTACTATATTTATCTGACCATAAGCGTGGTCATAGCCTGGATGGGTTTCGCTGTTAGCCGCATTTAAAATACATTTCGAAGCATTTTCCTTAACCAATTTAAAATACTTTTCAGTTTATTAAATCAAAGTTTTTTTAGACTATTTATACGAATCGGTCAGCAAATGGAGCCTTAATGCACTTGGCACTTTTTTTAAATTCAGTATGGTTTTCTTAGTGAAAATTGTCGAGTATGATGAGAAAAAGACTCACTTCGATTTGTGCAAGATTTTTACTCAATCTGCATAATAAAGACTGCTTAAACGTAGCTTATATTTTTAAACTACGAATCACTAAACTACGATCAGGTACATAGAGCTCGTACCGTCGCCGAAATTGGTGTTAAAATATTTTTTTTCAAAGCAGATACTACGAAGGCGAACTTAAAATATTTTATTTACTACAGTAACCTAACGTCTTATTTCTTTCAAATTCTACCTTATTAATTTATTTATATTCACTATAGTTTACGAATGCTAGCAAGATCGAAAAATCACTAAATTCGTTAAATAGATTTCAGCGCGGTTACTCCCCAGTATCGAAAAAACAAATGAAAGACGATCTACGTCAAAAAGTTAAAATTTAGGCACAACTTTTGGTTAAAGCTCACTACACTATTCACGTTGCTTATATGCAGGGATTAGTATTTGCCACTAATGTTACGTAGCCAGCTCGTCCGCTAAAATATTCCCCTAATCTGACTGAGTCGACCACACGAGGGGTTGACTTAAAACATTTTGACTGCGTTACCGCAAAATTTCAAGTCTCACTTTGTTGTCTTTAACCACATAGATTTAGGCGGCTTTTGTTGTGGTGTTCAGCGGTGTAAATTCGTCCACTATTGTGAAACAAATCATGGCGAAAAGGAATGGGGATGACGAATGCTAGTCATCTGAGTTACTTTTTATCATCTGTCAAAAACGACATGTTCTTCTAAAAATGATAGAAATACCAAGGCGTGACGTCATAGTTTAGCAGCGTCATTTAAGTACTCATTTTGTGATTTTGGTGAATTAAAAATCAAAGACTTGATGGAAAGCAAAACGAGTAAGGTTTTCCGAAGATTAAGTAGGAGGGCAATTTAGTGATCAAGAGTTCATAATTTATTTCTGATGCTGTCGTCATCCCTATTTAAAATTCGTAGTCGGGATTTGAAAACGAAACGTATGAATTGAGAGCGGCTTGTGGTTATGTTGACCGAAAGGAATTTAATCTCCACTCCATGCAGTGATATTGTAAAGGTTTTAGGTAATTTCAGCAGATTTATTTCTCAGTTTTGACAACAGGATTTAAGTGGGTTTATTTTCAGCGGTACAATTTGCGAAAATGTTACTTTCTCTCTACATATAGTCATCTTTTGCAGCGCAGGACAGTTTGTCGTGGAAATCTTTGGGGGAGGCCAGCAATGGATGTTTTTCGGCTGATATGATGATGATGATGTTATCTTTAGAGGAAGAGACATGTCGCACCAGCAGATGCATCTAAAGATATGACTTATGTTAATGATATTCATGCTTTGCCAAATTTAACTAACCAAGTCCAGTTCATTGACACCTTTAATAAAAGAAACTAAAAACCGACTTCACAAAGAACTTAACTCAAAATAATCAAATTGGCCAATCTTAATGAAATTTGGCATGCAGGTAGCCTGTGTCACGAGAAAGGACATAGGCTACTTTTTATCCCGTGATATTAGCCGCGGGTATTAGCTAGTGAAGTTATATTTTCATAAATAAATACACAAAATTTCCCAAAAACAACGAAACAAATAAGGGGCCTATAATTTTTTTGAGGGCAGCACTAGCATCTGAGAAAAGACCAATGTTTTAGATTGCTTTGCTGGCACTGAGCTTAAAATTGTAGGCCCCTTATTTGTTTAGTACCTACCTTTGATTTCGTTATTGTATTAATATATAAAAATATTAATTCATAATTTTGAGTGAAATTCTTTTTGAAGTCGGTTTTTAGTTCTTTTAAACTTTTTATTTTTAATTCTAGTGATAATGCTATTTAACAACGGTTAAACCCGATCACCCACACGCCAATAGGATATCATCAAATCATAATGCATGTGTTTCATTAACCGATACAGAGTCCTGTGGCTTCCATCATCATGTCAGCAGCGTGAAAGTTAAGGCGTCAAATCTTCCATCATCAGCTCACCTGAATACCTGAGAGAATACAACTATTGGATATTTAAAGAACTATCCTGTAACTCCTAGCTGTAAAGAAGTTGGACCTTCCATCATCAGCTCAACATGAGATGATAACTATAATAAGTAAATACTTGAAAAGAATACAACTTTCGGTCCTTACGTACTTAAAATATTTATAGAATTATCCTCCAGCTCCTAACCGTTAAAGCAGTTGGACCTTCCTTTATCAGCTCATCAACATGAGATGATGACTATCAGACGCAACTATTTGAACATCTTTAGAAAATATATGAAACACTTAATACGTGCCTATAAAATTTGAGGGTTGCTACAATTTCCCTAGGATGTCATCCTGATTTGATAAAAATGGGACCATCACAGGAGTATGATCTTTCGAATAAAAAATCTGAAAATCGCTTCACAATCTGCGAAGATATCGCGTAACACACACACGAAAATAGATAAAGTCGATTTGGGAACCTCTACTTTTTTTGAAGTCGGTTAATAATACCAATTGCATCATCCCTTACGTTAAAAATTTTAAAAACTACTTTTCCCTTAATTGAAAAATTTTAAAAACTACTTTTGAAAAATCAATCAATCAATTTGTTTATTTTCTCACCACAAACTTGTCTCACATAATTTATATATTTTGCGAAAAAAACCCATAATGATGGTGACAATGATGCCGAAGATGGAAGCGGGGTTACCAAGAATCCCCAAAGCAAATGGGAAATTGGTTATTTTATCTTCAAGCCGGAATACATCTTAACTACACATTGATGTTTGGCGGCAAGATTTAGATAAGCCGGTGGTAGCTAACCAGGCAGGCTTAGAAAAGGCACTTTCGCCAATCAAACCAAGTCTTAGAAAGTTAGACTCCGCTGGGAATCGAACCCGTAACCTCCATGTGTGAAGCGAATCGACTAACCACTGCGCCACGGAGGTGGTTGCTTCGATAGCATGACATCTGTTGTGCTGAATTTTTTTTTTTGCAAAGGTAACATATATTGGGCTTATAATACTCTTAGCTCATTACATAATACTCTTAGCTCAGAAAACAAAACAAAACAAAACGGAACACACGTACAGTAAAAATAGTATGACGCGCGCTGAAGCCGAAAATTCTGCACATGCCCTGATCCTTCCCTTAGCCACACTCCGGACACATCATACAATGGGCGAGAAATGACATTTGTAAAAACAAATGGCGGAACAAATGAAATCACTTCGAAATTCTATACGTTCGAGAACCAAACTGTAACCAATAGTGTATCAACCTGGGAGACGAGGGGGTGAGGTCGCAATCTAGAGAGCGGCATGTGGTGTCCATACTGTATGTCAGTACTAATATATATACTTTGCCTTGTCTGCAATATTGCTATTTTAGGTCGGATTCTAAACCTGTTTGAGTAAGGTAAATAAGAAAGAACCACTGCTTATTTACTCACAAAAATAAACCACCTGCATTCAGGATTTAGTAGAGCCAAAACGTCAAAACTATACCAATTTAGAGTAATTTCATACAAGCACTAGTTGCCTCACTTTTATCGCCATACTCGTGTTCTAGTTTATTCTGTATTCTAAGACTATTAGGTGCAAGATCCCATGGCCTCAAAACGGTGCGTAGGGTTTTATCTATTTGTGAATTTAAGGTTTGGAGGTAAATTCGACATATTATTCACATTTCCTAAGAGATCATGCATAGCCAAACAATAATGATATTTAGTGACCCGATTTCGACTAGTATAGAGTAGGTCATCTGTTTATAATGCATGACCTATGTAATATCGGAGTGCACAATGTCAGTGATTATGTACTATAGAGGTTATACCGCATTTGTATGGGAATGCATCGAGGCGTGTATGGCCATGTATTGAAATACGTTGTGGAGGCCCGCTGCACTGCGGCAGTATTAGATTTCATTGTCGTGAATATGCATCCTGGATTTTGTTCGGCGTATAGAGGATTCACCAAAAGGATAGACAGTTTTCTTTTCTATTGCTAAGGGAATCCTTGCTGACTGTCAAATTCATCACCATATCATGCTCGATCACTTAAAAATAAGAGAGAGATAGAGGGAGATAGAGATAGAGTGTGTAAACAAAGTCTATATATTAGTACTAGCATACAGTATGGACACTCCCTGCCGCTCTCTAGATTGCGACCTCCTTCGTCACCCAGATTGATACAGATTGGTTATAGTTTGGTTGTCGAACGTATAGGATTTCGCCGCCATTTTTTTAGTTGCATCATTCCATTTTAGAAATATCATTTCCGGCCCGTTGTATGAAGTGTCCAGGGTGTGGTGTAAGTGAGTCAAAGACCTTACCTACACATCGTAGTCATAAAAACTTAAAAAATAAATAAATGTAGACAGTTTTATCTACTGGTTACAAAAATATCTGCCACCGCTACAAAGGGTGCTTCGACTTGTGAAATTAAACAACTTTCCCCAAGGCACCCATTGTAAATTCTAAAAAAATTGGACCACTGTACAAAATTGCTTAGTCAGTTGATTGATTTGTATGAAGTCAATATTTTTTTATATCCTCGAATTTTTTTGTAGCACTTTAGATATAGGTAGGTACATATAAGGAGGTCAGGCACAAAAGGCGACATTTAGACTTTTTCTTTTTTTTCAATATTCCAGAAAAATGTGATATGGGTATGCCTATGAAATATTTTAATATATTATATTTAGGGAGAGTAACACTTTAGTTAGTCAATTATATGTGTTAAGTTATATTGTAATAGATCAATAAATATGGGAAATATATAATTTAAAAATTTTCAAATGTCACCTTTTGATCCCACACAAAAAAGGGAACGTAAATGTTATCCTTTTGAATAAAATACGACTTTAAGATGCTATTTTCTGACGAAATATGTCACTATTTGAACCAAATCGGTTCAAAAATTGAAAAAATCCAAGTTTATAGTCCGATAAAAAAAAAGAATTGAGCCAGTTGCGTAAATGTACCCTTTTGTTCCTGACCTCCTCATATATCTTTTTATACTTTTTGGGGTGGGCTTCCACTTATGAAATGGAACAACTTCTGATCTACAACTTTCCTAAAAAAAACGACTCCTGACAAATTTGGCTAATCACTAATCAGCTGATCGGATTTGTATGAGAAGTTTCATGACTAGAAGCCCTCCAAAAATTACCTTGTACTTACTTATACAGGGTGTTTTTATAACACCGAGCAAGCCATTAAGGGTGTCTCTACTTATGAAACTGAACAACTTTCACCAAGAAACCCATACTCAATTCGTATTTTGTTAGACTTTTCATAAAAATCGATCGTTCGGATTAGCCAACTTTGTATGGAGAGTCAACTTTTTTTTTGCGATTTCAGTATGGGTTTCTTGGGAAAAGTTTTTCAATTTAATGTGTAGAGCTTACCCTTAACGGCTTGCTCGGTGTTAAAAAAAACACCCTGTATTATTTTGATAAAGTTGGAGATAAAAATATTTTTTTCGCTATTACATACAGCTTATTAAAGCAAAAAAGTAAAGAAAATCAAATTAAGATGGGAAGTTGCAAACTTCAAGGTATTAAGGTCGTAGCATCAGGAGAACACCTAGATATTAAATAATAAGAACTAAATCTGCCCAAAACTTGTAGGTTATTGAAGGAAATAAATTTCCCCTGGCTCTCAGTGAACATTTTCATTACCTTTGGACTCACTTGACGGAGTTTCGCCACAAAAGAGATTCGTACACTTTTATCTTTTTTACGAGGTAAGGTATCGAAAAAGCGTCGGTGGCTCAACCGGTAACGACTCGGTCCATCTAACCAGAGGTACCGGGTTCAAATCTGGACGGCCAATGTACCAATGAGTTTTTCACAAACTTACGTACATATCATTACCGATTGCTTTAACGGTGAAGGAAAACATCGTGAGGAAACCTGCACAGGCCTGCGAAGAAACTCGAAGGTTGTGTGTGAAGTCGACCAACCCGCACTAGGCCCGCGTGGTCGACTAAGGCCTAATCACCCTGATTCAGGGTAGGCTCGAGCCCCTCGGTGGGGACGTATATGAACTGATATAATAATAATAAAGGTATCTCGATCAAAGGGTTTTAAGGATACCAGGATGTTGTAACTTACGAGTAAACATAGTTTAGTAAAATGTTAGACTTGGTTTGGTTGGTGGTAGGGCATTTTCATAGCCTGCCTGGCGAGCTACCACCATATTATCTACGTCTTGCCGCCAAGGATAAATCTTAACAGCATTGATGTGTTCCGGCTTGAAGGTAAGATAGCCAGTTCCCCATTGTGTTGGGGAATCTTGGTAAGGCCGCTTCTATCTTCGGCGTCATCGTCACTTACCAACAGGTAAGATGATGTCAAGGGCTTCCCAATTGTGGTATAAAAAAGAGCTTTTTTCTTCTCCCATTTTGGTGATTTGCTTAATACATAACCTCAAATCATATCACAAAAGTATCCATTCGTCCAAGTAGTTTTACAATGATCATTTCAAAGCGAGACAACTGTACTACAATTATTTTTTAAAATGTTTTTATGTCTTTGGCTTAAAAAATTAAGTATTCATTCCTACAAGTCGTTTTACAATGAGCATTTCAAAACGAGACAACTGTACTACAATGAAACTTTTCAAATATTTGGCTTCAAAAATTCAATATATGATTATGACAAAATTTCAATATATTTTATTTTATTTCATGGTCGTAGAAAAAGTATTCTATGCCACTGTACGCAATTAGCCATTGTAACACTCGTGCTGTCTATTGTGCTACTCAGCTTTTTAGCTTGGATTTTATTCAAAAGTTTCCACGGTTGAATGCAACTTCATTGGGTTACTATTCGTATTCATATTTCTTTATTTGCATAAATAGGGTAAGTACATGATGATAATCTATGGGGTATAAATAGGTATCTTATAAATGTAGTTAAAGATTTCTTTGAATACTTTTTTAATTGACGCTGCATTTAAAAAATATCGAACTTCAAAGTGACGGTTTTTGTGCCCCCGGCAATTTTTTTTCGGTGCTTGCCACACAAGTGAAAGTGGTGCGAAAAAAAGATATTTGTGTCTCCACTAGTGTGTTTTTTATTATCCCCCTTCAGTAAGATACAATTAAATAGGTCTCATAAATTGAAACAATTTAATTCACGTAGCATTTACATAATATTGATCTCCAAAGCGACGCTTTTCGTGTCCCTAGAAGTATTTTTTTAGCGGTGCCTCCCATTTACTTTTATTTGAAATTTGATTTTTTTGGAGTCCCTTAATTGTGCTATCATTCAATTGGTCTTTTAAGTCGTGCTTTCCAACAACATTTTGATGTGAAACGCCTATAAAATCACATACTGGGTGTCAAGTCAAAAAAAAAAACTAGATCATCTAGATCAAATATCAAAAAAGTGGCTATTGCAAACACAATGTAAGCTTGTTGCGTAACGGAATCTATTTTATTTTCTTTCCTTCTTCCTTCGTTCCTTCTTCTTTTGGATTATTCTTCTATGTATCTATTTATCTTCATAGGTAGGTACTCGTATTATATCCATACTTACTATTAAAAATCATGTCACATTAGTCTACCAACATGCACACACGCTCACACACACACACACACATCACTCATACTCATGCACACATAAATAAATATATTTTTTAGCAACAACTCTCGCAACTCGGTCCGGGCAATAGCAGAATAACAGCGTTTTGCCTTAGGGTAATAATTACGCTGAGCTTTATTGCCTTTTTTATTGCTTTTGTGTTTCCCTTTTTTTTAAAAAAAATATTCCTTTGATGTTAGTATTAGGTATTTATAGGTAAAAAAAATTATTAATTGTTTTTTTTTTGTTTATCTACTCTTCTCTTTTTTATTTTTGTTTGTGTACTTAAGCATCATCATCATCATCATATCAGCCGAAGGAAGTCCACTGCTGGACATAGGCCTCCCCCAAGGATCTCCACGACGACCGGTTCTGCGCTGCCCGCATCCAGCGGCTTCCCGCGACCTTCACCAGGTCATCGGTCCACCGAGTGGGAGGCCTGCCTACACTACGCTTTCCGGTGCGTGGTCGCCACTCGAGAACTTTACTGCCCCAACGGCCATCTGTTCTACGAGCAATGTGCCCCGCCCACTGCCACTTAAGTTTAGCAATTCTGAGAGCTATGTCGGTCACTTTGGTTCTCTTACGGATTTCCTCGTTTCTGATTCGATCACGCAGAGAAACTCCGAGCATAGCACGCTCCATTGCCCTTTGGGTGACCTTGAGCCTTCTTATGAGGCCCATAGTAAGCGATCATGTCTCAGTTCCGTACGTCATCACTGGCAACACACATTGGTCGAAGACCTTGGTCTTAAGACACTGCGGTATCTGGGACGTAAAGATATTGCGAAGCTTCCCGAACGCTGCCCAGCCGAGTTGGATTCGACGATTGATCTCTTTCTCGAAGTTGGACCTACCTAACTGGACTGTTTGTCCCAGGTATACATATTTGGTAACAACTTCGAGTGTAGAGCCTCCAACCTTCAGAGGAGTAGGTATGACACGGACGTTTGACATAATTTTCGTCTTGTCCATGTTCATTCTAAGACCCACTTGTTCAGAGGCTCTACTGAGGCCATCGAGCATTGTGCCTAAGTCGTCCATAGTCTCAGCCATGACCACGATATCGTCAGCGAATCGAAGGTGGGTGATGTACTCGCCGTTGATATTGATGCCGAGTCCATCCCAGTCCAAAAGCTTGAAAACATCTTCCAGGGAGGCGGTGAACAGTTTCGGAGAATACGCAATAAGCAATACAATAAATATATCATTCACTTATTCATTCATTCATTCATTCATCATAACGGAAGTAACGAAAGAGACTTAGATCTGTTTCCGTTTCCAGAGCGTTACCTCCTGTAAAGTCTCACGTTAAACAATAAAAAGGTTCCTCGAAATTGTCCCACCCGATTTTAAAAAAGCTTTTTTTTGGCGGCAAGTCTTTGATAAGATGGTGTTAGCTAGCCAGGTGGGCTTAGAAAATGCCCTACCACCAACCAAACCGAGTCTTACAAGTTGACCCCACCGGGAATCGAACCCGCGACCTCCTGGTGTGAAGCGAATGGACTAAGCATTACGCCACTGAGGCGGTTGTTTTTATTTAACTTGCAATGTTTGTATGTATGTTTGTTAAGGTCAAACCATGCAAAAGATTTTATAGTGCTTTCCAGATATCAAATTGAACTAAAATTTAGTATGAATCCGTATTCCCGGTGACAATAGATCCTATTAGTATTTTGAATTAAATCTGATGATGAACTTTGGAGGTGGAATCAAAGTTCCAGGATCGACTTTTATATTCAATAGAATCATAGGAAATACTATGCAAGCCTTTTTTTTTAAATTGGAAACGTCATGTACTTATATTGACATTTGACACTAAGCATTTGGCTTTTTAAACCTAAAAACTCTTTTCAAATAAAACCAAATAGTTTTTAGGTTTTTCGAAAATTATTAATTTTAAAACATAAAATGTCCATTGCTATAATTAATAAATACGACGCGCTGCGCTATCTAGCGATGCCAATAAGAATATAGACTGCTTAGTCATTTGAGTTACTTTTTATTAGGGTTCCGTAGTACAACAAGGAACCCTTATAGTTACGTCATGTCTGTCCGTCCGCGGCCTATCTCCTGGACTATTAGTAGTTAAGAGTTGAAATTGGGCAAAGATATATATAATAATAATAACGCGGTGAGAACTGTAAAAAAAAATAAAAATTTTTTTTTTAAGGGTACAAGTAAAGTGGGGATGTTTTTTTTTCTCGTCAAACACAGTCGTGTTGGCTATCGTTGGTTAGAGTAAAAAAAAATAGTTGTAAGTCTTTTAAGACCATTTTATAATTTAAAGTGCTAAATTTTGTTGTAGTCGAGTGTCCCCACCCCCTAACAACTAAACAGCTATATTTGGAAAAAATCATGAAAATAGTCTATATAATAATTTTTTTTTATTCACAATTGGTAAACCCTTGACAACATCTCACCTGGTAACAAAGGAAAACTATCACGGCTAAGTAGGCTTTCTTAGTTTAGGAGAAATAGTCGTCAAACTTAAGATGTCCAGTTCGATTTGTAAAAAGTTCATAGATTTTTCATACAATATTATGTTCTATTACCAACTGCAAATAAAATTTTGTTTTTTAACCCCGCTTGTGAACATTGTAAACCGTTTTTCATTATTCTTTTTTTTATTCGATAGGGTATGCTTCCGAGTTGGTCCCATATAAATATTATCAAAATCGGTTTAGTGCCTACTTTATTAGAAAATTAACAAAAACAAAAAATAATAATGCAAAATTGTTGAGATGGAAGTTGTTTTTTTTTTACGTATTAAGCGTTTTCAATTAATTATTTTTGATGCAGTCACCCTTCCAATTATCAAAATACTCGTGTCAGTCAACTTTTCACGTTTAGGTTGTCATATTTTTAACCTTTACAAATCTAAATGAGGAACAAATTACTGACCAGTCGAGAAAAAAGCAATTTGTTAATAATGAAAGTGCTCTACTTTCAAATATCAACGAGGTGCCTTGTTAAAATCGCATCAGGTTGGAACATCATAATCAAAAGCTGGTGATAGTATAATGGCTATTATAAATACAGACAGTTAGATCAAACATCTAGATCAAATAGATTGATCTGAATGTCTTGAGACTATTGCGTCCTACTTGAGACTTGATTCTTGATCGAAAGTATTTTTGGGGTTCCGTAACAGGTACCTTTTCTATAAATATTTTTTTCGCGCCACTTTCACTTGTATGGGAGGCACAAAAATTAGCCGGTGACACGAAAACCGTCACTTTGAAGCTCAATATTTCTTAGAAATATCTAAGAAAGGGCTTAATAAATCCGTATTTTTTAGGTTTTTCTCTAGTTAAACGTTTTCATTGTGGTGTAAGTATCTACTATTTTTATTTTATTTATATTTTTCATGGTGTACCTACATTCGAATTTCAAGAGGACTGACATAAAAAAAAACTTATTAGAAACAATGAAAGGGCTTCCTAAATCTGGATTTCTCAGGTTTTTCTCTAGTTAAACTTTTTTATGGGTCTTGTATAAGTACCTATATTACCACTTTCGAATTTCAAGGAGAATGAAAAACCAAAAAACGCTCATTAGAAAAAATGAAGAAGGGGCTTACTAAATCCGGATTTGTCATGTTTTCCTCGAGTTAAACTTTTTTATGGGTATTATTTTTTTTGCCACTTTTGACTTTCAAGAGGAGTGAAATAACAATAAACGCTCATTAGAAAAAGTGAAGGAAGGGCTTACTAAATCCGGATTTGTCAGTTTTTCTCTAGGTGCAATTTTTCATGGGTGTGGTGTAACTACCGACATTGCCACTTTCGAATTTCCAGGGGACCGAAATAACAAAAAACGCTCATTAGAAACAATAAAAGGGCTTACTAAATTCGGATTTCTCAGGTTTTCCCCAGGTAAACTTTTTCATGGGTGTAGTGTTAGTACCTACATTGCCACTTTAGAATTTCAAAGGGACTAAAATAAATAAAAAAATGCTTATTAGAAAAAAATAAGAGAGGGCTCACTAAATCCAGATTTAAAGTAATAATGGAAGTTAGTAAATGGTGGGCTGCATTAGTAGTTTTACGTAGCAAGAAATTTGTTTTCATCGTATCAGCTCATATACGTCCCCCCACCCCCCACCCCCCCACCAAGGAGCTCGAGCCTACCCTGAATTAGGCCGATCGGACCTTAGACGACCATGCGGACCCAGTGCGGGTTGGTCGACTTCACACACAACTTTAGACTTTCTTAGAACGAGTTCGAACCACGACCTCCCGTACAAGGAATAGTGGCCCTAGCCATTACACCGCTAGCGGTCTCTATCTTTACTCGCTACTAATTATTAAACAAATGTAAGCCAGGCAAAAGAAAATTCAATTACAAAAGTACACAATGGGCCCTAGTCACAATCAAACTATTTGTGTTTCACTTTTAGGAGGGACGTATTAATACGTCTTAGCTTATAAAGTTGCCATCGCTCAAACTCGCACATCCCTAGTTCTGCTGTCATAGAACTTCAAAAACTCATTCGTCATGGCCCTTCAAAATATAAAGGATCAGTCACCCCTTTTATTAATGCCGTCACTTGTTTAGAAATAGCACTCATACAAGACGTCATTCTTGAATTTTATTCCGCCTCCCTAGCGTAATGGTTAGGCTAATCGCGTCACACCAGGTGGTCGCGGGTTCGATTTCAGGCGGAGTCAACTTTGTAAGACTCGGTTTGGTTGGTGGTAGGGCATTTTCATAGCCCGCCTGTCTCTAGCCACCACCATCTTATCTAAGTCTCGCCGCCAAGCATCAGTGTTAACAACATCGATGTCTTCCGTCTTAAAGATAGCCAGATCCCCATCACGTGGGGAATCTTGGTAAGCCCGTTTCTATATTTGGCATCATCGTCACTTAATATCAGGTGATATGATGCCAAGGGCTTACCAATTGTAAATAAAAAAAATACCAACCAACTTCTTTTTAGGGTTCCGTAGTCAAGTTAGGAACCTTTATAGTTTCGCTGTGTCCGTCCGTCAGTCCGTCGGTATGTTACAGCCGTTAAACTCAGTCTGTTACAGCTATAAATAACCAGTATCTCATCTCTGCTATAAAGCTGAAAATTTGAATGGTTTTACAAATTAGTGACACAGTGGAATAAACGATGTAACACATTTTTAGGGTTCCGTACCCAAAGGGTAAAAACGGGACCCCTATTACCACTGTCACCAGGCTACTTCATGAACCGTGATAGCTAGACAGTTGAAATTTACACAGATGATGTATTTCTGTTGCCGCTAGAACAAAATATACAAAAAATTTGGAAAAATGGAAGTATCTATACAAAAAACGTGTTTTTTTTAAACGAGAAGAAACAAGTGCCATCTATTATGATATTACGGAACTGAACAAACTAGCGCCATCTAGTATGATGGTATGGAACCCTATGTGTGCGTTTCTGACTCGCACTGGACCGGATTTTCTTTTATTCAAGTAACTCATCGTGTAGAGTATCGTTGAATAAATCTTTTGAAACTATTGTTACGATAAATGATTCGTTTACAAAATATTACTTTTTTAAGTACTGATTTTTTCAGGGTTACCTGTCCCCACTAGCTACCATCTAAACCGATATTTCAGGAAATCTGAAAAGTTTATAAAATAGTAAGGCATAATAAATAATTTAATATCACTTCATAGGTAGGCTTTCTTAGTTTAAGGAGTAATAGTCGCCAACTTAAGATCTGCAGTTGGATTTTAAAAAAGTTCATAGATTTTCTGTACAAATGTTCTATACCAACTGCAAAAATGATTTTGTTTTTCTGTTTCCATATTTTACTCTAGGTGTGTGATATTCAATTTAGTCGCCCTTTTTAGGGTTCCGTAACTAAGCATGCACTGTCTGTCCGTCCGCCCGTCTGTCCAACTTTAAAAAGGCTGAACGGTAGCAGGTAGCCAGTTGTATTTTTTACAGAATGTGTGTTATTATGGAAGATTAACGAATAATAAAACTGAAATGCCAAAAAAAGCATATTTCTGTTGATCACGTTGGTGTCTTTCGTATGAAATGAATAGGTATCTTTATTGTGCTTTTGTGGAGAGGTGCAGTTGTACAAAATCATTGGTGTACGAGTTTGACACGCACGTGGTTGTTTTTTAAAAATACATTCGTTTTCTAAAAGACTACGGAACCCTACCATGCGCATGATTCGACACGCACTTAGCCCCTTCTATTGTTAGCACCCATAACGTCTTCAATGTTGGGGTACGGGTCTTTTCCACAGTATAACAATATAGCGGCTAACAGTAGCGCAACGAATGTACTTACGCAGAGCAACGGAAGGGTACTTGCGGGGCAGCAGGCGGCGGGGCACAAACTGGCAAACTCTGCGAGTTTGGTTTACCAGGCTGACTACAGGCTAGTATGGGCTTGTACCTACGCCGGTGGCGCAACGTGCGACATCAAAGGCGTTGCGTTACTGTAAGCCATATCGTAATACTGTGTCTATTTTATGTCTCTTCCCAAACTCTAAAAGATTAAGCCATACGACACGAGGGCTAAGTCTGTTTTGAAGGGGTTTTGCACAGTTATAGTGAACTCCACTAGGAGAAGTTATCAAGCCGTCCTTTAAGGCCTCTGATACTACGTAACGAATGCACCAACCGACACCAACGGCTTAACTTTCATTGCGAAACACGATAACAGTCGAGATAAATGTTACTAACAGCATCTAATATTTAAGACAATCTATGTAATTACTGTTCATTTATATTTCTATAACCGCCTCCGTGGCGTAATTGTTAGTCCATTCGCTTCACACCAGGAGGTCGCAGGTTCGATTCCCGGTGGGGTCAAATAGTAAGACTCGGTTCGGTTGGTGGTAAGGCATTTTATAAGTCCGCCTGCCTAACTACCACCATCTTATCTAAGCCTTGCTGCCAACATCAGTGTTAACAACATGCATATGTTCCGGCTGGAAGATAAGATAGCCAGTTCTCCATTGCGTTGGGGAATCTTTGTAAGCCCACTTCTATCTTCGGCATCATCGTCACTTACCATCAGGTGAGATTATGCCAAGGGCTTACCAATTGTGAATAAAAAGAAAAGTAATGACTGTTTATTCATTATTTCCTTAAGCAGCTATTTTCTATTTCATAGAACCAACTTTATAACATCAATTTCGACTTGAGGGGTTTTTAAAAAGATTACATTGAAAAGAATTCCAGATAGAAAGAGGAACAAAATTACTAGCTGATGCGACTAAAGTGTCCCGAAGTGTAATCCTCTTTAATACTGACATGAATTACAGTATAAGACTATTATTTTGGCTTCCACTGCACATTTGGAATTCAGATGTCGTGTATGCTGTAGACCGTGGGCTAAAGAGTTTATATTTCATGTATGGACGAGGCCTTTCAAAAATGGGACGGATTTTTAAAGCCTATTTAGAACTCACGTCGTCGGTTCTTGATCTGAAAACTTTGGTAATTTTATCACCTGTCGTCATACGTTCACCCCAGTAATCATATCAGCTCATATAGGTCCGCACCAAGGGGCTCTAACCTACCCTGGATTACTTTTTGAAGTAATATTTTTTAATCTTTGCCTGAATTAGGGCGCTATCGGGCTTTAGTCGACCATACGTAGCCAGTGCGGATTGGTTGACTTCACACACGACCTTAGAGTTTCTGAGCAGACCTGGGCAGGTTTCCTCATGATGTTTTCCTTCACTGTAAGAGCGTTGGATAAACGTACATATGAAATCGAAATTCTAAAACACATTGGTTCGTGGCAGCTGTCAACCCCATTGCTCGGTTCGATAAGGGGCATTTTAGAGTTCCGTACCGAAAAGGGGAACTTGTAACTTAGTCCTCTGTCCGTCCGTCCATCCATCTGTCACACGTCTGTCACATCGCTGTATATTTTTAACCATAATAATTTTCACACAATATTTGTAAGCGTAATATAGCGTATATCCATCGTATATCAAAACAAATTTTATGAAACGCGCTAACGAAATTTTTGTGGCAGATGATGTGTTTCTGACTCTGACCTACCTGGGATGCACGTGTTAAAATCCCGATCGAGTCTATTTTAATAAATTTAACCGACTTCTAAAAAGTAGGAGGTTCTCAATTCCACTGTATGTTTTTTTGTATGTTTGTAGCGCGATATCTACGCAGATTGAGAACCGATTTTCATGATTCTTTTTGATTCGATAACCCTATCGTATCAAAAAAAAAAACATGAAAATCTGCTGCCAATTTTTATATATAAATATCAAAATCGGTGTAATACTTTTTTTAGAAAATTAAATAAAACTAAAAATAATATTGCAAAATTGCGATGGAAGTCGTTTTTTTTACTTGTTTGGCGTTTTCAGTTTTTAAATGTACACTTTTATTTTATCGCAGAATACCATTCCCACTGGCCACGTGAAAAGTTTATTTACAGTATGAAAGATAATATTATCAATAAGTAATTCGAAATTAACAGTAAAGAAAAGGAGAACAGCTTATTAAGGACATTTATACAGAAATAACAAATACGACTTAATTAGAAAAATTATCGACAGAGACAGTAAGACCACGCACATCCTGGTATAAAAACATAAAGACATGGACTGGACTCAATGACGCAGCCACACTTTGCAGAATGGCTAAGGAAAGACAGGAGTTCAGCAAGTTGATTGCTGACATGAGATGATGCCAAGGGCTTACCAATTGTAAATAAAAAAAATCCCTAAATTCCACAATTGATAAGCCTCATCTGATGGTAAGTGACGATAATGCCGTAGATGGAAGCGGGCTTACCAAGATTCCCCTACGCAATGGGGATCTGACTATCTTATCTTCAAGCCAGAACACATCAATTCACAATTAAAACTAATGTTTGGCGGCAAGACTTAGATAAGGTGGTGGTAGCTAGCCAGGCGGATCCGGCTATGAAAATGACTTACCACCAACCAAACTAAGTTTTACAAAGTTGACCCCGCCGGGAATGAAATCCGCGTCCTCCTGGTGTGAAGCGACTATACTAAGCATTACGCCACGGAGGCGGTTAAGGATGTGGTACCCGATGAAGAAGAAGGATTCGAAAGTCCTCGTCCATAAACAAAATGTCTTTTCTATGGGTAATTTTGCAAGGATTTGTAAGCAGATGTGCATCGAAGTTGTCCTGTCTTGGTTATTTTCGTTGGGAAGATGATTAGATTTGGCAGTGGCAGGGGTGCAAAAGGTTTTTGTACAGCTGCGTTACTTGTCACAGGATAATGGGTTTATGAACTTGATCGGAATGTTTGATTAACTTAGTTTTGGTTGGATTTGATTGTGCGAAGGGTTCTCGGTTGTAATCATTGTTTTTGTAAGCGGTTTTTGGTTTTAGAGCCGTAGTCAAACTAGGAACCTTTTTGGTTTTGCTATGTCCGTCTGTCTGTTTGTCTGTCCATCGGCATGTCACAGCCGTTTTTCTCAAATAATTTCACAGCTATAAAGTTATGTAATTAAATCAGTTAAAATTTTTTTAGGTAAACTACCTATATGTAAAGTGACGTTTTTGTTACATGTACCCATCCCCTACCAGATAAACCACAATTTCAGGAAATCTGAAAAGTAGTGGAAATTGTAGGACATATAATGAATGTAGAAAATAACCGAATTTCAATTTAATATGTCTTCACCTATTCGCCGATTCAGTCTTTGAAGTTCAATGCCAATTTTTATTGAAAATAAAAAAGGTATTGTTTTTTTATTATTGACCTTATGGTGACACCACAGTCATGGTCTTTTATTAGTAACTAGTGGCATGTCTTTCATGTTCCAATCCCCTAAGCTATGTACCATTGAATGGAACAAAGGCGTTTTCTTAGTGGTCAAATGGGACAATTTTTTAGACCAGTTAATTTTCTTGAATTTTCCTGAAAGTGACGAAATCTTATGCAGGGTATTCCCAAATATGACATTAGTAACGAAAAAACTGCTGTTATAACTTTAGAGCTTTACAATTAAAAATATGTTTTTTTTTGCCTCAATAAAGGCGATTTTTTCAGGTAAAAAACCCGACTTATAGGGTTAAAGCCACCGTGCTCTCAAAATATATAAACAATAGGCATATGTATACCACTATTTAATTTATAATAGTCTTAAGCTATTTTGAGATTAAATTTTATTTTAATATAACTATTGTTTTATTTTGATCTCCAAACGTTTTTATACAATCGGCAATTTCATAGGTAAAGACCTAATACATTTATTTTTGAAAAGGCTACGGAACCAACCACTTTGAGCGTGGACCAACACGCATTTTAAAAGATACGGTTAATTTGCTAATCCGCTACAAATATTATACTCCTGACATCATCTCACGTGATGGTAAATAAATAATAAATGACGATGATTCCGAAGATGAATGCGGGCTTATCAACATTCCCCAACGCAATGGGGAACAGTGTAACGCTGTACGCTATTATTGGTTCTTCTTTCATTCGACCGTTTTTTTTCCTTTCATCTGTTTGTTCTTTAACGCATGCGCTGTCATCTATCTGACAATGTCATTAAAAAGTCAAAATCCTATCCTTCAATATTTTTCACTACCATTTGAAACTGAAAATAAACTGAAATACTACTTTTTGAAACTTATACTTTCTTTACTCTTAGACCCATCTCGGGTCTTTTACCTTTATTATAAATATCCGTGAGCACGCATCTTTTTAACCAACACCCTTTGTTTGGCGGCAAGATTTAATAAGATGGTGGTAGCTAGCCAGGCCGGTTTAGAAAATGCCCTACCACCAACCAAACCGAGTCTTACGAAGTGAGACCCCGCCGGGAGTCGAACCCACGACCTCCAAGTGTGAAGCAATTTTACTAATCAACCACTAACACTACCACTAAATTAATTTTATCATGAGATAGTACCAACAAAAGTCATATTGGTATCACAGTTTAAACAATCAAACCATAATATAAAACAAGTATTCGTAAAACATATATGCGGTTGGTAACTGGCAGTTTATAAAATTAATACTGGCACTTTAAACCGACATTAGCGAACCAAAAAAGTAAATTAAAACTTGTAATTGGACGTGTATGATGTACGCAAACCATACATCAATGTACACGCATTATTAATGAACAACATAGCCGTTTGTGTACCGCGACAAAAGAGCATAACTCAGCATGAACGTAGACACAGCTTCACTTATATTGTGAAGAAGAAGAAATTGTAAGTATGTTTGTGGTAGTATCGAAATCCAATTATTAAATGATATCTATTAAAGAAGACTTTTCACCATACGTTGTAGTAAAAAACCAAACATAATTAACTACAGAACTATAGTTTTAAAAGATAAACCAAAATAGTCGAGATGCTAAGAAGATTACTGCTTAAGGATTAAAAAAATTGGCGTAGGGCCCGTTAACCGCGGGTTCTACTCATTATACTGAACAACTTTTCCCAAGAAACACATAGTCAATTCTCAAAAAAAATTGAACCTTCCATACTAAAATGAGTAAAATGCACAAAATTCGTCGATTAGCTGATCGATTTGTATGAAGATTAAAATATTTTTTTTGCGTTTTCAGCAAAGTCGTAGAACAAAAGTTGTTCAATATGATGAGTAGAAGTCCCAGTTAACGGGTCGTATACAAATTTTGTTACACCCTGTATAGTAAGACTACGAAATGAGGGCTATCCTAGGATATCCTATCTTAAAAACAAACACATAACACATTTCATTAATGTAGTGTAAAAAGTTCTATGCAAACGAAGTCGCTGGAACTCCCTAGCGAGCAATAAAGACATAAAAAGATTACCATTAAGTAATTAATAACGGGAGACAGAGATGCATGTGATTATACAAGCACCAACCCAGAATTATGCAAAACATCTCGTGCCCTGGATGTTGATGCAACCTTTTCTTTGCTTGATACAATTAAAAACTCCTTTGTTATTTACGAGTTTATAAATGTAGAGCACCGTGTAATTTAGTTCGCATTTTAAACTTGATTGAGTTTATCTCACTCGATTGTTTTGAAGAAACTCCGTATCTGATTTACATATTGAATTTTTAGTCATTGGCTGAGTTCTGCTTTTCAAATTTTTTGGGTGAGGTATTGATATCATTTTATTACTCACTCGAACCGGTTAATTCCTGTTATAAATTCCTGGAAATAAGATGTAATCCTTATTAATATTATAAATGTGAAAATGTGTTTGTTTGTTTCTCACCTTTTCACGCTTCAACGCCTTGACCAATCATTATGAAATTTATCATGCAGGTAGCCTGTGTTACGGGCAATGACATAGGCTACTTTTTTATACCGGGAAAATAGCATAATCTGATGCAGTTCCTGAGGGAAATGAAAAAATACTCGATCGTTGTGATTTTTTGCACAGAGATGGTTGAGTAGGTGGGAAACGACATAATTTACTAATCACCCTTAAAGATAGTCATTAAAACGATGTCCACGCGGGTGAAGGCGCGGGAAAAAGCTAGTAAATACATTATTTCAAAATTTATATTTGTTAAGATGTAGCTGTTTCTCATTTAGTTTATTCGTAGCTGATAACTCTGGGTCACCGATTAATATATTATTATGCTTCTTCACTCTTACAATACCCATATCCTTTTGCTCAATAATATTGTCTTTTAAATTGTTCGGTGCGTACGCGCAGTCGGGGTCTATTAAATTTATTGCCTGTGAAACGAGAAGTCTAATTTCGATTCGAGTGTGTTTTATTTGGCATAACTGAGTTAGGCGCTCTGCGGGTGGCGGGGACGCCCGCATCGTGTATGTACGGCCTTTTTGATGTTCTATGCTGACAGATTTATATAGAAGTTTTAAGTGTGTGATGTCAATTGGATGTCTAGAACCTAGAAGTAAAAATAAAAACGAAAATAACATAAACTGACTCATTCGCCAAAGAATTAAGGCCTTAAGATAGGACAAATGACAATATATTATATACTTATCTAAGTCTTGCTGCCAAACATCAGTGTTAACAATATTGATGTGTTCCAGCTTGAAGATAAGATAGCCAGTTCACCATTACGTTGGGGAATCTTGGTAAGCCCGCTTCCATCTTTGGCATCATCGTCACTTATCATCAGGTGAGATGATGCCAAGGGCATACCAATTGTGAATAAAAAAAATCAATTCAAATTATTGAAAGACTGTGTAAAGTTATCACTATGGAAAAAATATGTAATATATTTACAGTAATAAAAAATCGATTTAATCAAATACTATATTAAAAATATTACTACTTTTGATGTAAAGAAATAAACTGTTTTTGGCATTTATTGCGAAATTTCTCTAAAAAAATAGTTAATGTTGAATGAAACCAACACACACAAATCGGTGACTTTTAAGACCTTTCATTTTAATTGAACAATTTTTTTTAAAGTTCTTTGAAAGTACAGAAAAGTAATAAAAACATGTAAAAATCGATTATTGGGCGTTCGGTTTCAAAGTAACAGCCGCGTTGAAGCCCGCATTGATTTGAACTTAAAATGAATAGAATAACGTTCGATATTATTTTAACACGTATCAACCTGCTTGGATTGAGACATCTTAAAGCCTTAATCTGGGATCAATCGTGATGTAGGAAGGCGCTTCCTACCACATACCTATTGCAGCGTGATTTTATCGGTGCATTCTTTTTAGTGGGAATCTTTTTTGCGTTGGTAGATAATTGGAACTTTTTATGGAACTGAGAGATAGAAAAATAATAAATTTATTTTTTAAAATTCAATTCAATATCATCATGTCAGCTCATATACCTCCCCACCGAGGGGCTCGAGCCTACCCTGAATCAGGGCGATCAGGCCTTAGACGACCACGCGGGCACAGAGCGGGTTGGTAGACTTCACACACAACACAACCTGCGAGTTTCTTCGCAGGCGTGTGCAGGTTTCCTCACGATGTTTTCCTTCACCGTTAAAGCAATCGGTAATTATATATTTATTCAAAATAGGTGCAAATTACACTCTTTCTGATTGTCATAAATAAATAATAATAATGTCATTTGTGAAGAATCAAGAAATAAACAATAATTAGTTAATAACGTCAAAATTCAATCCTTGATATAAATCAGATTATATAAAACAATATGAAACGAAAATTTATGTATAAGTAATAATAATTGAATTTCATTAATGACTTTAACAAGAGTAGGCCAGTTCACACGGACAGCACCCGGTCACGAGCATAACGCGAGAGTCAGCCATCGCTCCCATCAACCATATTAGAGGGAAAGGAACAACCTGGCTCCCGATGCGCTACCCCACCATCCGCATGAACATTTAAGCTAGCATGCACCACTCATGTAAATGCTAAGATAAAAATATTTATGAAAAGAAGTACTAGACTTGTCATGTCATCTACCAACGCAAACGAAGATTCCCACTAAAAGGAGTGAAGCGAGAAATTCACGCTATTGTCGTGTTGAGCTATCTGGTCTTTTCGTCCGCGGTCTGCATAGAATCATGGATATTGCATTGTATGGCGGTGCAGATATGGTATTGGACAAACTCATGGTACTCCGAGCACAAGGTCTCTTTTTTAACCCAATGCCCAAAAAGGAGTGTTAGTTTTTCGTGTGTATGTACCTATATAAGAATTTTTTTTTATTCATAATTGGTAAGCCCTTGACAACATCACACCTGGTGGTAAGTGACGATGTTGCCGAAGATGGAAGCGGGCTTACCAAGATTTCCCAACGCAATGGGGAAACTGGCTATCTTATCTTCATGCCGGAACACACCAATGATATCAACATTGATATTTGGCGGCAAGACTTAGATAAGATGGTGGTAGCTAGCCAGGCGGGCTTAGAAAATGGCCTACCACCAACCAAACCGAGTCTTACAATTGACCCCGCCGGGAATCGAACCCGCGACCTCCTGTGTAAAGCCAGTGAACTTTGCCTCTGAGCTACGGAGGCGGTTAAAATGTTGTATGAATGTCTGTTTCTTTGGCACGCTCCGTAGTCTAAACCGTTTGATGGTGCCTTTAGATTAGGTTTGATCCCGTGAGTGACATTTAAGTTACCCGACAGCTCTAAAAACAGGTTAGGATGTTTCTATTTTGGTATACTAAGTATAAAGTTAAAATAAAAACGTCTAGAATAATAACTTAACCAATTTAAATAAAAATTAAAAACATCAAAATCAAAATCAAAAACAATTTATTTCAAATAGGTGTTTACACACACTTTTAAATAGTCAAAACAAAAAAAAAATACAGTATATTACAAATTATGTCATGATTCAGATTACAGTCTCAGGTAATGGTATTTGACGAGCATTACCCCGCTTCTTCGGGCTATCGGGTAAAAATGTATTTTATGTCACTCACAGGATCAAAAAAATTTTTAGAAATCCGTTAGGCTACAGTGTCAGCCAAAGAAACAGACATACACACATACATACACCCAAAAACATAACCCTCCTTTTTTCATTCAGATAACTTAAAAAAAAACCCGACTTCAAACAGGAAACTAAGGTTCCCTCGATTTCTCTGGGATGCCATCATCAGATACTGGTTTACTTATCACGGTACCTACCGCCCTTGGGATATCTTCTTGCCAACAAAAAAAACAATCATCAAAATCGGTTCAAAAACGACGAAGTTATCCGCGAACACACTTAAAAAATATATATATACCTCCTCCTTTTTTGAAGTCGGTTAAAAATAGTAAAAGACTACCTACCTAAGCTCATAGATAGCAATGACGCACAGTGATTAAATATGGTAATATTACACAGACGTGGCATTCGCTAAAAAAAGGTTTTAATCTAAATTGAGTGGTCGAAGAAGCTTACAAGTATTTCCCAGAAGACCTTGAATTCCCAATAAACTTTACGACGTACATTCTTAATAGTGAAATATTTCACAGAAACGTTTGAATAATGTAGGTCTGGCGAATAGGTAAGTAGCTCAAGGGTAGCTAAATCAATTTTTTACTACATTTTCATGTCGAAAGGTGCCTTGTTACTTACACGTACAATAAATTGTACGATAATTCCCAGAAATTAGGCTTGTCCATAGTAAAAAGAAAGAATAGTAGGTTATCTTCATATAATGGTACATCGCGCGGTTTGTATGTGTGCGCGTCAGTAGGCACGCACGCACACTACAGTAATCAAAACCGGCCAAATGCGAGTCAGAACCGCACATATAGGGTTCCGTACCATCATAGTAGATGGCGCTCATTTCTTTACGTTTAAAAAAACGCGTTTTTTGTATGAAGACACCTCTTATTTTTAAGTATTTGTTGGTATAGCGGCAATAGAAATACATCATCTGTGAAAATTTTAACTGTTTAGATATCACGGTTCATGAAATACAGCCTGGTGGCCACAGACATACAGACAGACAGACAGACGGACAGCGAAGTCTTAGTAATAGGTTCCCGTTTTACCCTTTGGGTACGTAACCTTTCGACTTCGACTTCAAAAAACGACTTCTTTAGTAAAAGGATAGAAGTCGTTTTTATTATTGTAGTGCTCGTGCGTGCCTACTGACGCGGACACATACAAATCTCACGATGTACTATTGTATGAAGATAACCTACCTACTATTCTTTCTTTTTACTATGGCTCGTCATAGACTAATATATCTATGCTTACTGAAGGAAAAGTGTGTGGTTTCGGTTGAATCATTTTCACAGTAATTACTTACTGAACCGATTTCGCATTTTTTTTTTGTTGTGTTAGTTATTGTCAGGAGAATGTTCTTATGTAGGGTAGGGTCGGGTAGGATAGTGTAGTGTAGTGTAGGGTAGATAGGGTAGGGTAGTGTAGTGTAGTGCAGTGTAGCGTAGTGTAGTGTAGCGTAGCCTAGTATAGTGTAGCGTAGCTAAGCGTTTCGTCGCGTAGCGTATAGTATTGCCGCTTAGCGTAGCGTAGTGTAGTGTAGCGTAGTGTAGCGTAGTATAGTGTAGTGTAGTGTTAGGTGGAACAAAAATCACCGGGACAGCTAGTTTTCAATAAAAAAGTTAGGCGTCAATCCAGACGTAACCTAATGTCCATGATCTAATGGCAGCCTAATTGTTTATCAATAAATTAGCCTAAAAGCTTATACCAGAAATGCATCCTTACTCTAACAAGGCTAGTTCAGTTTATGTAGCAGCCCAGGCGTGAATTAAGATCGATCAGTAATTGGTGCCTCCCCGAGAGCACTATAATTGAACGAGTGAATGAACGACCGGTGAACAGCGGCGGGGATCGAGTGAATGACATACTTGACGGAGCATCTGAAGTTCGACTGCAAATGACGGTCTGTAGTCAAGAATTGGTCTTAGGTAAGTTCTCTCAGGAGCTAGGGTCTAGAATGCAGACTCAATTTAGAATTAAAAGTATTCCGAAGGTTTCAAGTAGTTAGAATTTTATTTCATAAGAATTCTTAGTCGTAATTGTCTTTATCTTTAGCAGACCAAGAGGGATATTAATTGTTAGTAAGTGGATTATTTACCTATTTACCTACCACCAACCAAACCGAGTCTTACAAGTTGACCCCGCCGGAATCAAACCCGCGGCCTCCTAGTGTGAAGCAAATGGACTAACCATTACGTCACGGAGGCGGTTAAAAGTCCATTATCCATTGATAAAAGTTTAAATAGTGTCAGTAGGTACCTTTAATAAGATCCCATAACGAATCAGAAATGACGATATCCGTAAGAGAACCAAAGTAACCGACATAGCTCACAGAATCGATAAACTTGGCTATGAGGGCACATAGCTTGTAGAATAGATGGTCGTGGGGCAGTAAAGTTTACGAGTGGCGACCGTGCACCGGAAGACGTTGCGAAGGGAAGTTTCCCACACGGTGAACGGACGACCTGGTGAAGGTCGCGGGAAGCCGCTGGATGCAAGCAGTGCAGGACCGGTCATCGTGGAAATCCTTGGGGAGGCCTTTGTCCAGCAGTGGACATCTTTCGGTTGATATGATTATGGTGATGATGATAAGATATATTGTAGGACCTGTTAACTGGGGCTTCTACAAATATACCGTGAAATACTAAAAAAAATCCCCCAAGATACCCATACTTAATAATCAAACTAATTTGCTGATTTTGTACGGAGAGTCTAAAAATATTGTTGCCCTCAGCTTTGCCCGCGTGGATATTCAAGATGCGTGGGTATCGAGGGTGCTGAAGCCCATGTTGATCTTCAAGCTCCATTTTTAATTTTAGTCAGGGATTTTTTTAAATTTAAGAATACTAGTTAAGCTTATCTACATCTAAGCTTACTTACAAACTTTTCCTGTATCTAAATTTCGTAATAGATTAATTATAGAACATTAATTTTTAATTTTAGTTAGTTTTTTTTTAAAATCGGATGACTAGTTTCGGAGATTAATTACCGCTTACCTACATCCAAGCTTACTTTCAAACGTTTTCTCTTCGTAACATTAGTATATATTCATTATTATAGAACATTTTCGGACTCTCCTTATACAAACCTATATTTCGATTTTAAAGAAGAGTCGTTCAGCATGACAAGAGAAACTCCAGTTAACGGATTCTATTATAGATTAATTTTGTTACATCCTGTATATCAAACTAGCTGTTTCCCGCGGCCTCAACCACGTGGACAACGTTTTTATGACTTTTCGAGGGTGCGCAGTGCTCGAGCTGCAAGCGTAGTAGCCTATGTGTTAATTCAAGTCCTAATCTGTCTACCTACCAAATTTCAGCCAGATCCGTTTAGTAGTTTTTGCGTGAAAGATAAAATAAACATACATCCATACATTCCCTCCTCTCCCCGCCTACACACACACACATACACACAACACACACACGAACACACACACATACACACTTACGAACGCAAGTATAAAAATGACATGTTTAAGTATTAGCTTTTTTTAACTTGTTAATTTTTATCAGAATACAGACTGATACAGCCGCGTAATAGTAATATATTGTTAATCGTATTTATGGCCACCACGATACAGGCATTGCCTAGTGTGGGGTCACTGTAAGCATTCGTAGCGTTACTTTTTTCTGAATAAAGATTTATCTTATCTTATCTTATCTTATCTTATCTTATCTTATCTTATCTTATCTTATCTTATCTTATCTTATCTTATCTTATCTTATCTTATCTTATCTTATCTTATCTTATCTTATCTTATCTTATCTTATCTTATCTTATCTTATCTTATCTTATCTTATCTTATCTTATCTTATCTTATCTTATCTTATCTTATCTTATCTTATCTTATCTTATCTTATCTTATCTTATCTTATCTTATCTTATCTTATCTTATCTTATCTTATCTTATCTTATCTTATCTTATCTTATCTTATCTTATCTTATCTTATCTTATCTTATCTTATCTTATCTTATCTTACAAACTTTCTCAGTTATAATATTAAAGGATGATGTAAACCGCCGATTAGATATTTCTACCCATTAAATTATTTAAACCTAATAATCCACTTCATCATATCAGCCACAAATCGTCCACTGCTGGACAAAGGCTTCCCCCAAGGATTTCCACGACGACCGGTCCTGCGCTTATTTTTTTTGCTTCACACTAGGAGGCCGCGGGTTCGATTCCGGCGGGGTCCACTTGTAAGACTCGGTTTGGTTGGTGGTAGGGCATTTTCTAAGCCCGCCTAGCTGCTACCACTATCTAATCTAAGTCTTGCCGCCAAACAACAGTGTTAAAAACATTGATGTGTTCCAGCTTGAAGATAAGATAGCCAGTTCTCCATTGCATTGGGGATTCTTGGTAAGCCCGCTTCCATCTTCGGCATAATCGTCTCTTACCATCAGGTGAGATGATGCCATGGGCTTACCAATGGTGAATAAAAAAAATCGAAGTGAACAACAAACCACGAGACAAATAGCAAATAAATTGTACGCTGTGCCTCCTTTTGCAAGTTGCATTAACTATTTGGCATCATCACATCAGCTCATATACGTCCCTACCGAAGGGCTCGAGCCTAGTGTGGGTTGGTCGACTTCACACACAACCTACGAGTTTCTTCGCAGGCGTGTGCAGGTTTCCTCACGATGTTTTCCTTCACCGTAAGAGCGTCGGATAAACGTACATATGAAATCTAAATTCGAAATCACAGTGGTACGTGGCAGGTTCGAACCACGACCTCCCGGACAGGAGGCGGCGGCCCTAGCCATTACGCCACCGACACTCACATTTGGCATATACAAAATTAAAATTAAAAAATACGTGTACCTAGTAACACAGAACAGAGGTGTATTTAGGTATAAAACATACAATCTGGGTTTGTATGGGAGATGCCTTATTCAAAATTTCCTGAAATAATGAACTTCTTAGTGTTATTATATTATTATATCAGCTCACATACGTCCCCACTGAGGGGCTCGAGCCTACCCTGAATCAGGGCGATTAGGCCTTAGTGGACCACGCGGGCCCAGTGCGGGTTGGTCGACTTCACACACAACCTTCGAGTTTCTTCGCAGGCGTGTGTAGGTTTCCTCACGATGTTTTCCTTCACCGTTAAAGCAATCGGTAAGTATGTACCTACGTAAGTTTTTGAAAAACTCACTAGTACATTGGCCGTCCAGATTTGAACCCGGTACCTCTGGTTAGATGGACCGAGTCGTTACCGGTTGAGCCACCGACGCTTTTTTAGTGTAGTAGTAGTGTAGTGTTTTAGTGTAGTAATAGGGATGACGAATGCTAGTCATCTGATTTACTTTTTATCATCTGTCAAAACGACATTTTGTTCTAAAAGTTTTTGAAATACCTAGTCGTGACGTCATAGTTTTGCAGCGTCATTTATGTACTCATTTTGTGTTTTTGGTGAATTAAAAAACAAAAACTTCATGGAAAATAAAACGAGTAAGGTTTTCCAAAGTTTAAGTAGGAGGGCGATTTATTGATCAAGAGTTCATAATTTACTTTTGATGCTGTCGTCATCCCTATTCCTAGATACGCACAATTTTTAATGAAAATCGTGAGAGCCATTTAGTTACCTAGGTTTGTATAAGAAATAGGTGTCTTATTCCGATTTTCCCTGAAATAACGAACTACAGTCTGTGGTAGACCTTATAAAGCTATAGTAACTTACAGAGTTTCATCCAAGCCATTACAGCCGTTTAAGAGAAAAAAATGAGATTTTTTAATATATTGAACCCTAGAAAAGGTTTTATTTGTAGAAGTTCCATTTTGTACAGTTTTATAATAACTAGCTTTATTTAAAATCTATACAAAAATACTGTTCTATAGTAGGAACAATTTCATCGCCTTGAAAATGAGCTTCATTATAAGTTTTTAACTTCCGCTTGCTCACTCATCGCTCTTATTAATTGCGAATAGTTAATGGGCCCCTAGAGCTTCAACTGGTACAGTTCGACCCTCGCTTTCACTAGCTCCATACCTACAACCTATCATCATTATCATCATCATATCAACTGAAGGACGTCCACTGCTGGACAAAGGCTTCCCCAGGATTTCGACGACGGGTTCTGCACTGCCCGCATCTAACGGCTTCCCACGACCCTCACCAGGTAAGGTATTCCGGTGCGCGGTCGCCACTCGAGAACTTTAATACCCCAACGGCCATCGTTTCTACGACCTATGTGCCCCCACCCACTGTCACTTAAGTTTAGCAATTCTGAGAGCTATGTCGGTTACTTTGGATCTTCTCGTTTCTGATTCGATTACGCAGAGAATCATATACAGCCTATAGTATGCTTTAATTACCTATTTCGTAGCGAACCGATCTTAAGACGTTTAGAATTTATGCAACAGCTAATTAATTACACATGATCTAGACAGGTTCACCATGTAGAAGGCCTTCCACACGGTGGACTGACGACCTGGTAAAGGTTGCGGGAAGCCGCTGGATGCGGGCAGCGCATGATCGATCCTCGTGGAAATCCTTGGAGGAGTGGACGTATTTCAGCTGATATGATGATGATGATGAGGACGATCGTTTTGGTACAGATATGGAGGGCAAATGGGTAAAAACATCAGTGGAGATCAAAGAGGGGGTAATTTACATAGGGCTATCACTTGAACAAGGACCGCTTCCAGTGGAAGATCATATGTGGTCGGTGAGGGAATGACTAAATTTTTTTTTAGAAAAATAAAAAAAAAATGATGTAACCTTTAATTTGAAAATACTTTTAATTTATTCGTTTTCTTCTTAGCAAACCCTTATATTTGATACCCATATAATGGGGGTACATATAAAAATAACTGTACAGCCATCTTTGGGAGTTCGCCATATTGTATTGAGAATGACGTCAATTAGCTTACCGTTCATTGGTCTCTAAACTTAACATGCATGCAAAGTTTATGCTCAATCGGAAACCGGAAAGTGGTTTTAGTAAAGCTTCCAAGATTTGTCCCTAACTAACAAGGGCTTGTAAAAATCAATAATGATAGCTTTAAGAAGCTCATCATCTTCATCATCATATCAGCCGAAAAACGTCCACTGCTGGACAAAGGCCTCCCCCAAGGATTTCCACGACGACCGGTCCTTCGCTGCCCGCATCCATCGGCTTCCCGCGATCTTCACCAGGTCGTCGGTCCACCGCGTGGGAGGCCTGCCTACGCTACGTTTTCCGGTGCGCGGCCGCCACTCGAGAACTTGACTACCCCAACGGCCATCTGTTCTGCGATAAAAAAACACGATGTCAAAATGCCTCCACCAACCTTGCTGACCACGAGTCACATGTTGCTCACCTTTTATCGCTATCTGTAGCCATCGTCATATTGACAGTCAGTCCACGTGCGCAAACGCCGTAGAGGGAAGATAATTTTAGGCCCTAAGATGGGTCAAATGACAACATTTGATGAGAATCGAAGTCGGGAACTAAGAAACGTAGGCGACACACACTGTTGTTTTGATATGAAGTATATTGGAGAAATTTTGGTATTTAGTTCACAATTTAAAATAAAAGAAAATGTCGACGAACGCCGTGTATGCGCTTTGGTTGCGCTGGTTAGAGACCGAATGTAGTTACTGGCCGGTCGGCCGCCGCTGCCGCGCTGCCTCCTCGCCGATGCAATATCGGTGTGTGTGTGCGTGTATGGAATTAGGGCACACATATAAATATTGCACTTGGTGCGCGTTAACATGCTGCCCCTCTTGGAACATCCTGTTCCAACCTTGGAATCTCGATCGGCAGGGGGCACAGTCTGTTGAAGGCTCTTCTTACCGTTCCAGAAGTTGTTCGGACATCTGCGACTCGATTGACTCCGTCGGAACCTGGGTAAACTGCCGTGACTCTCCCAAGCAGCCATCTATTCGGCGGGAGGTGGTCATCCTTCACTAGGACCATTTCTCCTGGTTTTGGTTGCCCTCCGTCAGCATTTCGCCATTTGTTTCGGGTCTGCAGTTCTGAAACGTATTCCTTATGAAATCTATTCCAAAAATGTGTCTTTAATGCCTGAATTCTCATGTATCTAGGCAATGTGCAAATCCGAGCTTCATCAGTTTGTACCTGGGGAGAAGGCAACATTGTAATTGTTCGTCCAATCAAAAAATGCGCAGGGGTTAGAGGTATCAAGTCAGATGGATCTGATGATAAGGGCATCAGAGGTTTTGAGTTGATTAGTCCTTCGATGCCTATTAATACCGAATTCATTTCCTCGTAATCTAAGTTGGCCATAGCCAGCACACGTTTTAAATGAAATTTTACTGACTTGACGGAACCTTCTGCTAAACCATTAAAATGGGGACTGTAAGCTGGAGTAAATTTAAACATAATACCATTTTTAGCTGATTCGTAAGTAATATTGTTGCAATTATCTTTTAAAAATTTGGACAGCTCATTTGATGCGCCTACAAAATTAGTACCATTATCCGAATGTATCAAGACAGGCCTTCCTCTGCGGGCAATAAATCTGTTTAACGCTGCTATAAAAGCTTGCGAAGTAAGCTCAGTGACAAGCTCTATGTGTACTGCTCGCACTGCCAAACAGACAAATATACATATGTAGGCTTTTTTAGTTTTGCAGCCTCTACCCTTTCTGTCCGCTATCAAGATCGGGCCGGCATAGTCCACAGCTGTGTTTGAAAATGGATACTCTGCATGTAGCCTTTGTTCGGGCAGATTACCCATTATAGGTTGATAAGTTTTCCCTGAAAATCTACAACAGGTTAAACACTGACGTGTCACCTTTCTAGTTAAATTACGACCATTAATGATCCAATATTTATGACGCAATGTGAATAACAACAGCTGTGGTCCTGCATGCAATAATATCTTGTGATAGTGTTCTACGAGTAGTTTTGTGATGTCGTGTGATGCATGGAGCAATATGGGATGTTTTGTGTTGTAGTCATAGTTGGAATTTGACAATCTTCCCCCGACTCGAATTAGGTGTTCTTTGTTATTTATAAAGGGAGTTAGGCTCAACAGCTTATCTTTTGGTGGCAATAAGCGTTTTTTAACAAGTAGTGAATATTGTTTACAAAACATATCCATTTGTACTACCTTGCATAGTGTTTTTGTAGCCGAATCAAGCTCCGATATTGTCGGATATCCTACGATTTTGTTATTTGGATTTTTGCAATTATGTAGAAATCTTTTTATGTAAACAGTGACACGTTGTAATTTGCCAAAGTTTGAAAATCTTTTTGTGAAATCTGTTTCATGTGGCTCGCTCGCTGAAAAGTTACATTGGAACTTAATTTCAGGTAAGTTTTCTATGTTTGTGTTTTGAGGTTGAGTGGGCCAATGTATGTCAGTCTGGTGTAAGAAGTGTGGTCCTTCCCACCACAAAATTGACTTCTTAAGTAACATAGCATTGAGGCCCCTGGATCCTATATCAGCGGGATTCATGTCTGTAGGAACATAATTCCACGATGATGTTTCTGAGTTATTGGTAATTTCTTTCATTCGATTGTAAACAAACTGTTTTAAGTTTTGTTGTTTACATGTTTTTATCCATCCCAACACTGTAGTTGAGTCACACCAAAAAAAATGTGAATCGATTTTTAGTCTTAGTGATTTGGTGACTTTATTAGCTAATTGTGTTGCCAGAAGAGCACCACAAAGTTCTAGTCTTGGCATTGTGATTTTTTGTTTCAGTGGGGCCACCCTACTTTTAGCTAGTAGCAAATGAACTGTTACATAACCATTGTTGGATATCGAACGCAAGTATATGCATGCTGAGTATGCCTTTATAGATGCATCACTGAATGCGTGCAGTTCGATTTTCATTGGGAAATCACATAAAACTCGTCGCGGGATTTCAATAGTAGCCAACTCAGGTAAGTATTGTATGAAGTTATTCCATTGTGATTCGATCTCAGTGGGTAATTGATCATCCCATGAAATATTTTTTGCCCAAAGAGTTTGTAAAATTAATTTGCCTGTAACATGCAAGGATTGATCAAACCCAATGGATCGAATACTTGTGCTATGGTCGACAAAACCATGCGTTTGTTTGTTTTATGTTTTTGTGTATGTGTTTCTATTTTTATAGTAGGTGAAAATAGCAATATGTCCTTTTTACATGCCCATAGTAGACCTAGTGTCTTTACATGATCATGTTTATTTAAAGTTAACATTTCGTCATTGCTATTTTCATCAACTAATTTAGTTAGTAATGATGGACTGTTTGAGCGCCACTTTCGCAGGTGGAAATGAGCGCTTTCCAGCTGCTGAATGATGCCTCTACATGTTTTCAGTAGTGTAGGTTCGTCATCGCTTCCTGTAATTAAATCATCGACATAGAAATCGTGTAAGATTGTTTCACTTACATTTTTTTCTGTGCTCTCTTGGCCTAACTGCATGATGCACCTTGTAGCTAAGAATGGTGCCGATGATGTTCCATATGTAATAGTGTTTAGGCTATATATTTTAATTGTTTCTTTAGGCTCCGACCGCCATAGAATCTGTTGTAAGCATCTTTGATTTTTATTTACCAATATTTGTCGATACATTTTTTCAATATCTGAAGTTACAACAGTTCGATGCTGTCTGAACCTGATAAGGATGCTCAATAAGTCATCTTGTACTGTGGGACCTATATGCTGTATGTCGTTGAATGATTTCCTTGAAGGAGTCACTGCGGACGCATCAAAAACCGTTCTTAGTTTTGTTGTTAGGCTATCTTCGCGTAAGACGCCATGGTGAGGAAGAAAATTTTCGATTTCATCTTGCTGAGTATTTGTTTTCAGTATCATGTGACCTAGAGACAAATATTCACCCATGAATTCAGTGTATTTTTGTTTGAATGTAGGATTGCGATTGAATTTTCGCTCTAGCGATTGGAATCTAGTTTGCGCTTGTTGCTTTGAGTCACCTAAACACTCAGGTGGTTCCTTTAGTGGGATAGTGACAACAAATCTGCCGTCTGGTTGGCGGCTGGTTGTTTGTGTGAATATGGTCTCACAATCACTCTCACCTTTAGTGTGGACTTGTTGAGTGACTGGAGCCGATTCTAGTTCAAAAAATTGATTAAGTTTTTTCTCGAGCTCAATATTGTTTATTAAATGGCAGTGGACTGTATTATAGGTATGATTGTTAGAATATGGCACTTGTATGGAACCAGAGGCTAACCACCCTAGTTTTGTTTCAACTAAGGTTGGTTTTGTTTTGCCTAAGGTTATCTGATTGTTTGATAGAACCTCCCAGAAGAGGTCAGCACCTAGCAGCATCTGCACCTCGGACGGGATGGAAAATGACGGGTCTGCGAGGTGGATGTGAGGAGGAATACTGATTGTTTCACAGTTTATCCTAGTTGTCGGTATGAATTTAGTTATTTGTGGCACAACGAAACAGTTGACGTCTGTGGTGTAACCACTATCTGAGAGTGACGATATGGTGACGTCACATCTTTTTGTAATTTTTGAGGATTGTTTGTTCAACCCTTGGACTGAAATAGAAGTAGAATAGCTTGGAATCTGTAATTGTTTTTGTAATTTTTCTGTTATGAAACTAGATGTACTACCATTGTCTAACAACGCACGTATTTTGTGAGGATGGCCGTTACAGTCAGCAATATTGATTATGGCAGTGGATAATAGTACCTGGCTTTGATGTGTTGTAGACAATGTGATATTGTTTTGTTGTGATGTGTGTATACCTTGCTGTTGTGATTCGGTCTCTTCTTGGTTTTGTTGTAAAGTAGGCAATACTACACACTCACTTGCTGTACTAGATTTAGATGTACTAGTTTTAGATGTACTAGATTTGATTTCTGATTGTATTGGTTTTGATTTGTAATTAAGATGTATCATGCTATTGTGCCTGTTTGAACACAGTTTGCAAGGGCCTAACTTGCACTGATTTTCGTTATGACCCGAACGTAAACAGTTTGTACAAAGACTTAATTGTTTGACCTTATCAATACGTGCCTCAATGGGCATAGCCTTGAATTTGAGGCAGTTGTAAATAGAATGATTATTTTTACATACAGGGCACATGAATGCCTTTGGAAGGGTGATGAATGTCTTTGGACGGATATGAGTTGTGTCGCTGTGTCGGCGCTTGATTTGTGCTGTTTCCACAGTCTCTAGTAAATCAGCTCGATTTTTCAAAAATTCAACGAAATCCCTTAGTGTTGGAATTTCTTTCAAAGTATTGCGATGGCTTTCCCACTCGCGTAATGTTATAGAATCAAGTTTACCAGAGACCATGTGTATAATAAGCACATCCCAGTGTTCTGTAGGAAGCTGCAATCCATTCAGTGCCCTCAGGTTTTTATTTATAGTATCCACTACGTTTCTTATGGATCTTGAATATTCTTTAACTAGTGGCTCGATATTAAACAAAGCCTGAACATGATTGTTAATGAGTAGCCTATTGTTATGATATCGCTCGCACAATGCTTGCCAAGCAACATCATAATTTTCGGCTGTAAAATTAAGGGACTGAATGATCTCAAGTGGTGTATCCTTAAGTGAAGCTCGCAGATAGTGGAACTTATGAATCTTCGGAATACTTGTGTTTGTGTGTATTAGCGACGTATATGTATCATGAAACTCTAGCCAATCCTGATAGCGACCAGAAAATGTAGGTAGCTGAATTGTGGGTAGCTTAATGTTTGGTCCATGTGAGTGTCCAACTATAGTATTAGAATTTGTCACCGAGTCGCATTCGTGCGCCGCAGAGGAAGTCCCTGCCTGCGGAGCGGCTCGATCCAGCAACTCCTGCGCAGCTGCTATGGCGCCGAAGTAGCCGTTCTCGAATGCTTCCCTTTCTTTGTACTCGTCATCTGGAATTTCGGATAAATGTTCTATTTGAGTCTGAGTTATATCAAATTCATTGTAAAGTTCCTGTAATTTGTTAAAACGAGTATTAAGCTCAACGGTTTGCAACTTTGTTAATTCTTTACTGTCTAAAAGTGGTTCTAGATATTTTTTGAAAATTGTAAGCTTTTGTTTTTGTGTGCCTCTAGTTTTGTTTAAATCCTTGAGGCTCATTATGTTAGATGATAGCTAATAATGTAGGCTATGAACAATGCAAGTGATGTAGGTAAGTAATTACTTAAATAGGTACCCACCTATATGTAGGTACTCGTATGTGAAAGTGAACACAGCTAAAAAATGAAATAAGCTTTGAATGTTTGTAAGGCAAGTTTACGAAATTGAAACGATACTTAAATTTTCAAGTTAATAAAATGCGAAGCAGAGGGTTCTCAAGCAGTGCAGTACGAAAGCGCGATGTAAAACCAGTCGCGCGAGTCGACCGGCCGATCGCAAGCTGCAGCGAGTGCGGGCGCCTGCCTCGAGTCACTTAAGCAACGCGTGATCACAGCGAATCGCGTTGGCGCCGCCGCCGTGTTGGCGCGAAATAGGTAGGTACTCTGGAATGTTCGAGAAAACAAGGTATTAGCTAGGTTCTATGGACAAATACTAGACCTATACCGTCTAGTATCAGCACAGTTAAATAAAAAAAAAATACCTCTGAAATTTCTATATAAAAGTAGTTACGTATTTAGCTTTTGTATAGCAAAGGCAGGTAGATGGGAAGTTAGGTAGGTAATGCAAGGTTAAAAAATCGGTAAACTAAGCTAATAAATTAAAAGTGGCTTTAGAATTAAATTTGTCAGTGAAATGTAGCACTGATTGCTTGTAAGTAGGAACCTTATGTATAATTCAATGACGAAAATAAGGAATGAAAATGAAAACTGACTTGAACGTAGTATAAGTAGGTAGGTACTTGCGCAAATAAATTGATTGGAACAAACTCACAAATAATGCACTTCAAACCCTTCCTGGTTTTTCCTCTCGGGTAGGTAGATATTGCAAATGTTGAATATTTTTCGTTTTTCTTGTTGATTGTTCTGGTCCTCGGGCGTGGGCCACGCCGCGTGGCGCCAGCCAAGCCGCTGACCGCTCCCGTAGTTCGCCGGTGTCCTCTTGTCCTTTGTTCGACCTCAACGCTAAACCTTTTTGTTGGTTTATCCGGCTCGAATATGATGAGAATCGAAGTCGGGAACTAAAAAACGTAGGCGACACACATTGTTGTTTTGATATGAAGTATATTGGAGATTTTGGTACTATTTGGTTCACAATTTAAATTAAAAGAAAATGTCGACGAACGCCGTGTATGCGCATTGGTAGCGCTGGTTAGAGACCGAATGTAGTTACTGGCCGGTCGGCCGCCGCTGCCGCGCTGCCTCCTCGCCGATGCAATATCGGTGTGTGTGTGCGTGTATGGAATTAGGGCACACATATAAATATTGCACTTGGTGCGTGTTAACAACATTCAATTCAAATTATTAAAAGACTGTGTAAAGCTATCATAAAATATATATTACACTTAAAGTAATAACAAATCGATTTAATTGAATACACTTTTAAAAATATTACCACTTTTGATGTAAAAAATATAAGTACTGTAGATTCTGTTTTTGGCATTAATTTTATTAAAAAAATAAAAAAAAGTTAATGTTGAATGAAACTAACACACAAAAATCGGTGACTTTAAGACCTTTCATTTTAGTTGAACACATTTTTGGAAAAGTTATTTGAAAGTACAGAAAAGTAATAAAAACATGTAAAAATCTAGAATTGGGCGTTCGGTTTCAACGTAACAGCCGCGTTCAAGCTCGCATTGATTTGAACTTAAAATGAATACATTTATGTTCAATATTATTTAAACATATTTCAACCTGCTCGGATTGAGTGCTCTTAGGGCCTTTAGGCGCTGACTGTACTCCCCTACCACATGAAGTACGCGTCTTCAATTACCGATCGCCCCCGGTGCGGGGCCTTTTTACGGCTCTGTCTCGTACGAAGCATCGCCCGGGGACACGCGCCGGCCGGCTAATTCATAATTGCATTCCTGGCAAGACACGTTCGGTAGATGTTTGGTCGATGAGGGATGGGGAACGGAGAGTGCTCTGTTTCTTGAACTTAAAGCACAGATTACTAATTAGTTACTACGTAACTTAAAGTAGCATTGTGAGAGGTTAGATAGAAATTATTACCTAGCTGGTTTAAATCTAGGCTTCTCATAAATAATTGTAGGGCGATCGGACCTTAGTCGACCACGCGGGCCCAGTGCGGGTTGGTCGACTAATACATATACTTTGCCTAAATATAGGTTAATGCAATAAAACATTTTCCATCCATCTTCAAGGGAAATAAAGTCAACTGCACGTGCAGCTTTTTTAAGATTATTCTCAGTGCATTCCCTCAGCTTAATTACCATTTTCTCCAGGTTTTGCATTTAAATGTGCTGTAATAAAGAATTAAGTTTGTGCAGGGCACGCTACGCGCATTTCAGACGCAAAGTTGCTTGTGTAAAAATGCATAAGTAAAGGCTCTTGAGGGGGGAACCGTTCCCCCCTCAAGAGCCTGGAATGGGGCAAGTTTGTATTTTCTGAGGTCTTTTATCGTGTATAAAGCTGGTAGATGCTATAATTTCATTTAACTTAAGCTCGATGGAGATGTTAAAAGCTTTCATTTTACTTGCAATGTTTCTATGTAATTATGTATATGTACTTACGTAAGGTCCCAGAAGCGTATTTTATTTTCAATAGAAACGTAGGAAATACAGTCTAGTTGTTTGGAAATTGACAAATATGTAAACAAATCGCGAAGTTTTTTTTTTATAAAATAAACGATTTTCAGATAGTAGGTCAAGAGCGCCGGTGGCGTAACGGTTACGGCCGCTACCTCCTGTCGGGGAGGCCATGGTTAGAATCCTGCCACGTACCAATGTGTTTTCGAATTTAGGTTTCATACGTACGTTTATCCGACGCCCTTACGGTGAAGGAAAACATCGTGGGGACACCTGCACACGCCTGCGAATAAACTCGAAGGTTGTGTGTGAGGTGTTGTCTGGGTCCGCGTGGCCGACTAAGGCCCGATCGCCCTAATTCAGGGTAGGCTCGAGCCCCTCCGTGGGGACGTATATGAGCTGATAAGCTAAGATGAAGGTATTTAAATCTTGAATGAACTACACACGGCGATTTAATGTATAAAATGCTAGTAAAAACAAGCTCAGTGTACAAAATTTTACCTAAATAAGATCCTAAAAAAACATAAATGTGAAAGGGAGCCAAGTTGGGATATCATTAATTATTGTAAATTTACCCTATTTTTTCCTCTATTCGAGTAAAAGACACTTGTAATATATTTTTGGTGGTATAAAAACCCTCAATGCGCAAGCCCCGACTCGAATTTGACCGGTTTTTTTTCTTTTTCCTAACACGCCCAATAACCTATTTTAATCCTAAATTTAAATTAAAAAGTCACCTGGATGCAGTCTATATATTTATTTTGTTGAATAGTGATATGATACGGAACCCTAATTTTGCGATTCCGACTCGCACTTGACAAGTTTTTTTTTCTTTGTTCAATAGCCTACCTTGATGCCAAATTTCAAGTTTTGAAGCGGTCTATATATTTTAATGAGTAGTGGTGATACAGAACCCTTGGTGCGAAAGTAAGACTCACACTTGAATATTTTTTTTATTTTTGCTTTTGTATACGTCCAATAACCTACCTTGATACCAAATTTCAAGTTTCTAAATCACCTGGAATAACCTGCAATCTATAATTTTGATGAGTCGGTAAGTCAGTCAGTCAGTCATAAAATAGTGATTTTCGGACGTCGATATCTCAGAAATGGTAAAAGAGATATTTATTCATTTAATTTATTTTTATTTCCATAATGAGACCTACAGCGTAAAATTTTAATACAGTGTAAACTCTGTATAACATCACTCGATATAACGATTCACTCTTTAAAACGTCAATATTTTCTGGCTCCAGTTGGTTTACTTAGACGCTTATTTCTCTCTGTATAAAGAAAACTCTCAATACCGTCACAAAATGCTCAGTCCCTTGAGTGTCCCTATATAGAGTTTACACTGTATTTGAATTTTAAACACAAAAAATAATAATTTAAAATACAATTTTAAATATTCGATACAATAATACTACAGGTTAAAAAAGATTTCACACGTAAATTTTAAACTTTAAACAGCTGTTAAGAATGGAAATTGGTATTCTAGGTGATCGAGGGACTCTTACTAGACACACAAAATCGTAAGTGTTGTAGGTCAAACAAATTTTGAGTTACGGGTAGATCGAAAGTGGCCCGAAATGTTTCGTGTTTATTACCCACGGCCGGTGTCGCCCTTTTCTTTTCGAACATAGCTGACACACTGCCGTGTGTCTAGATAAAATGTAATTAATGATGAAAAGTTTCGCTTACATGTTTGACTATTTTAAACAACTAGTCTTTACTGGGCTAGCCCTTTTTTTAAAAAACATAAGCCTAAAAACTATTTTCGAATAAAAGCTTGTACCTAAATGTTTTTAGGTTTTCCGAAAATTGCTTTCCTAATAGAGTGTACGAAAGGTTGCCCTCAATTTATTGTAGATACATCTCAAGGGGCTAGAAGTTTTATAACTCTCGAATTGGAGTGACAACATGTCTCTGAGTCTCTTGCGACCCGTTTTTCATGGCCTTCAAACATTTTATCGTGTCCTTTCCATAAAGATCAGTTAGCCAGCTATTCATCTAACGAGACCCTCCCAGAAATTAATTAGATAGCTTATTCTGAGAATCTATTAGCAACTCAGCAACATGAAAAAGAAAGAAGGTAGGAATCTTAAATGTTGTATTTCATTTAGCTTCTTAAGTTTGAGCGAGTAACCAGGTAACAAAATTAGGTCGAGATCGGGCTCTGAATAAATAATTCAGAGAAGATATACATGGTAAACATCGGTGTATGAAAAGGAAGGATGATACGGCCTGGTCGCCCAGCGACAATACCGGCGAATTATTTTGACTTTTAATCAACAATTTTCGAAAAACCTTAATTCTTTATGGTAGAAGCTTTTAATTGAAAAGAGTTTTTATGTTAAAAAAGCCAAATGCTTAAATGAATATAAAAAATATGCGGTTCCAAATTCAAAAACCATATTTTGTGTCTCTGTTTGACAAATTAAAAATGCAGTTTTATTTGTTTAATGTGGAATTAGTGTAGATAATATATACAAATATATGTAATGTGGTTATAATAAAATGTAATTAAATAATAAACTATTTTGTTTAATTGTTTGATCATTTGCAAACACTGTGCTCACCTTTTTTTAAAAAATTTGGAACCGTTTATTATATTCATTTGAGCATTTGGCTTTTTGAGCATATAAAAACTCTTTTCAAATAAGCTTGTACCTAAAGCACAGATGAGATACGAGTTACTTCGTCCTAAAGTCTTTTAGGTTTTTCGAAAATTATTCATTCACAAGTGAAGCCTTTGTCATGGCATCATCGCATCTGATTGTGACCATGATGCCGTGATCTAAGTGAAGTGTATAAGATTCTACAATAAAATTCCAGAAAATGTAACTAGTTTGTCAGAGAATAAATTCAAGACTCATGTCAAAAAAGTTTTGTGCTCTAGAGGATATTATAAAATAATAGATTATGTAAATGACGAAGATATATATGTTGATTCTATAACAAATACCATTACCTGAGACTGTAATCTGAATCATGACATTATTTGTAATTTTATTTTTATTGTATTTTTTTTTGTTTTGACTATTTAAAAGTGTGCGTAAACACCTATTTGAAATAAATTATTTTGAATTTTGAATTTTGAACGAAGAAGCCGAAGATCGAAGCGGGCTTACTAAGACTCCCTAACGCGATGGGGAACTGGCTATCTTATGTTCAAGCTGAAACACATCTATGCTGTTTACATAGATGTTTGGCGGCAGGACTTAGTTAAGAGGGTGTGTTGGTTAATCAAGCGGGCTTAGAAAATGTCCTTCCACCAACCAAACTGAGTCTACCAAGTTAGACTCAGCTGGGAATCGAACCCGCGACCTCTTTATGTGAAGCTTATGGACTTAATACGCCACGGAGGCGGTTAGAAACCTAATTAATCATAACTATGTGCCTACTATTTTCTTTTTTTTAGACAGAACCTTTAGTAGAACTTCTCTAAATCTTTGAATGAATTCTTTACGTAGGGTCAACTGCTTCATTATAATTCTACTACTCTCCGCTAGATGGCGCCACAAGTATCAAAATGCATAACAAACTAGGTATTCGTATAATTATTTCGTAGTGCAACAAGTGACCATTTCTGCAATGTAGTGGTACTTAATTCAATTTAATAGTTATTTTTTTAGCACATAGTTAATTAAAACAAAGATTATTTCTCGAATTTAAGTACACGGCGGTTACGTACAATCGAGTTTAGTAAGTGCACGGAGGCATAGTAAAAATACGGCGGGAAATCACCACTCGTAGGGTTGTCTCAAATGTTATCTCTCACAGTCTGTAGTTATAAGTTTCAAAGGTCCGGCCCATGAGTTTTTATAATTCCCGAGAGTTATTTTCATACTTCGTCCTTTTTTAGGGCTGTATGTAAGCGCATTTCAATTTGTTACAATGAAAATAATCAATGAAATATACTTTATTGTAAAATAAAAAATAGAGAATAGTACAGACTCGATAGTAAATATTTCAATTGTACTATTTAGATGGCCTTATTGCTTTAAACAATTCAGTCCAGGCAATCCAGATATTGGATACATCTTAAAGTGCCTGATACATTAAATAATATAGGGTGCATGAAAGGAGCCTCCCCGCAGATGTACCAAATCATTGTACATCGGGCGCACCCTGGGCAACAGTTAGCGATCCCCTAACGCTAACTGGCAAATCCTTTCACCACGATGGCAAACACAAACGGTCCAGCTCTAAAACCGGCTTTGTGTGTAGTCTCGATCAACATCGAAGGTTTCTCACAGGACAAATCAGAAATCCTATCTGAACTTTGCCGCACCACACACTGTGATATACTGTGTGTCCAAGAAACACATCGAGACGAAACACAAAGTCGGCCACACATTCCTGGACTTACGCTCATCGCCGAGACATCGACACGCTAAGAAGAAGATTAAATAATATAATAAAAATAATATATATAAGTATGTATTATATTTCCAATCCACTGGATAAAATTAAAATTACTTTCATTAATTATGTATGATTAAAGTCTACCCAAGGTGATTTAATATATTCCTTTCCTACACTTATAAACTTCAATGTAAGGCGAGGAATTGATTGGAACAGTTGTCTCTGTCCTTTTTTTTACGTGTAAAGAGTAAAAAAAAAACCTCACTTTTTCAATGGTTTTTCGTTTAAATCAAAAACTACAATAAAAGTATAAAAAATAATAACATTACTCACTTTGTATTATCATATTAACAAATATAGTTGTATATTTTTTAAAATTTATGTTTCAAAATATTAGTCATAACTAGAGTTGAAAGTAACGGTGTAGATCTATCTTTGGATTTTTTTCTTTTGAGCCAAAACTGCTCAATTGTGTTTCTAATAGCTTTTGACTTTAAGGAACATCATAAAAAATAAGTGTATTTTTTTTCAACCTTGGGTTTTCTAACGTCAAAAATAACAAAAATCTGTAATGTTCCCGCCTTAAATTAAATAAATGTCTGTATCTTACCTAATATGTATGTACATATCTTAAGAAAAAGTGTTATTCGTGAAAAAGCAGAGTCAGTTGAACATTTTTATTAGTTTTATATTACACTTGCCCGAAAAATGACTCTTATTCCTCCGGGTTTAAGTTCATAATGCAGTTTATTCAACACGCGTACTTTATACTTTTAGTATATTACAAGTGTTGTATGAAAGCGAAGAGATTTTATGTCCAAAAAATAGCATTTTTGTGAGTAAATAAACTGTGTTACATAATTAAATATGATATAAAAACCAATTAACATTTATTTATATTATAAATACAAAAACATTGAGATTATAAGAAATATTCGGTATCATCGTTACTTACCATCAGGTAATTGATGCTAAGGTACACCCCGGACACTTCATAGAACGGGTAAGACATGTGATGAGAAATTCTTTTACGTATAAAGAGGGAAGAAAATAACCACTCTTTTGACATTTTTCGTTGCTATGTTTTTAATTAAAAACAATTTAAAAAAACTAGCCTCAGAATAATGTAGAAATTGTAATTTCCTATTTTTTAGTGTATTTTTTAAAAATTTATAGTGTTATTAATCTTTAAGTAAAACTTAAAAAATAGTCATACCTACCTTTGCATGTTTTTATGATCGAGAGAAGTAATAATTATCGTGTGTTGGGCGATTTAAAAGATTTTGGCCTTAATCCAGGTCCTAATCTGTCCAAATTTCATCCAGACACAATTAGTAGTTTTTGCGTGAAAGAGTAACAACATCCATACATACAAACTTTCGCATTTATAATATTAGTAGGATAGTAGGACATACGGGTCGAACTGATAACCTCCTCTTTTGTTGTCGGTTTAAAAGAAATGTGCATGCAATCTACCTCAAAATCTAAAAGCGTAACCAAAAGCTGCATTAATCATAAAACTATCGGTTTCCGTCCGATAGCGTAACTAATACATAACTAATAAATAACTAACAAAACTGTGGGCGCCTCATCACGCGTCTGATCGAATTATGAAATTAAGTGTGCAGCACCAACCCGTTCCAGTATCCATATTAATTGCTTCATCGCTACCTGATAGTGGATACGCCAATGATATGTAACTATGGATAAGAAAATAAAAGTGAATTTAGGAATTTAGGAAATTTCATAAGCTGCATTATGTAAAAATAAAAATTAATTTTTATTTATTTTTTTTATTCACAATTGGTAAACTCTTTGACAACATCTCACCTGGTGGTAAGTGACGATGTTGCCGAAGATGGAAGCGGGCTTACCAAGATTCCCCAACGGAATGGGGAACTGGCTATCTTATCTTCATGCCGGAACACACCAATGATATCAACATTGATATTTGGCGGCAAGACTTAGATAAGATGGTGGTAGCTAGCCAGGCGGGCTTAAAAATGCCCTAACACCAACCAAACCGAGTCTTACAATTGACCTGCCGGGAATCGAACCCGCGACCTCCTGTGTAAAGCCAGTGAACTTTGCCTCTGAGCTACGGAGGCGGTTAATTGGTTTATTTATATTGTTTATTGGTTTTATTTCCCTTAGTCATCGCATCACGCGTGAACGGCGGGACCGATTTCGCTAATTCTTTTTTTGTTGAGTTCGTTATTGTCAGGATAAGGTTCTTATGTAAGGTAGGGTAGTGTAGTGTAGGGCAGTGTAGTGTAGTGTAGGGTAGGGTAGTGTAGTTGTAGGGTAGGGTAGTAGTGTGTAGTGTAGTGTAAGGTGGTACGCAGTTTGCCGGGACAGCTAGTTAATCATAAAACCGTCCGATAGCATTACTAATGCCAAAGCGTTGTGACGAAGTCAATATTTTTAGTTCATCATCATCATTACAGCTCATATACGTCCCCACCGAGGGGCTCGAGCCTACCCTGAATCAGGGCGATTAGGCCTTAGTCGACCACGCGGGCCCAGTGCGGGTTGGTCGACTTCACACACAACCTTCGAGTTTCTTCGCAGGCGTGTGCAGGTTTCCTCACGATGTTTTCCTTCACCGTTAAAGCAATCGGTAAGTATGTACGTAAGTTTTTGAAAAACTCATTGGTACATTGGCCGTCCAGATTTTAACCCGGTACCTCTGGTTAGATGGACCGAGCCGTTACCGGTTGAGCCACCGACGCTTTTTTCTGTTACCGGTTGAGCCACCGACGCTTTTTTAGTTATTTTTTGTCAATTTTTACTTTTCGTTATTTTATTTGTTTTTAAAATTGTGACACATTCATTCAATTCCGGCTCCGATCATCGACATTTTCTATTTGTATATTTCACGTTTATTTCTTTTTTCAATATCACGTTTTAATACATATTTATTTCCTGGTGGATTTCTATATTACTTAATTGAACCCCGCCCTTCTCTCCATAAATTACCAATTACCGTATTGTGTGTGCGGCGACGTAGTGGAGGGTGCGCCGCCCACCGCAGCGTTGTTCAGCTTTTTTTATAGCATGTAATAAAAAAAACATTCAGTGATATAAAAGTTTTATAATGTTAAAAGTAATTTAATAACATTAAACTACTAAATTCATTGAAATTAGTTCTGAGACCGTTTTTCTATACCTACTATTTTAAGTGAAGTCATCACTTTTTAACATTTGTAAAATCATAGAAATAACCGGTGATTATAAAGAAAAACAATATTCAAATTAAGTTCTTAAAGTAGTCTATATTTTTTTTAAATACCTTAGTTCTTTTGAACAATGCCAAGATTCTGTAAGGTTTTGGAATTCTGGATATTTACCATCATCATATCAGCCGAAAATCGTCCACTGATGTACAAAGGCCTCTCCCAAGGATTTCCAGGGTTATTTACCATACTAAGTTTTTTTTTCGTTTCGTTTTTTTTTTCATAACTATCACTATACTTCTAATCATCATACTTTCAGCCCCAATACGTCCACTAGTGTACAAATGCCCCCCCCCCCCCCCCCAAATGATTTCTACTACGACCAGTTCTACGAGCACGCTGCCCGCATCAAGGTCTTCCGCGAACCTTCACTAGAAATGAGATCCGTAAGATAAATAAAGTAACTGACATAACTCACAAAATCGCTAAACTCAAGTGGCATTTAGCGGGGCACATAGCTCTTAGAACGAATGATCGTTAGAATAGTAAAATTCTCGAGTGCCGACCGCGCACCGGAAGGCGAAGCGTAGGCGGGAAAATCTCCCACTCCGTGTGTATTTCTAACATTGAGACTGAATTTTATAAAACACAGTTTAGGTTCCTATAACGTTCAAGCTTTTTGGAAAATTCTAATGGTGTTAAAGCACATTTTAATGCTGCCAAAATAGAAAAAAAAAGAAAAAAAAATTAACAACATTAATTGTTACGCGTTAACAAGGGGAAGTATACATAGATAGTAATACTATAAATTTTATTCATGTACACAGTTTTTACCCGACTGCGCCAGAAGGAGGGTTATGTTTTTCGAGAGTATGTATGTATGTATGTATGTATGTATGTATGTTTGTATGTATAATTGTTTGGCACGCTCTGCAGCCTGAACGGCTGGATGGATTTTAGCTTGAGACGTGTCGTTAGATTCGTATTTACTGTGAGAGTGACACTGGGTATATCAAAATGAAAAAAAAAAACAAAATGGCGGATTTTTGGCGCAAAATTCAAATGTTTGACACGCTCTGCAGCCTGAACGGCTCGATGAATTATAGCTTGAGGGTTGTCGTTAGATACGTTTTTACTGTGAGAATGACACTGGGTATATCCAAATAAAAAAACAAATGGCGGATTTTTGGCGCCAAATTCAAATGAACGCATTCAATAATAAAACTAAAAAAATGAATAAAATAAAAAACCGGTAATTTAAAAAACTAAAAAACCCGCCTGCGTTTCTGTGTAATTTGGAAATGAAAAACCCTAAAACAAGAAAGTCGCCATACCCGATTGCACTTAACTTGAGAAAAATTGTAGCAGTCGGGACCCATTCTAGAAATGGAGGCATAGTGAATTAAGAGCACATACCTATATTACATTGCAGATTACTCCAATATACTGACTAGACGGCTGACTTTCTAGAATGGGTCCCGACTGCTACAATTTTTCTCAAGTTAAGTGCAATCGGGTATGGCGACTTTCTTGTTTTAGGGTTTTTCATTTCCAAATTACACAGAAACGCAGGCGGGTTTTTTAGTTTTTTAAATTACCGGTTTTTTTATAGCTAAAATTACACAGTTTTTGTAACTAAAAGTATTTAAATTGTACTTACCCAAAGGGTAAAAACGGGACCCTATTACTAAGACTCCGCTGTCCGTACGTCCGTCTGTGACCAAGCTATATTTCACGAACCGTGATAGCTAGACAGATGAAATTTTCACAGATGATGTATTTCTGTTGCCGCTATAACAACAAATACTAAAAATTTGAAAAAGTAAAAGTCTCCATACAAAAAAAATATATATTTTTTTGAAACGAAACTGAAGAAACTAGCGCAATCTTGTATGATGGTAGGAACCCTATGTGTGCGGAGAACCGCACACATAAATATTTTTTTTTGAAAAGAAACTGAAGAAACTAGCGCAATCTTGTATGATGGTAGGAACCCTATGTGTGCGGTTCTGACTCGCACTTGGCCGGTTTTAAAAAATAATAATAATTATATTAAAATATTTCATTCCTTTAACATTGAGCTGCATAAAGACTACGTTAGTCGGAGTTTAATTTTGCAGAAATTAATTTATGTTTTATTTACCGATTGCTTATATTATAGCCACTCCTTAAGTTTGTTCTTAAAACAATGGACGGAAGTTGGATCCTTGAAATCGTCATATGGCCGACTTTTGAGGATTATTAACAGCTTTTATCTCAAATAATACTACTCCAGTGTATTTCCTTCCACAGTTCTAACTTGGACAGCTACCTGAATATACACACTCCCCAGTCTACACTGCGCTGCACTACAGTGACGGTGAACGATCGCTATCTGATTACTAAAGCAGCCGCGACAAAAAGTGCCGACAAAGCCTCGACAAGCGGACGACAAGTCGACGACGCTGTGCCAACCACGAACGTTTTTACTGACGACATTGTACACACGGTCTGGAGGAATGCAGAGTAAAGTATGTAAGATAAATAAATATAAATATTCTGGGACAAATCACACATGGTCATCTGGCCCCAAAGTAGGATTCCCTGTGTTATGGGAACCAGAGACTGATATAAATACTTATATACGTTTAAATACATACATATATAGATATATTTAACACCCAGACGCAGAGCAAACAAGTCTGCTCATCACACAAATGCTTGCCCTGGGTGGGGATCGAACCCACAACTCTCGGATCAGCAGTCAAGAGCAGGACCACTGAGCCAACGAGTCAGTCGGAGAAAGAAAGAAGATAGAAAGGTATAGACTTAGTTAAAGTGGACAACGCTGTCCCGACCACCGCCATTTTTGTTGATGACCTACACACGGTCTGAAAGAAGGGAGAGTAAAATATGTAACTTACTTTCACAAAAAAATCACAGATTTCACGCTTCCCGTAACCATCAAAGGGCATTGTCGTAGGTTTTTGTTAAATTCAAGTAGATTAAGAAACGTAACCTAATCTAAGCCGGAAGAAGAAATAATAAACCTTAGAAAATACAGATCTACAACCTTAGAACATTATGCTCTAAGTCTACAACAAAAAAAAATGTAGACAATATTATAATTCATTTTAAAAAACAGACTTTGACGAAACGGATGATGCTGTGTTTTCAAGCGACTTCCAAAAAGGAGGAAGTTCTCAATTCGTCTGTATGTTTTTTTTATGTTTGTTACCGCATAACTTTTGACTGGGTTAACCGATTTTTATGATTCTTTTTTTATTTGAAAGCTAGTGCTTTCCGTGTGGTCCCATATAAATTTTATCAAAATCAGTGTAGTACTTTATTAGAAAATTAACAAAAACCAAAAATAATAATGCAAAAATGTACTAAGTTGTTGCAATGGAAGTCGGTTTTTTAACGTGTTTAGCGTTTTCAATTATTGATAATCTTGTACACAAGGTTTGGGAAAATGAAGGGTGAAATATGTAAAATACTGTAAGATAGAAAGTGCATCTGTAGGCTTCTTATAAAAAGTATGTAAATTTTCTTGAACAGAAACCCTAGTATATACGGGTGTAAAATAAAGGTGCAGTGGGTACTCAAAGGTGGGTTTGTACTCTTTTTTTTTTTTATTAAAAATTTGAGTACGTACTCATCAAACTAAACAACTTTTGCTGTACAACTTTTGCTGTACAGCTGGAAGAGATTGCTTTTAGCAATAAGACCGCCTACTGTACACTTTTTTATATTATCTCTACGTATTAACATTACGAAATTGTTTTCGTGTACTATAAAAGTAAATAAATAAATAAATAAACTTTACTACAATCGCGATTTTTTTTTGGATTGTTTATACAAATTTGTCAGCTGATTGGCCGGTTCTGTTTGAAAAAATAATGCGATTTAAGCAAAGCTGTAGAACAAAAACTGTTCACTTTGATGAGTACAAGCCTACTTAAAGTGTCACTGCACCGTTATGTAACACCCTGTATAGACACCAGATTAAATAAAAACTTAGATATATTTAACAAAAACATATAATAAAAACAAAAATAAACCTTTACTTGTATTAATACAAAGTCATTCGAGCAAAGTTGACGGAGACTTCTGTCACACCCTGGCCACTTCATACAACGGACCAGAAATGACATTTTAAAAAAGGAATGACGGAACAAACAAAGTGGCGGCGAAATCCTATACGTTCGACAAACAAACTGTAACCAATCTGTTTCAATCTGGGTGACGAGGGGGTGAGGTCGCTAGCTAGAGAGCGGCAGGGAGTGTCCATACTGACAATTCATACAACGAGCCAGAAATGACATTTCAAAAAAGGAATGGCGAAACAAACAAAATGGCGGCGAAATCTTATACGCTCGACAACCAAACTGTAACCAATCTGTATCAATCTGGGTGACGAGGGGGTGAGGTCGCAATCTAGAGAGCGGCAGGGAGTGTCCATACGGTATGTTAGTACTAATATATTATTATATATGTCGGAGCGCAAGGACGTGGCGCCATCTATGCATGCGTCGAAGCACCGTGTGTTTTATCTTGAAATGTCAAGCGGTTAGCTAGGGTAGTCATAATAATCACTTTTGCCAAGGCGTGGTCGGTGCGGGACCGGAAACCGGAAGTTGGTAGTGTTGGTACTTGTTTGTTAGCCAATCAGAATCGTTGTGAATATCGAACCATCAAAGACAATGCAGCCTACCAACAGAGGCTACGACAGAGGCGTCAATTATTTTACGAGCACTTTTGATCGAGCAGCTGAACTGTCAACTTGGGAAGCCAGCCCCGTGCCGAACTCATCGCAGTCTATAAAATAATCGGTTTTCATCCGAATCATCGTGAAGCCTCGTGTTGCAAACGTGTGTGAATATTGATTATACACTCCAAAACTTCTCGAAGACGAGTTTATTTCTTAGATACGGCCAAAACCTTCTGATGATCCGAAATATACTTTGCTTCTGTAAAGGTGAAAGCTAAGATTGTTTTTTTTTTGTTGTGGTCCAGCAGTTTGACTGATTTGCTTCTCATCCTTGTGACTCATGAGTCACATCACTATCTATAGACGCCTTGTCTTAAAACACACCTGCTTAGAATTTCGATATTGAATTCTCAGACTTCGGTAGCCAGATAGCAAGACCTTTCCTTTCTTTGCAAATCTGGTGTTTCTCTACTGAAAGACCAATACATTTTATCAGACTTGGATCTACTGTTTTTGGTCGATTGATGTGTCAAAAACTATATGGCCTGAATGAAATGTTCTTTGCGCTAAATATTCGCTTTGTTTTGTTATTCGAATTCAACATTTTTCATTTTTTTTTGGCTTTATTACAATCGAGTCTTGAATGTAGATCTACCATCCACAAAGTCTGATCTTAAGATAATCGAAAAAGTATTGATTTGGCTGATTTTGATCGTTTCGATGATAAAAAGGATTCCCACAAGCTTGAGCTCGGAGAATTCGACCACACCACGCATCATTTGTTTAACGATTCGAAGAGGGTTCTTAAATTAGCGCAATGAGGCGTGTAGTAAAATATTCGAGTTGAAATACAATAGGTTGGGTAGATATAAATAGGGTAAGGTGATGGTAAGGTGGTAAGGTGTAAGAGGAAGGATACAAAAAGCATTAATGAAGATAAAATGGTCACGGTGTGTAGATTGCTATATCGGCAGGTGCCTCCGAAACGTTGTCGCCCGACTCCCGATACCGCTCACGGCTCTCCCGGGAAGCGGTGACGTAGACGCCAATACAACATAGAGTATATGCAGACTTACAATACACAGATAGGCAATTCCAATGAAAGAATGATGGAGAGAAAATGAAATAAAATTATTTTGGTTGCTCATACAATTTTTGTATGTATTTTCTTTAAAATGAAGAATGTAATTTAAAATGATCAAAATAAGATAAAAGGTAAATAATATAAACAGATTTGAATAAAAATGAAATTAAAAAATCGTAATGGAACAAGAAAAATCCGATTCAAAAAAAACTATTGTAATGTTGCCAAAAACGTTAAGGCCCTAAGATGATTCAAATCACAATATTCAATTCAAATTATTGAAAGACTGCGCAAAGCTATCACTATGAAGAAAAAAAACTACTTAAAGTAATAAAAAACGATTTAATTGAGTACAATTTTAAAAACTTTACCACTTTTGATGTAAAAAAAATATTCTGTAGACCCTGCATTAATTGCAAAATTTCTCGAAAACAAATTGTTTATGTTGAATGAAACCAACACACAAAAATCGGTGACTTTAACACCTTTCATTTTAATATGAACACATTTGGTTTAAACTTATTTGAAAGTGAAGAAAGGTAATAAAAACATGTAAAAATCGAGAATTGGGCGTTTTAAATGAATAAGACTTACGTTCGATATTATTTTATGACGGATCGACCTACTCTGAATGAGTCGTTTTAAAGCCTTATCCTCTCATACTGTACATACTTATTATTTATATTGTATTAATTCTAAGTTAGTTCCTTAGTTTACATAATTACTAATTGCATGCTTGCAAAGGGCAACTGAGTTATAAGCAGATTAATTAAGTAAATTCTTAACATCTTTTTTAAAACACTTAGTTTGCAACAAAAGTTTTAAACTTTGAAGTTTGATTTAGCATTAATTTCATTGATATATCTAAATGAGCTTGTGGGACAACGGGTCTGGGATGGAATATATATAGATGTATTATGATATTAGATGTAAAATACCTAACCCTAATAAAATGTATATATTGGTGAGGGACCCGTTAACTGTGGCTTCTACTCATCCTATTAAACAACTTACCCCAAGGGATCCGTCAATAAGTAAAAAAAAATATCTCCACACAAATCTGTAAGCTATTGGACAAATTTAATACATTTTTTAATTGTAAGGTCCATTTTTTAAAAATTTATTATAATATGTTCTAAGAAGACGGTATTTCCTACGCCGTTTTGTTACACCTTCCAACTAAATATTCTTTGCCATAGCCCACCATTGAACATGACACCTGCTTGGCGGGTAGGCGACAAAATACTGGGGCCGTTTTTTTTATGTTCCTCCTTAAAACTTGTGAAAGGTAGAAGCGAGACAAAACAGGGCTTATCGACATTTCAGATAACACGAAATATTTTGCCTATTTGGTGTTAATTGGACCCAATATTGAGGTCTAAAAAGATGCCGCTGATAATGTAATCGAGGCAATTAAAGATGTGATGTTTTCTGTTGTGGTGTGTGGGATTTCCAGCGTGGCCTTGCGAAGATAAATGTTTGTTTTGGTTTCTATAAAACTATAAAAGTGTATCTTTCATCATCATCATCATATCAGCCTAACAGCCCACTGCTGGATCACCCCCCCCCCCCGCAAAGGATTTCGGCCGGTCCTGCGCATCCAGCAGCTTGCCGCGACCTTCACCAGGTCATCGTATCAACCGTATAGGACGCCTGCCTACAACTTAGGAAACATTTTAAGCGTCGAAATGAATATTAAGTTCTATACAAACATAATGTAGATATCAATAAAATGTTATCATGTAAACGGGTCATTAAATGTTTGTATAGAACTTTATATTCATTTCGACGCTTACACTGTTTTGAACTATTGGCCCTGCCAATATATTAATGAACTCGTCTGTACCTAAGGCAGGCTGCCTTGTGTAGTGTTGTATGAAGGAGGCCCGCGTCACTCATGAACAGAATTATCAGCTAACATATGCTTCATCATATCGGCTCATATACGTCCCCACCGAGGGGCTCGACCTTGCCCTGAATTAGGGCGATCGGGCCTTAGTCAACCACGCGGGCCCAGTGCGAGTTGGTACTAACATAACATATGCTTAGTCCTAATCAATTTCGCTAGCCTGTTTTTAACAATTTTGCTATCAATTTTTATTTTTCTTATATACTGCACTGTTGTTACTATTTAATTCAGTTTATCGTACTCGTAGGTACCCAGTTAGTAGGTATGTCATTTTGATTTGTAAGTCTGTGAGAAATAAACGATTTATCATCTACTTATCTATTTTGATTCAATTCTTAACCACCTATGTGGCGTAATGGTTAAGTCAATTAGCTTCACATCAGGAGGTCGCGGGTTCAATTCCCGGCGCAGTCTAACTTTGTAAGACTCGGTTTGGTTGGCGAGAAGGCATTTTATAAGCCCGCCTTGAGAGCTACCTCTATCTTATCTAAGTCTTACCACCAAACAACAATGCTAACAACGTTGATGTAGTGCGGCTTAAAGATAAGATAGCCAGTTTCCCATTGCGTTTGGGAAACTTGGTAAGCCCGCTTCCATCTTCGGCATCATCGTCACTAACCATCAGGTGAGATGATCCCAAGGGCTTACCAATTGTGTTTTTTTTTTTTTTTGGATTAGTTCTGTTGCCCTGTTTTATCTTTTTGCCACTATTAACATTTCTCACTAACTCTATTTATGCGTTAATAACCTACTTTACCTGCTCATTATTTTAGATGATATTAGGGAGTATTATCCTTAATAATATTATAAATGTGAAAATGTGTTTCGTTGTTTGTTTATAACCTTTTTACGCTTCAACACCTTGATCAATCTTGATGAAATTAAGCATACAGCTAGTCTGTGTCACGGGGAAGGAAATAGGCTACTTTTTATCCCGTTAAAATGGCATAGTCCGATGCAGCTCCTGAGGGAACTGAAAAAATACACTTTTTTTTAGTTAATTTCACGGAACAATGGCTTGTTGTGATTTTTGCACAGAGATGGTTGACGGGCTGGGAAATGACATTATTTACTAACTAGCATATCCTGACATAGTTTCCAAGGGATCTGGGGAAAATTCATTTCCACGCTCGCGCACGTCGTCGGCGTCGCAGCGCGGCAACGGATTGAAGTGATTTTGTATAGAATTGAATGACAGGGTGGAAAGTGAAAAGACTGCTTAACAGAGTAGCCAGATCTGGGATAGCTATATGTAGATAGAGATCTGGAGAAAACTCATGTCATAAAAATAATATCCACGCGGGCGGAGCCGCGGGCAAAAACTACTCACTAAGTAAATCTTCTTGTATGAAGAAAATCCTTTCCTACACGATGTAAAATTTACTTATTACTAAATTAATTCTAATGTAAACAAACTACAAGAACAGTGTGATGATCCTTATAAACGAAGTCTACTTGTGATTTAGCAAGGCGCCGCCGCCGGTGAACTAAGACGCCATAAAGATTATGGCACCTGGTCTAATGGACGCGATAATTAATTATTTAACACCAAGGCAGCAGTGGCCGTATTTACTTCGACGAGGTACACGTAGATCCTCTGTGGGACCCTCGAGGATCAAGACTCTTTACTAATAGGTAAGTCATTATTACACATGGACCTAATCATAGGACTTAATAGCGGATTAAGGCCCACTATAAGTCCGTGGTCGACTAAGGCCCGATCCCCTAATTTAGGGTAGGCTCGAGCCCCTCAGTGGGGACGTATATGAGTTGATATTATGATGATGATGATAACTAGGTCCTTGGGCTGTAGAAAGTATAAAAAAATCTCAGTCAAAAAACGTTCAGGTGCGAGTCACGTACCAAAAACCATACCTCTTCTCACGAGTAGGTACAACAATGATACCTATTCATTTCAAATCAAAAACATACATGAGAGCGACAGAAAAATGTTTTTAATTCAGTTCGGACTCCATAGCGCATGTACGACTCACACTTGGCCGGTTTTAATTTAATTTGTTTAAATATAGAATTAGTAGGTAACTATAATCGCACCAAGTTTTACGCTTGTATGTATACCGTTTTCACGATAGAGCAAAAAACAAAAACCTTTAAAAACACTTTTCTTGTATGGGATCATCATATTGTTTTCTAAATTTTTGTTACTTATTAATCTTATTATTAACACCCCATAAAAATAATACACATTCTGTGAAAATTCGGTTTTGCCTTTTACTATTAAAAAGACACAACCCTTTAAAAGTCGGACAGGCAGACAGACAGACAGACGCGGCGTAGGCTTAGTATAATGCATGCCACTAAAGATGAGACTTGACACACCACGTAAAACATTAAAAAGGCAAAGTAGGAACTGTACGAAATAGTTATCCATAATATAAAGTCATCCATAATCCTTGGCTTCTTTTGACATAAAGTTGTACACGTAAAAAGACAAAGTAGTAAGATGGTTATGACGTGTACAACTATATGTCAAAAGAAGCCAAGGATTATGGATGACTTTATATTATGGATAACTATTTCGTACACTTACTACTTTGTCTTTTTAATGTTTTACGTGGTGTGTCAAGTCTCATCTTTAGTGGCACGCATTATAATAGGGTCCCGTTGCCCGGTATGGACCCCTAAAAATGGCCATGTTTCTGAATGTCCTTTAAGTAGGGCCTAGGCTTTACGCGTCACACTTAAATTACAGCCCTACATGGCTATACAGGGTGTAACATTGACGTAGGACTCGCTAACGCTTCATAAAAAAAATGGACTCCATAAAAAAAATGCCAAGGGAATTGCCATTCAATTGTGGATTGAAAAAAATGATCAATCAGCTGGCCTATTTGTATTCAATCTTTTTTTGTGAATAGGCTATGGGTCCTTAGGGATTTTTTTTAATATGACAAGAAAAAAGCTAGTAACGGGTTATACACCAATTTTGTTTTATCCTGTATAACTGCATACTCTGCATAAGACCGACGTAACCTCAAGACCTCTCATACCAACACAATACAAGCCATATCATATTGTACGTATATTTGTCTAAACGCAGTCTCGATACCATACCAGGCATTGCAGAAAAAGAAAGGACTAAAATTTAAACTATGATCGTTGGTAAGTGCACAACTTGAGAACGGCTGGACCGATTTTGCAAATGTTTGTTTTAAAATGTTTTTAATAATACGAATAAAGTTTATAGGATGAAAATTCCCACCTCTAAGCAAAGCCGTGGGCAACAGCTAGTTAAATAAAACCAGTCAAGTGCGATTCCAACTCACACACGAACGGTTCCGTACTATCATACAAGAAAAAAAACAAGTTTCTTGTATAAGGGCCCAAATAATTAAAATTAAAGGTTTTAATAGAAATACACACTCTGCGAATATTTCGAATTTCTACACATTGCATATTACGGTTCATAAGATACAGCCCGCTAACACACTTACAGACTAAACATAATTCAAATTTCTTGTATCATTTCTTTTTACTATTTTGGATGGTGGCGCATCGGGAGCCAGGTCGTTGCTTTTCCTCTAATATGGTTGAGGGGAGCGATGATTGACTCTTGCGTTATACTCGTGACCGGGTATTGTCCGTGTGAACGGGCCTACTCTTGTCAAAGGCATTAATGACATTCAATGATTTTTATGTACATCTTTTCCTGTCATATTGTTTTCATGTTCTAATGACATAATCTGGTTTATATCAAAGGATTGAATTTTAACGTTATTAACTAATGATTGTTGATTTCTTGATTTTTAACAAATCAAATTCTGTTATTATTATTTTATGACTAATCAGAAAGAGTGGAATTTTCACCTATTTTGAATAAATATCTTGAATCTTTAATCTTTTTTCTTGTCGCGTCGGTGAAATAATGGCTAGGGCCGCCGCCTCCTGTCCGGGAGGTTGTGGTTCGAACCTGCCACGTACCAATGTGATTTCGAATTTAGATTTCATATGTACGTTTATCCGACGTCCTTACGGTGAAGGAAAATATCGTGAGGAAACCTGCACTCGCCTGCGTAGAAACTAGCAGGTTGTGTTAAGTCGAACAACCCGCACTGGGCCCGCGTGGTCGCCTAAGGCCCGATCGCCCTAGTTCAGGGTAGGCTCGAGCCCCTCGGTGGGGACGTATATGAGTTGATATGATTGAAAATGAATGTTGTTATAGCGGCAATACACACTGTAAAAATTTCAACTGTCTACCTATAACGGTTCATGAAATACATCCCGCTAACAAATAAACAGACCAAACATAATTCAAATTTCTCGTATAATTTTTTTTATTATTGTTCCAGTGGCAATACACACACTGTGAAAATTTCAATTGGCTACCTATTACGGTTCATGATATACAGCCCACTGACTGACAAACAGACCAAACGTAATTTAAATTTCTCGCATCTTTTTTTATTGTTGTTATTGGGGCAATCGCGGGAAGCCGCTGGATGCGGGCAGCACAGAACCGGTCGTCGTGGAAAACCTTGGGGGAGGCCTATGTCCAGCAGTGGCCGTCCTTCGGCTGATATGATGATAGGGGCAATACACACACTGTAAAAATTTCAACTGTCTACCTATTACGGTTCATGAAATACAATGGACAGCGGAGGCTTAGTAACAAGATCCCGTTGGTCAGCCTTTGGGTGCGTACACCGTAGAACCCTAATAAATTAACCTTTTGCAAACCTACTGCAATAATTTCACTTTAGTCTATCTCAATAAATCTTGCTATTTCAACTTCAAAAAAGGAAATCCAAGGACTTTCTGAGGACTTCACAACTTTGATGTTCCATTATTCCAAAGATAGCCTATAAATATTGTATGACACTAACTATACAAAATGATAAATGGGAAAGTAACCGAGTAGGACTATAAAGCTAGCAGTGAAACCGTCTAGCATTGTAATTTGTTGCTCAATTTTAATTTGATAATTGATTTGATAATTTTATAAAGTGTTAATGTTTATGAAAAATAGTAATGTAAGCTGAAAAATTACTAGAGCAACATAATTCTCGCTAGGCCAACTAGTTAGCAATAAAATTACCACTACAAATAAATGTTGTTGCTTGAATACAATACAATACAATACAATTCTTTATTGATAACTTTCTTGTTACACGTCAAAGTTTATATTATAAGCTAATATAAGCTTAAAAAAATAAAAATATATTTAATCAATATATGAATTAGATTTCAAAAAATTCAAAATTAATTTCATTTCGAATAATAAATTATCATACGCAAGGCATTTCCATAAATTCACTAAAACTGTAAAATTGGCGATGTAACAACCAATTTTTAAATTTTCTTTTAAAGGTTTGGCGGGAGGCTGCATTTATTATTTCTAATGGTATATGATTGTATACATTAGGTCCCTGGATGTAGACCGATCGGTCTGATTTGGCTAGTTTGTGTGGCGGTACAACTAATCGGTCTTTGTGGGCGTTGTTGCGCAAGCTGTAAGTCTCATTTATACCCCTACGCTGAAACGAGTCGAGGTTGCTGTGCACGAACACTCCCACCTGGTAGATATACTCGCAGGGTAAAGGAAGTATGCCCAGCGCCTTGAAGTGTGGTCCGCATGGTTCGTCGGCCGGCACACCCACCATTGCGCGTACAGCTCGCTTCTGCATCACGAATACTCGATCAGCGTCCGCGGCTCGAGCCCACAGCTCAGCGCCATACGTTAGGTTAGAGTGCACCGTGGCGAAATAACATGCCCGCACCGCTTCTTTCGATGCAGTGCTTGCAAGGCGTCGGAGAGCGAAACATGCGCGACCCAGCTTCGTGCGAAGTTCCTCAATGTGCGATTCCCACGTGAGAGCACTGTCTATATGGAAACCTAATAGTTTCGTCGATCTCACCTGTTTCAGTGGCTTGTCGCCTACCAGTACCCTATACGAATGGGGCAGTCTTCCCGTTCAGGCAGAAGGCCATGAAGCAGGTTTTTTCTTTATTTAGAAGTAGGTCATTCGATGTGAACCAGCGCTCGAGATGCGAGACTGTGTTGTTGAGTGCCTGTTCTAGCCGTTGTGGTGTATTGGCAGTAATTACAGCGGCCACGTCATCGGCGTAAATGTATATTTCGGCACCCTGGGTCGCACCTGGCAAATCGTTCATCAGCAAATTAAACAGAGTGTTCGACAGACACGAGCCCTGCGGAACCCCGATATTGTTTTTAATTTCAGAGGATACCACGCAGCCTCTATCGCCTACGACCGTTTGACTTCTGTCAGACATAAAAGAAAATAGAAGCGATTGAGCCGGTCCTCGTACGCCGTAGTAGTCGAGCTTTCCGGATACGAGGGCGTGGTCTGCGTTGTCAAACGCGCGGGAGAGGTCGCAGAACAGCACGGCGACATGCTGGTTGGCTTCGCGCGCGCTCAACACGAGTCATACGACTTCGCGCACCAGGTCAGTGGTAGCACGGCCGCTCCTGTAGGCGTACTGTCGGTCGGACAGTGCGTTCTGGCTCGCCAAGAACGATTCCATTCGCTTATTCAGCCCCACCTCGAACAGTTTGCTGACTACGGGCACTAAGGATATTGGACGATATGATTTGAAGTCAGATTTCTCTCCTTTACCCTTGTACCGAGGCACTATTTTCACCCTCTTGAGGCCCACGGGGTACACGCCCACTCTAGTACAAAGGTTAAATAGGTGAGAAATCACGTTAGCTATCGGTAAAATGCACTGCTTAATTAGGTTTGCAGACAGTCCGTAAGTGTCAGTGCTATTTTTCGGTGCTATATGCAGGCGCGCTATACGCCCGATCTCGCCAGGGGTAAACGACAAGAACCGGATGGATGACTCACTGGGCGGCGCGCGAGTGCTCAGCCGCGAGCAAGCGATCGCTGTGTCGGCTGGTGGCGCGCCGCATCTCACGGCCGCTGTCGCGAACTCCACATTCAGCGCGTCAACTAACTCGGTTTTGGAGGAGTACGGCTGCCCGTCACTACGTCTGATCTGATCCGTATAATCAAGGCGTTCGTGGCCTCCACGTCCTAGCTCCAAATTAATAATTCGCCACATACATTTGGCCTTGTTAGTCTCGTTAGTTATTAAATTGTTGTAAAAAGCCGTTCGTTTCTTTTTCAGGAGCGTATTGTATTTAATAGAGCACACATCTGCTATTTTTGCAATTTCATCATTATTAGGATTTTGATCTTTAAGTTTTAAGATATCGAAAAGGAGTAATTTGTAGTTTGTTGCATCAACATCGACCCATTGTATATTTTTACTAGTGAAAATTTTGTTTTTAATAGGAAAACAGATCTCAAATTTGTTTGATATTATATTAAGTGTAGTTTCAACAAATGATAGGCAATCGCGTTTGTGTTCTGTTATAATTTTCTGCCAGTCTACAGACGCTAGTGCGGCCGCGAAATTACCTTTATTAGCTGCGCTGTAGGTGCGCACAGGCCTGATGGTAGGGGCTGCGGGGGGCGGCGCGCGCGAGACGGTGACGCGCTGGGCGTTATGGTGGTCGCTCAGGTGGGTATCCACCGGGGACAACGACGCGATGCGCTCCTGTTGGATGTTGGTATACGCATGATCTAGCAACGAAGGGCCACGGGTTGGAAAATTAACTAATTGGTTAAAATTGTGCACGGATAAAAGATCGGCAAGCTCTTTTTTATTTGTGGAGTTTTCTAATAGATTTATATTAGTATCGCCCATGATTATGGCATTCAATGAGTCATTATTTATTTTAGTCAGTAATTGATCAAATAATTTCAGATAGTCAGTGTGAATAACAACCGAGCAACAAATTACAATGTTAGACGGTGTCAATGCTAGCTTTACAGACGTCAAAGCAAGCATTGACACCGTTTTGCATTGTAATTTGTTGCTCAGAAATCACTCGAGCAACAAAATTATCATTAGGGCAACTAAATAGCATCAAAAAATACATTTATCACTATATATACATTTTTTAGCTTGAATAACAACTAAGCATCAAATTAAAATGCTAGACGGTGTCTATGCTAGCTTTACAGACGTCAAAGCGTGCATTGACACCGTCTTGCATTGTAATTTGTTGCTCAGAAATTACTCGAGCAACAAAATTCTCATTAGGGCAACTAAATAGCATCAAAAAATACATTTATCACTATATATACATTTTTTAGCTTGAATAACAACTAAGCATCAAATTAAAATGCTAGACGGTGTCTATGCTAGCTTTACAGACGTCAAAGCGTGCATTGACACCGTCTTGCATTGTAATTTGTTGCTCAGAAATTACTCGAGCAACAAAATTCTCATTAGGGCAACTAAATAGCATCAAAAAATACATTTATCACTATATATACATTTTTTAGCTTAAATAACAACTAAGCATCAAATTAAAATGCTAGACGGTGTCTATGCTAGCTTTACAGACGTCAAAGCGTGCATTGACACCGTCTAGCATTGTAATTTGTTGCTCAGAAATTACTCGAGCAACAAAATTCTCATTAGGGCAACTAATTAGAATCAAAAAGAAATTTATCACTTTAAATAAATGTTGTAGCTTGAATAATAACCGAGCATCAAATAACAATGCTAGACGGTGTCAATCACAGATAAGAAAAAAATTTTGCCGCTCCGATAGATTGCTGAAGGAGGCGTGGCAGCGAGTTAGCATCATGCACAACGAGATATGTTTCTGTCATTCGTAAATGATTGTACTGCGCAGAAATTGCACAATTTCATAGCAGGCAGAGCTTCTTGTGTTTTGGTGTCAAAATTGCCGAAATGGTCAGTAAAAAGGTGCAAAAATGCAACTGGCAAAGTAAATTTAATAAATAGAGGAGATTCTTACCATGTGTCAGTGAAAAACCTAAATGAAAATCAATAATTATATAAAAATATGAATTTTTATTTTTGGTTTCTTGTTATTTAGTGTGAGGGTGTTGGCGATATTTTTCAACGATATTTTTTTTATTTTCCCGAATTGAAGGAAAAGTAGATCAGAACTACAGGATGTAACAATTTCTTTCCTACAAAATCAAGCACTGTTTACTCAAAGCATTTTAGCGATGATGACTTTGTGATTACATCACACAAGAAATTCATATAGTGTTCTGCACTGCCTCATGTAGACGTTTGCATACTGTTTTCAGTACGTATCGGTCGTTTAAATATTTTTTTTACTTTTGACCTATTTACAACCCATAGTACTGGAATACATAAGGCTAATAGTTTATAATTATAATGTTATAGTATTTAAAATATATGTTATAATAAAATGAAGGTCATGAGAATGAAATTTTAATAAACACCTAATCAATATCTAAAGATCCTTGAGGTCTTTGACCACGAATCCGTGGTCACTTTCGAAGCAATCGGCATAGTAATGGAAAAACCTATCATACCTCGCATTCCTTGTCGCGAACACGATGGATTTAACATCTTGTCGCGAATGAACTTCATAAAGATGACCTAACTTAAATTGATTAGTCTATGACGAATCGGTAAACAGCAAAGAGTTTTTATCCTCTTAGTTGTTTCACTCGTTTTATATAGGAGCGCCGGGCTCATAATTCATTTCATTTCGATTTCGCGTGTGCTTCGATCAACACCTCTTCGAGCCAACCACGAGGAAGGAAGGAGACACGAGCCAGCTGCTACTACTACTGCGCCAAAGGACCCAAGTTGAGTATTATATTATAGTTGATTTCATATCTTGTCGAAATCTCTCTTTGCTTCTAATTTGCTCAAGTAACTATATCCGATGTAATCTTGATATTTACACAATGCCTGGTGCCGGTATCAGCCTGAAGGCTCCACAATCACCAAACCCCATCGACCTTGCACCATATTTCCACGACACATCATACACGCCACCACAGCTCGCACATAACCTATAATCATCGTGTCCTTTGACACATTGTTTTCCTAACACAGCTAGGTGAAGAGATGACAATTGAACGACGTGGCGCTGACGTGGCGAACGCGCTGCAGATCCTGTTGAGTACACGGAACGGACAGGAGCCCAATCACCTTGGATGAACCTGAGACTGTTTATGGATATAAGGAAGACGACATACTCGACAACATGATCTGTAAGTTACGGGAAGCCGCAGATCTTTCCGGAGTGCCGACTACCTAGATGTGGATCAATCGACGTGTGAGAATAGCGTGGTACCCGCTGATACTTCTGTGAACGTGGATAGCCAGATGTCGCCTGGCAATGGGGAAATTAAACCTCTCCCCCGACGAGGGACATGGGGAATGAGTTTCTCCTCCAACGTGGGACATGGGGAACGTTACTCCCCCAACAGTCCCCAACGACTCGCCAGCCCGGACGCGGGTGGGACGAGGGGACGAGGAGGTGGCTCCTCCAACGAGGGACACGGGGAGGTGGCTCCTCCAACGTGGGACATGGGGAACGTTACTCCCCCAACAGTCCCCAACGACTCGCCAGCCCGGACGCGGGTGGGACGAGGGGACGAGGAGATGGCTCCTCCAACGAGGGACATGGGGAGGTGGCTCCTCCAACGTGGGACATGGGGAACGTTACTCCCCCAACAGTCCCCAACGACTCGCCAGCCCGGACGCGGGTGGGACGAGGGGACGAGGAGGTGGCTCCTCCAACGTGGGACATGGCAACGGTCCCTGACGACTCGCGGCCCAGGCATGGGAAAGACGAGGGGACGAGGAGAGTGGCTCCTCCAACGTGGGACATGACAATGCGATCCTCTTTCCTTACCTTCCCTTACCTTCCTTACCACCGACCTATTAATGATTCATTTCTTTCAGCACTGTTGTCGTTTGATGTGTGACTAACCATTGCTTTACTCATGCTATTGTGTTCATGTATTATGTGATATTCATTTGTATACACACCTGACATCAAACACACACTAATAGAAAGGCGCCTTATGCAACACTGATTGCTTATTTCATGTGCATCCTCATCCCGTAATTTAGCCATGGACGGCATGTCCATCCCAAGGTAGAACCCCACTCCTCACGACAGATTATGGGATCCGCTATCATACTCATGCCAGTTTAATTACAGGAGTTGGACGAACACCTGACAGCACGGGTGGTCGGGTGTACTCTGCGATGGTGAAGGACATGAATTGTGTTGCAGTACAGCGAGTCACATGTGAGTTTAATCATAATTGCGTACATGACAATCGCGGCATGGATACAGACGTACACACCGCTCCGCGACATTCCTACTAAAATCTTACGATATTAAAAAATGCCTAACTATAACCAGAACACTGTGAAAATGATACCATCGTGGAAAAAAATTTGCACGGAAAGTCTTTATTGAATAACTTTACTTCTAATCTTACGATCTGAAATTTAATTCTAAATAAATGTTTTTTAATGAATTGCACAATATTACATATTATTTCTTTAGTTCTAAATAATCACATTATTTTTAAACTTTTAGTGCTCATCAATTAAACTGGGCAAATTTACTATCCTGGTATCACCTTGCCATTGTCATTCTGTCAATTTTTATAAACTCAATCTTATTTCATACAGTTTTAAGTCTACTTTTATTTAATGATTTTATAGTTTTGTTTTTTGTTTTTGGGGGAGGTTTGTAGTTTCTAGTGTGCTGTATGTGTAATGGCTCGCTCGGTGTTAGTACTAAAAAATCAACATCAGCATTCTATAGAATTCTTCTATTCTGTGGTGTCAATGCTAGCTTTACAGACCTGCCTAAAGCCGCGTTTTCACGAATGATAGTCCTCACGGAATTACTTACTGTGGTTGAAAAGTTGACCGCAGTCTCAATTCAAAAATGATGGTAGATATTGTGTTTCATACAACAATCATAACAAAAAACATGTGATAGGTCGTACGTATCCTTCACTGTAATGAGACAGGTGCATGCTTCAGAAAGAGTTAACAATATGTCAGATTCTCAGTCTTATTGTCACACTTTCACTCTGACTTGTCTAAGGCGCGGGGGCGGTACGCGAAAGACGGGAAACCGATGTGTGAAATATTTTTTGAAGAAAACAAATATTGAAATATCAAATTATAATATTCTAATCTTTAATATAAAATATGATATTCCGTCTTTTTTTTAATTCTTTTTTGAATTGTTTTTACAACATGTCACAACACGATTCAGCTTGTAAACGGTAAGTCTGCCAACGCGAGACTGAAATTAAAAATCTGCTCCGTTGTGATTGGAGCAGAGTTTTGTATACCCCGTTTTTAAAGCGCTAACACTAATCTACCTTTTATTTTTGATCTGAGACCGCAGTCCTACACGACTTATGTTCTATCCAATCGTCCGTGTGAGCTTGGACACACTTGAATACACATTTTTCACGATCCGAGTACCTACTATCCGAGTGGATTACATTACGTCCGTGTTGACTGTATCGTGAAAACGCGGCTTAATGGGCTAGTTATACCACTCAAAAATCCATCAAGCCGTTTAGGTTACAGGCTCAGCCAAATGAACATACATTGCATACATACGACCCTAAAATATTACCCTCCTTTTTGGCTGTCGGGAAAAACGTGAATGTTGTTTTGTTGTGAGACTGAGATTGCACCCTCAACGTACATTTCTTTGGAACATTAAACAGCCATCAGTTTTTAAAAGTCGTAAAGGGAATTAAAAGTAAGCAGCTTTAAATAATCATAAAATTGTAGGATTGAAACACTTGTAGTAGGAATCACTGTTAGTTTCGGTTAAGTCAAAAAACAGTTCATAAAATCATCATATCAGCTCATATACGTTCTCACCGAGGGCAAAGTATATATATTAGTACTAACATACAGTATGGACACTCCCTGCCGCTCTCTAGATTGCGACCGCACCCCCTCGTCACCCGGATTGATACAGATTAGTGGTAGTTTGGTTCTCGAACGTATGGGATTTCACCGTGATGTAGTTTGTTCCGTCATTTGTTTTTAGAAATGTCTTGCAGTCGGGTTTTTAATTTTAATTGATTCCTGAAGTTATTTGATAAAACGCTTGATGACAACCATTTTTAAATATGGTGTCAATTTTGACATCAAACGAGTTAATGAAGATTGTACTTACGCTTATTTTTTGATGGCCTTTGTCTAAAACTTTTACTGTTACTTTGATAAGTTTATAGCTGATGTTTATAGCTTTATTAATGCTTGAATTTGATGCTAATGTAAACATTTTATCTAAAAACGTAGACGCCTCATTTACTTTTGAACGTAGTATTTTCTTACAAAGTTTGACTATTTCTATCTCTGTGTTACCCACCCATAAAACATACTGATTGATGCCCTGAGATTCAGAGATAGATATTTTTTTCAACCGACTTCCAAAAAGGAGAAATCTTCGCAGATTGCAGATTTTCATGTTTCTTTTTTAATTCTATAGGGTATGCTGCAAGGTTGGCCCTACATAAATTTTATCAAAATCGGTTAGTTTGTTTCTGAGAGAATAAAAAAAAACAATGCTTTGCGATTGAAGTCGGCCTGTAAAGTAGGTATGCTAATGTGTTGATTTCCGGGACCTGGAAATAAAAACAAAATACATGTCTGTTGACCTACCGGGAGCCGGAATAAAAATACGCCAAAGGTGTTGCTATCCCCGATTTAGAATGCATGATTGACATGTATGGGAGTGTAAGAATAATCTTTTGTAATAGTCCTCATCGCCTCCGTCGTTTTTTTCTTAAGGTCCTAAGAGCACTCGATCCGAGCAGGTTGAAACGTGTTTAAGTAAATAATATCAAACGTATGTCTATTCATTTTAAGTTCAAATCAATGCGAGTTTCAGCGCGGCTGTCACGTTGAAACTGAACGCCCAATTATCGATTTTTACGTTTTTATTACTTTTCATCACTTTCAAATAAGTTTAAAAAAATGTGTTCAATTAAAATGAAAGGTCTTAAAATCACCGATTTTTATGTGTTGGTTCCATTTTACATTAAAACTTGTACATGGGCTAGCGACCTTGAGGGTCTGGGCGGAGCTCTATATCTCTCCCCGCACCACCCGCACCATAACATCGCGCGCGCTGCGTAGGTATACAGCCACACCGGAGTCATAGAGTAATAAAATTACAGAGACTTACACAGACACAAATATCATCTTCTTTCTACGTACACGGGGTGTACTTAACGTAATGTCTTCAAGCGTAAAGGCAAAAAAATAATAATATTACAGCTATGCTGTGCATACTTTTTCGCAAAGCTGTCACGGTCTGGTGTAGTCGGGAATACACAAAACAACGATAACCTAATGGTTATCGTTGTTTTCACCAATTTTTATTGCTACTAGGTAAACGTAATCGTTTACCTAGTAGCAATAAAAATTGGTGAATACATCTATATTTTACACATAATTTGGGTTTGTATGGGAGGTGAAATGAGAACTAAAAGATTCCATCATGGTAGAGTATGAAAATGACATTTAGTTTGACACATTTGTTCACAAGCAGCGCCCCTCTTGTGTGAAAATATATTTTCAATACAGTTGCTCTAAAAATGGTACTTTATGTGCTAGTTTACTATGCGCAAATTTTTTTTTACCGCACAAGTGTTTTTTACGTTGCCACTGTTTTTATTTGTAGTTCTGTGAAACAATACATTTCTAGCAAATAAAATAATATAATAACCAGAGATAATGAATCTTTTTTAATGTTTTTGAAATGAGAATTTTTAAAGAGATTGGTTGTTTCCACAGAATAGAAGGATTATAGAATTTTGGCTTTTTCAAAATGTTCGGGGAGTAATCTCACTTTGTTTTTCCTTATATATAAGTATATTTTTTATTGCACGTATATTCATAATTTTGTTTGTATTCTAAGCAACACAATTCAGTTTACGAAAATTGCGCCATATTTAATTTAGTTAAGCACACGTACGCATGCGTAAGTTTTTTTTAATATTAATATAAGTGGATTACAATAAGGCTTGGAATAAAAGCATTAAAACCTCCTTGGAAAGATGACCTATTCCTTCCTGTTACCTATGCGCTTCATTCATATTTATTCTTCTTTCTCACAAAGATATAACCCAAAGAGAATCTAATCTGCTAGTGTTATGTACGAACTTCACGGAATTACAACCAGTCTCTTTTAAAATTCTCCTTTCAAAAGTCTTACAGAAGATTCTGTATTTTGGTTATCATTTTTTTTTTATTTACTAGAATTGTCTTGTTCCTCCGAGCTAGAAATTAAAAAAAGTGGTAAAGTAAAAGCACGTATGCGGTAAAATCAATTTTGCGCACACTTGACTGGCATATAAAGTACCACTTTTCGAGCAACTGTATTGAAAATTACTATGTCGATCTTCCATGCTTAAACACGACAAACGAAGTGCGGGGACATGCAATAAATTTATCTATGATTTCATATCTGGCTGGTTACAAGTTACAGAGCGGAGAGGTACTGCAATTAAATAAAATCATGTATGTAGAAATTAAAATTTTATGAAAAGGTAGTAATTAGGACCGTTTCGGGCTTTTTCGTTTTTATTTGTTTTGTATTTTGTATTTAAATTTTAAAATCACTGTACTTGATAGGTGATACAAAACAATGTAATTAGACTTGTGGTTAAAATTTAAATCTTTGGAATTCATCAAACTTAGGACTTATGAAACTCCTTAAATCTCCTAAGAACCTATAAAATCTAAAATAGCTTAAGTAGCTCGTAGAATATATTATGGCCGTTGTGGTAGTAAAGTTCTTGAGTGGCACTCACCACAAGAGACACCGTGCACCGCATTAAAAATGACCGGTCTTGCGTTGCCCGCATTCAGCGACTTTCCGCGACCTTCACCAGGTCGTCGGTCCACCGAGTAGGCTTTTCTACATTTCATCTTCCAGTGCCCGGTCTCCACTCGAGAACATCACTGTCCCAACGATCATGTGTTCTACGAGCATGTGCCTGGCAACATAGCTGATAGATCAGATGGCCGTTGGGATAGTAAAGTTCTCGAGTGCCGACCGTACACCAGAAGACGTACTGTGCACCGTACGGTCACCTGTTCTACGAGATATGTGCCGCAAATAGCTCGTAAAACAGATGGCCGTTTGAGTAGTAAAGTTCTCGAGTGGCAACAACGCATCAGAAGATGCACCGCACGACGCATTAGATACGACTAGTTCTGCGTTGCTCGCATCCAGAGGCTTCTCGTGACCTTCAGCAGGTCGTCGGTCCTCCAAGTGGGAGGCCTGCCTACGCTACGTCTTCCGATGTACGGTCATTACTTGAGAACTTAGTTCTATGAGATATATGCCTAGAACAGAATATGATCGTTGGGGCAGCAAAGTTCTCGAGTAGCGAGAGTGTACCAGAAGACGCAACGCGCACCACATTGGAAATAACCTATCCTCAGTTGTTCGAACCCAGTGACTTCCCGCGACCTTTACCAGGTGGTTGGTCAACCGAGTGGAAGGCCTGCCTATGTTAGGTCTTCCAGTGCGCAGTCGCCACTCGAGAACTTTACTGCACCAACGGTCATCTGTTCTACGAGCTTTGTGCCAGACCGGGCATTCTCAATGCGGTACACGGTGCGTCTTCTGGTAAGCGGTCGTTACTCGAGAACTTTGCTGCCCTAACGATCATCAGTTCTAGTCATATATCTCGTAAAACATATGGCCGTTGGAGCAGCAAAGTTCTCAAGTGGTGACCACACACCGGAAGATGTAGCATAAGCAAGCCTCCCATTTGGTGGACCGACGACCTGCTAAAGTCGCGGAAAGCCGCTGGATCTTTGTGCTGGTTTATACGATTTCGATGTTTTTTTTTTGAATAGGGTATAATAAAGCTCGGGTAGATTTTAAGCAACAAAAACTGTAAAACAAAAACTTTGTATCAAAAAAATTAAACAAAGAAAACTGAAAAGTGTAAATTAAAAAATAAAAATAATCTAATGTAGATAACCAAATAAATTCATGAAATACTCTCTGTCCGTTACACTGCACTAAGTACACAAAAAACCCAATATTGTATTTTTATTCGAGAGCTCCCGCAAAGCAGCACAGGTCCGTCTAGCATCGCGACCCGCCCCGCACTGATTTTTATGACGAGCGCGGGGAACGGCTTGATAACGGTTGGAATTTTACCCGAAATCAGATGGTTTTAAAATATTTATAAATAAAATACAATAAATATTCAAAAAGTGAGAAATCAGTATCACTCTAGATTGTTTTTTGAGTTATATCATAAATTATCAAACTGTTTTGTTAAAAATTGCAGCAGTAAAATGGTTACAACTGAAAAAAAGGGGGTGTATTAGATAATTTTTTTCTATGGTTCTGAAAAATAAAATAAAATTCTATGAAATCTACATCACTCCTTATATCTTGTAGATTATTATGTATTTTTTTCTGGTAGAAATATGCTATGGTTAACGAATAAAATGGTTACAAAATTCTTCAGTTTTAGAGGTTTTTCGAAGGACAAGCCTTAACTATTTGTTTTCGAGAAATTTTGCAATTAATGCCAAAAACAGGGTCTGCAGTATATTTTTTTACATCAAAAGTAGTAATATTTTTAAAATTATATTCAAATAAATCGATTTTTATGACTTTAAGTATATCAAAGAAATTTTGCAATTAATTATTGCAATTTTTTAATATATTTTTTCTATGGTGATATCTATACACAGAATTTCAATAATTTGAATTGAACAATGTCATTTGACCCATCTTAGGGCCTTAACTTCAGTAATGTCGACAAAACGCTTTACTATCATCTCTCTTTTCATTCGAGTGAATAAGAAAAAGTCACAAGGTGCAAAATCAGATGAATACGAGAAATGGGGTACCTGGTGCTATGCCGTTTTGGGCCAAAAAATTAAGCACAGATATGGCGTTGTGCGCGGGCGCGTTGTCATGTTGAAAACAACCGGCCAAGTGCGAATCGGACGAAGGGTTCTGTACCATTATCTATAAAAATCACGTTTGTTGTATTAAAGCCCCCCTTAATTTTTTTTTTTAAGTGAATAATACAACTAGATATTCTGTGAATAATTTAAGTGTCTACCTGTTGTCGTTATCAATATCGAGCAAAAACGATCAAAAAATAACGTTTGTTGTATGGAGACCCCCCCTCATTTTTTCATTTTTTTTCATTTTTTTGTATTTGTTGTTATAGCGGCACAGAAATACATCATCTGTGAAAATTTCAACTATCTAGCTATCACTGTTCATGAAACACATCCTGGTGACAGACGGACGGACGGTCGGACGGACAGACAGACGGACAGCGAAGTCTTAGTAATAGGGTCCCGTTTTTACCCTTTGAGTACGGAACCCTAAAAACTAGTCAGTCACCTGAATGCCACAAATCAGGCTTTAACCGCCGCAAACTGCTACGCAATCTTTTCTAAACTTCGTGGTAAAAATCCTGATTAATTTCCTGACTTGTGGAACAAACTCCGAATGGACAACGCCTCTCACATAAAAAAAAACTGGCATTGGCTTGATGTTTTTTTTTTAAACACAATTGGTAAGCCCTTGGCATCATCTCACCTGACGGTAAGTGACGATGATGCCGAAGATAGAAACGGGCTTACCAAGATTCCCTAACGCAATGGAGAACTGGCTATCTTATCTTTAAGCCGGAGCACATCAATGGTGTTAAAAACTGGTGTTTGGCGGCAATACTTAGATAAGACAGTGGTAGCTAGCCAGGCGGGCTTAGAAAATACCCTACCATCAACCAAACCGAGTCTTACAAGTTGAACCCACCGGGAATCGAATCCGCGACCTCCTAGTATGAAGCGAATGGACTAACCATTACGCCACGAAGGAGGTTAAAAGTGTTTGATTTCACTTGACGACTTGCAAAAACGTATTTCTATTGCCGTTATAAAATTAATAAAATACATAATTGAAAACGCTAAACACGTTAAAAAACCGACTTCCATCGCAACAAATTAGTACATTTTTGCATTTTTATTTTTGGTTTTTGTTAATTTTCTACTAAAGTACTACATAGATCTTGATAAAATTTATATGTAACCACACGGGAAGCACTAGCTTTCAAATAAAAAAAGAATCATAAAAATCGGTTCACCCAGTCAAAAGTTCTGAGGTAAAAAAACATACAGACGAATTGAGAACCTCCTCCTTTTTGGAAGTCGCTTGAAAATTATGAAAGTTCTCCCATACAAGAAACATGTTTATTCAAAGAATTTTTTTTTTTGTTTTTGCTCTATTGTAAAAACTACAAGCATGAGACTTAGTGTGTTTATAGTACTTTTCCTAAAGTGTGACAGCAAAATAATAAAAACTGGCCAAGTGTGATTCGTAAACGCGCTAAGGATTCAGAAGTTTTTTTTTTTATCGCTCGCATTGATGTCTTTTGTTTTCAATGTGAATAGGTGTATCCATATAATAATTGTATGAAGAGGTGTACGGAACCCTTATACCGTGACTCCAACTCTTACTTGGCGGGTTTTTTTTTTGTAGTCGGAAGTGTGTGTCGCAGAAAAAATATGCTGTCTTGTGCTTTCATTTTTTTACTCAAAAGTGTTAAAAAATTGTCATCATCATCATATCAGCCGAAAGACGTCCACTGCTGGACAATGGCCTCCCCCAAGGATTTCTACGACGACAGGTCCTGCGCTGCCCACATCCAGCGGCTTCCCGCGGCCTTCACCAGGTCGGCCTGCCTAAGCTACGTCTTCCGATGCGCGGTCGCCACTCAAGAACTTTACTCGGTCGGTCGGTCGGTTCTACGAGCTATGTACCCTGCCCACTGCCACAACTATCAAAAACTACTTCAGCGAACGAACTTTACCAACCACGCAAAATGGGTGCATTGGTCGCCTGGTTGCAAAAACCAGCAAGCCCCGAACTATTACCACAGTATTACAATATAGCTGCTTGCAGTAGCGCAACGAATGTACTTACGAATAGCAACGGAAGGGAATTTGCGGGGCAGCGGGCGGCGGCGCACAGCCTGCCAAACCCCGCGAGTTTACCAGGCTGACTACAGGCTAGTATAGGCATCATGCGACATCAAAGGCGTAGCCACACCCTGGACACTTCATACAACGGGCCAGAAATGACATTTCAAAGGAGGAATGACGGAACAAACAAAATGGCGACGAAATTCTATACGTTCGACAACCAAACTGTAACCAATCTGTATCAATCTAGGTGACGAGGGGGTGAGGTCGCAATCTAGAGAGCGGCAGGGAGTGTCCATACTGTTATTATATCAATATGTGGTTCCCATAGTACAAAGCCTAGCACATCAACCTTGACACTTTGTACTTTTTACCGTTCTTATGCCGAATGCATATGGATCTTTTATAGACAAGATAAAACGTATGGATCAGAATCGAATTACGAATGTCTTGCTTGATGTGCTGGCGACTGTACAAGGATTCCAATTTGGGGCCACACGACCTTTTGTCATTTTACTCGTACATAAAATAAATAATCGCGCTAGTTTTTTTTTATTATTATTCATAATTAGTAAGCCCTTGGCATCATCTCACCTGATGGTAAGTGAATATGAAGCCGAAGATGGTAGCGGGCTTACCAAGATTCCCCAACGAAATGGAGAACTGGCTATCTTATCTTCAACCCGGAACACATCATTGTTGTTAACATTGATGTTTGGCGGCAAGACTTAGATAAGATGGTGGTAGCTAGCCAGAACCGAGTCTTACAAGTTGACCCCACGGGGAATCGAACCCGCGACCTCCTGGTGTGAAGCGAATGGACTAAACCATTACGCCACGGAGGCGGTTAGAAGCTCAAAGTAAGCTCAACTTAAGTTTTTTTCTAGTTAACTATCTAAGTCCACTTAGCCAGTGACAGACAGGGTCGCATGAGGACAGAGCAATTACTTTGACTCCGGGGTTTTGTTGCAATTACCGGGATTCCTACCCGCTAGCCTGTGGGAGAGATATTTGAAGTTTAACTAGCATTATTTAAAAGCAGCGGTCGGAATACAAAATTGTGGTATACAGACCGATATGGAACATACGAATTGTATCAGTTTAAATAATGTTATACTTAATCCTATACTATTAGATGAGCAATGTAATCACCATCTCGAAAACGGCTCTAACGATTTGGATGAAATTTGCAATATAAGGTTTACGGGCTGAAAAGTCGCTCTACCTAGGTCTCATCTCTGGGAAAATTCGTTTTCCTGATTTTTAGCCGAGCAAAGCTCGATCGCCCATATTTTGTAATAATTTGAGCTTACTTCACTTGAGGCGGTCATTAGTGATAAGTGACGGACGATTTTTTGACCCAAATAACTTTACCAGTAGGAGCGTCGTCGGTGGTGTGCCTTCTGTCCGGGAGATCGTTGTTCGTATCCTGCCACGTACCAATGTGTTTTCGAATTTCGATTTCATATGTACGTTTATCCGACGCTCTTACGGTGAAGGAAAACATCGTAAAGGAAACCTGCACACGCCTGCGGAGAAACTCGAAGGTTGTTTTTTTTAATTCACAATTGGTAAGCCCTTGGCATCATCTCACCTGATGGTAAGTGACGATGAAGTCGCCCAACCCGCACTGGGCCCGCGTGGTCGACTAAGGCCCGATCGCCCCAATTCAGGATATTCTCGAGCCCCTCGGTGGGGACGTATATGAGCTGATATGATGACGTGCAAATTCCACTCTTTCTGATAGTCAAAAATAATAACATAATGTCATTTGTGAAAAATCAAGAAATATACAATCATTAGTTAATACCGTCAAAATTCAATCCTTTAAATAAACCAGATTATGTCATTAGAACAAGAAAACCATATGACATGAAAAGTTATACGTAAAAATCATTGCCTTTACGAGAGTAGGCCAGTTCACACGGGCAACACCCGGTCACGAGTATAACGCGAGAGTCAGCCATCGCCCCCATCAGAGAGGTAGCGGCCCTTGCCATTAAGCCATCAACGCAATAAAATATAAAGGTATTAAAGAATACATTTTTTTAATGAAAACATATAGAGCGAGCAACTCAATACTTAAACAATTGAAAACTGGGTATATCTGTATTATTCATACATCATCATCATCATTACAGCTCATATACGTCCCCACCGAGGGGCTCGAGCCTACCCTGAATCAGGGCGATTAGGCCTTAGTCGACCACGCGGGCCCAGTGCGGGTTGGTCGACTTCACACACAACCTTCGAGTTTCTTCGCAGGCGTGTGCAGGTTTCCTCACGATGTTTTTCCTTCACCGTTAAAGCAATCGGTAAGTATGTACGTAAGTTTTTTTGAAAAAGTTTTTTTAAAAGCGTCGGTGGCTCAACCGGTAACGACTCGGTCCATCTAACCAGAGGTACCGGGTTCAAATCTGGATGGCCAATGTACCAATGAGTTTTTCAAAAAAACTTAGTCATACATACCTACCTGTAATTTAACATTTTTTATTATAATTTTAAACACTAATATTCCTGTCGTTTTAAGAATCCGGGGAATATTTTTTATCACACGTACTCCTACATATTATATTAACTATTCATTATTTTTTTTGTATTTACAACTAAAACAACTCAATTTAGTTTTACGAAAATAGCATCTCATTTTAGCTAGGCACGCAATCGCAAGCGTAAGTTTTTTTTTTAAATATTAACATAAATAGATTACAATAAGTCTTAGGATAATATTGCAAGTTTTTCGGGCCGTGTGTATCACAAAACGCTTGCGTTTCCCGTGTACGCGTATGAGAATAACATTTAATGTAACGTGGGAGATACATTATATTTTTATTTCTGCAACATTTTAGGGATAACTACTGCTCCGTTTTTATGGTGCGCTTTTAATGAGTCTTTTTAATTGCCCCTACACTTGTTTCACTCTTCACATGAAATAGTTGCTTTTTTATTTAAAGTGAAAATTACTTCACATGAGCTTCACTTTGACTACTTTGACTAGAAAAATTTAAAAAGTTTAAAGACATGAGAAACTCATAATCGAAAGAGGCTGGTTATTAATTTTCAAAAAACTAAAAACTTATAAATACAAAATTTTAATTTGAAAAGAGTTTTTATGCTCAACAGCCCAATGCTCAAATGAATATACACATCTACAAATTCCAAAATAGTAGTTTTTCCTACGATTCTATTGAAAACAAAAGACTATCCTGGGATCTTGATTCCACCTCCAAAATTTATAATCAGAACAACTTCATAATACCAAAAGGATTTATTTCGATGCAGTTGCTCAAAAAGTGGTACTTTAAATGTCACGTGCGCAAAGTTGATTTTACCACACACGTGCTTTTACATTGCCACTTTTTTGAAAAATTTCTGCCTTGGATAAACAAGACATTTCTTAAAAATATAAAAACCAAAGATACAGAATCTTCTTTGAGACTTTTGAAAGGAGAGTTTTAAAATGGATTGTTCCTCCGAGAGATTACATGACGCTACTAGTTAAGATTCTCTTTGGGTTATATATTTGTGAAGAAAGGAGAATTAATACCATGATGGCCTGATTCAGAAGGAGATAAGATTGATGAGATGACGCATGAAGCGGCGTTACACCAAGAATAGATCATCTTTTCCTAGGAGGTATTAATGCTCACAATATTATCCCAAGCCTTATTGTGATCTATTTATGGTAAAATTAGAAAAAAAACTTACGCAAGTGTATGTGTGCCTAGCTTAACCCCTTCTTCCCGGCGTACCGAAATCGTCAAATTTCTACAATTTTGTGACAAATTTTGAATATTGTTTTAAAATGGAGCATATACATTTTTTTTCAGATTTATATTGTACCTAGAAATCGGAACCTAGAAAAATCTGTACCGTCAGGAACTTTACGTATCACCGGATCCCCATTTCGTTAGGGAATCTTGGTAAGCCTGCTTCCATCTTCGGCATCATCGTCACTTAGCATCAGAAGAGATGATGCCAAGGGCTTATCAATTTAAGGGGGCTAATTTCCACCAATCAAACCATAATGTCAACCTTACCTGCTCGTGGTATACACCCTGCCACCAACCGACGAAGCACTGACAACCCAATGATGCCTATCACAAACAAAAACCAAATCAAAATCACAGACCAGACACGGGCAGCAGCCCGTGGAGCATGATTTTGTTTTCTGCGATCGCCATCACGCCCACTCAGCGTGGCGATTAGAGCAACCTTTCACCCCAAAAAAAAGACAGGGCCCCTAGTCCTGGCCATGGTAGCGGTGACGACTTCGGTGGGATAGGGAGTACTGCAGCCTCGACGAACTCTCTAACCGCGTCTAAGCATGCACGATGAAAATATTAAAACTTGGAGGGTAGGGACAGGGTCTAGTTTATTTTTTAGAAATTTGAGTGGATTTGACTGCAACTCACCTGATGGAACAAAATGATACCATCAGCACATTTTAGTATAAATAATAACAGAAAACGGTGAACAAAATCATGAACAGAACGGTGATACTAAACGACCAATGATAGAAGTGGAAAAGTCAAAAAATAAAAAAAAAAACATAAAAAACCAAACTAAAAAGAAAATAATACTAAACAGATCTAAAATTAACAAAATAGGATGACTTTGTCACAGTACTAAGAATGGAACGCCCTCCCAACTAGGTAGAGCAATGATTTGACACCAGCTGAAGAATGGGATAATTGGCAAGCTTCGGGGGAGGAGGCTTATGTCACAGATTACTAATTTGCTTATGTCCAGAAGTGGACTTACACGAGCTGATGATGGTCATGCTAATGAGCTGAGAATTGTCTACAGTTTTTTTGTGTTAGTAATAAATAAAAATGTAGTAATTAGTAGTTTGTATTTTTGTACAGGATTGCATATTGTTTCAGCTAGAAAGTACGCGTAGCGAAAACTTTGTAAGACTCGGTCACTTGGTAGTAGGTCGTTTTCATAGCCCGCCTGGCTAGCTACCACCATCTTATCTAAGTCTATCAATGTTAACAGCATTGATGTGCTCCGGCTTGAAGATATGGTAGCCAGATCCCCATTGCGTTGGGGAATCTTGATAAGCCCGCTTCCATCTTCGGCATCATCGTCACTTACCATCAGGTGAGATGATCCCAAGGGCCAATCAATTGTGGATAAAAAAAACACGTTCAGATACGATTTTGATATTATGTATTTACTGCTTTTTATTTCGAGCAGGACACAGCGAGACACTCAATAACACTACGATGACGACATCGCGATGAGCAATGCTTAAAAACTGGAACCAATTCAAACATTAATTAAATTAATTTTTCACGTGAATCTCAAACAAGCAGGTACCTGGTACCGGTTGGTGCTATGTTTGCGTCAACTTTCCAACATAAAAACTTCATTTTCATAATGCGAGGGCCGGAAGCCATAAAGAGGAATTGTTTCTCTTTTTTCGCTGTTTTTTAAAAACTTTTTTTTTCCTCAAACCGAGATGCCTATGAGTTTAGGGTTGGCTGGATATGTCAACTGGTTCTTCTTTATTTAAGGGCACTCTCTTGCCTGTGGAGTTATCTCCAACTCTTCCTGTCCTCAGCCAGATTCGTAAGTTTCTGATAAGTCACCACAGCAGCATTTTCCTTCGCTGTTTAGCTCATTCAATTACCCTAATTCAGGGTAGGCTCGAGTCCCTCGTTGGGGACGTATATGAGCTGATATGATGAATCTTCAAATAGAAGCTATTACGTCGATATCTTACTAAATACCCATATCACGGGCCTTAACTCGTATTTGTTGATATGTCCGACGTAAGGTCAGTTTTTTTTTAACTAAACCTACCATTTAAAATTTTCCTGTTCAAGGGTCATGTTTACGTTAAAAATGTATTTTTAGTTTATTATGTATGAGCAAATGTTTATGTTTTGGATATTATAAAAATACCAACCAAAAGTTTTTTTTTTCAATTTTTCGAATATTTAAAGAACGGGATTTAGATGGGTATTAGGTCATCAGGACTTAGAATAAATATGTGAGCGACGTTTTCAATTTAGAACTATATTATAATTATTTTTATATATATAATTCAAGTTAACTCACCAGTTTATTCGCAGGTTCGCTTCGGCCGCCATACACAATGAATTACAGGATTACAATGGGCAAACAGCTGATATATCTGTCGCAGGTATATTGTCAATGTCGTGATCTATTGTCACTAGTAAAAATTAGTGAAATTATATCATGGTAAATTGTAAATCGGCTCCATTTCTTACAATTTCACGACCTATTCTTAGTGTCATTGTAATTTTAAGGGCCCACTATATAGTGACATAGCAATAACACATTTCTTACCATTTCACGACCTATTCTTAGTGTCATTGTAATTTTAAGGGGCCACTATATAGTGACATAGCAATAACACATTTCTTACAATTTCACGACCTATTCTTGGTGTCATTGTAATTTTAAGGGGCCACTATATAGTGACATAGCAATAACACTAAATGAGCGAGCGAAGCGAGCAATTTTAGGTTCTGTCAGATTTGATTGATTAAACAGTCAAAGAGCTTCGCTTACATACAATGCCGTGGTCGAGCTGCACAGCGAAGTGACAACCCAATAATGACAGGTACTAGCGAACAATATACTCCACCAGAGAGCAATTTCAAAGGGACAGCACTCTATTTCGCAAGGATAATCTAAGTTCCGACAAGTAGTATTTTTTTATTTTTTTCTATTTTTTTTTTCATCTTCATTAGAAGGCCTCATAAAAAGGCTCCAGAACACCATGAGCCTGTGAAGCGAACTATGGTCGGAGTTTCCCTACGCGATATAGTCAGAAATGAGTTAATCCGTAGGAAAACCAAGGTAACCGACATAGCTCACAGAATCGCTAAACTTAAGTGGTACACTGGCAGTCTGCGGTCACCACCGAGCACCGGAAGCGTAGCATAGGAAGGCCGGCTCGGTGGACCAACGATCTAGTGAAGGTCGCGGGAAGCCGCTGGACATGGGCAGCGCTTTGTTGTGGAAATTCCTGGGAGAGGCCTTTGTCCAGCAGTGGACGTCTTTCTGCTGATATGATGATGTTGATGAGACTCCATCCCCATGTTGGGGCACGGATGTCTTTTCCCATATGCCACAGGTTGGGTCTTTTTACCACCTCCGTGGCGTAATGTTTAAGTCCATTAGCTTCACATCAGAAGATAGCAGATTTGATTCCCGGCAGAGCCTAACTTTGTATAACTCTGCTTGGTTGTTGGAAGGGGCATTTTCTAAGCCCACCTGGATAGCTACCATCATCTTTTTGCCGCGAAGCATCAATGCTCACAACATTGACGTGTTCCAGCTTGAAGATATGATAGCCAGCTCCCCATAGCGTTGGGAGTATTTGTAAGCCCGCTTCCATCTTCGACATCGTCGTCACTTACCATCAGGTGACATGATGCCAAGGGCAATAGTGAATTAGAAAAAAAAAACTATACTGCTCTAAAATTTAAAAAAAATTTTGAACAATAAATAACCGACTTTAAACAGGAAACTAAGGTTTCCCTCGATTTCTCTGGGATGCCTGATTTAGATCCTGATGACAGACAGCTTGTTTTTTGAGTACACCACACCACTATCACAGTATTACAATCCACTATTCTCGTTCAAGCTTGAAGCTCGGAAATAAATCCGTGACATCGTTCGTTTTGGCCAGGACAGGCCAGGGATATAATGATTTCCTGCGCTCAGATATTTTTATTGCCCACTTAATTTATTGTGTTTTGGAGCTTAATTAGATTTAAATAATTTTATGGTTCCTTTTTTATGTCTTTGTGTTTACGATCTGCATATATTTAGGCTACCAGCCAGTTACAAATACCTATTTTACGACAAGTCAATTTTTTTTTCTCAAAGATGCTTGGAAATTTGAGCATTATTTTGATAACCTTCTTCGAGATAAATCGAAATTGCTGTACTGGCCTAATACATGTGAGCAGCGGCCGGCAATAGTTGTATGAAAATCCATATCTATCATGTTCAGCGGCCAAATAAATTACTATGTTAACTCATATCTCTCGTGTAATTTAAAAATGGAACTATATTTTACTCCGAAACATGGCAATCAAGGAGGTAACTTATCAAAGGTTAATATTTTATTTAAATTTCGAACTAACTTGCAAATAAAACGCTGTTTATTAAAGAAAAAACCAAATGAACACTTTGGCGCATGAAAAAATATTGTTGTTCGCTGTTCGTCCTTGATTTTGAAAAGTAATTATTGAAGTTTTAATTTCCGCGAATTATTTTTTATTTAGTTCGGCTCGGTCCACATTTACACGTTCGTCTACCAATGCCTCTTTTGCTGGCCGCTGCAGTAATGTACTATTTATGCCATCGCATAATTCCAACAAGAAAATTGATTCCATAAAGTTTTCCCTGTAAAAGGATAGGACAGGAGCCCCGAGTAATATTTTGCTGGAAGTTTAATTCCACTGTCCGGAACCTTCTACCTGACTCGCAATATCGGGGAAGTAAATCATCCAGCCTCCTAAACTCCCTGACCTTTCCGTAGACCAAAATAAAAAAGATAGATGGCAGGATGCGAACAAAAAAAGTACCTCTAAAGTCTCGTTCGATATATTTAACGTTTATTTGTTTGTTGGTTTTTTTTTACCATTGTAACTTTTAGGAGAACAAAAGTAACCGACATAGCTCTCAGAATTGTTAAACTTAAGTGGCAGTGGGCGGGGCACATTGCTCGTAGAACAGATAGCCGATGGGGCATTAAAGTTCTCGAGTGGCGACCACGCACAGGAAAGCGTAGTGTAGGCAGGCCTCCCACTCGGTGGACCGATGACCTGGTGAAGGTGGCGGGAAGCCGCTGGATTCTGGCAGCGCAGAACCGGTCGGCGTGGAGATTCTTGGGGGAGGCCTATGTCCAGCAGTGGACGTCCTTCGGCTGATATGATGATGATGATGATGAATGATGAATTAAACTTTTACTCATAACAAATATATATTATGTACAGGATGTAACAAAATTGATGTAGGTCCCGTTAACTGGGGCTTCTACTCATCATACTGAACAACTTTCCCCAAGGAACCCATAGTCAATTCTCAAAAAAGATTTTGGACCCTCCATACAAAAATTCACAATATTGGTCGATCAGCTGATCGATGTATTTTTGCGATTTCAACGAAGTCATTGAACAAAAGTTGTTCAGCATACTGTGAAGAAACCCCAGCTAACGGGACCAATTTTGTTACACCCTGTATAAGTAGGTATGGCAAATATAGAAAAATTTTAAAAATTATTCCTTCTGCACGTCATTTAGATTTAAATAAAATAAAGCCTTTGTTCATTTCTCTGATAAATCAGCAGAGTCTGAGATACACGAAGTATCGTGCAAGTTGTTGCTATTTTTGTCTTCGCGTGTCCTCTCTTTTCTTTATTTCTGGCCAGAGGCAAAAAAAAACCCTCCAAACTGCCTCCATTTCCGCATACTTTGGTGTGTACTTGGAATACAAAGTTGTTTTTATACAAAAATTCCTCACTTAAACTTTGGCAGTCTTGTCGAGTTATTACATTCATATTGTGATGGAGAGGTTTTTCCGATACTATTTTTTTACTGATGACGGAATGGATTTTTGGGAGTTTACTCCTTAAGAATCGATTTTCATATAGGTATAAGCCCGGGGTATGAAAATTTATGGGGAGTAAAATCAGACGTTATGCGTTATGCGTTAGTTGTATAGTATAGTTATTAGTTTTGTAAGCAATTTATTTAGGTGTACGAGGTCTGTTTGATAAGTTCTTTTAAATATTAAAAAAATATATACTAATTTTTCAACATAGTCTCCTTTAATGGCTGACTCGGTGGCTCAGTGGTTTGTGCTCATGACTACTGATCCAAAGGGTTGTGGGTTCGATCCCCACCCAGGGCAAACATTTGTGTGATGAGCAGATTTGTTTGCCCTGTGTCTGGGTGTTAAATATCTATATATGTATGTATTTAAACGTATATAAGTATGTATATCAGTCTCTGGTTCCCATAACACAGGGAATCCTACTTTGGGACCAGATGACCATGTGTGATTTGTCCCAGAATATTATTAAAAATTAAAAAAAAAATGGCCAAACACTTATTTCAGCGAGTTTCCAATTTTTTCATCCCCTCGAAAAAATACGATTTGTCGAGGTCTGCAAAATAGTCGTTTACACCTGAGATGCAGTCGTTATTTGTCATTTGTCCTTCAAGCCATCTTTTAAAATTTGGGAATAGGTAGTAATCACTAGGTCCGGTGAATACGGAGCATGCGGATCCAGTTTGAAGCCCAACTCGTGTATTTTAGCCATTGCAATGGTTGACGTGTGCACTGGGGCATTGAGAGTACTTTCTTGGGGGACAATTTTGGTCGTTTTTCCAACAATTCGGCATTAAAACGGTGCAATAACTCTGCGTAATATCGGCCAGTCATCATCATTACAGCTCATATATCGGCCAGTAGCCTTCTCTTTTTCCAAGTAGTCAATCATGATGTTTCCTTCGCCATCCCAGAAAACTGTCGCCATCACTTTCCCAGCCGACAAAACAGTCTTAGCCTTCTTTTGGGCACGTTCACCAGTAGCCATCCATTGTTTGGATTGCTGTTTTGACTAGGGTGTATAATGGTGGACCCAAGTTTCGTCCACAGCAATTCCGAGGATTACGCTTCCATTTTGAACTTTTTAGTTACTGGACGGAATGCTTATAAAATTGATATCTGGGTTCCCTGAAGTGCCTTATAACGAATCCGTTGTCAGAATTAAAAAAAAGTGGCCGTCATTTTGATTTTTTTTGTTACTAGACCGATTGCTTCCAAAATCGATGTCAGAATTTAAAAAAGTGGCCGCAATTTTGAACGTTTTAGTTACTGGACCGAATGCTTCCAAAATCGACATCTAAGGGTCACTGAAGTCCCTTAAATAAATAACTATGTATTAAACATACCATTGAACTGCACATTTAGTCTTTCTACTTTTTCGCCATGTCTTGCGTTATTCACACGTATACGCTGTATTCGATAAAATAAACCTGAAATTTGTCTTAAAAAAAAGTCTATGTGCAGTTTGTCTGTTCTATGTATATTGAAAAAAAAAACCTGAAATAAGTTATTTCAAGCTTCAATATTCAAAGCGATAGAGTGAGGTATGCTTGAAGTTTCCTAAAGCGATCGAATTAGAAATATGAGATCCGTAGTAGATTCAAAGTAACTGACGTAGCTCACAGAATCGCTAACTTAAGTGGCAATGGGCGGAGCACATGGCTTATAGAATAGATGGCCATTGGGGCAGTAAAATTCCCGAGTGGCGACCGCGCACCTAAAGACTTAGCGTAGGAAGGCCGGACCGGAAGGTGGACCGACGACCTGGTGAAGGTCGCGGGAAGCTGGATGCGGGCAGCGCAGGAACGGTGGTCGTGGAAATACTTGCGGGAGGCCTTTGTCCAGCAGTGGACGTCTTTATAGTCTTAGTAGTTATAGGCATTTGTGAGCTGGGATTGGATGGGGAGCTTAGTTTAAAAAGTATGCAAATAATGGTCCTATTGCAATATGAAGCAAATAGGTACAGGCTAAATTAATTAGTATATTAATAAAACAAAACATCAGAAGAGCTGTGGGCGAGGCACATAAGTCGTAGAACAATTGGGGCAGTAAAGTTCTCAAGTGGCGACTGCACACCGGAACACGTAGCGTAGAATTAACAGTAAGCTAACTTTTATTCCACGCTTCGCAAGCCCTTTGCACTCTTGATTACAGTCAAAACGATTTCCACGTGGGCGAAGCCGCACGCAAAAGCTAGTGATATATAAATGCGAAAGTGTGTTTGTATTTCTTCCACGTCACAACGCTGCAACGAATCAACGTGATTTTTTGCACAGATATATGTAGTTGACGAGGTGGCATACTCGTATCACATAGAGAGGCTACTTTTTATCTCGTAAAAATATCACAGCCTGGGGATCTCCTTTTTTGTTTGTCACTCTTTCATGTCACAACGAAGCAACAGATTCACATGATTGAGGGTAAGGAAGTGACATACACTACGAACTAGCCCGACATAGTTCCAGAGGGATATAAAAAACGTCTTTTCCAGGCACCCTCAAAGACAGTAATGAAAAAGAATCCGCTGTTAGCTACAATGCTGTGGTAGACTCGTAGTTATATAAACTTACTTTGATTCTATGTATCAATGTCACAAGGTACAATTAATGAAGCAATTTCTCTGAGAGCGAGAGTGCTTATTACTATGCTAAATAGCCTCCGTAGCTCAGAGGCAAAGTTCACTGGCTTTACACAGGAGGTCGCGGGTTCGATTCCCGGCGGGGTCAATTGTAAGACTCGGTTTGGTTGGTGGTAGGGCATTTTCTAAGCCCGCCTGGCTAGCTACCACCATCTTATCTAAGTCTTGCCGCCAAATATCAATGTTGATATCATTGGTGTGTTCCGGCATGAAGATAAGATAGCTAGTTTCCCCATTGGGGAATCTTGGTAAGCCCGCTTCCATCTTCGGCAACATCGTCACTTACCACCAGGTGAGATGTTGTCAAGGGCTTACCAATTGTGAATAAAAAAAAAATAAAAAAAAAATACTATGTTAACTGATATCTGTTGTGTAATTTCAAAACCGGCCAACGAAGGGTTCCGTACCATTAGCTATATAAAAATCACGTTTGTTACATAGAAGCCCCCCTTAAATATTATTTTTATTTTAATTATATTATTAATTTTTAAAGAGAATAATACATTTCAATATTTTGTGAATATTTCAAGCATTTACCTGTTGCCGTTATCAATATCAAGCAAAAACGAGCAAAAAATCTCGTTTGTTGTATTGGAGCCCCTCTAAAATATTTGTTTTATTTTAATTTAATTATTTATTTTTATAGTGAATATATAACTAAATATTCTGTGTATAACTCAAGTGTCTACCTATTGCCGTTATCAATATCTATCAAAAACGAGCAAAAAATCACGTTTGTTGTATGAGAGTAGCCCCCCTACATATTTGTTTTATTTTTATTTAAATATTTATTTGTATAGTGAATATAACAACTAAATATTCTGTGCATAATTAAGTGTCTACCTGTTGCCGTTATCAATATCGAGCAAAAACTCACATTTGTTGAATGGACATCCCCCTTATTTTTCGCCTTTTCTAACTTTTAGTATTTGTTTTCATAGCGGCAATAGAAATAGATCATCTGTGAAAATTACAACTGTCTAGCTATCACAGTTCATGAAATACAGCCTGGTGACAGACGGACGGACGGACGGACGGGCGGACGGACGGACGGACGGACAGACAGACAGACAGACGGACAGTGAAGTCTCAGTAATAGGGTCCCGTTTTTACCCTTCGGGTACGGAACCCTACAAATGGAACGATATTTTACTCCAAAACGTGACAACCAAGGAGGTAACTTATAAAAGGTTTTATATAAATTTCGAACTTTCTTGCAAATAGAAAGCTATTTATTAAAAAAAAAAAAAAAAAAAAAACGCTTGTACATTCATCAACTGTATTTTCAAACAAAAACACTTGTACATTCAACAATTGATGAACTTACGTATGTGTGCGACAGTAATTAAAAATAATCCGCGGATATCTACTAGTAGGTTACGACAAATTAGGTAACGATAACGAAAATAAATAAAGTTAGGTTGAGAGGCTAAATGGCAAATCTCTGATGTTAAATATGTCGGTCTGCCTGCGCAAAGTGGTTGCGTTATGTACTTATAGCGCCTGAAAAAAAAAGACCAAAAAAAACGATAAGGGAAATGGCTGAGTAAGGTATAAAATGAAAGTACTAGTTTTACTCATAACATTTATGCAAAAACTGACCAAATATTCGGTTGAATTATGGAGCAACTCCCGTTAGTAGTAGGGATAGCGACAGTTCTGGACCAGGAACCCACCCCCCTACCGGAGCCCCAAAGTTTTTTGGCGATACAAATACATATAACGCAACCACTTTGCGCAGGTAGACCGACATATTTAACATCAGAGGGTTGCCATTTATCCTCTCAACCTATTTTTATCCATTTCCGTTATCGTTACCAGATTTGTCATGACCTCCTAGTCTATACAATGCTGCGGTAGACTCGTAGTTCTATATACTTACTTTGATTCTATGTATTAATATGTCACAAGGTAAAATTAATGAAGCAATTTCTCTGCGAGTGAGAGTGCTTGCTTCACAACACGACAATGTTGTGGCAAATTGTTAAGGCCCAGTGGTACTTAAAAATCTGTCTTTGTCTTCTTATTTACGTGTAAAGAGGAAAGAAAATAACCACACTTTTGCACTTTTTCGATGTTTTCGTTTTTATTTTCATAATGTTTATCTTAAAAAAAAATCCATTCGATGTTTTCCCTTCAGTCACCTATGAACTTTATTTTAGTAAATAAATCATATTATCAAATTACTTATTTTAAGAATGAAACCGAAAATAGACAATAAAATGTCTCGAAAATATTCTATCTAGCCAACGTTATTAAATCGTGTTTCCATTCCATATAATCCCTCGCACGTAACTATTCTCAATAATACCAATAATATGTTTTCCTAGATTTTAAAATTTACTGTAAACTACTTTAAAAATGAATTCTATAAACCTGTTTAAGTGGATTTTTAGGTACCACTGCACCTTAAGAAAAATTGCACAGTGACAGTTCGCTGGGAGCAATTCTAACAAATGCGAGAGACGCCGCGGGCTGTAACTACTCTGTCTCGTCAATTACTTCTCAGAGTCAGAAGCGACGTATGGTAAATAGGTGAAGCTGAAATAGATGCAATTGCATTTAGTCTTGGGGATTACAAAGTGAAGTGGCTGCCGGTTTCTGCATCCTGTTAATAGAAGTGATGCATGATGCCTCCGTGGCGTAATGTTTAGTCCATTCGCTTCAAAACAGGGGGTCACGGGTTCGATTCCCGGCGGGGTCAACTTTGTATTGAGTGAAGATAAAGCAGGTAGTGTATGTAACAATAACACCTTTTATATGACAGTTTTATTCCCATCATCAAATCAGCTCATATACGTCCCCACCGAGGGGCTCGAAGCTACCCTAAATTAGGGCGATCAGGCCTTAGTCGACCACGCAGGCCCATTGAGGGTCGGTCGACTTCACATACAACCTTCGAGTTTCTTCGCCTGGCGAGCAGGTTTCCTCACGATGTTTTTCTTCACCGTGTAAGAGCGTCGTATAAGCGTACATATAAAATCGAAAGTCAAAAACAAATTATTACGTGGCAGGACTTGAACCACGATCTCCCGGACAGGAGGTAGCGGCTCCTGCCATTACGCCACCGACGCTCTATAAAATATTCCCAAAGCTATAAAAAAAAACAATCTTAAAGTTTCTGCGCAACTTACAAATAACGTAAACTAATAATTGTTCATTCCTATACTACATCCCTGCGTTGGCGGGCTGTATGCATGCATGCACAATGCACATACACAACTGCACAACGTTGCAATTCACAAGTTCGCAGCAATCACTTATACCGCGCGTAACGGATTGCCGGCGGCATGGCAGCGTTCTAATGATCGTGCATTTATCGTTTGTGCGATATCCATATTTGCTGTTTTGTTTATGCATAACGCCTGTCATGTACAGGCTTGCAAGTTTAATAAATGAGCCATGAGTGTGAATTAGTTTTGATTGAAAGAGTTTACTCCTTATGAATTGATTTTCATATATAAGCCCGGGGTATGAAAATTTATGGGAAGTGAAATCAGACGTTATGCGTTATGCTTTGGCTGTATAGTATAGTTAATAATTTTGTGCGCAAGTTATTTGGGTGTATGTATGTATGTATGCGTGTAAGTGTGCATGTGTGTATATGTGTTTGAATGTATGTGTGTAATCTGTGTATAATGTGTGTAATGTATGTGTAATGTGTGTGTAATGTGGATGTAATGTGTGTGTAATGTGTGTATAATGTTTGTGTAATGTGTGTTTAATGTGTGTGTAATTTATGTGCAATTTGTGTGTAATGTGGGTGTCATGTGTGTGTAATGTTTGTTTAATGTGTGTAATGTGTAATGTGTGTATAATGTTTGTGTAATGCGTGGGCAATGTGTGTGTATTGTGTGTATGTGTGTGTGTGTGTATGTGAGTGTGTATGTGTGTACGTACGTACGTATGTATGTATGTATGTATGTTTATTTCTTTGGCTCGTCCTGTTTAGGCTACAGGACGAGCTAAAGAAATAAACACACATACATGATGGATTTTGGAGTGTGAGGTGTCGTTAGATTTATCTTGTCAGAATTGAAAAAAAAAGTGGCCGCCACTTTGAACTTTTTAGTTACTGGACCTTGCTTCCAAAATCTGAGGGTCCCAGAGGTCCTCTATCACGAATCCTTTGTCAGTATTGAAGAAAAGTGCCGCTATTTTGTTTTTTTTTTACTTACTGGACCGATTGCTTCCAAAATCGATATCCGAAGGTACCTGAGGTCCCTAATCACGAATCCGTTGTCAGAATTTAAAAAATTAGCCGCCATCCCCCCAACACATTTATAATCGTTAGTAAGGAGTAAACTCCAGTCGTGTGTCGGAGCTGACACACACATACACACTCACTTTTTTGTGATGGTCTTAAACCAATTTTTATAGAGTTCTAGAACTAAGGAATCAAGTAAATACATGTATACTTACTAATTAAGCAATGAAAAAACACATTAAATAGAAACAAAAAGGTACAGTAAGATTATTATGTTTTTTTTTAATTAAGCAAATTTATTCTCAAAATGTGCAAAGTAACAATTTAGCTGATAAAAATAATATCAAACACCCCTATTATGTTTTAATGAATTGAATATAAGTTCCTTGGGAAAAAGGTGATTAGTTTCACTAGCTATGTCAAAAAATTTTATAAAATTAATGATACATCATCATCATATCAGCCACAAATCGTCCACAGCTGGACAAAGGCCTCCCCCAAGGATTTCCACGACGACCGGTCCTGCGCTGCCCGCATCCATCGGCTTTCCGCGATCTTCACCAGGTCATCGGTCCACCGAGTGGGAGGCCTGCCTACGCTACGTTTTCCGGTGCGCGGTCGCCACTCGAGAACTTTTATATGTATACTTTATATATTTTATATATATATGATACACTTTTTGATAATTATTATATAGAAACTATATATGAAATTAAAGGTAATTTAATTTACAATACTATTTTATTTACATTATTCAAAATGCCCTCCCCTATTTTAAATACACGCACCACATTCATATCTATTTCTACAGCTGCTTTAGCCAAAGATGCTCGGAGAGATTCCAAATTCTGATGAGGTATAGCGTAGACTTTCTCCTCCAAATTTTGCCATATCTTGTCATCTAGTGGGTTTAAATCTGAACCAGAAGAGGGCCAGTCTTCATGTACGATAAAGTCAATTCCACGGGTGGTCAACCAGTTTTGCGTGCTTCGTGTCCTATGAGCGGGTGCAGAGACCTGGTGGAATATTCAATGTCTGTTTTTGAACATTGTTTGAGAAAGAGGTTCCACTATGTTTGTTAGGACGGTATTTTGGTACACCTCCGCACTGGTTTTTACACCTTTTTCACAGAAAAACACCTCAGTTAAACTGAATATGAGACTTCAAGTCAAACCATGAGTGACGAAGGATAATGTCCTCGTTGAACTCTCGGAATACGCGTGCTGGCTCCTTCACTGCTGTGGGCATACACCTTATCATTTTGTTTATTATAACTTTCTTCGATGTTAAAAATTTTTTCATCCGACAACAAAATTTCGTGGTATTTTTTTCCCGCGTACCGCGATAACAAAGCGTGGGATCTATCCAGCCTAATATGTGCGATATAGAAATCGTAGGGTTATTTTCAATTTTTGTAGAATATTGAAAATCTCTTTTGGCGCGTCACCACAGCGGTAACCGCTTCTCTATCTTCTTTCTTCGACCACTATTTGAAAATGAATGAAAATGAATGTCTTTTTTATTTTCGGCATGCGTAAACGTTCTATTTTTATAATTGGTGAAGTTCATCTAGCCAGTATTCGAAAATTTTAAATAATAAGGTGTTTTTTAACATACAGTATAGACACTCCCTGTCTCTCTCTAGATTCCAACCTCAACCCCTCGTCACCCAGATTGATGCAGATTGGCTATAGTTTGGTTCTCGAACGTATGGGATTTCGCCGTGATTTTGTTTCCTCCGTCATTGTTTTTAGAAATGTCATTTCACGACCGTTGTATGCAGAGTCCGAGGTGTGCCTCTATCTAACTCAACCAATTTAAGTTGAAAATGAAAGATCTCGTTGTAAGTTATCTTAGACCGAAAAGAACTGCGTACTTTAATTAGAAACAGAGAAATAGAGAAAGAAAGCTTTGATAACATATTTTCAGTACTTACCTATAACTTCAGAAATGTGAAAATTAGGTGACAAATCTCTGCATCAATACCTATTGATGGTCTGTGTCTGGGTGTTAAATATCTATATATGTATGTATTTAAACGTATATAAGTATGTAATAACAGTCTCTGGTTCCCATAACACAGGGAATCCTACTTTGGGGCCAGATGACCATGTGTGATTTGTCCTAGAATATTTATTTATTTATTTTATTTATTGTTTAAAAAAAAACAATCGGTTGGATAGAATTGCTGGACAGGATCGCATTAGATTTATATAAATGAATATAGCCAATGAGAGGGGTATTGTGAAAGGTTTAAAGAGCCCTGGGTTATTGGACGTTCATCCTGAAAATATACTTATTAAATAAAAAGTAAGAATTTCCCGCGCGGTTTGCGTAGGTGGAGGAAATACAGTAATACGATAACGCTAGCAGAAACTTTACATAGGCACTATTTGAGCTTGTGTCACACCCCGGACACTTATAAAACAAATGGAGCAAACAAAACCACGGCGAAATCCCTTACGTTCGAGTACCAATATATATCAATCTGGGTGTCGAAGGGGTGAGGTCGAAATCTAGAGAGCGGCAGGGAGTGTTCATATTGTCCTTGGCTGCATCGGCACTTACCATCATGTGAGGGGCAGCCAAATGCTGCTAAAAAAACATACATTCCACCCTATGCTCATCACTAATGTGTATAAGTATAGACAAACACAAACGAAGCATAGTTTTGTTTAGTCATAGCTTTAAAGTTAATGTTTTTGAAAAGTTTGTAGGCAAACTCGTCTCGAGGTCTGTAATCAAATTTTTAAAATAAATTTGACCCATTTTCCGGTTTCCGACTGAGCTGAAATTTTGAATGCATATGTAAATCAAATCATCATCATCATATCAGCCAAAGGACGTCCACTGCTGGACATAGGCCTCCCTCGAGGATTTCCATGACGACCGGTTCTGCGCTGCCCGTATCCTGCGGGCGCATGTATTTGTGTGTGTGTTGTGTGTGTGTCTACAGATACAAATAAAACAGATCATCTATTATTAATCTAAAATGTTGGGTAGGTGTGACTTCATTAACTATGCTTTGGTGAGTCAAATTGGTAAAATAATAATTAATATTTTTGCTAATACCTACACAAATTCAATGACACATCAAAGACATGATCGTAATAAACGATATATTACAAAAGGACTGTTGTGTCAGTACAGTCTTTATTTATAAGGTTTTATTTATCAACAATTTAAAGCGGCAATGAGTTGGCGTTTGTTGCATGCAGTCGACCACTCGGCTGTTATTCAACTCACTGCAATGCTATAGATATGCGATGCTGCAATATTGCCTAGCAACTTATGTGGTGCGCTGTACGGATCTTAACAATTAATGTTGATTTCGATGCCGGTTTTCGATTAGGATCTCTTGAAGTGATACCAGTATGGTGGATGGGAATTGCGCCAATTATATTGCTGTAAGTAATCAGTGTACTATCGGAGATCGGGGTTTGATTGAAAACAATAAAAGTTTAATTAAACTGTAGGAAGAGAAATGGCTAAGACAACGTCATTTACAACCGTTTGTAAAATGGTATATGGCTGCCCAGGTCACGTGTGTTAACGAGCTTAAAAGTTTTTTTAAAATTTATTATGTCTGGATTAAATATTTATTTCAATAAAATTGCTCGAAGAGTGGTGCTTCTTAAGCTAATCAAGTGTGCACAAAATTGATTTTACCGCACACGTGCGTTTATTTTACCACTTTATTAAACTTCTAGCTCGGAAGAACTAGATATTTCTAGCAAATACAAAATATAACAACCAAAGATACAAAATCTCTTTTAAGACTTTTGATAGAAGAATTTCAAAAGAGATAGGTTGTTCCTCCGCGAGGTTAGTACATAACGCTAGCTGATTGGATTCTCTTTGGGTCATATCTTTGTGAAGAAAGGAGAATAAATATGAATGAATAGCATAGTTTATACCAAGGAATAGGTCATCTTTCCCATAGAGAGGTTTTAATGCTTATAATAATATTATGCCAAGCCTTCTTGTAGTCTATATAAGATAATCTTTAAAAGAAACTTACGCATGCGTAGTGTGTTAGCTAAAATATGGCGCAATTTTTGTAAAATTGGATTGAGATGTTTTAGTTGTTAAAACAAATTAAATTATGAATAGTTAATATATGCGTAATTAAAAATATACTAATGTGTATGTATAAGAAAAAAACAAAGTAAGATTACTCAAAGGATATTTAAAATGAGCCACATCTCCCTTAAAATGAACTTTGGTTCCCGAAACCTTTGTAGGTATGTATTTTGTTTTTCTGTCAGTGTTGTTTTTTACTTTACCGGTTTTCTAAAACGTTGCATGCATGATACATGAGTGTAAAAGAAAATAACAAACTCGTGACGATGGCAAAGTATATATATAGACAATAGACAATTATTTGACACAAGATAGATTTTTATTTAGATTTTAGATTTAGATTTAAATAGATTTTTATTTGACACAAACACACACCGATTATACAACATAAAAAAGAAGTAAAACACATAGAAACAGAAGAAAAACAAAAAAAGTTAACACAAAAAACAAATAAGACCAACGGAATCGGTGTAGTGCAATGTCAAAATGGACTTTTCTCAGCATTAGCTGCAGGAGAACTGCAGCGCTGGTTTTCAGAAAAGCCCATGGTGTCGTGTCCGCGAAGCGATCGGTACAGTAGTGCGATAATGTAAACAATATAATAGAATAAATAATTTAGTGAAGTAGAGTAAATTGATACATAAAATAAAATAATGTTAATAAAATAAAAAGCAATAATAATAACAGGACATGAGAGAAATAAACCCATATTTGTTACCAAAATCATGGTCCTAACTTAATCACCTTAGGTATGTTGAAACAACTCGGCCACCTACATGCATCTCCTTCTGATAGGATATACGATAATGTTTAAGCTTTAATTTAAAGGTGCCTATAGATCTTAGTTCCCTGAGAGGAGGTGGCAAGTTATTCCAACATTTGGTGGCCGCATATCTAAAACTGCCCCTGAAAGCTGCAGTGTGGTGAATCTGCGTATTAAGAGGCCGGCTTGCGAGTCAGAAGTTTGACGCCAAAGTAAAGTATATAGTATACTCGCCTGCGGCTCGGGCTCACAAATGTCACTCGTTTGTTATTGACCTTTTTACCACCCTCGTATCATAAATAACTATTAATAAACTGAAAAAAACAAGCTTTTAAATAATTTTAATCCCTTAGGTTATAAACAATTGCAGTTGTTTACGTTTTAAGGATGTTCTAAAGTACAATATACAAAAACGTACATAAAAAGATACATAACATACATATTAACTATAATAATAATTAATAACCTAATTATAATAAATTAACTCAAGGAGGCGAATAAAATAACCGCCTCCGTGGGGTAAGGTTAGTCCATTCGCTTCACACTCATCTCGATCATCGATTCTCGATGGAGTCACCTTGTAAGACTCTGTTTGGTTGGTGATAGGACATTTTAAGCCCGCCTGGCTAGCTACCACCATTGCGTTTAAAGAATTAACTGACTTTACTTTGACCAGTCAATAATTCCTCAATTTACGAAGGTCTCTAAGTAGTCATTGTAAATTGGATACACTTAATCTTCTTAATATATATAAATCTCGTGTCACAATGTTTGTCCTCAATGGACTCCTAAACCACTTAACCGATTATAATAAAATTCGCACACCATGTGCAGTTCGATCCAACTTGAGAGATAGGATAGGGTAGGGTAGGGTAGTGTAGGGTAGGGTAGTGTAGGGTAGGGTAGGGTAGTGTAGTGTAGGGTAGTGTAGAGAAGTGTAGGGTAGGGTAGTGTAGTGTAGTGTATGTAGGATAGGGTAGGGTAGTGTAGTGTAGTGTAGGGGAGTGTAAGGTAGGGCAGGGCAGTGTAATGTAATGTAAGGCGGTACGAAGTTCGCCGGGACAGCTAGTTAATTTATAGTTGTTACCTACCAGATTAAGATGTAATACTTACCACATCTTACTCATCATCATCGTATCAGCCGAAAAACGTCCACTGCTGGACAAAGGCCTCCGCCAAGGATTTCCACGACGACCGGTCCTGCGCTGCCCGCATCCACCGGCTTCCCGCGATCTTCACCAGGTCGTCGGTCCACCGCGTGGGAGGCCTGCCTACGCTACATTTTCCGGTGCTACTTACCCATAATAATTCTAAATTCAGTTAATGATTTTTTTTTTTTTTTTAATTAAAAATTTGAGTGCGTTTGACTGCAACTCACCTGATGGTAAGTGATGATGCAGTCGAGGATGGTACACGCAAACTCAAATAATGCCTATTCACTCTTGCCTTGAAGATCCCCAAATTATAGGAATCGGGAAACACTGACGCAGGCAAGGAGTTCCACTCCTGCGCTGTACGCATAATGAATGAAGAAGCGTAACGATTCGTGCGAAAAGGTGGAACATCAACAACAAAGGGGTGCAACCCCTCCCTGCGTCTCGTTGACCGACGGTGGAATGGAGCAGGGGGAATGAGGTCGTGAAGTTCTTGCGCGCACTCTCCGAAATGAATTCGATAGAATACCGATAGACAGGCGACTTTGCGGCGATGCTCAAGGCTTTGGAGCTTGTCATTGACTAGCTCATCGTCGCCAATGAGTCTCCGTGCGCGTCGGTCGATGGCGTCCAAGGTATCCAGCTGATAGCGGGCTGATCCATCCCATAAGTGTGAACAGTACTCCATACATGAGCGGACCTGTGCTTGATACAAGGTAAGCAGCTGTCCAGGTGTGAAGTACCGTCTCACCTTAGAGAGAATGCCCAGCTTCATTGCAGCAACTTTTGCCTTGGACTCAATGTAACGACCGAAGTTAAGATTGGGTGTTAAATCCACGCCGAGGAGTTCCTTCCTATTATTCTACTCGAAACTTTAACTTTATTTTATTATTATTAATTGGAAAGCCCTTGGCATCATCTCACCTGATGGTAAGTGACGATGATGCCGAAGATGGATATATCTGGTTTATGATCATCACATCATCTCATATACGTCCCTACCGAGGGGCTCGAGCCTACCCTGGATTAGGGCGATTGGGCCTTAGTCGACCACGCGGGTCCAGTGCGGCGACCAACCCCTTCACACACAAACTTCGAGTTCCTTCGCAGGCGTATGCAGGTTTCCTCACGATGTTTTTCTTCACCGTATAAGAGCGTCAGATAAACGTACATATGAAATCGAAATTCGAAAACACATTGGTACGTGGCAGGATCGAACCACGAACTCTCGGACAGGAGGTAGCGGCCCTTGCCATTACCAAAGTACATATACATATTTATATTAGTACTAGCATACGGTATGGACACTCCCTGCCGTTCTCTACATTCCGAACTCACACCCTCGCCACCCAGATTGATACAGATTGGTTACAGCTTGGTTGTCGAACGTATACGGTTTCGCCGCCATTTTGTATGTTCCGTCATTCCTTTTTTGAAATGTCATTTCTGGCCCGTTGTATGAAGTGTCCAGGGTGCCATTACGCCACCGACGCTCTTATCTTATAATAAGTAGAAAATGCTAAGAAGGATCGACTATTTATTGTTATGGTGTATCATCAGAAAGCGCTTGTGAATTAGACCTGTACGCATGTTTATAAGGCGAAATTATAGGAGCATATTGTTAAGTTCCTTTTTCATGAGAGGGATTTTTTTGTAAGAGCTTCTTATTGTAGTATATTCATTCGGACATTACTCATTATCAAACTACAAAATCTGTAATCGTATTTGTTTATATATATACATATATATTCTGGTCATCGCATCACGCGTGAACGGCTACACCGATTCCGCTTATTATTTTTTTGTTGAGTTCGTTATTGTCAGGTGAAGGTTCTTATGTAGGGTAGTGTCACAGTATATATATTAGTACTAACGTACAGTATGGACACTCCCTGCCGCTTTCTAGATTGCGACCTCAACCCCCCGTCACTCAGATTGGATGTAGATTGGGTACCAAACATAAAGGACCAGCTACGCAAGCGCGATAAACGTCACTTATATTCACTTTGCGCGCCGCTGTGATTTCGTACACCGGAATAAAAAGCAACTAGTTACCAAACGTAAAGGACGAACTACGCATGCGCGATTAACGTCACTTATATTTACTTTGCGCGCCGCTCACCGCTCGACGCCAATAGGAGGCCGCGGCGTCTCAGCATGCCTCGTATCATGATTGGCTGACCACCAATATTATACGACCAAATCTAAGAACAATCAGTTCCTATGAATCTTCATACTAGCTGTATCTTTTTTTTTTAGAAATGTAGTTCCTTTATGTTTTTCTTATGTCAGATGTCAGTTTGTTAATGTGGCTTATTTTGGTTGTTTTATTTCTTTAAAATGATGATTTTTTGTAATAATTTGATTAGATGGTGTGAAAGTATGAGTTATATAGAAATATCTAGTGGTGTGATATTATAAAATGTGATCTCGGAATTATAGATTGAGATTGACTATTATTGTAGGTTGCTAAATGAGATTGTTTCACGGACAAAAGCTCCTGTGTTTGAAGAACAAATGAACAATGTTATCCATGTAAGTTACTTAATCATGTAAGATAACTGTTGATTGTTGCTTGCAGCACAGTATATATATCTTGCAGTGTGCATGCAGTAAATAACTAACAAACATTTCGTGACCAATACCGCCGGTGTGATTCAACCCTACCTGCATTCTTGCCTATAGATACGTCAGTTATAATTATGTATATCATTTCTCGCTCGTTTGTATGGAGTGTCCGAGGTGTGGTAGTGTACTATAGTGTAGGGTAGGGTAGGGTAAGGTAGGTACCTCTAGGGCAGGGTAGTGTAGTGTAAGGTGGTACAAAGTTCACCGGACTAGTATACGAATAATTGAAAACTATAAACACGTTAACAAGCCGACTTCCGTCGCAACAACTTTGTACAAATTTGCGTTATAGATTTTGTTAATTTTGTAAAAAAATGTGCTGCACAGATTTTGATAAAATGTATACGAGACCAACGAGTAGCATAACCCAATCGAATAAAAAAAAAATAATGAAAATCGGTTTAGAATCTGCGAAGATATTGCGTAATAAACTTACAAGAAAATAAACAGTCCAAATGAGAACCTCCTCCTTTTTAGAAGTCGGTTGAAAAAGCAGGAAACATATTATTCCCACATATTCCCTTAGATATAAGTTTTCTTTGTGTGTCATTTTAGGGTTCCATACACCAAAGGGTGACCAACGAGACCCTATTACTAAGCCTCCGCTGTCCGTCTATCCGTCTGTCAGTTTGTCAGCGGGATGGATTTCATAAACCATAATTATCGTCTCTTAGCATCAGGTGAGATGATGCCAAGAACTTATCTATTGTAGATAAAAAAAAAATTATAGGTAGACAGTTGAAATTTTGACAAGGTGTATATTTCTATTGCCGCTTTATAGCGTTGGTATCAACAAATAATAAAAATAAATTAAAAATATAAGGGGGCCATATTAATGCCCACATACGAGAAACGACACGAATAAAACTTGCAATAGCTAGTAGAATCTCTTTGATTTATGAAGATGTTTTGGTACGTAAATTTCAGTGCGCGAGTCCAGCTCGCACTTGGCCAGTTTTTTAACTTCTCTATTTCAGCACCATCCAGTGACTCCAACGGCAGTTTTATTAAATAATATATGAGAAATCGTCTGTGTTACCCGACTCCTACAATTTGGTTATCTTCAAGGCGAGAGTGAATAGGCATTATTTAAGATTGCGTGTACCATCCTCGACAACATCGTCACCTACCATTAGGTTGAAGCACGACTTAGGTAGGTATGTAGTGGGCGTGGGTTTGAAATGGACATGTGTCGTCAATACTTAGTTATGGTTTGATCCTATGGGGAAACTCTGTCGACTCAGACAGAATTTTCAAGCTACAAAAAAGGTGTATACGTGCAATTTGTAATTCCTGGTTTAGAGATAGCTGCAGACCATTGTTTAAGGAATTAAATATTTTGCCATTGCCCTGCTCGTACATAAGGAAAATTTGTCTATTTGTCAAGAATCATCCAGAATACTTTAGGAACCTGAGAGATGTTACCATAAGACAAAAAAGGGCTCAGTATATACATCTATTGCATCAACCTCCTTGTCACTCAGATATATATAAAAGAAATATTTCTAATATGAGTGTCGCACTGTTTAATAAGCTTCCAGTTGAAATTAAATTAAATTAAAACGTTAGAAGGTAACCTATTTAGAAATAAGTTGACAGAATGGCTCTTAAATCACAGTTTTTATAGTGTGAAAGAATTTTTAGAACTTAAAATTTAATTGTAAGTTCCTGCTGAAATATTTGCATGCTTTCTTGACAGCTGAATACAGTACTACCTATTAATTATGTTAAGACCTAATTGTAAAGTATTCTTGCAAATAAACAATTATCTTATCTTATCTTATCTAAATAAGGATGGGTGCGTACAATTTAATTAATTATGTGAATTAATTATGAAATGTAAGACCCAAAATGGGTCTTATTTAAGAGGAAATTCCTTTATTTAATGTATTTTATTCAGTAATAAATATTAATGATGAATATAGTTTTGATTTCTAATGATATTGACAGATGCGCATGCGTGAAAAAGAAAAAAATGGAATGAAAAGAAGGTCGGATGAAAAAAGAACCAATAACAGCGCACCGCGCTACAAGGTACTAATTAATAATAATAATAATAAAATTGAAACCCTGCCATTCCTGTAAAAGCTGACCCAAGTCCGATATCTGTTTGCCGACTTTGTGAACAAGACCCTTATTAGCTATTAGATGTTCAAGTAATGGTACTCGTTAAAACCGCTAAGCAAGTACGCATATAGCCCTTAGGGAAAAGTGTTTACCCGGTCCAATTTATGAAGGACAACAAATGGGCTGCTAACGATAGTTCCAGGTAGTTAGAGGCGGTTAATGACGCCTGTCAAAACACATATTTCATGTGAAGACGTGGCCGATGTGGTGAATCTACAGCCCCTGAAACTGGTGGATAGAGTAGTTATGTATGCAATTGAATTTTATGGCTCTGCGGAAAATTGCTAAATGCAATTGGCAAATGGCAAAAGGAACAACTTATGGCTGCAGTCATGGATAATAGGGATGACGAATGCTAGTCATCTGAGTTACTTTTTATCGACTGTCAAAAACGAAATTTTGTTAAAAAATGTTTGAAATACCTAGGCGTGACGTCATAGTTTTGCAGCGTCATTTATGTACTCATTTTGTGATTTTGATGAATCAAAAATCGAAGACTTGATGAAAAACAAAACGAGTAAGGTTTTCCGAAGCTTAACTAGGAGGGCAATTTAGTGATCAAGAGTTCATGATTTATTTTTTATGCTGTCGTCATCCCTATTATCTAGGTTCTAGACTAAAATATCGACGTATCAGTCCCTACACAGTATTATGGTATAGTTTGACAGAGATCAGAACAGTATAAGTACACTGATGACGTCATACATTACGTCACACTTTTTCAAGTGCAACCATGGCACATTCCCTGCTTGAGCGTTGTTAGGTATGCCAAAAAGCATTTCTCATATCAGCCGAAAAGGTCCACTGCTGGACAAAGGCCACCCCCAAGGATTTCGAAGACGACCTGTCCTGCACTGCTCGCGGCAAAAAATGCCATTTATCCCGCTTCAAAGCTTTAACAAAACCAAAACTTGTGAAATGACGTTATTTGTAACATGAACTACCAACAAAATAGGGAATTAGAAATTAATTAAAAACCCTACTGCACAAAAAATGAATCCCTCTTTTTGTACATTCGGGTAAAATGTATCCTGTGTCACTCACGGGATTAAGACGAATCTAACGACACATCGCACTTCAAAATCCATCAAGCCGTGTAGATTACAGAGCGAACCAAATAATTATATGACTAATCGGTTAAAAATGTATCCTATGTCACTCACGGGACTAAGACAAATTAAATAACCTCTTTTTTTATCCAGTCGGTTAAAAATGTATCCTATGTCACTCACGGGATTAAGACTAATCTAACGACACATCGCACTTCAAAATCCATCAAGCCGTGTAGATTACAGAGCGAACCAAATAATTAAATGCCTAATCGGTTAAAAATGTATCCTATATCACTCACGGGATCAAGACAAATTTAACGACACCAAAATCCATCTAGCCGTTTAGGCTACAGAGCATGCCAAAGTAAGAAAGAAATAAATTTGGTTGGTGGAAGGGCATTTTCTAAGCCCGCCTGGCTAGCTACCACCATCTTATCTAAGTCTTGCCGCCAAATATCAATGTTGATATCATTGGTGTGTTCCGGCATGAAGATAAGATAGCCAGTTCCCCATTGTGTTGGGGAATCTTGGTAATCCCGCTTCCATCTTCGGCAACATTGTCACTTACCACCAGGTGAGATGATGTCAAGGCACAGATTACTAAATAGTTACTTGCCAAGGGTTTAACAATAGTGAATAAAAAAAAAAAAAAAACGTACGGTACTAGTTTCTGTAATACAAGCTCTTACTCGTATATGATATAACACTTAAAGTGAATAAACAATGTATACTTACTAATTTATTTATACATGTGAAACATGAAAAACATTAACCTCTTTCTGGTGCAGTTGGGTAAAAATTCACTGCCTCATTAAAATCCATCCGTTTTCTTAAAAGCTTTTTTGTAATGTGAGAAATCCAAGTTCCAAAGAATCCTGACAAAAACCTTGTAGCTGAGACATTTGAATAATTCGTTAATATCGATAGAAAGTAAGGTGGGAAGGTCGTTGGCCGGTGATCTATGGCCCGGGGTGATGGAGTGACGAACAGGGGTACCGGCGGCGCCCGCGCATCTTTGAGGTCAGTGCTCATAAAGAAGTAGTCAGACGTAGGGAGATTTTCGATACACTTTTTAAATTATTATTTTGAAAAGATTGTGTCAGAGATGTATTGTTAGCCCGCTTCTAATTTTGAAATTATTGGTTACTTGAATTATAGCTTCGTTCGCGTGAAATTAGTTTCTATGACTGACTTCGAGGATGCGCTATGCCCGAGCAGCAAGCGGAAAAAAGTAGTCTATTTTATAATCCGGGTCCTAATATGTAAACAAAAATCCATACATACAAACTTTTGCGTTTATAATATTAGTAAGGATAACACTTACAATCAGACAAGATTGTTACAAATGACTTACTAATCAAGGATATTATTATTGTTCAAGTGCGTGTCATTTTGGCTTCGGAATCATAAAAATTGACAGAAAATTTGCCATTGTAAGGCTAGATTAACATTAATGATCCATTACGCGATATTACCGTGACATAATAGTACATTACTTACTTAAAATAAACTGAGCTATCATCATAATCATATAAGCCGAAAGACATCCACTACTAGACATAGGTCTCCCCAGGGATTTCCACGACGACGGCCAGCAGGTACTGCGCTGCACGTATCCAGCGGCTTCCCTCGGCCTTCACCAGTTCGTCGGTCCAGCATGTGGGAGGCCTGCCTATGCTACGTCTTACGGTGCGCAGTCGCCACTCGAGAACTTTACTACCCCAACGACTACGAGCTATGTGCCCTGTCCAATATTAATAAGCTGCAACTTTGTTCAATTACATTTTATGAATTGTCCAAACGTTTTGTGTTGGAACTGTTAAGGTATGTGAATGCACCTTTATACAATTTCTGCGTTCAATCAATGTCAAGTGCGAGATTGTGGCCCAGGCCTGATGACCCCTAAAATGACCCACCAATATTTAATACAGGGTGTTAGAAATTAGATTTCTCTCAAATAGTAAAACACGTTTGATTTCTCAAACACATTATCTCGATAGTGATCAAATTACTCATAAGTGAATAAATAAGGTTAGCATCTAACATCTACTTAGTTTTTACACGACTGCCCACAAAAAGGAACGTATTGTTTTCAAGTCTAATGTATTATGTATGTATGTATGTAAGTTTCTACATTCCACGACATCTAAACGGCTTGATGGATTTTAGAATGCGAGGTGTCGTTAGATTCGTCTTGATCCCGTGAGTGATATAGGATCATCATATCAACAGAAAGAATTCCACTGCTGGACAAAGGACTACCCCAAGGTATTCCACAACGACCGGTCCTGCGCTGCTCTCATCCAACGGTTTCCCGTGACCCTCACCAGGTCGTCGGTCCAACGAGTGGGAGGTCTGCCTACGCTATATCTGTACTACCCTAACGGCCATCTGTTCTTCGAGCTATGTACCCACTGCCACTTAAGCTTAGCAATTCTGGAAGCTACGAGTATGTCGATTACTTTGTTTTTTTCTACGGATTGAGACCGGTTAAAAATCAGTAATTAACTAAATCAAATTCATGTCAAAATAACCAATTTTACTGACGACCAAACACAGACTGTTTATTATTTCCACATAATGTTTCCAAGCAGCTTTAATAGCAGCTTTCGTGCTAATGCTTGTGATATGAAAAAGTATACCAACCATAACGATGGACAACCTACAATTAGTTTGTTTCAAATGAACAGGGGCTAGTAATTGTTACGTTTTGCACGATAATGAATGTTAAATTCATTTTGAAACGACTAAAGCGGAAAATAAAAGCAGTGACTTTGTTGTATTTATTATAAACGCAGCTGGTTAATAAAAAAGTTTAAAATAATTATGTTATAATTACTCTAAAAGAGCGTCGGTGGCGTAACGGCTAGGGCCGCCGCCTCCTGTCCGGGAGGTAGTGGTTCGAATCCTGCCACGTACCAATGTGATTTCGAATTTAGATTTCGTATGAACGTTTATCCGACGCTCTTACGGTGAAGGAAACCTGCACACGCCTGCGGAGAAACTCGCAGGTTGTGTATGAAGTCGACCAACCCGCACTGGGCCCGCGTTGTCAGCTAAAGCCCGATCGCCCTAATTCAGGGTAGGCTCGAGCCCCTCGGTGGGGACGTATAAGAACTACTCTAATTTTACTTTAGATATGGAGGTAATTCTTTGTAGCTATAGATCTAAACATTAAGGCCTTAAGATAGGTCAAATGCTGTGTTAAGCTGCACACACACATGCGCACACTCACGATTAAACACGAGCATACACACACATGCATGCATATACATCGAAATGTTAAATTTAATTGGCAACTTACTAATTTATATTGTTTATTTCAAGTTAAGAAACTAATTACTATAGAAGAGCAGGACCTCCTGGCACAAGTATCCGTATACTTAAAAGGGGGTCCCATCCATGTCTGTAGATATTTTGTATTTTGTTACTGAAATAAACATTTTTCATTTTTCATTTTCATTTTCATGGAAAAAATCCTTACTAATATTATAAATGTGAAAATGTGTTTGTTTGTTTGTTACCTTTTCACGCTTCAACGCCTTGACCAATCTTAATGAAATTTGGCATGCAGGTAGCCTGTGTCACAAGAAAGGACATAGGCTACTTTTTATCCCGTGAAAATAGCATAGCCCGATGAAAATTCCGAGGGAACTGTTTTCAGTTTATAGGTACTCTTTTTTGGTTAATTAACATCGCAACGGAACAATGGATTGTGTAATTTTTTGCACCGAGATGGTTGAGGGGGTGGGAAATGACATGATTTACTAATAAGCATATCCTGACATAGTTTCCGAGGAATCTGAAGAAAATTCATGTCAACGCACCCTCTAAGTCAGTCACAAAAACGAAGTTCACGCGGGCGAAGCCCAGGGCAAAAGCTAATATATAACATACTTAAAAAAATAAGAAATCGACTTAATTGAATTCAACTTATAAAATAACCACTTTTGATGAAAAAAAAATACTGTAGACCTGTTTTTGGTATTAATTGCAAAATTTCTCGAAAACAAGTATTTAATGTTGAATGAAATCAAAATTCAGTGACTTTAAGACCTTTTATTTTAATTGAACACATTTTTTAAACAAAATCGAAAGTATAGAAAAGTAACAAAAACATGTAAGAATCGAGAATTGGGCGTTCGGTTCCAACGTAACAGCCTCGTTGGAGACCGCATTGATTAGAACTTAAAATGAATAGACTTACGTTTGATATTATTTTAACACGTATCAACCTGCTCGGATTGAGGCATCTTAAAGCCTTAATTATTGTCTACACCAAAAGATCGCTGAACACCATGCGCGTTCAACATAGTAACATATTTATCTCAAAAATACTTGGAAATTAGAGCATTAGTTTGAGAACCTTTTTCAGATAAATCAAAATTGTAGTACTGGCTATATATGCGAGCAGCGGCCAGCAAAAGATGTATGAAAAACCACATCTGTCGTGTTTTAGCGGCCACATTTATAAATTACTATGCAAAATCATATCTCTCGTGTAATAATTTAAAAATAGATTTATATTTTACTTCGAAACATGGCAACCAAGGAGGTAATTTATCAAAGATTTTATTTACATTTCGAACATACTTTCAATTAGAAAGCTAAAAAAAAAACAAATGAACACTTTGGCGCGTGAAAAATTATTGTTGTTTAGGTACTACTTAGTTTTAATTTTCACGCATTATTTGATAAAAGTGCTATACAAGCCTTGGCCACAACTAGGCGTTGATGGACTTACGTATTTACACGTTCGTCCATCAATGCCTCTTTAGATGGCGGCTGCAGTAATGTACTATAGGATGATGGATGATGGAACTTTCCCTCTTCTGTAGTGCATCGGGGATGTTTTCGGAGTACCAAACTAACGAATTAACGGCTGTAATTTCCAAAAAAAATTAGGGTGAGTGGAAATCGGGCTTCTACCGCTTTCTTCATGAATTCGATTATCAATACTTTCAGAATAATGACAGTTTAAGGTTTGACAGTTGTCATCTGAAATGAAGATCTCGTCGATACCTATCATTTCTTTTGAGATATAGCCGTTTTAAGTTTGACAGCTGTTATTTTAATTAAAGATCTCAATTAGATCTATTATTTGTTTGATGAAACTAGTAGTCCAGGATCATTGGCTGTCAAAAAAATCGGATTAGTAGAAGTCGAGCTTCTACCGCTTTCTTAGTGAATTCGATTATCAATACTTTCAGAGTAATGGCAGTTTTAGGTTTGACAGTTGTCATGCGAAATGAAGATCTCGTCCAGATCAAGTTGAGACCTATCATTTTTTTTGAGATAAAGCCATTTTAAGTTTGACAGCTGTTATCTTAAATAAAGTTCTCAATGAGATCTATTATTTCTCTGATGAAACTAGTAGTTCAGGTCATTAGCTGTAATTTCAACAAAAAAAAATCGGGGTGCGTAGAAGTTGGGCTTCTAATACTTTCAGAGTAATGGCAGTTTTAGGTTTGACAGTTGTCATCCGAAATAAAGATCTCGTCAAGACCTGTCATTTCTTTTGAGAAACTAAAAACCTCATCAAAACTGTTTGAGATATAGCCGTTTTAAGTATGCGAGCTGTTATCTTAAATAAAAATCTCAATGAGATCTATTATTTCTCTTATGAAACTAGTAGTCTATCTATTGATTTCTATTGAACTATTGTTTCCGAGTTATGGCTTTTTTGAGTTTGACAGCTGTCATACAAAATGAAGATCTTGATGATATCTATCATTTGTCTTTAAACTAAGTAGCCTAAGATTACCAGTTTCCGAGTTATGGCGGTTTTAAGTTTGACAGATGACATCCAAAATTAAGATCTCAAGGTAGTCCAGTATTATAATAAATTATCGAATTATGGTGTTTTTAAGTTTGGCAGCTGTCATCAAAATTGAAGATCTTGACGATATCTATCATTTCTTATATCAAACTGGTAGTCTAGGATCAATAGTTTCTGAGATATAACAATTTGAGTCTTACAAATTTGGAGGAGCCATCTTCTGATGTAAAGGTTATGGACTAACCATTGCGCCACGGTGACAGTTAACTATCTACAATGTTTTGCATTCTTTTTCAAATTTGATGTACTTAATATGTGGGTAATAGGGATGAACACAGCACCAGAAATAAATTATGATCTCTTTATCACTAAATTACCCTCCTACTTAAACTTCGAAAAACCTTACTCGTTTTGTTTTCCATCGAGTATTCGATTTTTAATTCACCAAAATCACAAAATGAGTACATAAATGAAGCTGCTAAACTTTGACGTCACGCCTAGGTATTTCCAACATTTTTAGAACAAAATTTCGTTTTTGACAGATGATAAAAAGTAACTCAGATGACTAGCATTTGTCATCCCTATTCCCAAAAATGAATCACACATGAATTTCTAAACAGATTCCTGCTCGGGTATTTTTTGCACGGATATCACTTACGTTTTAATAAGCTTTATCTACCATCAAATTAGCTAGTCAAAGTCAAAAACACATCAAAATGATTTACAAAAAAAAATGATGAGTCACATTATCTAGAGTGGTCGGATAAAAAAGCAATGTCTTAGAACATGTGTTGATAGCTTAGTTAATGGATTTGAATTTTTTGTGACATTTAATTAATTAGATGGAGGTAGTTTAAAAATATTTTCCCCGACTACAGTAAAGAAAAGGAAAGGTTATAAATTGGCAAGTGATGTAGGAACATATTTACCTATTAATATGCATGTACAGGGAGGTTACAGAAAAAGTAAAGAACAAAATTTCATCATGCCAACATGCAATGGAACGAAGTATATTGAAACTGAGAAAAATACAGAAAACGAGAAACGCAGACATCCGCATGAAAATGCACCTTATTTTAGTTTAAAACAGAAGTGGAACTGGGCAGGGCACCTATCAAGACAAAGATAAGAGATGGACTTACCAAACAACTAAATGGCAGGGCCCAAAAGGCAAAAGGAACGTGGGAAGACAGAAGAAAAGATGGTCGGATGACATAATAAACACAGCTGGAAAAAGTTGGATGCATACGGCCAAAGACAGGGATAGGTGGAAAAGAATGGAGGAGACTTTTACCCATAGGGGGGCCACTTAACAATGAAACGGAAATAATAATAATTTATAATTTGCATGTAAATTTGTAAAGTGTTAAGTGGAAATAAAGCTGTAATAATAATAATAATGCATGTACAGATAGTTAGCGTCGCTATTATATACGACGAATATAAGACGAATATAACAACACCTCGTACTCCAAAATCTATTAAGCCGTGTAGGAAGAGAAACAGAGCGAACGAACCAATATTTTGGCTAATCGGGTAAAAATGTATACTATGTGACTCACTGGATCAAGACGAATCTGATGATTGTGCCAAAGAAATAAATAAATAAATAATCATACATACATACATACATACATTCTTCTGGCGCAGTCGGGTAAAAATACAATGACGTATTAAAGTCAGAGATTTGTTACCATAGATGGGTTATGCACTAACAAAAAACATTTAAAAATCGAATCCATTTATACACACAATTTGATTGGTTGTTCGCTTCCGTTGCACCGAATTATACTAAGAAAAGAGATGCCAATTGGCATCTTTTTTTTGCTTCACTTTTTGGACGCATGTAACCTATCTACCTCCCCATTATATAGCATATATCTGATTAAAGTACTATACGTGAACTATAAACCGGAAAAAACCGCGGGAAGCCGATGGATGCGGGCAGCGCAGGACCGGTCGTCGTGGAAATACTTGGGGGAGGCCTTTGTCCAGCAGTGGACATTTTTCGGCTGATATGATGATGATGAACTAAAAATCTTATTTGTAATTAATGGACTTAACCTATGTTAGTAATATTTAATGTGCCCACCTACACATGTACTGAATTTTTTTAATGCTTTTCAAAAAAAGTGAGAGTCAGAATCGCACACATAGGGTTCCGTACCATCATACTAGATGGCGCTAGTTTCTTTATGTTTAAAAAAACAAGTTTTTTGTATGGAGACACTTTTTTTAATTTTTTAGTATTTTTTGTTATCTGTGAAAATCTCAGCTGTCTAGCTATCACGCGCGCGGTTCATGAAACAGACGGACAGACGGACGGACGGACATCGAAGTCTTAGTAGTAGGGTCCCGTTTTTACCCTTTGGGTACGGAACCCTAAATATTGTGTCATGTCATACAATATGTATTAGTCTTCTTTGAAAATCCGTGTAGGTATGCCATTTTACACAGCACCAGCAGACATGGACTACCACAAAGGGAAATATTCTTTTTGGCACATTATAATATACTAGCTTTTTCCCGCGGCTTCACCCGCGTGGACATCGTTTTTATGACTGCCTCTGAGGGTAAGTGGTGCGCGTGCCGCAAGCGGCTATATTGTGATTAGCAATCTATGACACTCCTCAACCATCTGTGCAAAAAATCACAAAAATCCATTGTTCCGTTGCGATTTTAAAGAAATTAGCCAAAAACAGAGTATTTTTTCAGCTCCTTCAGAACTTTATCGGACTGTTCTATTTTCACGGGATAAAAAGTAACTTATGTAATTCTCCGTGACATGCCAAATTTCATCAAGATTGGTCAAGGTGTTGAAGCGTGAAAAGTTAACAAACAAACAAACAAATAAACAAACAAACACATTTTCTTATTTAAATTATTAGTAAGGATTATGTACATTTTTTTTTTCGAAATCTTTCGGCGCACGATTGAGATATTTTTCAAAAGGGAATTCTAGAACTTTTAAGCGTCATGCTGCTAAGATATTTTGCGAGATAAGGAGGGAGATAATCAATCAAATTCAACTCCAAATATCTCAGCAACCTGAAGCTTTAGGCCAAAATGTCCTAGTTTATTTTCGGTTTTTATTGCTTATTGAATATATGGAATCGCTAAAAACGTTAAAAAAACCGACTTGCATCGCAACAACTTAGTACAATTTTGTATTATTATTTTTGTTTTAGTTAATTATCTTTAAAAGTACTAAACCGATTTTGGTAAAGTTTTACATGGTACCAATACGAGAGCATACACTGTCATGAAAATCGGCTCATAATCTGCGAAGATATCGTGTAATAAATACACAAAAAAACCTAAATCGAATAGAAAACTTCCTCCTTTTTGGAAGTCGGTTGAAAATGTAGGTTCATTGTGCGTCGAAAGATTTTGAAAAAAAAATGTGACTATGCCACGCTCCATACAAAGATGTCCCAACCCGTTTTAAATATCCATCTTGATAAACTTACGGTTACCCTGACGATATGTATTTGTATCCGTCCTGACTCGCGTTATAAATCTCCCCTAGGAAACCAAGTATCATTCGTTAGTCGTTTCACAAGACTTGGTGGGTGACGTCAGCCGACACGTGCCGAGTCGGACCCTCGAGATGGCGCGATAGTCGCAAAACGGTTGCAGATTTGCAAATGTAGCGCGAGGTAAGGTTAAGGTTCCAGTTTAAGCGGAAAATAAGCGGTTCCTAATAATGTTGTGAAATGTTCAGAAATTGAAAACTAGGTAATTATAAATCCACGCTAAACACGTTAAAAACAAACGACTGCAATCGCTGCAACCTTTTTTGTTTTTGTTTACTTTATTTAAAAAAATACTAAAACAACTTTAATAAAATTTATATGTGACAAACTTCATCATATCTAACAAAAAATATTATCAAAATCGGACTACTCTGTAAAAAGTTATACAAAAAAATTGTATCGGGTTAACTTGAGACCCTCCTTGTTTGAAGTCAGTTAAAAAACCGGTCATGTGCGAGTGGGACTAGCGTCTGTGGACTGCGAGTTCCATACCACCACACTTCTCCACACAACTATAACAATGACACCTATTTATTTCAAACAAAAGACCTCAACGACAGCAACAGAAGTATGCAGTTTTTTTTTCAATGTCGGACTCCATAGCGCGAGTATGACTCACAATTGACCGCTTTTTTAATTTGTTGTTTGTTTTCGTTTCAAGCTTATATTTATAAAAATTTTTACAATAGAGTTAAATCAAAGAAAACCTATAAAAAACACGTTTCTTTATTAATTTAACACCCCCTTAATTATAAGTTTTAAAAAAAAAATATTTGTTACTAAATCTCTCACAATAACACATATTTAGCCACCTATATCACCGTTAAAATTATACAGCCTTTTAAAAGCTGGACAGATAGATGGACGGATAGACGGACAACTTAGGCTTTACTTCCCGTTACCTGCTACGGAACCCTATAAAAGCAACAAAGTACGGAACTGGTTATAATGTCATTTTTTTTAAATCAGATTCTGCTTCTGATTCTCAAAACAACCATCCATGAGAGATCATCATCATACCAGCCGGCGGACGTCCACTGCTGGACATAGGCATCCCCTAAGGATTTCCATGATGCACCCCATGCGCCCTACTGTTACCTTGACCGCTACCGTAGCCAGGAATAGCGGGGCCGCCAGGGACTAGGGTCTGTTTTTTGGTTGTGTCGATCATTGGGAGGTGCTGCCGTAATCGCCACGCTTGGCAGGCGGGTTGACGATCGCAGTGTTGTTGCAGGTCGACTGCAAGTCACGGAAAGGACGCTGCTGCCCTTCCTCCGGTTTGAGTCCCTTGGTCGACTCTTGCGACACCTATTGGGAGAAATAGGATGGCCCTATTCTAAGCCGGGAGCCATACGGACATAAGAGTTAAACTTATCAAAAGATAACTAAGCTAATAGGTAGAGGAGAGCCTCAGTCTTCTTATATTTTGCTCTACGGTAGAGACCATAGAGCAAAGTATAAAAAGACGTACTCGGTAGAAGCGTGATGAGTTGTTTGCTTATTTGATGATAAACTTAATAATCAAGTAATTCATTATTTATTATACCTCTGTTATAGTCATAAGGTGAGGGCGACCACGGACCGAAACCAATGGAGACAGTCCACACGGTTCCAAACCATAGACCACGATCCTCAGTAATGAGGGACCGACCAGAGAGAGATAGTCATAAGATTTATTCAAAACTAGGGTGCTTACCTTCAAAACAAATAGTCAACATTATGTATTGGTATTTAAGTACATAGGTTGTAACAAAATTGTTGTACGACGTCTACACATCATACTGAACTACTACGAGAAAATCGAAGGTCATAGCTATTCCAAAGCCTGGGAAATCAGTAGATGACCCCAAAAACTTCAGGCCTATTTCATTACTGTGCCATACATATAAGCTTTTTGAACGGCTGCTACTTACTCGCCTCACAAGCTTTATTGACCCTAGATTGATTCCAGAGCAGGCAGGTTTCAGACCCATAAAGTCTTGCTGCAACCAGGTACTTAAGCTCACGCAACACATCGAGGATGGTTTTGAGAAGGAAATGGTGACGGGCGCTGTGTTTGTCGATCTCTCGGCGGCCTATGACACAGTTAATCTGAGGCGACTGCTGTGGAAGGTGGAGACTATGACCGCAGATATAAAATTTGTCAATATTCTCCGAGAGCTCCTCCACAATCGTCGCTTCCAGGTTCACCTTCTCAAAGACGTAAGTCGTTGGAGGGCACAAAAAAAATGGTCTTCCCCAGGGCAGCGTACTGGCCCCAATATTGTTCAATATTTATACCAACGACCAACCATCTAGCCTAAATACCTCCCGCTTTCTGTACGCGGACGATCTTGCGCTTACGTCCCAATCGACCAGTTTTGACGAAGTTGAGAATAATCTTACCGCAGCTCTCAACAGTCTAGGCCAGTACTATGACGAGAACTCGCTCAAGCCTAACCCAACCAAGACTGAGTCGTGCGTTTTCCATCTACGCAATGCACAAGCGGGACGAAAGCTCAAGATCTCCTGGCGTGGAGTGACCATCACTCATAACCCTTCCCCCAAATACCTCGGCGTTCTACTGGACAGGTCCCTCACTTTCAAGAAGAATTGTGAGGGCCTAAAACGAAAGGTGCACTGCCGCAACAACCTAATACAGCGTCTGGTAAGTACTGAGTGGGGTGCTACGCCGCAAGTGCTGCGAACTTCAGGACTGGCGCTAGCATTTTCTGCCGGCGAATTCGCATGCCCAGTATGGGGCCGCTCTACTCACGCCAAGCTTGTGGATACAGCCTTAAACGAAACCTGCCGGATAATTACTGGATGTTTGAAGCCGACCCCGGTGATGTTGCTGTATCCACTGGCGGGCATAGCGCCGCCAGTTGTTCGCAGAACCATTGCAAGCTCGCGAGAGAGGGCTACGTTGGATGAGGACAAGCGGCATCCCCTACATGGGCACGAGCTACCGCCGCAAAGGCTAAAAAGTCGGAAAAGTTTTTTAAAACATGTCGACCCCCTCACAACTCAGCCCTCTCAAGCGAGATGCAACATGTGGCGTGCTCGAACACCGCTTCCTGATCCCTTTGTCCCGCTTTCTGAGAGTCTACCGGCTGGACATGTATTACCATGGCCGATCTGGAAGTCTTTAAATCGACTTCGGACTCAGGTCGGCCGGAGCAAGGAGAACATGTTCAGGTGGGGACTCTCGGAAAACCCAAATTTGGACTGTGTGTGTGGAGCGGTGCAGTCCATGGCTCATTTAGTTTCCTGTCCTGCCTGCCCTGTCACCTGTTCGCAGCAGGACTTAATGGACGCCACAAATAGTGCAGTCGAAGTGGCTAAGTTCTGGGCCGGAATGATTTGATTTGTCATCGACACGCAAAGAAGAAGAAGAAGACTGAACTACTTTCCAAACAGGCTCAAATTGCAGAAAGAAGTAGCACTCTCCATACAATTACGCATAAAATCAACCGAACAGCCGAACGTTTTGAGGCCGCTAGCTTCTGCACTGCAAAACACGACGTACCCTACCCAATAAAGCACAAACAGTTTTTGTAGTGATATCATCGCCCCACGGGAATAAATCGGTTTGTTATTGATTGGTACTTATTAGTAACGCCCTGGTTGATTCGGTTTTCGTAATTTTGGGGTTCATGTAAACCTTAGGTAATTAATATATGCTAATGTATGTGGGATAACTTTTGTACAAACGTTGTACCTATAAATCATATAGCAAGCACTCATTGAAATATTATTGTAAAAATCAATTTTTAATGGTTTATTATAAGATCATATGGTTTATTATAGACGTATACTGCTGAACAAAAGGCTCCCTTATGGATGTAAACAACGACCGCTGCGGCGCTGCATGTATTTTATTTGATTAGAGATCGTTAAGGTTTTTATTATTATAGAAGTTTATAAAAATTAAGTATCTACTTGGTTAAGATAGTTCTGTCTTCGGGAATTCTAGTTTAAGTTTTTCGGATGACGCTCGGTATCATTTGGTAGCATTTTTTTTTACAATTGGTTAACCCTTGACAACGTCTCACCTGGTGGTAAGTGACGATGTTGCCGAAGATGGAAGCTGGCTTACCAAGATTCCCCAACGCAATAGGGAACTGGCTATCTTATCTTCATGCCGGAACACACCAATGATATCAACATTCAACATTGATATTTGGCGGCAAGACTTAGATAAGGCGGTGGTAGCTAGCCAGGCGGGCTTAGAAAATGCCCTACCACCAACCAAACCGAGTCTTACAATTGACCCCGCTGGGAATCGAACCCGCGATCTCCTGTGTAAAGCCAGCGAACTTTGCCTCTGAGCAACGGAGGCGGTTAATGTAATATGCATGTAATATGTCAATGAATCCTTACTATATTAATAAGTATTATAAACGTGAAAATGTTTTGGTTTGTTACCTTTTCACGCTTCAACACCTCGACCAATCTTGAAGTTTGCCATGCAGGTATTCTGTGTCACTGGAAAGGACATAGGCTACCTTTCATTCCGTGAAAATGGCATATTCCTATTCAATTCCTTAGGGAACTGAAAATATACTCTTTTTTGGTTAATTTCTTTAAAAACGCAACGAAACAATGGATTGTATTATTATTATTATTTTTCTATTTATTCTGTACTTGTATTTTGTATATTTTGTAATTGTACAATAAAGCATATTTGATTGATTGATTGATTGTAGTGATTTTTTGTACAAAGAAGGCTGAAGGGGTGGTAATTAACGTAATTTACTAATTAGTAAATCTTGACATAGTTCCTGAGGGATCTGGGGAAAACTCATTACCACGCTCGCGCATGTCGGCGTCGAACACGTTAGAAGGTGAGAAGTGACATAGACTGCTAATCAGAATAGCCCGATATAGTTTCTTAGGGATCTGGAGAAAACAGACTCACATGTCCACGCTCGCGTTGTCGGCTTTCGTGCGTAAGTCAAAGGAATCGGCTGTGTGTGAACACTCACTCGCGTCGATGCTGCTGCAGAAGTATTTAGGACAATATTTGGCAGGAGCAGTGGCAGAGGCTGAGTATAAATCCCGGGATAAAAATTTGGTTCAACGTAAGAAAAAATTGCGACTGCGCTAAGTACTCAAAAATTATCCGTCACATATTTCTAATCTAAGTTCCAAAATGTTACCGCCTCCTGTAAACCGCCTCCGTAGCCCAGAGGCAAAGTTCACTGGCTTTACACAGGAAGTCGCGGGTTTGATTCCCGGCGGGGTCAATTGTAAGACTCGGTTTGGTTGGTGGTAGGGCATTTTCTAAGCCCGCCTGACTCGCTATCACAATCTTATCTACGTCTTGCCGCCAAATATCAATGTTGATATCATTGGTGTGTTCCTGCATGAAGATAAGATAGCCAGTTCCCCATTGCGTTGAGGAATCTTGGTAAGCCCGCTTCCATCTTCGGCAACATCGTCACTTACCACCAGGTGAGATGTCAAGGGTTTAGCAATTGTGAATAAAAAAAATGTTTCACTTGCTTAGCTACTTTTTTTTTCAAACACCATAAGAAATGGTTATTCCACGGAGATGGCAACATTTTGCTGAGTCAGCTTTCTTTATGGCGTCCCAGCTCAGTTTAGAGATAAGATCGAAGAGTTAATCGTCCATTTGTCAAAATAATCGATAGTCGATAGCGGTGGGCCTCTTATAGGTTGCCAGCCAGCTTAAGTACCTTCTATTTGGATCATTTGATTTGAGGTTTCTCTTATTATTGTATACTTACGAATTTCTGTTAACATAAATTAGCTTTTACCTTTACATATAGTTTACTAGCTTTTGTCCGCGGCCTCGCCCACGTGGACATCGTTTTTATGACTGTCTTTGAGAGTGAGTGAAGCGGCTCGCGAGCGTAGAAAGGAGTTTTCTCCAGATCCATCAGGAACTATATCGGGCTATTCTTATTTGCTAATCTATGGCACTTCCCACCCCCTCAGCCAATTCTATACATAAAATAACTTCAATCCGTTGCTCCGTTGCGATGCCGATGACGTGTTTTCGCCAGATCCCTCGGGAACTATGACAGGATATGCTAATTAGTAAATGATGTCATTTCTCACCCCTTCAACCACCTCTGTGCAAAAAATACCAACAATTTATGGTTTCGTTGCGATGTTAAAGAAATTAACCAAAAAAAGGTATACCATGCTATTTTCACGGGACAAAAAGTAGCCTTTGTCCTTCCCGGTGACAGAAGTTACCTGCATGCTAAAGTTCATCAAGATTGGTTAAGGTGTTGAAGCGTGGAAAGGTAACAAACAAAAACATATTCACATTTATAATAATAATAATAAGTAAGGATTGTTTAACTTTTTTACACAGATGATGCTTAGTAGCATTTTAAAAATGCATCGTTTTCTTTTCTGTTTGTTTAAAAATACAACGACGACTTATGGATGCAACAGTTCGACCATATGTTACCAATATCCAAGAGTCGCGTTGACATTTTAATACGTGCCTGCGTGTGAAGTTCTTAAATAATTGTTCTTTTACTGTTTATTATGACGCCTCGATGCGCCGGCGCATCGTTTTGTTCTCGATGACAGCTTTATAGCACGATAATACGATTTACAGCACACCCCACTGCAATTAGGATGCTTTGATTGTTCGAAGGATGGGCTGAATTTATTAATTGCTGTAAAGTATCTTTACTTTGAATTTGCTTCTATTGTCTTAATAACGATTGTTAAAATAGATCTTGTCATATCAAACTGCCGATTCAGTTTTTACAGTTAAATGCCAATTTTGATTGAAATAATTTTCGTAAAACCTAAAAACTTTTAGGTACTTACAAGTTTTTTTTATATTGTATTGTCACGCGATTTACACATGCATGCAAAATTTCAGCTCAATCGGAAACCGGGAAGTGGGTCAAATTTAACTTGCAAAATTTTACCCAAACAAACATACCTAATACATTGCAAGTTAAATAAAATTTTGTAAAAAGATCTAGTTTTTAATTATAAACTGATTTGATGGATGATATTACTAAGTTATTTAGTGACTAGAGTGATGTCTTCATATTCCAATCCCCGGAGTACCATGGTACCATGGTGATCCTAAAGTGCAACACCAGGCAACCGCCGTCTATCCAATGGATAATTTATTTGTGCCACACGAAAAGAGATAAGGGTTTTCTCAGTGGTCAGAGGGGGCAATTTTTTAACTAGTTAATTTACCAAAAAATTTTTTAAAGTGACGAAATTTTATACGGCTTATTCCCAAATATGACAGAAACAACGAAGAAATTGCTGCGATAAGTTTAGAGTTTAAAAAAAAAGTATTTCAGTTTTGTCTAAAAATAGGCGGTTTTTTCATATCAAAAATCTAGTCTTCATAAGATTGAAGCCACCGTGCTCTCAAAATATGTATCTATACAGTAGGCATACGTTTACAACCATTTGATTTCTAATAGTCTTATGCTGTTTTGCGTACTAATAAATTTTGTTTTAATAACATTTTTTATACTTCATCATCCAATCGGCAATTTCATAAGTAAAGACCTTATATTATACTCATGTAATAATAGTAAATAATTTTTACGATAATTTGTCAAGTCTAAGTATTGTTTGTCGATACAGATGCTAACCTAACCGATTTAATAAAAAATGACAAACGTAACTCTCTTTTCTTGGACTGGTGGGTAAAAATATAACCTTTATCACTCGGGGATCAAGAACAAATTAAAGACACCTCGTACTTCTAAATCCATCAAGCCGTTCAAGCGAAGAAACACACAAACATACTTACACCCGAAAATTACTACCCTCCTTTTTGGAGATTCGGGTAAAAATTTCATAGGTATATATTCAATTCAGGAAATGTTTGACAAAACTAAGGCATCAAATAAAAGAATGATATCTTGATAATTATCCTGTAATCATCTATTCCTTTTTAACCAAAAACACTTTACGATTTCTGCAGTTGAGCAAATGAGTTAACACCGTAAATAAGTATAACGTTACACCATAGGAACATCAGTCAGCTTAATCTAATGTGAGCTCCTCGGCAGGCAGCTTATGAAAGAAGTGATCTACGTTCTTTACAACCTTCGTGATGATGGCTTTCACTATGGGGTCGCCGACTTCTTTGACCACATCGTTGGGGCTGGTGTTGAAGAGATTGTTCACGGCGTCAGCTGGAATGAAATAGAGCCAATGTATTAAGTTTTTACATTCAAGCATTTGAGGAGTGTATTATTCTTGTGACAATAAGAATCGTCAGGATGATAATTAAACATATCACCAAAAAAAAAACGCTAAAAACGTTAAAAAACCGACTTCCATCGCAACAACTTAGTACATTTTTGCATTTTTATTTTTGGTTTTTGTTAATTTTCTAATAAAGTACTGCACCGATTAAAACATGTAGTCTATATTTAAAGTACGTAATCAATTATGCAACGAACGGCTTCCAAATTTTGAATTGAGTTAACCGTGTCATGTGAGGTATCGTATGAAAGGGTTTCATTGGCACAAGCTTAAACAGATTTTTAATTATTTTTATGATGTACAGTTTTAGATTTATTATTTTTAAGGTTCCTTATCTAGAGATGTGGTGGTACGGAACCCTCGGTGAGCGAGTCGGCCTCGCACTTGGCCTGTTTTTTTATTTTTATTTCTGCTTACCTGATCTTTAGGGGTTGCCACTTTAGTAAAAAAGTAGTTAAAAATTTTTTTTTTTCCAAAAATGGCTTTAAGAAATGATTTTGATCAAACTTTTTATATTACTATACTTAACTTTATACGGCCTCATTTACAGTAAGGTTTAATTTTTTTTGACCGTATTGTCAAAAAAAGAGTTTAGAAGAAATAATTATTATGTAAAATAAAGATTTACATTTCTGCCAAGTTTCTGCCTTAGAATTGTATGCTTAACGCATTAAGCCATATGGAATTATGACATATTTTTTATGTTACACGAAGAGCATTGACAAACATTTAGTTTCAAATAATTTAACTTGATGTATTAAATTTCCTAACTAAAAAATTATACTAAGTAAATTAAATTAGACCTATGTCTTCGACCAGTGTGTGTTAACAGTGATCGCATACGGAACTGAGACATGGTCGCTTACTATGGGCCTCGTAAGAAGGCTCAAGGTCACCCAAAGAGCAATGAAGTATGCAATGCTCGGAGTTTCTCTGCGTGATCGAATCAGAAACGAGAAGATCCGTAGGAGAACCAAAGTAACCGACATAACTCGCAGAATTGCTAAACTTAAGTGGCAGTGGGTGGGGCACATAGCTCGTAGAACAGATGGCCATTGAGGCAGTAAAGTTCTCGAGTGGCGACTGCGCACCGGAAAACGTAACGTAGGAAGGCCTCCCACTCAGTGGACCTGGTAAAGGTCGCGGAAAGCCGCTAGATGCGCTTTAGCGCAGAACCGGTCGTCGTGGAAATCCTTGGGTGGGGGGACTTTGTCCAGCAGTAGACGTCCTTCGGCTGTATGATGATGATTTTTTTTTCTTTTTTCGAAATAGGTATAGAGAGACAGTTAGGTAGAACTAACCTAATTGCTTGTTTCCGTTGAAGAGGTTCTCCAGACGAATCTTGGCTGTATCCTTCAGGTCGAAAGTGTGTCTAAAGCTCTTGATGTCCCAGTGTTTGACTCCTTTTTTATCAGTCTTTTCACCTAAGTCCCCATCAACATCCAACAGGAGTTTTTCTGGAAAAAGAATTTCAGTAACATATATCGATTTTCTTTGTAAATCCATTACTGGTTATGGAAACAACATGTTAGCAACCGACATCCGTCTAGCCGTTTCGGAGGAGTATGGCAACTAACACTGTGACACGAGAATTTTATATAGATAAATATATAGGGTGTAATAAAATTGGTGTAGGTGCCGTTAACTGGGGGTTCTACTCATCATACTCAACAACTTTTGTTTTACGACTTTGCTGAAAACGCAAGGATAGGTAGTAAGTAAGTACTTAATAAATAACAATAAAAAATTCGAGCGAGACCTACAGTACTCGCATATGATGTGTAACATGTGACAAAATACTTTAGGTTAGTTAGATTTGATGACGATATTGTACCTGGGTGGCGGATCTGACAGTAACGAAAAAAACCGACCAAGTGCGAGTCGGACTCTCGTAAAGTAGAATTCCGCGCTTTCGCGACTTCCTGTTACACATTTCCGTCCCATTTCACGAAATCACTCCCACAAATTGCAAAAACCGACCAAGTGCGAGTCGGACTCTCGTAAAGTAGAATTCCGCGCTTTCGCGACTTCCTGTTACACATTTCCGTCCCATTTCACGAAATCACTCCCACAAATTGCAGGAAAGCGAGAGCAAAGATGTTACACATCAATAAAAAAATATTAATTATTAATTTTTTATACCGCAGTCACTCTCAGAGCCCTAATAACAGCAAATAAAGCTAGTGGCTTCATGAGAATGCGGTAGGCATCATTGACAGCACCCCTATGGTGCTGGTTGAGTGGCGTTCTTTAAAGCCATGTGAAGAAACTTGGAGCGAGGGGGAATTGGCACCTACTAAGAGAAATCGTCAATAAAACTCTTATTTATATAAAGTATATTTTTTTTAAATTAAGAACATGAACCTTATTTATCTGACTACAAAATAATCAAAGCTTCAATGTTTTATAATTAGGCATTTGGTCGATATTAAACTTTTTTCCAAAAATAAGAATCGCTCTTATTACCCTCCATAGCGGTAAATGAGAGCCTATATAAATTAATTAAACTATTAAAAATTAAAACAAAAACTAAATTACACATCAAAATCATCACATTTTAAATGCATAAACATAAAATTAGATAGATCTGGCCATAAGATTAGTGTGCTCTAATTGTAATAAACATATATTTTGATACTTACTTGGGGTTTGGAAAGTCATGAATTCTTATTAAGCGCGGAGCGAAAAACCAACAATCGTCTCGAGCAACGACATGCGTGGCACTGTCGAGTTCAGCGAGGGGGGCGAACCTAGTCGATGTTATACTAGTAACTACTTAGTAATCTGTGGTTATACGAACGATTCCAAGTAGTTCACGAGTGAATAAGAGTTGTATTTGTGCCTATATTCACACCGCTCCCATTACCCACCCGCTCTCATTACCCCTCGTTTCCCTAACTGCCTCCGTGGCGTAACGTTTAAGTTCATTATAAGGTCGCGGGGTTCAGTTCCCGGCGGAGTCTAACTTTGTATGACTTGGTTTGGTTGGTGGAAAGGCATTTTCTAACGCCTGGCAATTACCACCATTTTCTTGCCGCCAAACATCAATGTTAACAGCATTGATGTATTCCGGCTTGAAGATAAATAGCCAGTTCCCCATTGCGTTGAGGAATCTTGGTAAATCCGTTTCCATCTTTGTCAATTACTATCAGGTGAGATGATGTCAAGGAATTACCAATCTCTTTCGCTGTTCTGCAATAATGATGTTTTCCTAAAATGCTAGTCATCATATTAGCTCATATACGTCCCCACCGAGAGGCTCGAGTCTACCCTGAATTAGGGCGATTGGTCCTTAGTCGACCACGCAGGCCCTGTGCGCGTTGGTCGACTTCACACACGACCTACGAGTTTCTTAGCAGGCGTGTGCAGTAAAATACTAGTATATGCATATTAAGCGGAAATACTCACTCAGATGGACATAGGCATCGCCTTTTCCTTGTATAGGCAATATCAAAACGTGACCATCTATTTCGTACTGGCCCTTCACTTCGACATCGCAGAGCACTGTCACGTGCAGCCTAGACTTGGCCAAATCACGCCTGTAGACAAAACAAAGGAAAAACGATTTACTAAAAGGAAATGAAAACAAACTAGGACGAAAACGAAAGGTCTAGCGTGTGTCAGTTCACGTATAGTGTATGGTTCCCAGTTACCTACCCAAATAATTTGCATTGATAAGTGACCCTATACCGTTTTTTTTGGTTTTTGAAATTATAAATAATAATAATAATAAATATTCTGGGACAAATCACACATGGTCATCTGGCCCCAAAATAGGATTCCCTGTGTTATGGGAACCAGATACTGATATACATACTTATATACGTTTAAATACAAACTTAAATAGATATTAAACACCCAGACACAGAGCAAACAAATCTGCTCATCACACAAATGTTTGCCCTGGGTGGGGATCGAACCCACGACTCTCGGATCAGTATAGTCATGAGCACTAACCACTAAGCCACCGAGTCAGTCAGTTGTAGTGATATTGATATGACTCATAATAAGCAATAATAAATGGTATCGGTCATCGGTGTGCAAAAATGTGTTTGTTTGTTTGTTACCTTTTCACGCTTCAACACCTCAACCAATATTGACAAAATTTGTTATTGAGGTAGCCTTTGTCACGGAGAAGGACACAGGCTACTTTTTATTTCGTGAAAATGGCATAATCGGATGTATTTCCTGCAGGAACTAAAAATACTTCTTTTCGTTGATTTTTTTAACATCGCAATGGAGCAACGAATTTTTTTGCTTAGATATGGTTAAATGGGTGGGAAATGACAGACTACTTATTAGCATAGCCTGAGACAGTTCTCGAGGGATCAAGGGAAAACTCATATCCAGGCTCGCGCACGAGGAACGGATTGACGTGATTTTTTTTGCACAGAAATAGTTGAGGGGGTGGGAAGTGACATAGACTTCTGATCAAAATAGTCAGATATAGTTCCCGAGGGATCTGGAGTAATTTGTTAACAGCTTTGATGTGTTCCGACTTGAAGATAAGATAGCTAGATCCTTATTGCGTTGGGGAATCTTGGTAACCCCGCTCCCATTTCGGCATCATCGTTACTTACCATCAGGTGAGATGATGCCAAGGGCTTATCAATTGTAGATATAATTTTGAACAAAAAAACCGACTTCAAACAGGAAACTAAGTTTCATCTTGATTTCTCCGGGATGTCACCATCAGATCCTGGTTTCCTTATCGTGGTACCACCCTTGGGATAATATCTCCTTTGCAACAAAAAAATAATCATCAAAATCGGGTCATAAACGACGAAGTTATGCGCGAACACACATAAAAAAATATATACGGTCGAATTGAGAAACCTCCTCCTTTTTTTTGAAGTCGGTTAAAAAATAAAGTACTGTCAGTCTCCAAATATTCGTGTAAAGACGACTCCCTTTAAGCAGTTGATCAGTGACTTATATATTACTGGCGTAAGGACCCGGCCAACGCGCGCGACTAATGCTCCCAGCGAATTGGTGCGAAAATCGAAAGTTTCGCACACTCGCGACTCAGTCGTCTGTGGGATATTTTACAGTGCGGTGGAAAGATATTCCATATAAAAATGCCTTATTGTGTTATTAGAGGTAAAAATCATGAAAGAAAGGCTAAAAAGAAACATGGGATGTCGTATCATCGTTAAGTAACCTTAAAATGTATTTTTTCTTGAAAACAAATTAAATAAACAAATTTGAAAGCGACAATTCTACCAAGGTTCTTTTATCGCGGCACTGAGATGGCGCTACTTTTTGCTTGTATCAAGAAAATCTGAATAAAATATGGAGACGGGCGGATCCTTCTGTTCAAATCTGTGCAGTTGATGTACTTACTCCACCCTTTGTACTTCACAGTCCTTCAGGCCTGTGACAGATGTGCCCGTCAAAAGCAGCTTTAAGCCTTTTGAGCTGGCATCCATGCTCTCAATTAGGAGAGGGTCCATTGGAGCCACGTTCAGCTCAGGTATGCCAGCGGAGAACGCTGGGATAAGGGCAACTGCGGACGCTCTCATACACTTGGCATCGTTGGACTTGCATTTTGTGACGTATGATGCGGCTGCAACAATAAGGATTCGTTAATATTTCCTTCCACCCTATTTTACCTAAATCTTACCTCGAGACAGTATTGTTCCGGTTCGAATTACTGAAAGACTGTGTAAGGCTATCACTATGTGAGAAATGTACAATATACTTAAAGTAATAAAATATCGATTTAAATGAATAGAATTTTAAAAATATTACCACTTTTGATGTAAAAAAATATACTGTAGACCCTGTATTTGGCATTAATTGCAATTTTTTTCTAAAACAAATAGTTAATGTTGAATGAAACCAACACACAAAAATCGGACTTTTCATTTTAGTGGAACAAATTTTTTAAAACTTATTTGAAAGTGAAGAAAAGTAAAAAAAATATGTAAAAATCGAGAATTGAGCGTTTGGTTTCAACACAAGCGTCTACCTGTTGCCGTTATCGATATCAGGCAAAAACGAACAAAAAAAAATCACGTATGTTCTATGGCAGCCCCCTTAAATATTTATTTTATTCTATTTTTTAGTATTCGTTGTTATAGCGGCAACAGAAATACATCATCTGTGAAAATTTCAACTGTCTAGCTATCACGGTTCATGAAATACAGCCTAGTGACAGACGGACAGCGAAATCTCAGTAATAGGGTCCCGTTTTTACACTTTGGGTACGGAACCCTAAAAATTGGGAGATATGCCTCATAATACAAATCCTGATTGTTTGTTACTTTTGCTCAAAAATGGTAGTAACTATTTGAATAAAACTTAATGAACAAATAGGACTTAACAAGGATTATTGCACTGGTTAAGCACTGAAAAGTACATTAATTATTATCAAACCCAATTTATTTGTGATGTTTTATCATGTCTAAATAACTTAATTATTTGCTACCTACTAAGTATCTAAATAATAATATGTAGTAATATTTGAGAAAAACCTGCACACGCCTGCGGAGTAACTCGCAGGTTGTGTGTGAAGTCGACCAACCCTTACTGAGCCTGCGTGGTCGACTAAGGCCCGATTGCCCTATTTCAGGGCAGGTTTGAGCCCATCGGTGGGAACGTATATGAGCTGATACGATAACGTACCTACCTAAATGTAATGTTTACTGTTGATTTGTGTATGCTCGACTTCGACAAACGTCGGAGGCTTCGCGCGATAGTATGTACAGCGTGACTATAAAATTTATTGTACATCTAGATATTATACACAAAGTAATACTATAATAATAATACTACTAAATAAAAGTAATACTACTAAAAAAAACTAAAAACTACTAAAAATACTACTAAATAAAAGCGTCGGTGGCTCAACCGGTAACGACTCGGTCCATCTAACCAGAGGTACCGGGTTCAAATCTGGACGGCCAATGTACCAATGAGTTTTTCAAAAACTTACGTACATATCATTACCGATTGCTTTAACGGTGAAGGAAAACATCGTGAGGAAACCTGCACAGGCCTGCGAAGAAACTCTAAGGTTGTGTGTGAAGTCGACCAACCCGCACTGGGCCCGCGTGTTCGACTAAGGCCTAATCGCCCTGATTCAGGGTAGGCTCGAGCCTCTCCGTGGGAACGTATATGAGCTGACACGATGAAGTACCTACCTAAATTAAATGTTTACTGTTGATTTGTGTATGCTCGACTTCGACAAACGTCGGAGGCTTCGCGCGATAGTATGTACAGCGTGACTATACAATTTATTGTACATCTAGATATTACCTATACACAAAGTAATACTATAAACAGACATGTGCGCGTTCTATTGTCCATTCGTCAGTAGAACAAAACCGGCCAAGTGCGAGTCAGACTAGCGCTCCGAGGGTTCCGTACGCCCATACCTCTCCAAAAAACTATGACAATTATAATATCGCCTTTCAACCGCCTCTGTCTCGTAATGGTTAGTCCATTCGCTTCACACCAGGAGGTCGCGGGTTCGATTCCCGGTGGGGTCAACTTATAAGACTCGGTTTGGTTGGTGGTAGGACTTTTTCTAAGCCCGCCTGGCTAGCTACCATCATTTTACGAGTATCTAAATCAAAACTTAGGCAAGCCGCTAAACATCAGTGTTAACAACGTTGATGTGTTTCGGATTCAAGATAAGATAGTTTTCCATTGCGTTGGGGAATTTCGGTAAGCCCGCTTCTATCTTTGGCATTATCGTCACTCACCATCAGGTGATGTGATGCCAAGTGCTTACCAATTGTGAATAAAATAAAATAAATACCTGTTCACATTACAAACAAAAGACACCAACGCGAGCGAAAAAATATGCTTTTTTTGTCATTCAGTTTGGACTCCTTAACGCGAGTACGGCTAACATTTGGCTTATTTTTATTATTTTTTATTTTACTACAGTATTAGTACTGTAATCACATCAAGTTTCACGATTACATGTATAACCGTATTTACGATAGAGATTTTTTTTATTTTTTTTATTCACAATTGGTAAGCCCTTGGCATCATCTCACCTGATGGTAAGTGACGATGATGCCGAAGATGGAAGCGGGCTTACCAAGATTCTCCAACGCAATGGAGAACTGGCTATCTTATCTTCAAGCCGGAACACATCAATGTTGTTAACACTGATGTTTGGCGGCAAGACTTAGATAAGATGGTGGTAACTAGCCAGGCGGGCTTAGAAAATGCCCTACCACCAACCAAACCGAGTCTTACAAATTGACCCCACCGGGAATCGAACCCGCGACCTCCTGGTGTGAAGCGAATGGGCTAACCATTACGTCACGGAGGCGGTTAAATGAAAGATGTATGAAAAATCCCTTAAATGACCTTAAAAACAGGTTTTTGTATGGAGACTCCTCTTATATATTTTTTTTAATTTTTAGTATTTCTTGTTATAGCGACAAAATAAATACATATTGTGTGAAAATTTCAACTGTCTACCTATTACGGTTCGTGAAATATAGCCCGCTGACACACAGACATACGGACAGACAGCGGAGGCTTAGTAATCAGGTCCCGTTGGTCGCCCTTTGGGTTTACGGAACCCTAAAAAGAACAACGGACAATAATTACCACGTGATAAAAAAATAATAATAAGATGATCATTGTCAATCACGTGCGGTAGAGAGAGGTCATTAGTATTTTAGTATTCTATGGCATTGTCAAATAGCCTGGGAAAATAGTCTGTAGACAGGAACAATGATAAAAGGCGCTTTAGTCTCTACGGTGTAACATAAAGTGATACTTTAAGGTGGGCTTGTACTCATTAAACTGAACCACTTTCCTTCTGCTACTTTGCTGAAATCGCATTATTTTTTTTTTATTTTTCGTTCTAATCGGTCAGCTGATTAAACGGTTTTGTATGAAAAATCAAAAAAAAAATCGTGATTTCAGTAAAGTTGCAGAACAAAAGTTGTTCAGTTAGATGAGAACAAGCCCACCATAAAGTATCACTACACCATGTATAGTAAAATAAATTCAAAATGAGGTTAGTAGTTTTGTTTTCCTCATCATATCAGCCGAAGGACGTCCACTGCTGGACATGGGCCTCCCCCAAGGATCTCCACGACTACCGGTTCTGCGCTGCCCGCATCCAGCGGCTTCCCGCAACCTTTATTTTCCTATTCCCTTATAATTTCTTAATAATGAATGTTTTATCAGGAATTTGTTTCAAATCACGTGACACCTTATAACAGGTAACTCTACAGACTGTTGGTAGTTTTCACTTTCGTTGTTATAGGTAAGCTCGCTTCCATCTTCGGCATCATCGTCACTTACCATCAGTTGGGATGATGTCAAGGGATCATCATATCCGCTCATATACGTACCCTGAAATCGTCCGATCGGGCCTTAATCGACTACACAGACCCATTGCGGGTTAGTCAATTTTACACACAACCTTCGAGTTTTTTCGTAGGCGTGTGTAGTTTTCCTCGCGATGTTTTGCTTCACCGTAAGATAAACGTAAGTACGAAATCGAAATTCGAAAACACATTGCTACGTGGCAGGATTCGAACCAGTACCTCCCAGACAGGAGGTAGCGTCCCTTGTCATTACGTCACCGAAACTCAAAACTTCGTTTTGTATATAATATAAGAATCCCAATTCCCATCAAAGTTACTGATTGCACAGCAAAATATTTACCTCAAAATATAATTAATTGAGCATCAATTTAAGTTCGTGGCGCACCACTATTTAGTATTTACCTACAAGTATAGCGTTTGTTTTATTATTTCGTTAGTCAGATCCGCCACCCAGGAGGCTTCGCAAAACTTCTCGACATTATAATCAATCAAACCAAACTGAACTTACGCTCTCTTCGCTCGCTCAACTCTAGTCCAGTTGAGAAGGATAAATGCTTTAATGTGCATCCAGTATTTTTGGTAGGATTGTCATAAATAATAGATAAAAATAAATTGATAGTTAATTTTGAATTTTAGGTAATTGATAGGTAATTAACGCCCTAATTCAGGGTAGGCTCGAGCCCCTCGGTGGGGACGTATATGAGCTGATATAATGATGGTGATAGGTAATTAGTTGTTTGATGAACAACTAAAAATATGCCTTAAAAAATGTACATGTTTCGCCTTCGAGACAAAGTATATATATTAGTACTAACATACAGTATGGACACTCCCTGCCGCTCTCTAGATTGCGACCTCACCCCCTCGTCACACAGATTGATACAGATTGGTTACAGTTTGGTTGTCGAACGTATAGGATTTCGCCGCCATTTTGTTTGTTCCGTTATTCGTTTTTTGAAATGTTATTTCTGGCCCGTTGTATGAAGTGTCCAGGGTGTGCTCGAGATAAGTAACAAACAACGGTAGAAAAGACATGATCAAACACCTGTCTGTTCTGTGGTCGCTATCCCGGCACTGACCGGCGCGTTCAAGTGAGGTCCTGCCGCGCTATCGAGTCATCTAGCCACAGATGAGAAACTAGATACTTTGTATAATAGCGCCGCATCCTCACAGGAACCTCTGCCCTCTCCGAGCGATCCATCAAGTGATACTTAGATAACTGTGCAATTTATCCTATTTTTACATAAAAATGTTGCATATACGCCGAACTGGCTAAACTGATTTGTAAATTAATTTTCTTACACAATATATTAATGTAACTCCCTGCATAAACATATTAATAAAAATTCCAGGCAATTAATTGTCCTGTTATTTTTCTGTATACATGTATAGTAATGATTTAATTCACTATTTTACTAGCTTTTTACTGTGGTCTAGGCCTTCGTGGACTTCGTTTTTACGACTGTCTTTGAGAGTGATAGTAATAAATTCACCGTCCTTATAGTTAAGTCATGTCTGTCTGTCCGCGGCCTAGCTCATAGACTATTAGTAGTTGCTGAAATTTGGCAAAGATTTTGAAAAGACTACGGAACCCTACTTTACTCGAGTCCGACTCGCACTTGGCCGGTTTTTTTATTTAAGAATTACCTATTCGGACGATTTCTAGTTAAATATTCGAAATAAAACTAACAAAATCAATTAAATAAATGATAATTATAAATCTTCACCGTAAGATCACTCTTTCATCATCATCGTCATAGCAGCCGATAGACATCCATTACGGGACACAGGCCTTCCCCAAGGATTTCCACGACAATCGGTCCTGCGCTGCCCACATCCAGCGGCTTCCCGCGACCTTCACCAAGTCGTTGTCACCAGTTATAAAATAAAAAATAACCTTTAAGTAAATTAAATAAATACGTACCCTGTGACATCTGTGTGCTAACTAAAACTATTAAAAACACAACAAAAAAATTATGACACATTTTGAATTAATATTTTTTAAGTACACTGTAAACATCAAACAACCACACTCTCTGCCTTCTGCCTCACAATGCAGAATCCTTCAATCGAACTCATTTATATAAACTGTTTTATATCACAAATCATTCCAGTTTATACGATGACGGTTGACGCCAGGCACCTTCGGTAAAAAAACAAGTTTTAGAAGAAAAATAAATCGAAGGACCACTGGTGGTTCGTACAAACCAAAGAAAATAAAAAAAAATCTCTACGTTTTGCATAAGCGATGACTTGTTTGGTAGGTACCAGGCAGAGGTGTATTATTAATAAAAACATGAAAAGGCATCGGCAGAATGTACAGAGGCCAACACATCAAGCTAGACACTCGTAGTGCGATTTTGGTCCTTAAGTATACGGCATAAGAACGGTACAAAGTCCAAAGTGACTAGCTTGATGTGCTTACCTCTGTATAATGTTTTAGAGGATTTGTTAACGAATTCCACAATATCCTTGGAGAACGTTGTTTGCTTAGGAAAATCCCAAGCACTTGCCGTATGTATTTTAAAGTTCGATGGTATTATTTAAAAATTAAAACGTTACAATAACTAACGGACATTATAACTACATTACCTTTATACTAGGTAACTAGCGGATCAGGCACAGGTTTCCTTTTAAAAATTAATTGTGGAAATCTATAAAGGCTTCATCACTTTATTTTATACCTAGAAATAAGTATTTTATATGTAAAAAGATGATGATTTCCCTATTGAATAAATAAATAAATTAACTTTATAGGTAACTAGCGGGTCAGGCACAGGTTGTCTTGCCTGAACGTTGGCGTGCCTGCTATTATTAGTATGTTAAAAATAAACCGCCCAAGTGCGAGTAGGATTAGCACTTCGAGGGTATTGTACCATCACACCTCTCCACACAACTACATCGTATAATCACAAAGATACTGTTGTCATTACAAACAAAAGACATCAACACGAGCGACAAAAATATGCTTTTTTTGTTATTCAGTTCGTACTCCTTAGAGCAAGTACAACTCATACTTGGGCAATTTTTATTATTTTTTGTTTTACTTTAATATTAGTACTATAATAATCACACTAAGTTACACGCTTTTAGGATTATTGTTTTTACGATAGAGCTAAATAAAAAATACTTCTAAAGACCGATAAAAAAACACGTTTTTTGTATATGTACACCCTTGTTTTTTTCACTTTTTCTAATTTATAGTATACTAGCTGTCCCGGCGAACTTCGTACCGCCTTACATTACATTACACTGCCCTGCCCTACCCTACACTACACTACACTACCCTACCCTACACTACCCTACCCTACCCTACATACACTACACTACACTACCCTACACTACTCTACACTACCCTACACTACACTACCCTACCCTACCCTACACTACCCTACCCTACCCTACACTACCCTACCCTACCCTATCCTATCTCTCAAGTTGGATCGAACTGCACATGGTGTGCGAATTTTATTATAATCGGTTAAGTGGTTTAGGAGTCCATTGAGGACAAACATTGTGACACGAGATTTATATATATTAAGAAGATTTGTTTTTATAGCGGCTACAGTAATACACATTCTGTGAAAATTTCAACTGTCTGTTTACCTGTTACGGTTCATGAAATACAGCCCGCTGACACACAGACGGACAGACAGCGGAGGTTTAGTAATAGGGTCCCGTTGGTCACCCGTAACGTGTAAGGAACTCTAAAAATGTACAAGGTGTAACATAAACGCGTGATGATTGATACCTACTTGACTATATTTGGGTAATATATATACTGTGATTTGGGTCACCTATAAAACTATTTCAAAGCGTCGTCGGTGGCTCAACCGGTAACGACTCGGTCCATCTAACCAGAGGTACCGGGTTCAAATCTGGATGGCCAATGTACCAATGAGTTTTTCAAAAAACTTACGTACATACTTACCGATTGCTTTAACGGTGAAGGAAAACATCGTGAGGTAACCTGCACACGCCTGCGAAGAAACTCGAAAGTTGTGTGTGAAGTCGACCAACCCGCACTGGGCCCGCGTGGTTGACTAAGGCCTAATCGCCCTGATTCAGGGTAGACTCGAGCCCCTCGGTGGGGACGTATATGAGCTGTAATGATGATATAACTATTAAGATTTTTTTTAATTACGAATGAATCAGAAAAATATTTTGAAGTGGATATAAAGACAATCACGGGAACAGAAATGTAAAAAATAATATAAATCTCTTAAACGTATAAAAGAGTGTGATAACTGATAAAGGACTTACCCCTCTATCCATGGCCCAAGCGAACTGGCGGGCGTCGGCTGTACTTAGCACTACTGAGCGAGAGGTGACCTGGAAAGACAAAGAGCTGCACGGTAGGTTCTTCAAGGCCCTTTGTGGATCTCTCGTAGATCAGAAGGCCTCCGTGCACTGGCTGCGCTACGGAGACCTTTTTGCGGAGACCGAGGGTATCGTCTGTGCAATACAGGATCTGGTGGTTAAGACGAACAACTATAGGAGGTTTATAATAAAAGACGGCACCTTGGACGTTTGTCGGTTGTGCCGTCAACCAGGAGAGACCCTGCGTCATATAACCTCTGATTGTTCCATGCTTGCAAACACTGAGTATTTTGCACAGCCAGGATCCTACATCAAGAGATCGCTCTAAAGTATGGCCTCATACCTCGGCGGTTGCCGTATTACAAGTACACGCCGGAGCCAGTTATCGAAAACGACCGAACCAAGCTCTACTGGGACCGACCCATCACCACGGACAGGATTATTCCTTCGAATAAGCCTGATATCGTGCTGATGGATCGGGTGAAATCAAGGGTGTTTTTGGTTGATATCACTATCCCATACGATGAACACCTTGTGCAGGCTGATGGCGAAAAAAGGAACAAGTACCTGGACCTGGCGCACGAGTTCACTGATATGTGGAGACTGGAATCCACCGAAATTATCCCCGTAGTCCTGATACGGGCTGATTTCAGCCGACCTTGAACATCACCCAAGGCGGCTGGATCTCCGAGGCAGACCAATAATTGCAGCAATGCAGAAAGCAGTTCTCCTCGATAATGCCCGGATAGTTCGGTGCTTTCTCTCCCCGTCGCACTGAACTTCAGCCGACTGTGCTGCCCCGCTGGAGGTGCTCCTGCCACTTTGCCTCGCGCCAAGTGAGCAGAGTAGCTTAAATCCCACTATAATATTATAAACGCGAAAGTTTGTATGTATGGATGGATGTTTGTTACTCTTTCACGCTTCAACAACTGGGCAGATCGGGATGAAACTTGGCACACATATAGGTTAGGTCCTGGATAACAATTAGGCTACTTTTTATCCAGATTTTTTAAGTGGTTCCCGTGGGATAGCTGTTAACTCTCTCTTTTTTGGTAATTTATGTCACTTCGCAATGAAGCGAAGGATTGACGTGCTAATTAATACTGATTATCGAATTGACTACTAATTAGCATAGCCTGACATAGTTCCCAAAGGATCTAGAGTTGACTCAGTTCCCACGCTCGACAGCACGACAGACATAAAAATTACGCTTGCAGCTCGCGCACTGCGCACCCTCGAAGACAGTCATAAAACTATGTTCAAGCGAGCGAAGCAGCTGGCAAAATCTAGTTTAATGTAATGAATAATCACAGTTGACTGTGTCACTAATGTTGAAGCGAGAAAATGAAGTATATTTATTAATTTCGCACAGCAAAATAATTAATGTATTGTGTAATGATCTCATCTAACGATACAACGAAAGCACAGATTACTAAATAGTTACTTCGTAACAAAAGTTACAAACATGTATTACATGCGGGTACTCGAAAAAATATCGAGTTCTTTGTTAACAGTTTTATCTTCATTACAACTTGCATCGCTCTTTGATGTCCTTAAGGCACCTCCGTCCGTATAATTAGCAACTCGATTCACAATGTTTCAAAAATCGAACGAAATAGATAGGAAATAAAGTTCTTGTCAGCTTTTACTGCAACGCGGCTGTTACGTCAATCGCTGCGGACGAATCGTGGAAAATTGTGGTTTTTAATTCTTTATAAATAAAATGAGAAGAATTTCCAAAGAGTAAGAAAACAAAATCGTTTTATATTTTTGCATAAGAAGTTCATAAATTATCATAATGTTTCGATTAAAATTGCAGCAGTTCTATGATTACAACTAGAAAAAAAAGGGTGCATTAGGATATTTTTTTATGTTTGTGTATAAAATAGAATTATAAGAAATACATCACTCTTCATATCATGTAAATTACAAAAAAAAACATGTATCATTAAAAAAAATCCTTATATGAAGTAAAAAGTGGTTACAATGTTGATCGTTGTTTAAGCCTTAAAGCTATAAATTAAAATCTTCATTCAGTCATCGATATTGGAGAACACTAAAACTTTTAATCATACAAAAGAGCGGTGGTTGGTTTTTCGGGGAGCAATGATCATTGAATGATAATATCTTTTCTATGAAGTGAAGTAGCAGCAGGTAGGTACTTAGTTGTTGATGTATTTTAAAGGGAAGTATCACCGAGTCAAAGAATTTATATTAGTACTAACACACAGTATGAACCCTCCCTGCCGCTCTCTAGATTCCGACCTCACCCCCTCGTCTCCCACACTGATACGGATTGGTTATAGTTTGGTTCTCGAACGTATGGGATTTCGCAGTGATTTTGATTGATCCGTCATTTGTTTTTAGAAATGTCATTTCACGACCGTTGTCTGCAGTGTCCACGATGTGACGTATGATCATGTCATGTCAGAAGGTTTGAAGAGGATTGTGCAGCTGCGACTTTTCAAACAAACGGCGATGTAGCGATTTTACCTCTTATGTGTTACCCGATTTTGACCAATTTTTATAGAATTTCAGTAGGAACAAAAGCTAGGTTTATAGGTTTTTGTTTTTCATTAATGTTAAGTTAAATTTTATTGTCGTTCACGTGTTTTCATACAAAACTAAATTTGGCCATTAATTGTTGTTTTTGACCTCTTAAATGTAACCCGATTTTGACCAATTTTTATAGAATTTCAGTCGGAACAAAACCTAGATTTATAGGTTTTTGTTTTTCAGTAATGTTAATATAATGTTAATAAGTTAAATTTTATTGTCGTTCACGTGTTTTCATACAAAACTGATTTTGGCTATTAATTGTTTATTTTTCATAGATTGAAAAACGAAAACTATAAACCAAATTTTTGTTGTGACTGACAACCTATCAAAAATTGGTCAAATCTGGTTAACTTTCAACTATAAAGCTGAAATTTGGTATGGTTATACAAATCTGTGACCCCTGTAAAGTGATGGAATAAAACCTAAAATACATTTTTGGTATATCCTCTCCAAAGAGAGTCGCTGGCCTAACGGCCAGGGTCGCTACATCTTGTCCGCGAGGTCTGGGTTCGAATACTGCCACATACCAATGTGTTTTTGATTTTCGATTTCATATTTACGTTTATCCGACGCTCTTAAGGTGAAGGAAACCATAGCGAGGAAACCTGCACACGCCTGCGGAGAAACTCGAAGGTTGTGTGTGAAATCGACCAACGTTAACCCGCGTGATCGACGTAGGCTCGAGCCCCTGGGTGGGGGCGTATATGATGATAAGAACTCAATTAGGGTAGGTTTGATTTTTTCGGGGTCACGTATTTATACTGAGGCTTTGCATAGACATTTTTTTTTTAAATTTAGTGTTTAGCTGGTGATTTTGTTAGACCAATAATTCAAAAAAATTTGAAAAGTATCGGAAATAGTAGGGCATGTCATTAATTTAAAAGCAAAAACTTTCACGGCCAACTAGGCTTTCTTAGTTTAGGATTAATGGTCGACAAACTCTTGAGTGGATGTGCAGTTGGATTTGTCAAAAGTTTATAGATTTTTCATACAGAATGTTCTATACCCACTGCAAAAATAACTTTGGTATTAAAATAAACATTTGTTTTTTGAAAAGACTACGGAACCGTACTGTGAACACGAACTTGGTCACTTTTTCGATATAAAGGTAGGATGGACTAATACAACTAAGTAAGTTGAAAAATGTATGAAACTTGTTTTAAACAAAAAATAATAATTAAGTGTCCTTTGCCTGGCTTGACAGGCGATATTATCAAATATCCGCAAAAAAATGCTGTTCTAGGAACTACATTAATAGTTACCTATTAGAAAACAGTTTTGAGATAAACATTAAATTTGATTATCATCATATCAGCTCGTATACGTCCCCACCGAGGAGCTCGAGACTACCCTGATTTAGCCTGATGGCCTTAGTCGACCACGCGGGCCCAGTGAGGGTTGGTCGACTTCACACACAACCTGCGAGTTTCTTCGCAGGCGTGTGCAGGTTTCCTCACGATGTTTTCCTTCACCGTAAGAGCGTCGAATAAACGTACATATGAAATCTAAATTCGAAATCACATTGGTACGTGGCAGGATTCGAACCACGACCTCCCGGACAGGAGGTAGTGGCCCTAGCCGTTACGACAATACTCGAAGGTTGTGTGTGAAGTTACCAATCCGCACTGCGGCCCTAATTCAGAGTATGCTCGACGAGCCCCTTTTGTGGGGACGTGTATGAGCTGATATGATAAATTGTATTAACCGCAAAAAAACAAAAAAATTGCGTGGCGAATTGAAGAGGTGGGGCGCGAAGTAGGGAATGCAATCCTGCAAGACAATTTCAATCCCGGTATTTGCGGGACTGAGCGTTCTCAATCCCGCTGGATCCAGGTATTTGCGGGATCCCGCAGGGTGTTGTATGACTTCGCAAATAGTTCATATCATGAAGGATTTGAACAGAATTTGAAGAGATTTTAAGTAATTAAATGCTTTATCAATATTTTTCAAATAAAATTGAACATAAAAAGAGAAATGAACATTGTTCTGCAAATAAATGCGAAATAATTGACCACGATATACACGTTAAAACAACAGACTTCAATTGCAGCAAAACTAAGATCTTGCTAGTTTTTGTTTCTGTTAATTTTATAAAAATAAAAAATCATTATAAAATTTATATGAGAATAACTTCTAACTTCACCTACCCTATACAATCAAAAAATAATTTAAAAAATCGGATTTCTCTGTAAAAAAATACGCTTGATCGTAAATAAAAAAACGGGTCGACTTGAGAACTTCTACCTTTTTCGAAATCGGTTTATAAAAGTTTATGTGTTATTTGTTTCATTAGATAAACGTCTCTCATAACCTTGCAGATTAGGAAGCCAGCAGCAAAAAGGACTCCTTCTGCTTCTACGCTAGTACAAAAAACTGTCATTTACACCTATCGATATGCATAGTAGTTGCTTGGAGACCGTTGTTTATACACCGTTCCCGTGCATTATGCAATCAAAAAGATACTATAAGCAAGGCTTTTCTCAGTAAGCGAGTATCCGCGCACAGAGTATTAACTTCGTTTCTCCTCAATCCCGCAAATCCCTCGGGATCCCGCTTAATTTAAGTGCGAGATTAGTCCCGCATATCGCGGTATTTCGGGATCCCGGTATCCCAGTATTGCATTCCCTAGCGCAAGGTAAAGATAAGCGAATTCAACCAATGACATCTATGATACATAGTCTTTTTGCATCTTTTATATGCGTCTTGAATTTGGCGCTGCGCTGCTCGTCGCTTTGTCCCCAATGTGAATTGATCCTCATAAAAAATACTATCATTCTTCTTACAGATCTTGGCGACTCCTTGGTCATAGATTAACCTTCAAAAACAGGTTATAAGTTCTCAACATTATGTCACCTGATAAATCATGCCCAATGATAATAATTTGCGATGATGCCGAGGATAGAATCCGGCTAACAAAAATTGGAAAAATATCGAGGATCTGTTTGATATTTTTTTAAGGAACATTACAAAGTTGAAAGTAAAAGTATAAAATCCGGCCAAGTGATTGTCGGACCACGCATAGTGTAGGGTTCCGCAGTACCCGATAATTAGCATATCAGCTCATATAAGTCCCCACCGAGGGACTCGAGCCTACCCTGAATCAGTGCGATCGGGCCTTAGTCAACCACGCGGGCCCAGTGCGGGTTGGTCGGCTCCACACACAACCTGCGAGTTTCTCCGCAAGCGTTTGCAGGTTTCCTCACGATGTTTTCCTTCAACGTAAGAGCGTCGAATATACGTACATATGAAATCTAAATTCAAAATCACATTGGTACGTGGCAGGATTCGAACCACGACATCCCGGACAGGAGGCGGCGGCCTTAGCCGTTACTCCACCGATGTACCCGATAAGACCGAATAGGATACTCGAAATAATTTTCACATAGAGTTCATTGGGAGCCGGGTCGTTCCTTTTCCTCTTATAATATGGTTGAGGGGAGAGATGGCTGACTTTTGCATTTTACTCGTGACCGGCTTGTGGACCAGGTGCTGTCCGTGTGAACTGGTCTACTCTTTTCAAAGGCATTAATTACATAATGATTTAATGTTTAACTTTTTTTCATTTTTTATTGATATAATTTTTTTTTAAATCAGTGATTGTAATTTGACGTTATTAACTATATATTGTTTATTTTTTATTTGATTTCTTTGTAACTTGGCTTAGGCAATACGGATTCTCATATATAGCTCTGCGATTTTGTCGATAATTTTTTTTTCGTAACTTGGCTTTGAAAAAACGGATTTAGATATAGTTTTGCGATTTGGTAAATGAAAATTGTTTTCTTCTTAATTTGGCTTAGAAAATACGGATTTTGATATAGCTCTACGATTTGGTCAATAAAAATTGTTTTCTTTGTAACTTGGCTCAGGCAATACGGATTCTGATATGAACCAAACCACGTCGAACGTTGTCTATAAAGAGGCATTATAAGGTACTAGCTAGATATGGTCTAAAACCCTTCGTGCCCGAGTCCGACTCGCACTTGGCCGGTTTTATTTTTGCTGATCGTGTCGATCTAACGACCTCTGTGGCACAGTGATCATTTATGGTACCGCAAGTGCCTATAGCCTGCAGGGATCCTGGTTCAATCACCGGCCAGGTTAAGTTGGAAAATAATCTGTGTCCAATTGTTCACATTTTCTTTTTATCTATCGTTTTATTTATTTTTTGCAGTATAACAGTTAACCGCGTGATAAAATCAAATACACGCGGACGAAGTTGCGGGTAACTGCTAGTATTGAATAAACATCTTGAAATCTTGGGTCCTTGATTAATAAGGCCTGCTTACATGAGCAATATCAAGTGTTTGTAACAGCCTATATTTGGCAATCGGTGGGTCTGAAAAAACGATAATACTTCATTCAGACATCCACACGGTAGATTGGTGAAGGTTACGGGAAGCCGCTGGATGCCGGCATCTACTCGTAAGGACCGGTGGTCGTGGAAATCCTTGACGGAGGCCTTTGTATACGATAACTTCTTTAATAAATACCTTCATCAACAATATCTTACACGAAGGGGAGGATGGGCACTGTAAATAAATTTTCGGCAAATTTTACATGTATTCCATACATAACCTTAAGTAACGCCACTATATTAGAATAGTACCTAACAAAACCAATGCCAACAAAAACAATTTGTATAAATGTACCAAGTCTCGATTAAGATTATTTGGCTATAAAAAGTAGTGAGATCAAATAAAGAGCTAAATCTAAGTGTCTAAAACAAAACGAGTGACTTGGCCGTTAAACATTTTTTATGAGTGTTAAGTTTGGGTCATATATATTACAAGACACCACTTTTTTACGAGACTGCCCACAAAAGTTGAGTGTATTGTTATATTTATTTATTCCACGATATCTTCTAAACGGGCTGTTGGATTTTATAATGCGACGTATCTTTAGTTAGATTTTTCTTGATCCCGTGAATGATATAGGATACATTTTAGCCGACTTTCCAAAGAAAGGGTTAGTATTTTTAGAAAGTGGTGTTTTTTTTAAACAAAATAAATTAATTTAAGTTATTTTTATAATCTGCTTATTATAATTATAAGTGTAACAATCTATAGGAGACACTTTGTCTCTATGTATGTTTCTTTATTTCACGATATCTTCTAAACGGCTTTACTATTGAGATATTGTTAGATTCGTCTTGATCCCGTGAATGAATAATTTTACCTGACATCCCAAAAAAGAGAGATAATGTTTTTGTGCAATCTTGTTTTTTTTTAATTTAATGTTTTGATATGTTTGTTATTGTAACAATCTGTAGGAGGCACTCTGTCTGACATATCTACCTAAATAAACGACTTTTTAGGAATCCGTACGCAAAAGCTCTTAACGGAACCCTATTGCTAGGCTTCCGCTGTCCGTCCGTCCGTCTATCTGTCAGCGGGCTGTATATCATGAACCGTAATAGGTAGACATTTAGGATTTTCACAGAGTGTGCATATTTGTTGCCGCTATGACATCAAATAATAAAAATTAAATTTTAAATTAAAGGGGCCCCATAGAAGAAATATGATTTTTTAAACGTGAAATGTAGGAATTAAAAAAATTACAAAGGTTAAATCTTTTACGATGGTACGGAACCGTTCATGCGCAATTCCGCACTTGACCGGTTTCACTTGTTTTGGTATCTCGTTTTGAATTTTATATAACTTTTAATGACTCATCAAAACAGGTAATCGCTGTAAAAAAAATATACTTACTGTCGTTTCTGATAGTTTGTAAAATAACCCACCATTTTCTTATGCAGGGCATTGCAGCATTTTCACACGACTGCCCACAAAAAAACAGTGTATTGTTTTCAGATGTAATGTATCATCTAAACGGCTTAATGGATTTTAGTTTGCGAGGTTTTTTTTTTATTCACAATTGGTAAACCCTTGACAACATCTCACCTGGTGGTAAGTGACGATGTTGCCGAAGATGGAAGCGGGCTTACCAATATTTCCCAACGCAATGGGGAACTGGCTATCTTATCTTCAAGCCGGAACACATCAATATTGTTAACATTGATATTTGGCGGCAAGACTTAGATAAGGTGGTGGTAGCTAGCCAGACGGGCTTAGAAAATTCCCTACCACCAACCAAACCGAGTCTTACAAGTTGACCCCACCGGGAATCAAACCCGCGACCTCCTGGTGTGAAGGAAATGGACTAACTATTACGCCATATCTTATTTTAATTTTGGATTGTAATATTTTGCCTGTCAAGCAAGGCACGTACAACTGTTAGACAAAAAAAAAACTATTTTAAACTGAATGCTAAAGAACACATTAACAGAAGGTGACATTAATAAAAGCTATAGACGTGACAACTTCCTTCTATTTGAGGCCGGGTTAAATCCTTGAATTGAATTGTATAACGTTAAAATTAATATGGAATAAAAATAACCATTAATTTTATTTACAAAACGTTAGGTTTTAATAACAATCTTACATAAGGAAAGAGTGAGTAAGAAGTTCATAATAGTTGTATGTAAGTTGAGTTATTTCAAAAAAAAACTCTCGACTGGCACCGTTTTCAAGAATTTGTTCGCAGTAACGACGATCTGCTTGAAGTCTGCATTGAAGAGAGGCTTATCGACCAGGCTAGCTACCTCCTTCCAGTTTTCATTCGCCATTTTGTGAACAGCATCAGCTGAAATCATGGTTATTTAACATTATTATTTTGTAACTAGTAGTAACTATTAGTTAGGTAGGTGTAGGTCCGAGGTAGGTGTGGTGATCGCCACTCGAGAACTTTACAGTCCCAACGGCCATCCGTTCTACGAGCAATGTGCCCCGCCCACTGCCACTTAAGTTTAGCAATTCCGAGAGCTATGTCGGTTACTTTGGTTCTCCTACGGATCTCCTCGTTTCTGATTCGATCACGCAGTGAAACCCCGAGCATAGCACGCTCCATTGCCCTTTGGGTGACCTTGAGCCTGCTTATGAGGCCCATAGTAAGTGACCATGTCTCAGTTCCGTATGTCATCACTGGCAACACACACTGGTTGAAGACCGTGATCTTAAGACACTGCAGTATCTGGGACGTAAAGATATTGCAAAGCTTCCCGAATGCTGTCCAGCTTAGTTGGATTCGACTATTGATCTCTTTTTCGAAGTTGGACCTACCTAACTGGACTGTTTGTGCCAGGTATACATAATCGGTAACAACTTCGAGTGTAGAACTTCCAACCTTCAGAGGAGTAGGTATGACACAGACGTTTGACATAATTTTCGTCTTTTCACGCACCGGAAAACGTTGTGTGGGCAGGCCTCCAACTCGTTGGACCGATGACCTGGTGAAGGTCGCGGGAAGCCGCTGGATGCAGGTAGCGCAGCACCGGTCGTGGTAGAAATCCTTGGGGGAGGCCTATGTCCAGCAGTAGACGTCCTTCGGCTGATATGATGATGATGTAGGTCCGAACCCGTCAGTATAGGTATGTATAGAACAGATGGCTGTTGGGGCAGTAAAGTTCTCGAGTGGCAACCGCGCACCGGAAGACGTAGCGTTGGCAGGCCTCCCAGACGGTGGACCGACAACCTGGTGAAGGCAGCGGGAAGCCGCTGGATGCAGGCAGCATAGGGCCGGTCGTTGTGGAAATCCTTGGTATGGGGCCATTGTCCAGCAATGGACGTCTTTCGGCTGATATGATGATGATAAGGAGTACCTACATCTACAGGGTATTACATAAAAGTGTGGTGGTACTTAAAAGTGGGCTTTTACTCATCAAACTGAACAAATTTTCTTCTACATCCTTGTCGCAAATTTTCTTATGGTTTTTTCATACAAAGCATTAAGCTGATTGGTAGGTTTTGAAAAGAAAGTAAAATAAACGTTTTCAATGTTTACAGGGGACGAAACGATCATGGCTGTTCTCACTACGGTACAGAGGACGAAACGATCATACCGTCAGACGAATGCGACCGTCACTCGAAAAAAATTGAGACGATGTAATAAAAGTTTCACTTTAAAAATCGAAATGTGTGCTGGGACACATAGTAGAAGTGAAACTTTAACGGACAGGTGGAAAGGGTTATCGAGGCTAAGTACCTGCTTTATATCTCCATCTCAACTTTTCTCTATCTACGGCGAATACATCCATTACCCTCTCGCCGCCGCCGCCGCCAGCCTTTCTCTGTCTACCCCCTCCACGCGGCCGTAACGCTTTTTCGTGACAGAAAAAATCCCGATGCCTCCCGTATATATAGAAGTTTCACTTCAAAAATATTATGCGAAATGATCATGGGTGCCTTGAAAAAAGTTGTTCAATTTGAGGAGTAGAAGCCCAACTTTAAGTATCACCACACCTTTTTGTTAAAACGTAGCGTAGGCAGGTCTCCCACGCGGTGGACCGACGACCTGGTTGATATGGCGGGAAGCCGATGGATGCGGACAGCGCAGGACCGGTCGTCGTGGAAATCCTCGGGGTAGCCTTTGTCCAGCAGTGGACGATGATGATGATGATGACACCTTTTTGTTACACCCTGTATAGTTAGTCTCAATCAGGATTATAGAGAATGTAAAAAAAACAGATTACTTTTAGTCTTGTTTTCTAGGTTCTACAAAAAATTGTCACATCAGTAGGTATCTTTGTCACATTTTTCGACAAACCCTATTACATATTTAGTGTTAAAACAATTGGACCCAGATAAGCATACCGTCCCATTTGAAGGATACCAGAAAAAAAAGATTTTCGAGTATCCTCATGTATTTTAATTTATTTATGTTTTTGTTTGTTTATGTATATATTTATTATTTTATATATTAATGTTATATTATTTGAGTATTTTATTAATATTTATAATAACTATTAAGTATTTTATAATAACTGTTTATTTGCAATTTTTTAACTATTGCACCGGTCCTTAACTTATTCTATCGCTGTTTCCCTACCCAAAGGTTGCCTGGAAGATATTGCTAGCTAGCAATAAGGCCGCCTATTGTATAGGCTTTCTTCCATATTGTCAATTTCTTTTTTTATGTTGTGATGCAATAAAGAATATTGTATTGTATTGTATTTTATATTTATCACCTTCGACAAAGAGTAGGTTAATATTACTGGAATACCTTCGACCAATATAACAACTATGTACCGGCCTATGCGATCAGCGATTCATATGCGAACAAAATGAGCGCTTTCGCCTTAGTCCATCAGTTTTCCTCAAATGGGTTGAAGGTCGAAATTATTGTTTATTATCTCACTAGCTTTTGCCGCGGCTTCGTACGCGTGGACATCGTTTTTATGACTTTCTTTGAGGGTGAGTGGTACTCGAGCCGAAAGCGGCTCACGAGCGTGAATTTTCTTGAATATTCTTCTTGAGTTTTCTTATGATCCCTCAGGAACTATATCGGGCTATTCTGATTAGCGGTGTCCCACGCCCTCCACTAATTCTATACAAAAATCCTACAATAATGTCTTCAATCCATTGTTCCATTGGGCGGGCGTAGAAATGAATTTTCCCTAGATCCGTCGGGAACTATGTCAGGATATGCTAATTAGTAACTTATTTCATTTCCTACCTCCTCAATCATATCTGTACAAAAAATCAGAACAACCGATTGTTCCGTTGCGATGTTTAAGAAATAAACCATAAAAATAGTATTTTTCAGTTTCTTCGGGAACTGCATCGGACTATGCTATTTTAAAATGAATAAAAAGTAGCCTATGTCCTTTTCAGTGACACAGGCTACCCGCATGCCAAATTTCATCACGATTAGTTGTTAATATTTATAAAATACTTACATTCCGATGTCTGTTATTGTTTATATTTGAACGAAAATCGGTAGACTATAGTGGTGTGAGTGTGTGTTTGTGTGTAGTTGCATTTGACTTATTCTTTACGAGATAAATATATGGATAGGACCGGTCCATTTTATTTTGTTGAAGTTTCCCCCAATCGTTATATCGTTAGATGAGATCATAAGTTCATAACACAATATAATCATCATTTGTTTTTGTGCGAAATTAATTAATTTACTTTATTTATTCGTTTTTAAATAAGTGACAAAGTCAACTGTGATTAAGACCCGAAACAGGTTTCTATTTTATTAAAATATTTTTACTTGTTTTCAGAGGTTTTATATTTTTTAACATTCCTGTTCCCTTGACTGTCTTAACATCAAAATAGATTTTTTTAATAATTCGTAGCTTTGAAAAATCTTGATAGTGTTATATAGGTGCCCTAAATATAGTCCAGTAGGATAATCCTTGTAAAAATGTGTTTGTGTGTTTGTTACCTTTTATTCACAGTCTTCAACGCCTTTACCAATCTTAATGAAAATTGGCATGCAGGTATCCTGTGTCACGAGGATGGACATAAAATACTTTATATCCCAAGAAAATAGCATATCCCGATGCAGTTCCTGAGGGAACTGAAAATATACTCTTTTTTTGGTTACAACGGAACAATAGATTTTGTGATTTTTGCACAGAGATGGTTGGGGGGATGGGAAGTGACATGATTTACTAATAAGCATATCCTGACATAGTTCCCGAGGGATCTGGAGAACATTTGTGTCCGCAAGCGGCTCGCGCACCGCGCACCCTCTAAGACAGTCATTAAAACTATGGTCACGCGGGTGAAGCCGCGGGCAAAAGCTAGTATTAGTATATTTATTTATTTGCAGACCGTTGTTAAACTATGAAATCTTGCATACATTGGCCATAGGGAAAGAGTTATTACAATATTACCTCCACCTGTGCATAAAAACTGTCCAACAGATGGAGATTCAGGTCATGAAGAAAGGATAAAAATCAATAATTTACCTAGAAGTATTTTATTAGTGTGTAAGCGTCGGTGGTGCAACGGCAAGGGCCGCTACCTCCTATCCGGGAGGTCGTGGTTCGAGTCCTACCACGTACCAATGTGTTTTCGAATTTCAATTCATAGGTATGTACGATTGTACGTTTATCCGACGCTCTTACGGTGAAAGAAAACATCGCGAGGAAACCTGCACACGCCCGCGGAGAAACTCGAAGGCTGTGTGTAAAGTCGACCAACCCGCACGGCACTGGGCCCGCGTGGTCGACTAAGGCCCGATCGCCCTAATTCAGGGTAGGCTCGAGCCCCTCGGTTACGTTTATATGAGCTGATGTAATATTTTGTTACAGCAAGCGGAAGTATCAGTAACGGCTGGGAATAATGGAGATAATATCATAACGCTAAATAAACATAACCTAAAAGAATTTCATGATCTGGTCAAGCACTTCAAAGTCAAGTCAAGTTTAGCATTTTGTGCGTCTTTTTATGTTAGCATATTTTTTAATAACAGCACTTTATCATTATCATCATCATATCAGCCGAAAAACGTCCACTACTGGACAAATCCCCCAAGGATTCCACGACGACCGGTCCTGTGCTGCCCGCATCCGTCGGCTTCCCGCGATCTTCACTAGGTCATCGGTACACCGAGTGGGAGGTCTTCCTACGCAACTTTTACCGGTGCGCGGTCGCCACTCGAGAACTTTACTACGCTTAATTTTGTGTAATTACGAGCAATAAAAACTTAATTACTCTGGGAGTGCCGACAGAAGTGAAAACATTTTACTTTTCATAAGTTTTGATCCTCCGATTGTTCCTGGCAAACGACTACGTTGACAAAGTTTTGACCCTACGAGTCAGGTCCCTGGTTCGGTGTCGGTGACGTTATCGCGAGTTCAAATTATTATTAAAGTGAAACTTTTACAACATCGTCTCACATTTTTTCTTCTGTGTGTTGCATGTCTTGTGACGGTCGCTTTCGTCTGACGGTATGATCGTTTCGTCCTCTGTAGGTACCATAGCGAGAGCAGCCATTATAGTTTCGTCCTCTGTAAAGTTTCACTTTTACCGTGGTTTCATAAAACCACACACTTTATTTTTTCCCATCTCGAAAAATTCACTATAATTAAATAAAAATAAAGTAATTGACAACTTACATAAATCTTTCTGGCCATTAAATAAATTTTTGAATTCAAAACTGACGCCACCGATTGCTTCTGCTTCGACAGCGAAATTCTTTATGTGGAAATGGTTTTGTTCGTCTTTGCCTTTTACTATTCTTGTATTTGCACTTACTCCAATTTTGTATTCACCTGCAATCACAATAAGTCAGTCAGACTGTAAGAACCACGATGGCTTGGTCTGTTCAAAGAACAGGGACTAGATGATAAAGCGATTGGTTTTGGGTTAAGTAAATTCGCATTTTTTTTATATTCATAATTGGTAAAGGCCTTGGCATCATCTCACCTGATGGTAAGTGACGATGATGCCGAAGATGGAAGCGGGCTTACTAATAAAAATAACTCCTCTATCAAAACTATAGTTGAGTTGGATTCGCGTACCACCGTTGGGTTCCATACCACCACGCTTCTCCAGAAGAGTACTATGATACTAAAAAAATTTAGTTTGTTATATTATTTTTGCTATGATACCTATTTATTTAAAACAAAAGACATCAAGAGCACCAATTTTTTTTTACTCACAATTGGTAAGCCCTTGGCATTATCTCACCTTTTTTTATTTTAATTTTTTTTATTCATAATTGGTAAACCCTTGACAACATCTCACCTGGTGGTAAGTGACGATGATGCCGAAGATGGAAGTGGGCTTACCAAGATTCCCCAACACAATGGGGATCTGGCTATCTTATCTTCAAGCCGAACACATCAATGCTGTTAACACTGATGTTTGGCGGCAAGACTTAGATAAGATGATGGTAGCTAGCCAGGCGGGCTATGAAAATGCCCTACCACCAACCAAACTGAGTCTTACAAAGTTGACCAAAGTTGGAATCGAACCCGCGACTTCCTCTTGTTGTGAAGCGAATAGGCTATCCATTACGCTACGGAGGCGGTTAAAATTGTTAAAAGTAAAGGTTTTTATTTCAGTTCGTACTCCTTAGCGCAAGTACGTCTCACACTTGACCGATTTTTATTATAATTTATTGTTTTACTTAGGATACGTACTAATAACTAAGTTTAACAGTTTTATGTATTACAGTCTCTACAATATAGCAAAACAAAAACCTTTAAAAAAATACGCTTTTTTGTGTGCATGTATCTTTCGTTTCATTTTTTTATACATGCACATCTGATTCCAGATGTGTTTGAAGGTCGCGTTGCACACGTCCGTAGGTGTTAATCTTAATGCCCTACTCGTGACCGCGGGTGATGTTAAGTGCAACACTAGGCAACCGGCGTATATCCCTTGGATAGTAAGGTTAATTTTGCCACACGATAAGAAATATTTTTAATTGCATTTTGTGAATCCCCTATACAGGGTGTTTTTTTGCCACCAAGCAAGCCGTTAAGGGTGGGCTCTACTCATGAAACTGAACAACTTTCCCCATGAAACCCATACTAAATTCGCAATTTTTTAAGTCATAGAAATCGATCATTCCGATTAGCCAACTTTGTAAGGAGAGTCAACTTTTTTGCGATATCAGTATGTTGTCAGTGCAACACCAGGCAAACGCCGTCTATCCCTTGGATAGGTCGGTTAATTGTGCCACACGATAAGAGAGAAAGAGTATAGGTTTCTTGGGGAAAGTTGTTCAGTTTCATGAGTAAAGTCCACCCTTAACTATGTGTTAAAAAAACACACTGTATCAAACATATTCTGTAAAAATTTCAGCTGTCTACCTATTTCAGTTCAAAATATACAGCCTTTTAAATGTCGGAAAGACAGACAGACAGACGGACGGAAGGATAGACACACAGACAGATGGTGTAGGCTTAGTAATAGGGTCCCGTCCCTTTACCTATAGTAAGAACACCTTAAAAGCCTGTATACAATAGGTCCCCTAAAGCAATTGGTAGCTATAGCTACGCAGGCACCTGTAGGCATGTGAATATAGGTAGCCGTGGCTACCGAGGCACCGTTAGTTTCAAAAACGCTCGCGTGGCGTAATGGTTAGTCCATTCGCTTCACACCAGGAGGTCACGGGATCGATTCCCGGTGGGGTCAACTTATAAGACTCGGTTGGTGATAGAGCATTTTCTAAGCCCGCCTGGCTAGCTACCACCGTCTTATCTAAGTCTTGCCGCCAAAACATCAGTGTTAACAGCATTGATGTGTTCCGGGTTGAAGATACGATAGCCAGTTCTCCGTTGCGTTGGGGAATCATGGTAAGCCCGCTTCCATCTTCGGCATCATCGTCATTTACCATCAGGTGAGATGATGCCAAGGGCTTACCAATAGTAAATAAAAATAAATAAATGAATGTCTCAGTGAAATGAAACTTAAGGATACGTAATATCCGCAAAATAGTGCCGTCATGACATAACTTAAGCCAACCTGCAGTTATGTTGGAGAATCCTTTGCCTTCGACAGGTAATATTATGAGTCTGCCATTAATCTCATAATCGCCGATCAAGGACATTCTTTCACATGATATATCAGCTTTAAGACTAGCCTGTTTTTTCTGTAGTAATCTAAAACAAAAGATGAGAAACACTATTAAGACAATTGAATCCATATGAAGCCAAGCATTAGGAACAACTGCTCATCGATTAAATTCTTCTTTCTCCCATCGTTAAGAATCACAAACATAATAGTAGTTTATGAAACTGTTGCATAATGAGGGATATTAAAACACGAGTATGGGTTTAAAAACCGAGCCTTGGCAAGGTCACTATTAAAAACCTTGCCAAGACTCGAGTGTTTTAATATCTAGTTATGTGCAGTTTCATACACTACTTTATCTAATCTCATACATTGGGATTGAATCAACTAAAAAACAAAGATCAAAGTTAAAAGAGTAAGAAAAAAAAATTCCTACGAAATTCAGTAACTACAACAAAACGTATTCATCACCGTGTGTGCGTTAAAGCGGGCGCTGTCACAGACAAGTAAAAATTGGAATGAAACCTTTTTGTAATGCTGTAAAAATGGCGCGAACCGCATGTGCGTTAAACTAAAAAAAAATTGATATGGAACTTCGTTGGTGATATTAACTTTTTGGATTAACTTGTATATTGTAATGGAAAAAAAATATTTTATAACATTATTTTGTTAGAGAAATAATGTTATAAAGTATTATTTTTTTTAAATTCGGTATTGTATGCAAGTATAAATTCGTTTTGAAGTTTATAATTCGAACTTTATGATATAGAATAGACTAAAGGCAGTCTCAAGCCAAGGCAGGATGTTTCTGTGCATTTGCTTATCCCGAGGCGCGCCTCACCACGCACATGCCTCGACGTAGTAACTAATTAGTAATCTGTGCCTCGACTCACTCGAGCGCACGAGCGGCGCGAGGCGCGAGGCGCGAGGCGCGTTGCCTTTGTGACGCGTGTACAGTCGAAGCACGATCGGTGCGAGCCACGAATTGCGAGGCTCCTCACTCCGAAGCTACCTCTGGTCTATACGCACCTTAAATGAGGTCTCTTCAAAATTTTCCACCCAAATATGGTGCGTTCGAGCATAGCACCTAGGTGATTTTCACTAGGTGAATACAGTGTACCGAATGAGGGTATTTATTTGGCAGACTTTACTTTACAGCTGTGTTAAAAGCTTTGTCTTGTCATTAGACTGATTTGTCCTATGTCCTGTGTCCTTGGTCACTTATAATAGTCCTCATAAGAAGGCTTAAGGTCAATTAAAGGGAAATGGAGCGTATTATATACTCGGAGTTTCCCTGCGTGATCGGGTCAGAAAGTAACCGACATAGCTCTTAGAATTGCAAAACTAAAGCGGCAGTGAGCTAGGCACAGTGCTCTTAGAACAGATGGCCGCTGGGGCAGTAAAGTTCTCTAATGGCAACCGCGCACCAGAAAACTTTGGATAGGCAGGCCTCCCATCGGTTAAACCGATGACCTGGTGAAGGTCGCAGAAAGCCGCTGGATGCGGGCAGTGCAGAACCGGTCGTCGTGGAAATCCTTAGAGGAGGCCTTTGTCTAGCATTGGACGTCTTTCGGCTGATATGATGATGATGAGGAGAAAAGGACAGAGAAATGCTTCATATGTTGATATTTGTAACATGCAAATACTTACTCTTTTAGAGGAATCTTTAGAGATGTAAGACTGCAGTCCTTGAAACCTGTTACCGTTGAATTTAAAAACAAGAAGTGGAGTACGGACAGTTTTCCCTCTATTTTGTCATGATACATGGGATCCAGTGTAGCAAATATCTGAGAGACCAGGCCCTTAGCTGACAGCAAGATGCATTCATCGTCATCTACGTGACACGGGCTCACACTGAAACCTTAATTTTTATTGTCGTTTAATGTTTTATTAAAAATGTATTTCTTAACTTCTAAAAAATAAATATTTAAAGACGATTTCGATAAATAATCTTGAACTTACCAGCAACAAAACGACACAGTAAAGAAATATACATAACTAAAATGGTATTTTTAAAACAAATCATTTTGACTGTCTGTGTCTTTGAACTCCTAAAATATTTGAACTCCTAAAACGTTTGTCCTACTAGATGCGTGAGCAAAATAAGCGATAACATAAGCCATCGCAGTATTTATATTACTCGACTTGGTAATAAACAGTTTAGGCATATTTTGTATTTTTAAGTACATAAATAAAACCAAAATCAGCTTTGCAAATTCACAAATAAGAGATCTATTAACCGCTTTGGAAGACGGGTGTTATCCATTAAATTGACGCATTAAAATAAAACTGGTTTAGGACATAGGTACTATGTTTGAGTAGCTGGGCGACCAAGCGACGCTCGGAGTCTCCTAGGCATGTGAACCTTTTTTTATCATATTAGCTTCACCTGTATGTATGTTTGTATGATTGTAACTGACTCCTTTGCACACGATTTTGACCCACTTTAAACGGACAGATTTAATTTAAACTTTGTACATTTATCAAGAATCACTGACAGTACAATAATTTCATAAGTTTATCTCATTATCCTAAATTAAAAATAAATATAGTTTAAAAAAACTGAAAAAGACGCTTTTAAAGCACATCAAACTAAAAAGTGAATAGTAATTTTTAATATAAGCCGAAAACAATAATCGACGAAAAATACTAGTATTATTTTAAATAAAGCGTGGGGCGCTTTGTGTCATATTTTTCGTATATCGAGCAACCCACGCTTTTTACACAATTAATACTAGTATTTTTCTTTCATTATTGTTTTCAGTTTATATTAAGAATTATTTTTCACTTTTTAGTTTGATGTTCTTTGAAAGCATGTTTTTTAGTGTTTTTAAACTACCTATATTTTTTTATTAAAAAAATATTTAATCTCTCGACTCCACCGACTTCTATATAGTATGTATTTCTTGCTAGGATGTTAGTAATAAATAAATTAAACACCTCTTTTACGCTTTTACGGTACGCTGTTTTACGGCCTTTTAAATTTTAAAACTTTTGCTTGAAATTTGGAGTTCACTAACCGGTCGTCGTGAAAATCTTTAGAGGAGGCATTTGTCCAGCAGTGATCGTCTTTCGGTTTATATTAATAAGTTACCTACGCTGTTTATCCTTTAAAAAAATTGACTTTTAAAATTCAAAAATCTTTTGAATGGAAATTAATACACTTGAAATTTTCCCAAAAAATGTGTTGTCATGGCAGATATACTTAATAATAATACCTGAAAAACTAAGGGATCCCCATACAAGAAAAGTCGGTTTTATTTTTGCTCCATCGTAAACTTTACTATCGTTTAGCCGGAAAAGCCTGGAAACGGTCATAGGAATAGTTACAGGACATTGTGGGCTAAACCGACATATGTACCTAATAGAAAGGATTATAGACCCCGCCTGCCCCAACTGCGGAGAACTGGAGACCAGCCAACACTACTTGGTTGAGTCAGTCATCATTACGCAACGGAGGCAATTCGGATATTATGTTTTGTTCATCATTCTTAGACTACAAAGATAACCCTTTTCTACTTATTTTTCATTTTATGGGTTTATTTCCATTTTTTATTTAAGAAGTCCGTTTTTACACAAAAATAATTATCGAAAAACTGAAAAAAAGATTTAAGTACAAGTTATTTAAAAATAAAAACTCTTTCTGCTCAAGAGTCGAATGCCTAAATGAATATAAATACACGGTACCAGATTCAAAAAAGGCTGTATTTCCTACGATTTTATTTAAATTATAGGACGATTCTGGGACCATAATTCCACATCCAAATTTCATCATCAGATCTTCTAAATACCTAAATGATCTATTGTCACCCGGAAAATGCAGTTTCTTTCTTAATTCGACCGCAAGATTTGAACTAAACATACATACATACGCACATACATACTGTACGAGCAAGCGCGTACAACGCAAAAATGCTGTATAAACAGTTTATGTTTTAACCCAATTACTCATTATTTCTACAATTCAGTTCGTTTTCGGCCATCAAGCGCGCCGCGCGTACTCCTATCATTTTCATCAATTCATTTAGTTTTTAACAGTTCTATACAGTTTTAATATACAGTTTTACCAAAAAATCAGTAGCAGTATTTTTGTTACGGAATCACCCGTACACATACATACAAACATTGCAAGTTAAATAATCTTCGCTTCGGTGACGATAATATAGTATTGTTGTCTACTTCGACCCAAGAGTATAGGTAAGATCTGAGCGTAGCGAACCAGGAGAATGAACTTCAAATGACTGTTGACTGTAAACTAAAAAAATATTTTGATCACTGTAAGACTAAACAATGTTTTTTCATCAAACCTATTCGAAAAACGACGATTGGTTCCTCAATAAGTTTTTTTAAATCCACAATTGGTAATCCCTTGACATCATCTCACCTGATGGTAAGTGATGATAATGCCGAAGATGGAAGGGGCTTACCAAGATGCCCCAACGCAATGGGGAACTGGCTATCTTATCTACAAGCCAGAACACATCAATTCTGTTAACATTGATGCTTGGCGTCAAGACTTAGATAAGATGGTGGTAGCTGAGATTAGAAAATGCCCTTCCACCAACCAAACAAAATTATTGTTTTGAAACGAACGCGGACCAATCAGAAAACAGAACGCTAAAACCAATGTCTTGACACATACATACTAGTTTTTTTTCTCGTAGGTTGTGATGAAAAAGTGTGTGTGTCGCTCGGGGCCAAAATATTTTATTTTAATTCCTCGCTATGCTCAGAATTCAAAGTAACGCCCTTGGAACAAAATATTACTTTGTCCCCTTGTTACACAAATAACTATTGTTTCATTCGGTTTTGGATCCTAAGCTGAAGTACCACTGAAACTCTGTCTTTCTCTGACATCGATAGGTTTGTAATATAATCACACCACGTACGTTTAACGTTTGTATAAATCACCTCTTTACGAGAAAAAAAAAAACCTGTAAAAAAGACGTTTCTTGTCAATATCATCATATCAGCTCATATGTGTCCCCACCGAGGGGCTCATGCACACTCTAAATCAGGGCGATCGGGCCTTAGTCGACCACGCGGGTCCAGTGCGGGTTGGTCAACTTCACACACAACCTTAGAGTTTCTTCGCATTCGTGTGTAGGTTTCCTTACGATGTTTTCTTTCAACGTAAGAGAGTGGATAAACGTACACATGAAATCGATCAAAGATCAAGGATTTCCACGACGATCGTTTCGCATCCAGCGGCTTCCCGCGACTTCACCAGGTCATCGGTCTACCGAGTGGGAGGCCTGCTTTTGTATTTTTCGTGGGTTTCTTGTATGGGGACCTAATATTGAACTATTTGTTATTTTTTATATTTCTGTTAGGAAATCCGCAACAGCACATGCATATCAGCTTCCTTGGTATCTGATGATGATAATCATCACAGTTAAAAAGGGTAGGTTTTGCCGTGATCTTCCTAAATCTTGGTGATAATAGCACATATTAAAAATTTAAGCGGCTATCCAATACCACACAAAAAGTTTTTAAAGGTCGGACAAACAGATAGTCAAGCAGATAGACAAGACAAATGGACGGTATAGTTATAAGAACTTGTTTTTACCTCTTGGGTGCGGAACCCTTAAATTTTTTTACAGCGGTGTGACCTGTCCAGATTTTTTTTTAATTGGTACATTTTTCAAAAATTTGTTTTCATTTGCCATTGTGTAGACGGTGATGTCGGGTAAGGGAATAAAGAAAAGATATCATGATAATATTTTTGTACTTATATCTTTTGAATACAATAATTGCTTTACCTATCATGCAGGTACAATAGTGAGGTTATTGTGACATAGTTAAAACAAAGGTATCAGAAAACTTAATCTATTGAGAGGTCTTCGTAAGGAACTCTATTAAAGAAGTGATTCACTTGTTTTACGGCCGCTGCGACGATGCCTTTCACTATGGGATAGCCGATTGCTTTGATCACTTCATTGGCGTTGCTGTCGAAGAGCTGGTTTACGGCACTAGCTGAAATCAAATAAAGGAAAATATAGAAGAACGTTACAGCAACTGATATGCAAAAGTTTCTTTGCCACAGTTTGTGAGTAGCGTTGAAAATTTGGTTAAAAGCCTTTGGGAATAAAGGCGAAAGTCACCCATACGATCGTAGCATCTTCACATTGACAAATGCATCGGTTAAATGCGCGTAACTAATCCAGGATTTTTTTTAAAGAATCTGGAATACAAGTATTAGATTCTGCGTCTATGGTCTAGACTTGTCAGTGCGACTTCCATTCCGTTAGATTATCTAAATAATTCTGTCGCAACAACCAAGATCAATTTTGCTTTGCGGAACATACATTACTATTTGATATTTTAATTGAATCAGTTTCATGAAAACCTCCTCCTTTTATTGAAATCGGTTGAAAAAACACTGCATTCACGCATAAATGTTCATTGAGGCATTTGAAGATACACTTCTCTTCTAAGACTAAGGTCTTTGACCAGTGTGTGTTGCCAGTGATGACATACGGAACTGAGACATGGTCGTTTACTATGTGCCTCATAAGAACGCTCAAGGTTACCCAAAGGGCAATGGAGCATGCTATGCTAGAGAGCTTATAAAAATCTTCAGGTATTGGTACGGCAACCAGGTCAACAGCGTCAGGTGGGCGGGTAGCTTGTCAGAAGCGTACGGATTGGAGTCTGAGGTAAGACAGGGTGTACTGAATTCCCCGGCTCTCTTCAATCTTTACGTGAATGATTTGATAGTCTCGCTCAGCAGTTACCATGTTGGTTGCCACGTTGATGGAGTGTGTGTTAACAACATCAGTTACGCTGACAACATGGTGCTGTTGAGTGCGTCTGTGTGCGGCCTCAGAAAGTTACTGGAAACTTGCGGTAGAACACGGGTTACTGTGTAACGTTAAGCAAAACCATTACATGGTATTTGAGGCTGGTGACAAGAAGCCATTAAATGTACCTCCCGTTAGAATAAACGGTGTCCGATTAGAAAGAGTACATGAATTTAAATATCTTGGGCATCTGGTTACCGCTGACCTCAAGGACAATGCGGACATGGAAAGGGAGCGGAGTGCTTTGCCGGTAAGAGCCAACATGATAGCTCGCAGATTTGCACGTTGTTCCACTGAAGTGAAAATAACGCTCTTCAAAGCTTATTGTACATCCTTTTACACGTGCAGCCTGTAGGCTAATTATACTCAAAGATCGTATGAAGCCCTCCGTATCCAATACAATAACGCTTTCATGGTGGTGGTGGGGCTGCCTCGTCACTGTAGCGGCTCGGGTATGTTTGCGGAGGCGCAGGTCGACTGCTTCCGCGCGACCATGCGCAGGCGCGCAGCGTTTCTGGTGCGCAGGGTGCGGGGCAGCGCCAACATCATCCTGAAAATGAGTGTGGACAGGCCTAACTGTCCTTTCATTTCCTGCTGTAACTCTTTACATGTACTAATCCTCTAGGTTAAGCTCTACTAACTATGTATGAGTCCATGTTACTTGAAATTTAAAATAAATAAATAAATATGCTCTAAATTTCCTTACACGATGGAATGAGAACTGAGGAGATCCGCAGGAGAACCAATGTAACCGACATAGCTCACATAATCGCTAAACTGGCACTGGGCAGAGAATTTAGCTCGTAGAACAGATGGCTGTTGGACAGTAAAATTAGCGTAGGCAGGCCTTCCACGCGGTGGACCGACGATCTGCTGAATATCGCGGGAAGCCGCTGGATGCGGGCAGCGCAGGACCGGTCGTCGTGGAAAAACTTGAGACATTTGTCCAGCAGTGGACTTTTTTCGGCTGATATAATGATGATGATGTTGATGACTTCTCTTCTACCAAATATTGGATTTTTTTAGTTTTTTCAACTCACCTACAATGTGAATTGACGCTCACATCTTCACAATAAATAACAGGCACCTAAATTAATGATTAAAATCAGTATTAGATTTTTTCTAGAAACCAACCTAATTGCTTGTTTCCGTCAAAGAGGTTGTCCAAACGAAGCTTGGATTTGTCCTTTAGTTCGAATTTGGGGGTGAAACTCTTAATGGTCCAGTGCTTGACACCTTGCTTGTCAATCTTCTCACCCATGTTAGCTTCGAACTCGAACAGGACTTTATCTAAAAAAAAAGTTTTAGTGGATACTACTTAATATGACTGAGCAAAATTTTAACATTTGTTCATAGCTTCTGAACATAAGGTTTGATTGTAGGCTTGTAGCTCATAGAATCGCTAAACTGATGTGGCAGTGGGCAGGGCAGATAGCTCGTAGAACAGATGGCCATTTGGTGGAGGTGAATCGCTTCCGTAGCTCAGAGGCAAAGTTCACTGACTTTACACAGGAGGTCGCGGGTTCGATTCCCGGCGGGGTCAATTGTAAGACTTGGTTTGGTTGGTGGTAGGGTATTTTCTAAGCCCGTCTGGCCAGCTACCACCATCTTATCTAAGTCTTGCCGCCAAACACCAGTGTTAACAACATTGATGTGTTCCGGCTTGAAGATAAGATAGCCAGTTCTCCATTGCATTGGGGAATCTTGGTAAGCCCGCTTCCATCTTCGGCATCATTGTCACTTACCATCAGGTGAGATGATGCCAAGGGCTTACCAATTGTGAATAAAAAAAAAGGTGAAATATACAGACAGATACACACAAAAAGAGTAAACATTAAACTCCTTGGCAATATTGGTGGCAGTGGGTGTGGCACATGTCTAGTAAAACAGATGGCCGTTGAAACAGTAAAGTTCTCGAGTTGCGGCCGCGCACCGGAAGACATAGCGTAGGCAGACCTCCCAAGCGGTAGACCGACGACCTGGTGAAGGTCGCGGGAAGCTGCTGGATGCGGGCAGCGCACGATCAGTCGTCGTGGATATCCTTGGGTGAGGCCTTTGTCCAGCAGTCGACGTCTTTCGGCTGATATGATGATGATGATGATTAAGTTCTGAGCTTACCACAAGCATTGCTGCCATTCCCAATTTGAAAAGGTGTTGATTGCTGATTCTTTTAATCATCACTATTAATTAGCAAGCTAGCACAGAGGAGCAAATGTATTATATTTCCCTCTACTGTAATAGAATAGGCATAGCTAATTTCATAATTTAACATATAGATATCAAGCTAAGAGATAAACTTATCTATCAGGCACCACCCCTGATGTCACTCTATTAAATCAAATTCAAATTCAAATAACTCTTTATTGTACATCAAAATAAATACGTATGCAAAATTTAAATTATTATTTCTATTATTCTTACTCTTTTATTACGTTTTTTATTTCTTTTATTCACATTTGGTAAGCCCTTGGCATTATCTCAGCTGATGGTAAGTGACGATGATGCCGAAAATGGAAGCAGGCTTACCAAGATTCCCCAACGCAATGGGCAACTTGCTATTTTATCTTCAAGCCGAAATACATTAATGTTGTTAGCATTGATTGATATTAGATAAGATGATGGTAGCTAGCCAGGCAGGCTTAGAAAAGGCCCTTCTACCAACTAAACCGAGTCTTACAAAGTTAGACTCCGACAGGAATCGAACCCTCGACCTCATGATGTGAGGCTAATGGCCGTGACTATTACGCCACGAAGTTATTATTCTTACATTTTTTGTGGCGTAGGTGACTTGAGTACGCCCTAGCCGTTAACGCCACCGACGCTCTTGTCTGTGTAGTTGACAGTAATTTATTATTTACTAATGTTTGGTGCATGGAAGTACTTACTTAGTTCTACATAGATGTCACCTTTTCCTTTTATGGGCAATATCGCAAGGTGACCGTTTATTTCGTACTGGCCCTTCGCAACTATGTCACACAGAAGTGTCGCAAATACCTTGGATTTGGCAACATCACGTCTGTTGAAGAAAAGTATAATCAAAAAATCGACTGAGGGTTCCATATCACACGCCTCTATAAATACACATTTAGTCATAACAATGAAATCGTTTCAAACAAAAGACATAACGCAAACAACAGAGTATTTTTTTTTGTTCAGTTCAGACTCTTTAGCCCGGGTACGACTCACACTTGGCTGGCTTTTATTTCATAGGTTACTTAAGGCTTATTACTATATCACATCTTGTATCACGCTGTAAGTAGATATTACCATTTTTACTTACAAAATAAAAAAAAACCTCGAAAAAAACCTTTAAAAAGTAGAAATAATATGTGTTGGTCCTTTGATCTTAATTTAACTAGTAATATTTTGATTCAATTAAATGTGTTATAACTTTAAACTTCAAATCCATTGGACCTGTGGAAGTTTTTCACTTTTTTTTACCTCTGCCTCAGCAGATTTCAGGAGATTCTGCAGTATCAGGTCAAGGTTACCATATTATTATATCTAACACCTATTCATTGAGACTATTCTAATGAGACCAACCACGATACTTCTATTGTCAGTTGTTGAGGAGTTGGGTGTTCTGCCGATTCCAGGAGATGCTGCAGAATCAGGTCAAGGTTAACATGTTCTATGTAACACCTATTCGTTTACACTATTCCAATAAACCCAAACACGATACCTCTGCTGTAAGTTGGTAAGAAGTTGGGTATCTTGCAGATTAAAGGAGATGCTGCAGCATCAGGTCAAGTTTACCATGTTATATCTAACATCTATTCATTGAATGAAACTATTTCAAAGAGCCCAAATACGATTCCTCTGCTGTAATTTGGTGAGGAGATGGGTATCCTGCAGATTCCAGGGGATGCTGCTGTATCAGTCCAAGGTTACCATAGCTTTGCAATATTATTACAGTAACAAGGCACTTAATTTTGAATCGATCAGACCGGTATAATTTGCCCACATCCCTTCATCACCTAGATAAGATCTGATGATCCTCAAACAGATCTTTATAAATTATACGTAGCTAAGAACCACCGCAAGGAAACTTGATTACACGTAAAAAACATCAAAATCGGTCTATCTGTTCAAGAGCTACGATGCCACAGACAGCCACACACACACACACACACACACACACACATACACACAGATATTGGGGTCAAACTTATAACACCCCTCTTTTATGCGTCGGGGGTTAAAATCTTTTAAAAACACGTTTCTTGTATGTCCCTTCATTTTTATTTTTGATATTTTTTATTATATTTCTATTATATAAAAAAGTTAATTAATAAAAAACAAAAAACCCGACTGCGTAAAAAGTAAACTTTGAAAAGTTAATTTAAAATAAAAAAGAAATAAATAAAACCTAAAAAGAGAAAAACAAGTCCTGGAATCTATTTCATAAAGCTACAAGTTAAAATTTTTACAGGTGTAAACTGGCAACACTGGGCACATGTATGGGATCTGACAGTAGTGTGGCCAGTTATCATTCTAGACCCATTTAAAATTCTAGACCGGATCATATTTTCATACATACATACATATATAGGCTGATAAACACATTACCCTCCTTTGCGTCGCCGCCATATTGAATTTTGATTAATGTCATGTCTTTAGTGACACTCACAAGATTAAGACAAATCGATTGACGTAAGAATCATGAAAATCGGCCCACGCGTTTGGTCTCTAGAGTGCCACAAAGGAACAAACATACATACATACATATATAGGCTGATAAACACATTACCCTCCTTTGCGTCGCGCAGTCGGGTAAAAATAAGTCGGGTTTTCCTTCCTGACGCTATGACTCCAGAACGGCTGGATCGATTTGGCTAAATCTTTTTTTGTCGAGTTCGTTATTGTCAGGAGAAGGTTCTTATGTAGGGTAGTGTAGGGTAGGGTAGGGTAGTGTAGTGTAGGGTAGTGTAGTGTAGGGTAGTGTAGTGTATGTAGGGTAGGGTAGGGTAGTGTAGGGTAGGGTAGGGTAGTGTAGTGTAGGGTAGTGTAGAGTAGTGTAGTGTAGTGCAGGGTAGTGTAGTGTATGTAGGGTAGGGTAGGGTAGTGTAGCGTAGGGTAGGGTAGTGTAGGGTAGGGTAGTGTAGGGTAGTGTAGGGTAGGGTAGGGTAGGGTAGAGTAGGGTAGGATAGTGTAGTGTAGGGTAGTGTAGAGTAGTGTAGTGTATGTAGGGTAGGATAGGGTAGTGTAGGGTAGGGTAGTGTAGGGTAGGGTAGTGTAGTGTAGGTTAGTGTAGTGTAGGGTAGTGTAGGGTAGGGTAGTGTAGTGTATGTAGGGTAGGGTAGGGTAATGTAGGGTAGGGTAGGGTAGTGTAGGGTAGGGTAGTGTAGTGTAGGGTAGAGTAGTGTAGGGTAGGGTAGTGTAGGGTAGGGTAGTGTAGTGTAGGGTAGGGCAGTGTAATGTAATGTAAGGCGATACGTAGTTCGCCGGGACAGCTAGTTCTTTATAACAATACATATTCTATAAAAAAAACATTGCCGGCTACCTATTACGGTTAAAAAGATATAACCTTTTAAATGTCGAACAGACGGAAGGACAGACACCTTAGGTTAAGTAGTAACTGCCTTTTATCTAATCTGGGTCCGTTACCTGGTACGAAACCCTAAAAAGAGGATCAACCTTTGCGTTTTTATACCTTCTGTAAGATTTGTAAGCCTACCTACCTACAGTTAAAATATCTATATTAGATCATCTTTGATGTTATGTACAGCACATAATTCGGAACGCAATGTGTTATTAAAAAAAACTCGTTTGGATTTAAACAATGGCGAAGATAGTTTTCTTTTCAACCGACTTCCAAAAAGGATCGACTGTATGTTTTTATTTTATGTGTGTTATTTCAGAACTTTTGAATGGCAGAACCGATTTTTATGATTCTTTTTTTATTTGAAAGTTAGTGCTTCCCGTGTGGTCACATTTATCAAAATCGGTGTAGTACTTTATTAGAAAATTAACAAAAACCAAAAATAATAATGCAAAAATGTACTAAGTTGTTGCGATAGAATTAGGTTTTTTAACGTGTTTAGCGTTTTTTCGAGTATTATATCCTGAACCTTCAAAAGCCTTGCGACTCGCGATAACCTGTAAAGTGAACCCAGACTCAAAGTAATGGGTAAGTGCATTTTTCCCACCTAGAATTTTGATATTCTATCCACCTACAAAGTTTCATAAAAATCTCCTGGATTTTTTTCCGGATGACCGATCATTTAGTCTGTGGGAATCTGGAAGTTAAGGTCAAAGAGCTTTATAATATTATGTAATTTACCACAAGACGTTTCCTAAGATATAAAACTATTTTAATTTAGGAAAAGCACGTGTGTTAATCTAAACCGAACTGAAACATCTTTAAAGTATGTTACAATTATTCAAATCTGTTCAGCGCTTTAGCATTAAAATGTAAGAAACTTATAAAAAACCTAACCCCTCGGGGAGTGCCAACAGAAATGAAAAGTTTTACAGTTTTAAAAGTTTTGACCCTCCGAGTGTTCCTGGCGAACAACTAGGTTGACGAAGTTATGACCCTGCGAGTGTTCCTGGTAAGGTGTCGGTGTCGGTTACAGTCTCGTGAGTTCAATGATTTTTTACTATCTCAAAAATAACGCGCCTAAAGAAGTTCTCACATCAAAAATTAGGAAACACAAATATGCACAAAATTGGTCGATCAGTTGATCGATTTGTATGAACGGTTGTATTTCTTTGCGATGTCAGCAAATTCATAGAACAAAAGTTGTTCAGTATGATAAGTAGAAGCACCAGTTAACGTGACTTACACCAGTTTTGTTACAGCCTGTATTATGTACCAAATTTCAACTTTTCCATTGGGTAGATTCGGAAAAACTGCAAGTGACAGACAGACACAGGAGTGATTTTATAAGGGTTCATTTTTGTACGGATCTCTAAAAACATAAAAAAATACAAACGAGCACTTCTTGAACTTACTCCATCCTCTGCATATCACAGTGTTTCAGTCCAGTAACGACCATATCCTTCAAAAACACCTTTGTGGCATCGTCGCTAGCGTCCAAGCTGTCTATATGCAGAGGATCCAGCGGCGCGACGTTTAACTCAGGGATGCCAGCAGCGAATGCAGGCATCGCGGCAATTGCGGACGATTTTATGCAATTTGCGTCGGAGGACTTGCATTTTGTGATATATGCGGCTGTAACAATAAAGTTTTTTAAGCATTTGTTTTTTCTTTTTTATTATGCGACTGTCCACAACAGAACTTGTGTATTTCGGCATTGAAGTAAGCCAGTTTCTTTTGCGCTCGGTATTTTTGTTTATCCCTATTTCATCATCATATCAGCCGAAAGACGTCCACTGCTGGACAAAGGCCTCCTCCATGGGTTGGGGGACCAGTCTTGCGCTGCCCGCATTAAGCGGCTTCCCTCAACCTTTATTATATAAATAGATGTATAATACCTGCTAAATTAAATAAATAGATACAAACCTTCTAGTATTTGTATACTTAGTAAACCTATCAAAAATACTACGAATAGATTACCGCACATTTTTATAGTAGCACTATTCTTAAACAACTACACTTTTTGCCTTCCCTCTTACAATGGAAACAATCCGTACTCTGAAGCCCTCTTATATAACCCGCACTATGTCACAAAAAAGTAACAAATTAATATTAACACGTTTGAGCCTAAGGCGTCCAGTGAATTACAAGTTTTGACAAAATGAATCATTAGAAAACGCCATAATATTAACATATACAATTGGTATGGATATACGTAATCCATTTTGAACACACTGACAGCGAAGCAACAGTAACAAAAACTACTACGAATCCAGAAGGGGTTATAGAACACAGGCTCTTCTGTCCAACGCTGCTCAGAGACAGGGCTAACCGGCAGACCGTCGCGTGTTACTCACCTACAGTACACAGTCGCAGCCATACCCACAACTGATGGTCGGCGCCCCGCACACCCCCACGCCGTCCGCCGCATAGAAACCTCTTCAAGGGGGTCCGCTTGGGCAAAGAACTCGCCAGAGAAGAACTTCTAAAATACCAATATCCCCTCACCCGCATTGAAGCCGAAGGCTCCGAAGATGAAGAAAGCTTCGAAAGGGAATCATTACGCCGTATCACAGACTGGGTACAACAGAACCTACAGCACCAGCTGGTTACAACCCCACTCCAATCAATAATCGCAAAAACACTACAGCCGCCGGAACAGAAAGAAGACCCTCCCTGCGCCCCGCTAGAAGGCACAAAGGGTCTCTCATCTTCAATACCGGCGGGAGCACAGCTAGTTGAACAAAAGGTGCTTAATGTCTCCGAGCTCGCGCTACTTCAAGTTGCCTAACTTCAGTGGATCGCATCAAGAGTGGCTGTCATTCCGGACAGCTTTCACTGCAACAGAGCACTCCCACATTGACGTGGAAAACCTCGCTCACCTAATACGGATGCAAGAGAAGCCATCGAGAGTCTCGTAATGTACAACAACAGTACGAAGGATGTCATGAAGGCCTGGAATCCCGCTTCGACCGCTCCGATCCTACCGCCCAAACTGAAGTGAACCACCTCCGCGCCCTGCCACGCCTCTCTGTTAAGGCTATTGAAGTCGGCGTGTTTTCTATAAAGGTGAAGAACATTATGGCCACCCTACGCACATTGAAGAAACAGCACTACCTCTTCAACCCAGAAGCTACCAAGATCGCATTTGAGAAGCTAACGCCAGCGTTACGCTACAGATGGTACGACTTTGCCACAGAACGTCCAGAAGAGGAAGCCTACCTGAACAAGCTTGCATGCTTTCTGGAACGCGAGGCCTGAATCAAACACTTTAACCGTACAGCAAACACAAAAGGCGTATGCAACTATGGCGACAGACAAACCGACATGTCCCGTTTGCGACACAACCGTACACATCATCCGCTGCTCCATTTCAGCAAAAAGGAAGATGAAGATGAAAATAAAACAGAGAGAGAAGTCGTCGGCACAGCGCGGACATCCAAGAGGAACCACAGTTACCTCAAAGTCCTCCCAGTTACCATATCCAGACCGCAGGACACCTAAATCACCTACGCACTACTCGACGACGGATCTACAGTTACATTAGTTGACGTCACCATCGCTACGAAGATTGGCGCCCAGGGACTAGTTGATCCACTATACATCGAGGCCCTATCCAGTCAAGTGGGCCAAGCCAAGTCACAGCGCGTGAATATCATACTACAGGGACGGAAAACAACATAGAGATACAGACATGAACGATCGACAACCTACGCCTGTCAGCGCAATGCGTTGACCGCAGCGACATACTCGACTGCGCACACTCAGCCGACATCGCAGAACAGCTGATCTACGAAGCCACCCCGAAAATACTTGCTAGACAACGACCCAGAGCTGCGTGCACTCAATATCCTTACAGAAAGCACCGTACGACGTGACAACGGCCGCTACCGAACCTTCCTGGTGCACAGACGATCCCAAGATACTTGACAACTTGGGCAACGCACTCAAGACACTGCATTTAACTGAAAAAAGATAGACAAGATCCAGTACTAAAACAAAAGTATGAGGAAAAGATGCAAGCACTTTTAGAAAAGGGTTACGCCGAGACTGTGCCAGCCCACAAAACAGAGCAGAGAACATGGTACCTGCCACACTTCGCCGTGTTAAACCCCATGAAGCCGGACAAGGTAAGAGTGGTGCATGACGCCGTAGTGAAGACAAAACAGAAGGAACAGTCCCTCCCCAAGAATACTGGATGACATCATTCATCTTTAGTGCTATGTCATCACCTGCCACAGCAATCTATGTTAAGAACGTCAACGCGGAACATGCCATACTATGCCATAGTACGAAATCACTACGTAGATAAATACTTACAGAGCTTTCCCACCACTGACGAAGCATTCTGAACAGCGCAACTGGTGCGCGACATACATAGCGAAGCACAGTACGAACTTCGGCAATAGACCTCAAACTCTCCGGAGGTCCTCGTAGCCCTCAACGAGACACCATTGACGCCTCGCTCAGTCACCCTCGACGATGGAGCTAAGACGAAGCGAGTACTTGACTTCAGCTGGAGGCCACACACCGACCAGCTCGCCTTCAACTTTGACCTCGCTCGCTTACCGAAAGAAGTCCTACAGAGCGAGCGCCCCACGAAAAGAAAAGCGATGAAGATCGCTATGTCCCTCTTCGACCTGGTGGCTTCGCTTCACCAGTCACATCACGAGCTAAACAGCTGCTACAAGAAGTGTGGCGAAGAGGTACCGACTGGGACGAGCGCATCGACACTGACCTCGCCATCTAATGGATAGACTACAGTAGCTGGCTAACATGACGATGCCATACTGCCATCCACACCTCAACGACGCGTCGAACCTACAGCTCCACGTTTTCGTCGACGCAAGCAAAGCAGCCTACACCGCCGTGCTATGCTGACGCATTACCACACTGAAGGCCAGGTCTTCACATCCCTGGTCATGGCAAATAGAAAGTCGTTATTCTGTTGAAAGTTTCTGTTGCCGTTATAACAACAAATACTAAAAAATAAAAAAGTGGAAAAATAAGGAGGGTCTCTCTCCATACTGAAAACGTATTTTTTTAAACATGAAGAAACTAGTGCCATCCATCTAGTATGATGGTAAGGAACCCAATGTGTGCGGTTCTAAATCACACTTGGCCGGTTTTTATTTAAAACTTTTATTTAATCTCTCGACTCCAACGACTTCGATATACTATAACCAAAAACAAAATTAACCTTTTAAAAAAAACGTTACAAGTAGGCCTTATTTTACTATGGTAGGTTAATAAGGCCTACTTCACCATAATTAAAATAATATATTAAATATATTATTGTTTAAATATCTTTGGTTATTTAAGATCATTAATCACGGTATTGTTGTTTCATCTGATTTCATCCATGTTTGATCTCAAATCCCTTATTACCGGACAGGCCTTATTGCCCGAAGGTACCTTAATCATATTTATTGTAAACTCCTTTGTTTTCTAAACAACAATGGTGTACTTACATTGTCGGCAAATTCTTAAAGTCGGTAACTTATTTTTCTTAGAACTATACAGTTAATAAGTTCCAAATAATCGAGTTGTAAAGGTTGTAAAATAAAACATTGCTATGTTCGAGATACAGAGGTCCAATTTAAGTTTTCGCGTTATAGAGGGAAAATATGTACCATAATGGCTTGCTGGGACTCACTAATTATTTCGACTAATAGAGGGTTGAAATTTCGAGTAATGGAGGTTCGACTTAACGAGGTTCTACTGTATTTTAATTATGGTGAAGTAGGCCTTATTACCCTACCATAGTAAAATAAGGCCTACTTGTAACGTTTTTTAAAAGGTTAATTTTGATTTTGTTTGTGGTAAAAAAAATTGCATTTTTTGTTTATTATTTTATAGAAAATGTATTAAACTAATGAATAACATTAAAAATTGTTGATTAAATTGTTTTTTTTTATTAAAAATTTGAGTGCGTTTGGCTGCACCTCACCTGATGGTAAGTGCCGATGCAGCCGAGGATGTGACACTTAAGCTCAAATAGTGCCTATTCACTCTCGTCTTGAAGATTCCTAAATTGTACGAATCGGGGAATACAGACGCCGGAAAGAAATTCCACTCTTTGGCCGTTCGCATGATGAACAAAGACGCAAAACACTTCGTGCGTAAAGGTGGAACATTGACGACAAAGGGATGGAACCGCCCTCCGCGCCTGGTCGTCCGATGATGAAATGGAGAGGGGGGAATGAGGTTGTGAAATATTTTCCATTTCAGTTGGTTAACACGTGTTTGCTTGATTGGTGTTTAATTTATTCTTTTTCATTTCATTTCAACTTTGGCGAAGCAAGTCATTTGTTGTCGACTGAAATATTGACAGCAGTAGTTTGGTTCTACTGCAATACACATACATCAATTTGTACAACAGTTTACAAATAAAATTTTTAAAACATGAATGCTGTGAACTCAAAATTTATACGAACGAATCTCAACCTCTATATGTCGAATCAAAATCCTCCTAAGTCGAAATCCTCCATAAGTCGAAAACTCTATAAGTCGAATTTTTTGGCGCCTCCCTTGGTGTTCGAATTATAGAGGTCCTACTGTATTTATTTCTTGCTAGGAAGTTATTAATAACTTAAAAACCACTTCAAAAAATCTGGTGAACATTTCGGACACAGCGGCTCACACTTTCTTACGGCCTTTTCAATTTTAAAATTTTTGCTTGAAATTTGGAGTTCACTAATTTAAAAAAAAGAAAAACGTCGGGCAGCACAGGACAGGTAGTCGTGACAATCTTTGGGGGAGATCTTTGTCCAGCAGTGGACGCCTTTCGGTTGACACCAATAGGTAAGGGTAACCAAACGCTGTTTGTCCATCTGTTCGACCATTAAAGGCTGTCTTTTAAATTGTAATAGGTAGACATTTGAAATTTTCCCAAAAAATGTGTTGTTATGACAGACTTACTCAAAAATAATACCTGAAAAAATTAGGGATCCCCATACCAGAAAAGTAGTCTTGTTTTTGCTCTATCGTAAACTTTACTATCGATAAGCCGGAAAAGCCTGGAAACGGTCATAGGCATAGTTACAGGACATCGTGGGCTTAATCGACATACGAGTATGTCCCTAATAGAAAGGATCATAGACCCCTCCTGCCCCAACTGCGGAGAACTGGAGACCAGCCAACACTACTTGACTGAGTGTGTACTCTACTGTCATCACTACGCAACGGGAGGCGGTTTGGATAATAATGTTGTGTTCATCATTCTTAGTCTACAAAGACAACCCTTATCAACTTATTTTTCATGTTATGGGTTAATTTCTATTTTTATTTAGAAAGCACGTTTTCACACAAAAAAATTATCGAAAATCTTAAAGGATTTTACGTACAAGTTATTTGAAAATAAAAATAAAAACTCTTTCTGCTCAAAAGTCGAATGCTCAATACACGGTTCCAAATTAAAAAAGGCTGTATTTCCTACGATTTTATTGAAATTATAAGACGATTCTTGGACCATGATTCAAACCTCAAAATTTCATAATCAGATCAACTTCAAAATACCTAAATGATTTAATGTTACCCGGAAAATGTGGCTTCACTCTAAATTAAGATCAATCGGACCCCTGGAAGTCGCTCTAAGTTCGACCACAAGATACATACATGCGCACCAAAATACATACACACATTCAGTACATACGAACATTGCAAGTTAAATAATCTTCACTTCGATGACGATATAGTTTTGTTGTCCACTTCGGCACAAGAAATACATGTAATGCTCCAAGATCTAAGCGTAGCAAAACTTGAAAAGGAACTTTAAATGACTGTTGACAAAAAAATTAAAAAAATGTTTTGATGACTGTAAGACTAAACAATGTTTTTTCATCACACTAATACGAAAAAGACGATTGGTTCCTTAATTAGTTTTTTTAAATCCACAATTGGTAAGCTCTTGACATTATCTCACCTGATGTTAAGTGACGATGATGCCGAAGACGGAAGCGGGCTTACCAAGATTCCCCAACGAAATGCGGAACTGGTCATCTTATCTACAAGCTAGAACACATCAACGCTGTTAACATTGATGCTTGACGTTAAGAAGTAGCTAGCCAGGCGGGATTATGATTACGTGATAACGTGTCACAAGTCGAACACTTAGGCCGATAGTGCCTCTCTATCGCTTGTTCCGCGCTCTCGCTTGCACCCTCGGCTCAGGCGAGACGTGACAAATGAGGACGTGACACTTTTTTGTGAGTGTAGCAGGCGTTCATCGATTTATAAGACGTTATCACGTCAATAGGGCCTAACACGATATTGGTTACCTCAACCAGCAAAAATTACGCTTATGTCTCAAGATTACTATTTTTGCGCTCTTATGTCACTCCTATATTGTCGTATAAGCCTGGATTTGGGCACTAATTATAAGCGTATTTAATCTAATATCATTCTAATATCGGTTAAGTTGAATGCAGTTTGCACTTACAAGTAATCTTGCCAAAAATGATTTAAGCCGATTTAGGCTATTATCGCTTATTATAAGTCTACGTAAAATTCGTTGTTGTACGTAAAATCAAAGTTATAAAATCTGTCGTATACTTATTTCCAAGTTCATTACATATTAAAGAATAAGAAAAGAATTGGTTAAGAAGTGTAAATTTATATTTTTAAGTGTGTACCTACATTTATGTTTTCCGCTACGTAATCGTATTAGAATGTAAGTAATATTTATTGTAAAGAAGACCCTGTTTTACACTTCAAATTTCATGCGCCTCATCATCTCATTCTCGTTTAATAATTTTATTTGTTATTTTGTATTGATAGTGACGCCATTGGTATATAAATGCATTTTCCAAGCTTTAAATCTGACTATGTAAGATAAGTTTACGTAATATGTAATTAAAAACTAATTTGGTGTTTTTCTTTCTTGTGTATAAGATTAGCATGCAATTTATATTATTCCTGAATAATTTAAATATTAGCATTCGAAATATGTAATAAAAGTTACTCCACGATGAAATGAAGTCTTTTCTTTTGTATTATAAGTACTTTGATCTTATATCACTCTAATATCGAACTTATCCGCTGGTGTTGATCTTTTTTTTTTTTATTCACAATTGGTAAACCCTTGACAACATCTCACCTGGTGGTAAGTGACGATGTTGCCGAAGATGGAAGTGGGCTTACCAAGATTCCCCAACGCAATCTAATAATAGTTTTGAATAAGACCAGAAAAGCCCGTCCTTACAGTGGTTTTATTCAATGCTGATATTAATATAATATTCTAAGAATAGCATTTACAAATCTATTATGAATTCGAACGAGCTTAGAAAATGTATACATAAGAGCAATTTTTCTCAAGTGCAATTGGTCTTAGTTAATGCTATCTTAAGAGTAAGTGGCTCACAATAGCATTGTTTAATGCTCTTATATGCATTATGAGACTAGTTAATAATAGCGAACTTTCTTGAGTACAAACCTGCTTGTCTGAGACTAACATAGGAGCATGACATGTTCCAAAATAATTATATAAGGGCACTATTAATAAGCCTACTACTCTTAAGAAGTGCGCTTTCTGACACTGTTTTGCTAGCATTTTTACAGTTTTCATTCGCCATTATGTAAACGGTGATGTAAGGAATAAAGAAAAGATATCGTGATAATATTTATGTACTGAATCTCTTTTGAATACATAATTGCTTTAGCTATCATGCAGGTACAATAGTGAATTTATTGTTTAGTAGTAAGACATAGTTAAAACAAAGAAATAACATAATACTTAATCTATTGAGAGGTCTTCGTAAGGAACTCTGTGAAAGAAGTGATTCACTTGTTTAACGGCCGCCGCAACAATGCCTTTCACTATGGGATCGCCGATTGCTTTGATCACTTCATTAGCGTTGCTGTCGAAGAGCTGGCTTACGGCACCAGCTGAAAAAAAAAGAAAAATATAGAAGAACGTTGAAGCAACTGATATGTAAAAGTTTCTTTGCCATAGTTTGTGAGTAGCATTGAAAATTTGGTTAAAAACCTATATTCCTTTGCGGGCAAAAGAAGTCATCCATACGATCCTAGCATCTTCACATTGACATGCATCGGCCTAATCATAAATAATTTATTGGTAAAAAATATTTTACAGGTCATTTTCAGGTCTTATCGCGCCTAACTAACCCAGGTGTTTTAAGAACCTGGAATAGAAGTATTGGATTCTGCATCTATGGTCTAGACTTTCACTGCAACTTTCATTGCGTTAGGTTTTCTAAAGAACAGAAAGAAGGTAGCCAAATTTAAATAAGTCCAAAAGAAGGACTGATAAAAATCTGATAATAGGTGTATAATTCAATTGAGAAAGAAAATGGAAACGCTAATATTACGATTGGTGAATTGTAATTACTCTGGTAAAATCACATTCATTTTCTAAAAACCTAAAACTTTTGGGAACAAGCTTTAATTTGAAAAGAATTTTAATTTTTTCGTATTATTCTTAGCAAGCACTTTAATTCCATACCCATATCATAAGGGTGCATAAAAAATAACTGTCCGCCATCTTTGGAAGTCCACCATAATGGGTTTAGAATGACGTCACTTAGCTAACCATGCATTGTGCTCCCAACTTAACGTGTATTGCAAAATTTCAGCTCGATCGGAAACCGGGAAGTAGTTCTAATTTATCTTCCAAGATTAGTCCCAAACAAACAAGCTAACTAAGACGGCAAGCTTGTAATAAATACATTTTTCATACGACAAGACTTCTGCCAAAGTATATATATTAGTACAAACATACAGTATGGACACTCCCTGCCGCTCTCTAGATTGCGACCTCACCCCCTCGTCACCCAGATAGCCTCTTCTAGCATCGTTGCGTCGCGTTTCGGTATGAACTGACCCTAATAAAACGCCTTTGTTTAATTCCATTGTTCGTAAGATTGGAACTTGTAAGACATAATATCACCACACCCCGGACACTGCATACAACAGTCGTGAAATGACATTTCTAAAAACAAATGACGGAGAAAACAAAATCACGGCGATTTCCCATACGTTCGAGAACAAAACTGTAAACAATCTGTATCAATCAGGATGACGAGGGGGTGAGGTCGCAATCTAGAGAGCGGCCGGGAGTGTCCATACTGTATGTTAGTACTAATATATACTTTTCTTATATTAAACTTTTAATCCACCGACTTCAATCGCAACAACCAAGATCAATTTTGCTTTGCGTAATATATATTACTATTTGTTATTTTTAATTGAATCATTTTTAAAATTGAAAACCTCCTCCTTTTTAAGGTCGGTTAAAAACACTGCGTTTACGCTTGACTGTTCATTAAGGTATTTGACGATACACTCCTCGTCTAAAACTAAGGTCTTTGACCAGTGTGTGTTGCCAGTGATAACATACAGAAATAGTCGCTTACTATGGGCCTCATAACAACGCTCAAGGTTACCCAAAGGTAAATGGAGCAAGCTATGCTCGAAATTTCCCTACACGATCGAATCAGAAATGAGGAGATCCGCAAGAGAACCAATGTAACCGACATAGCTCACAGAATCGCTAAACTGAGGTGGCACTGGGCAGGGAATTTAGCTCGTAGAACAGATGGCCGTTGGACAGTAAAGTTCGCGAGTGGCGACCGCGTACCGGAAAACTTAGCGTAGGCAGGCCTCCCACGCGGTTGACCGATGACCTGGTGAACATCGCGGGAAGCCGCTGGATGCGGGCAGCACAGGACCGGTCGTCGTGGAAATCCTAGGGGCCATTGTCCAGCAGCGGACGTTTTTTCGGCTGATTTGATGATGATGATGATGACTTCTCTTCTACCAAAGATTGTTTTTTTTAGTTTTTTCAACTCACCTACAATGTGAATTGACGCTCACATACAGTAATAAACAGGTACCTAGATTAATTGTTAAACTCAGTATTAGAATTTTGGAAGAAACAAACCTAATTGCTTGTTTCCGTCGAAGAGGTTGTCCAAACGAAGTTTGGATTTGTCCGTTAGTTCGAATTTGGGGGTGAAACTCTTAATGGTCCAGTGTTTGACACCTTGCTTGTCAATCTTCTCACCCATGTTAGCTTCGAACTCGAACACGACTTTGTCTGAAAAAAAAAATGTGGATATTTTACATTATGTTTGATAAAACTTCATATTTGTTCATAGCTTCTGAACATAAGGTTTGATTGTAGGTTTGAAAACAATCTTGTAACCAAAATAGCTCATAGATTTGCTTAACTGAAGTGGCAGTGGGCAGGGCCCATAGCTCGTAGAACAGATAGCCCTTTGGTGGAGGTGGTGAAATATACAGATACACACACAAAAAGAGTAAACATTAACCTCCGTGGCAATATTGCTGGCAGTGGGTGCGGCACATATCTCGTAAAACAGATGGTCGTTGGGGTAGTAAAGTTCTCGAGTGGCGGCGTAGGAAGGCCTCCGAAGCGGTGGACCGACGACCTGGTGAAGGTCGTGGGAAGCCGCTGGATGCGAGCAGCGCACGACCAGTCGTCGTGGATATCCTTGGGGAGGCCTTTGTCCAGCAGTTGACGTCTTTCAGCTGATATGATGATGATGATTAAGTTCTGAGCTTACCACAAGCATTGCTTCCAATTCATATTTCAAAAGGTGTCAAAGAAGGCTGACAGCTCGTTGGTGGGAAAAGCTTTTAGGTACTACACCTTCAACTCTGGATTTATCAGCGGATTGCTGATTCTTATAATCATCACTATTAATTAGCAAGCTAGCACAGAGGAGCAAATGTATCATATTACCCTCTACTGTAATAGAATAGGCATAGCTAAACTCATAATTTAACATATAGATATCAAGCTAAGAGATAAACTTATCTATCAGGCACCACCCCTGATGTCACTCTATTAAATCAAATTCAAATAACTCTTTATTGTACATCAAAATAAATACGTATGCAAAATTAAATTATTATTTCTATTATTATTACTCTTTTATTATCAGCGGATTGCTTATTCTTTTAATCATCACTATTCATTAGCATGCTAGCACAGTCGAGCCTTTTTTATATTCACAATTGGTAAGCCCTTGGCATCATCTCACCTGATGGTAAGTGACGATGATGCCGAAGATGGAAGCGGGCTAAGCAAGAGTCCCCAATTCAATGGGAAACTGGCTAGCTTATCTTTAAGCTGGAAAATAATATGTATGTCGTTAGCATTGATGTTTGGCAGCACAACTTAGATAAGATGGTGGTAGCTAGCCAGGCGGGCTTAAAAAATGCCCTTCCACCAACCATATCGAGTCTTACAAAGTTTGACTCCACCGGGAATTGAACCCACGACCTCCTGATGTGAAGCTTATGGCCTTAACCATTACGCCACGGAGGTGGTTAAAACCTACTTAGTTTTTATTCCTACATTCTGTGTAGCGTAGGTGACTCGACTACTTCAAGTACAAGACATTGTTTAACATACCTTATCCTATCCAAACCTTATCCAATTGTTTAAGATACCTTATCCTTTCCAAACCTTATCCAATTGTTTAACTGTAACGGGGTCGTGTCTGTGCATTAAATATTTTTGGAAAATAATAACCGTGGTGGACATGACTAACGATATAGAGGCCAAAACAACCATTTTTTAGATTTTTTCTGTCTGTCAAGCAAAAACTACGATATTGATTTAATTTTGTATGGTGGTTCCTTATAGCTCAGGTAAACATATAGAATACTTTTTATCCCGGAAAATTCAAGAGTTTCAAAAAAATTCAAAACCTCCCCACTTTGTTTATTTCTATTCAGTCATGCTCAGCTGGTAATTTTAGAGTAAACTTATTCCTATTCTAGTCTAGATGTAAGGCGATTAAGCATTAAGTTCATTAAACATTCGTTGATCTGATCAAGCACGACCTAAGTTAAACCCTTGCTAGTTTTTTATCCTTTGAACCTTGTAATATGAAAAAAAAATGTCTTTATTACGCTTTGTCCTTTTATGTCAGTTAACGAATTACTATTTTTCGCACCCGTATCAATTAGTGGGTCTACGAGAAATAGGTTCCCTCCGTCGTTCCACCAAAACACCGGCTATGTCTAGGCTTTATCTAACAATCAGATAGGTCACTCGCAAGAGCAAGAACTATTGTCGAGGGCATCTGTATATTTGACAGTACTGTTATCGAGGGTGTCTGTATGTTTCACAGTACTATTATCGAGGGCGTCTTTATGATTGACAGTACTATTATCGAGGGCGTATGTATGTTTGATAATACTATTATCGAGGGCGTCTGTATGTTTGACAGTACTATTATCGAGGGCGTCTGTATGTTTGACAGTACTGTTATCGAGGGCGTCTTTATGTGTGACAGTTTTATTATCGAGGGCGTCTGTATGTTTAACAGTACTATTATCGAGGGGGTTTGTATGGTTGATAGTTATTATTTACTAACGCTTAGTGAATGGAAGTACTCACTTAGTTCCACATAGGCGTCACCTTTTCCTTTTATGGGCAATATCGCAAGTTGTCCGTCTATTTCGTACTGGCCCTTCGCAACCATGTCACACTGCATTATCGCAATAAGCTTGGAGTTGGCAACATCACGTCTGTTGAGGAAAAGTATAATAAAATAACTACACAAATTAATTAAAAATTAAAAACCCGATTGCATAAAACTTAACCCCTTTTTTAGTTAGTGAGATAAAACATAATATCCTATGTCACTGACGGGAGCAATACGAATCAAACGACACCTAAATATATATACATACATAAACTCGCAAAACATTAGCCTTTTTCTGGCAAGAACACTTGGGCTGCTAAGACGAATCTAACGATACCTCAATTATGCAAATCCGTTCAGCGGTTCTGGACATATGAGGTAATAAAGAATATTACATACAAGATACGCGCGAAAAACAATACCCTTCCTTTGCAATCGGGTAAAAATCAAGCGAGGGTTCCATACCATCACACCTCTCCACACATATAGTCATAGCAATGAAATCATTTCATACAAAAGACATCAACAAAAACGACAGTATATTTTTTTCCAGTTCGGACTCCTTAGCCTGAATACGACTCACACTTGGTTGGTTTTTATTTGTTGGGTTACTTAAGGGTTAGTACCATATATACAGGGTCTTCGGCAGATGGTTGAAAATACGAAAATGGGGGATAGGTGGGGTCGCCTCCCACCTATTTTGAGAATCAAAAAAAATCTAGGACTTGTAATTTTTTTTACAGGATTTTTTTTCCTTTTTTTAGAAATTTTGCCATTTTTATACCTTTGAACACATGTAACTTTTTGTTTTTTAAAGCTAGCTCCAAAATATTTTTTTTAATAGACTTTCATAAGATTGTCGGCTCTAAAGAAAATTATGTTTGTTTCAAGTTATTGCTAAAAACAAAAATGTGGGCCCCCGAACTTTAAAAAAAAGTTGAACAAAAATTTAAAAGTCAACTTTGCGATGCATTTAAAAAAAAAATAATGGGGCTGGAAGGCTTTTGTTTTTTTAAAAACATCTCTAAAGCTTAGGCTTTTGAATGGTATGTAATTTGTTTCGGTATCTTTTTTGTAACCGGAGTTGTTAATTTTTTTTACTCAATTGGACCATGTTGACGAAATTCCACTAGTTACATGTTTTGTGAAATGTATCAAATGCAAAGTTGAAAATAATGTAAATACTTACTTTTGGGACGGTTACAAAGAGCAGGTACGTTTTTTTACATTCTTGCACACACATAATGGCTATCTTTTGTCATTTATTGGCATATTGGAGTTAGCACTTCCATATGCCAATAAAATGTCCGCATATTCCGCATTGGTAAATTGAGCCATTTTAAACCACAACAAAGTCTTAACAAAACGTCTGATAATAACAAAAAGTGACAAACAACAAAAAAACTTAACAAAATCACAAACACAGCAAAGTGAAATTAACGAAAACAAAAAAAAAACGTTAACGTTATTAACGTTTGTGATTTTGTTAAGTTTTTTTGTTGTTTGTCACTTTTTGTTATTATCAGACGTTTTGTTAAGACTTTGTTGTGGTTTGAAATGGCTCAATTTACCAATGCGGAATATGCGGACATTTTATTGGCATATGGAAGTGCTAACTCCAATATGCCAATAAATGACAAAAGATAGCCATTATGTGTGTGCAAGATTGTAAAAAAACGTACCTGCTCTTTGTAACCGTCCCAACAGTAAGTATTTACATTATTTTCAACTTTGCATTTGATACATTTCACAAAACATGTAACTAGTGGAATTTCGTCAACATGGTCCAATTGAGTAAAAAAAATTAACAACTCCGGTTACAAAAAAGATACCGAAACAAATTACATACCATTCAAAAGCCTAAGCTTTAGAGATGTTTTAAAAAAAACAGAAGCCTTCCAGCCCCATTATTTTTTTTTTAAATGCATCGCAAAGTTGACTTTTAAATTTTTGTTCAACTTTTTTTTAAAGTTCGGGGGCCCACATTTTTGTTTTTAGCAATAACTTGAAACAAACATAATTTTCTTTAGAGCCGACAATCTTATGAAAGTCTATTAAAAAAAATATTTTGGAGCTAGCTTTAAAAAACAAAAAGTTACATGTGTTCAAAGGTATAAAAATGGCAAAATTTCTAAAAAAAGGAAAAAAAATCCTGTAAAAAAAATTACAAGTCCTAGATTTTTTTTAATTCTCAAAATAGGTGGGAGGCGACCCCACCTATCCCCCATTTTCGTATTTTCAACCATCTGCCGAAGACCCTGTATATACTAGCTGTCCCGGCGAACTTCGTACCGCCTTACATTACATTACACTGCCCTACCCTACCCTACCCTACACTACACTACACTACCCTACCCTACACTACCCTACCCTACCCTACATACACTACACTACACTACCCTACACTACCCTACACTACACTACCCTACACTACACTACCCTACACTGCACTATCCTATCTCTCAAGTTGGATCGAACTGCACATGGTGTGCGAATTTTATTATAATCGGTTAAGTGGTTTAGGAGTCCATTGAGGACAAACATTGTGACACGAGATTTATATATATTAAGATATATATATACCATAGTTACAATAGGTTTCACGCTTGTAAGTAGATATGTATTAACATTTTTACTTAAAAAAAAACTTTTGATAACACGTTTCTTTGCCCTTTTTTCGTGGTCCTACTAACTTATTCTACTAGTAGGACCATGAGGGACACCTATTTCTGTCTGTCCTGCTATGTGTAGATACCTCCTGTATATGAAACAGGGAAACATACAATCTCTTTGGTATTCATAACTATATAAGTTTATTTGATAATAATCTCTTTTCCACTTAAAAACTAATAGATGTTAGTCAATGACGTCATGCTTCATATTTGAATTTCAAGTGCATTCTTGAGCGCAGTCTCAGCTAATATTAATTATTGTGTTTCGAGAGGATTCGTTTCGATTATTTCGATAGAATTCGTTTTTTCCCATCTCAAAAATGATTTTAGATGTTTTGACCCTGCGAGTGTTCCTGGTACGGGTCGGTTACGTTACATTTCAGTGTCGTGAGTTCAATGCTTTTTTCCAATTTAAAAAATGCCCAATGCGCCTAAAGAAGTTATCACTTCTAAACTAGAACCTGCCATACAGAAATGCACAAAATGATCAGCTGATCGATTTGTATGAAGAGTTAAATATATCTTTAGCGATTTCAGCAAAGTCATTGGATAAAAATTGTTCAGTATGATGAGTAGAAGCCCCAGTTAACGGGACCTACACGAATTTTGTAACACCCAGTATATGTACCAAATTTCAACTTTTCCGTCGGGTAGATTCGGAAAAAAATCGGGTTGATTCGGAAAAAACTGCAGGTGACAGACAGATACAGGAGTAATTTTATTAGGGTTCCTTTTTATCGGATTAATGGAACCCTAAAAACTCCCAAAACGACACACGAGCACTCCTTGAACTTACTCCATTTTCCGCATATCACATTTTTTCAGTCCAGTTACGTCCAAATCCTTCAAAAACATCTTTATGCCATCAGAGCTAGCGTCCAAGCTGTCTATATGCAGAGGATCCAGCGGTGCGACGTTTAACTCAGGGATGCCAGCAGCGAATGCAGGCATCGCGGCTAGTGCGGAAGACTTTATGCAATTGGCGTCGGAGGACTTGCATTTTGTGACATATGCAGCTGTAACAACAAAGTTTTTTGAGCATTTGTTTCTTTCTTTTTTATTGGGTGAGTGTCCTCGACAGCACTTATGTATTTCAGCATCGGAGTTAGCCAGTTATTTATCAAAATTCAATCGTGAGGAAACTTGCACACATCTGCGAAGAAACTCGAAGGTTGTGTGTGAAGTTGACCAACGCACTGGACACGCGTGGTCAACTAAGGCCCGATCGCCCTAATTCAGGGTAGGCTTGAGCCCCTCGGTGGGATGATTCATCAACATCATATCAGCCGAAAGACGTCCACTGCTGGACAAAGGCCTTCCCTAAGATTTCCAGGACGACCGATCTTGCGCTGCCCACATTCAGCGGTTTCCCGCGACCTTCATCAGGTCGTCATACGGTAATAACTATTAAGACGAAACCCTTTCAGAAAATAATGTAAGCCCCGAAATCAAGGGTTGGAAAAAATCATTTTTCTGCGGTTGGAACTGCGATACAATTATCTTTTTTTTATAAATTTATTACAATATGTCTGCTACAAAGTGTAGGAGGCCAAAACACGATTTGATAAAATTTTATCAATAGAAAAAAAATTGCAAAGTTCGGATAAATTTTGTCAATTTTTGCTGTTGTAGCCCACAAAGACCAGTTTTACTTCACAACAGTTACACATAAAACCTTATTTTTTTTCTCTCTTATTCCTCAATAAACACCTGACATATTGTCAGACTCAATTTTTTCAAAAATGCCTATATTTAAGTTAAAAAATAAAACATTGAAAAAGTGCATAAAAGTGTGGTAATTTTCTTTACTTTTTACACGTAAAGAAAAAAACCAAGACAACTGTTCTGAACAATACCTTGCTTTAAATTAAATATATAGATACTAACCTTCTAGTATTTGTATACTTAGTAAACCTATCAAAAATACTACGAATAGATTACCACACATTTTTATAGCAACACTATTCTTAAACAACTACACTTTTTGCCTTCCGTCTTACAATGGAAATAACCCGTAGTCGGAAGCCCTCTTATATAATCAGTTTATTATCATAAAAAAAGTACAAATTAATGTTAATACGCTTAAGACTAAGGACAACCGGTTAATTAATGGTTTTGACAAAATAAATCATTAGCCCACGCCATAATATTCGCATATACAATTACTATGGAAATAATCCATTGGCTGACCCCTCTTACATAATTCGTTTCATGTCATAAATAATTCTAATCTGTTAATTAAAAAAATATATTGAATCTAATGCTAGTCCGTCCAACTTCCAACCGATTTGCTGTATTAAAAAACAATTAAAGGTATTGGTGTGTTTGCTGGTTCAGTTTTTTGACAATACTGTAATGTAATTAACTAGTTTTAAAATATGTAATTCTCAATTGAGGTCTGCTTTTGTGAAAATTGTAGTCCTTGCTTAAAAACCTTTTCTCGCATGATGATGGAGACGTGGGCGGAGGGTGCCGGATTATTGGACGTGCCGATCTATCGAAGTGCCGGATTAGTGAGATTACACTGTATTAGTGGACTGTATTTTGGCGGGAGCGGGTGGAGTATGGCGGTTCATCAAATATTATGTGTGTCCAGTCTATCATATAAATGGTAGGAGTCTGTTCTGTTCTAAAATTAAGCGGGAAGGGAAAAGAAAAACAGAACAGTGAAATGAGAGGGACTCACCATGCATCACAGGAGAATCTGCATGTGGACACTGTCGCCGGTTCAGCTCCATCTGCTGGTTTTTTCCCCTCGGACTGCAGTGGAGGGGAGGAGGAGAATGCGTTTATGCATACCAATAACAAACGGCTGTACTGGTTATGTGGGACTCACAGCCCTGCGCCTATATACATGGATACCTATTATATACATGAGGTATATATAAATAAATATGCACAGGCCCAAGACCGCACTACCCACTAAACTCCCCCTAAGCTTTGGTAGCAGGTATACCTTAAAAGCACATCGGAGCGACGCCCCCCTCTAGGGAGGGGGAGTTCCTGCTGGTTTAGCTGCTTCCTCTTGCGGCACTTGATATTAGCACTCACAGTACTAGCACGGCTATATACACATTAATTTGGATTATTTAAGTCTTTTACAGCGGTTTATATATTTTTAATTGATTTCTTTTTTTTTTTTTTTTTAATTTATTCCATACAATATTTTACAATTGTGTCGGAAATTTACAAAATAAAAAGGTTATGAAAACAAGAGAAAAAAAAAATACAATTACAGTAATTAAATTATTACTTACACTTCTTTAAAGTTCATTGGCGGAGCGGAAAAGGATATTCATCCTATTTGTTTTCTTGTCTTGAATTCGACATTGCCCTCAACACGACGGCGATTTGATGCGATGCGTGAGTGGGAAAAGGTAGGGGATATTACAGGACATGAAAGATTGGACACACATATCATATCGCGCGAGTTTTAAAAAATATAATTACGGCGTAAACTGGTATTGATGCACAGATTTGTTATAAAGCATTGGGAATCACCTAACCTAACTTTCACCCTTCTCAAGTTGTACTCAAACAAGATTTTAATAGCTTTCTCTCTTTATATCTCCGGTTGTAATTGAAGACCGTGGTTTGTTTCACTGGAACGAGCACTTTTATTTGAGCTATTGCTCCCTTAAATTTGTTGAGTAGGAGGGAAGATAAGTGTGAACATTCAATCCTGCACAATTTCGCATACCATGCAACATCAATGGCGAGCCGGTCGCGTCTCACCCACCGCGCACCTTCGATGTCCATGCGGCGGAGTCACGGGCAAAAGCTAGTTTAATATTAAAACACGGTTGACATTAAAGACATCTACTAAATAACTAGTTTTGGCAAAATATTTAATTATTACTTACTAGCTTTTGCCCGCGGCTTCGCCCGCGTGGATATAGTTTTTATGACTGTTTGTTAGGGTGAGTGGTGCGTTTTTCTCAGATCCCACAGGAACGATATCGGGTTATTCTGATTAGAAGTCTATGTCACTTCCCACCCCCTCAACCAATTCTATACAAAAAACCAGTTCAGTCCGTAGCTCCGTTGCGACACTGACGTGCGCGAGCGCGGAAATGAGTTTTCCCCAGATCCCTCGGGAACCATGTCAGGATATGCTACTTAATAAATGATGTCATTTCCCACCCCCTCAGCAATCTCTGTGCAAAAAATCACAGCAATCCATTGTTCCGTTGCAATGCTAGAGAAACTAACCAAAAAAAAGAGTATATTTTCAGTTCCCTCAGGAACTGCATGGGACTATGCTATTTTAACAGGATAAAAAGTACATTTTGTCCTTCCTAGTGACACTGGCTACCTGCATGCCAAATTTCATCTAGATTGGTTAAGGCGTTGAAGCGTGAAAAGGTAACAAACAAACACATTTTCACATTTATAATATTAAGTAAGGATGGTCATTTATTATAAGTGATCAGTGTGATATCAAAGTATATATTATATTAGTACAATTACTCCTACTCCCTGCCGCTCTCTAGTTATCACTTCCAACTTCACCCTCTCGTCTTTTAGGTTGATACAGATTGGTTACAGTTTGGTTCTAGAACGTTTAGGATTTCACCGTGATTTTGTTTGCTCCGTCATTTGTTTTTAGAAATGTCATTTCACGACTGTTGTATGCAGTGTCCGGGGTGTGGTGATATTATGTCTTTCAAGTTCCAATCTTACGAACAATTGAATTAAACAAAGGCGTTTTATTAGGGTCAGTTCATACCGAAACGCGACGCAACTTTTCGCGCTGCGTGACGCTTCGCGACGCTACGAGGTGCATCATGAAGCCGTTTTAATTTACGTTCAAGGTCGGCTGGAATTAGCCCGTTCACGGATAGGACTACGGGGATGATTTCGGTGGATTACACTCGCCACATATCAGTAACCTCGTGTGCCAGGTCCAGGTACTTGGTCCTTTTATCGGCGTCAGCCTGCACGAGGTTTTCATCATATGGGATAGTGATATCCACCAAAAACACCCTTGACTGCGCCCGATTCATCAGCACGATATCAGGCTTATTCGAAGGAATAGTCCTGTCCATGATGATAGGTCGGTCTCAGTAGAGCTTGGCGCGGTCGTTTTCGAGAACCGGCTCCGGCAACCGCCGAGATATCGAGCCATAGAGCGATCTCTTGGTGTAGTATCCTGGCTGCTTGGTTGCGCCTGTGCAAATACTCAGTGTTGGCAAGCATGGAACAACCGGAGGTTATTATTATTATTACACTACACTACCCTACCCTTCACTACCCTACCCTAAACTACATTACCCTACCCTACACTACCCTACCCTACCCTAACTACACTACACCAACACTACACTACCCTACCCTAAAACCAATTATTTTTATACTGATATTTTTTTTATTGATGAATATCCTATTTTAATACTTATTATTCTATTCCGGACAAAGACAAATACAAAAGCCGTAAAATCATAAAAATTGGTCCAGCCGTTCTTAAGTTATAAATGGTGTAACTAACACCACCTTTGTTATATATAGATATTAAAAATAGTACAAAGTTGTACATTGTCATTACAAGAGTAAACACGGTAAATTTAAGCCGTTTTTATTATTGCTCTAAACCCACACCACTTTATACTCGTACTACTTAGGTAAGTGTTTTCTAATCTGATGCAGTGACACCGACTTTTTTTTTGCATTTTCTTTTTAAATTAAAAGAAAAAAAACAATATAACTGTTGAGGGTACTCTTGTGCTGGGCCTACCCCCTTAAATATCTAAGTTGTAAGTTGTTCAAAATATTCTCTATAAAAAAAATAATTAAACACCTTCGTGGCGTAATGGTTAGTCCATTCGCTTCACACTAGGAGGTCGCAGATTCGATTCTCGGCGGGGTCAATTTGTAAGACTCGGTTTGGTTGGTGATAGGGCATTTTCTAAGCCCACCTGGTTAGCTACCACCATCTTATCTAAGTCTTGCCGCCAAACATCAGTGTTAATAACACTGATGTGTTCCGGCATGAAGATAAGATAGCCAGTTCTCCATTGTGTTGGGGAATCTTGGTAAGCCCGCTTCCATCTTCGGCATCATCGTCACTTACCATCAGGTGAGATGATGCCAAGGGCATACCAATTGTGAATAAAAAAAATAAAAAACTGTGTAAATTGGGACGTAAACTTAAATGAATAATGGAACGCAATGTTTCGAGGGATTTTCTGACAGCCATATAAAAAATAGGTTCAAGCTATACTAGATAGATAAAGTCATCCAGATATAGTTTTTAAAAAGCAAGCGTACAAATGGTACTTTTTAAACAAATCATTTTGACTATGATTTCCGACTGCCACAGTTTTGTGCCACACAAATCACAATAAACGCTAACCTAACGCAAAACTGTATTAACATATTATCTACTTCGCGAGTTAATTAAGTAGGCTTCGATTAGTTAAAAACTTGTTAAGTATATTTTGAAAAACCTTTAGTTACTTGTCCAACAACTAAGCGAAATTAACATAAAATCAGCTTCATAAGTCACAAACAGCCAGTTTCACCAAGTTCAAGAAACCTTTAATATAACTTAAGGTTGTCAAAACATTAGGACAGCGCAGGACCGATCTTCACGGAAATCCTTGGGGGAGACCTTTGTCCAGCAGTGGACGTTTATCGGCTGATATGATGATGATGATGTCAAAACATATTCTGTCATACGAATGTTTGCCCCAGATATTAGGAATTGAACCAACACAAATCACAATAAACGCTAAGTTAACGCAACTGTATTTATATATCTATTTCGCGAGTTAATTAAGTAGGCTTCAATTAGTTTAAAACTTTTTAAGTATATTATGAAAAACCTTTAGTTACTTGTCCAACAAATGAGCGAAATTAACATAAAATCCGCTTCAAAATCACGTAGAGCCAGTTTCACCAACAAGTTGAAGAAACCTACTTCAAAAATTTGTGGACAGCGCAGGACCGATCGTCGTAGAAGTCCTTGGGGGAGGCCTTTGTTCAGTAGTGGACGTTTATCGGCTGATATGATGATGATGATGTCAAAACATATTCTGTCAAACGAATGTTTGCCCCAGATAAGAATTAAACCAACGTCTTTTGAACTAGCAAGCAGGAATGCTAACCACTACGTTATCAGATCAGTCCTTCAAACTCTATATCTAAGATTAGTTGAGTATATCGTAATTAAGAGCGTCGGTGGTGTAAAGGCTGAGGCCGCTACCTCCTAATCCGGGAGGTCGTGGTTCTAATCCTGCCACTTTCGGATTTCGATTTCATATGTATATTTACCCGACGCTATTAGGGTGAAAGAATATATCGTGAGGAAACCTGCATACGCCTGCGAGGAAACTCGAAGGTTGTGTGTGAAGTCGACGAACTCGCACTGGGCCCGCGTGATCGACTAAGGCCCGTTCGCACAAATTCAGGGCAGGCTCGAGCCCCTCGGTGAGGGACGTATATTAGCTGATATGGTGTGATGATATTATGAGTGGTAATTTGATGGAACCAGGCCTAATAATCAAAGCAAAATTAACGCTGTTTGATAAAAGTTTAAACAAGTTTTTTATTAGCATTGGTTAAAAACAGGTTTAGGGTTAAGGTCACAAAAGTTAAAAAGCAGATTTCTTGGAATTTTTTTGGCTATAAAAATTTAAATAAAATTCCGGCCAAGAACGAGTCGGACTCGTGCACTGAGGGTTCCGTATCAAAAAATCTTTAGGTACGAAACTCAAAAAAATCAACAAGTACAACAATCGCATTGAAGGACAAAGTTAACTTTGTAGTTTAAAAAATGTTCTTTCGTACACCATTCTATACAATAGTTGCTGCAGCATCAGGTCAAGGTTACCATGTTCTATGTAACACCTATTCATTGAAACTATTTACATGAACCCAAACTCGATACCTCCGCTGTAAATTGGTAAGAAGTTGAGTATTCTGCAGATTACAAGCGATGCTGCAGCATCAGGTCAAGGTCACCATTTTCTGTCTAACACCTATTCATTGAGACTATTTCAATGGGCCCAAATACAATACCTCTGCTGTTAGTTGGCGAGGATTTGGGTATACTGCAGATTCCAGGAGATGTTGCAGCATCAGGTCAAGGTTACCATATTCTATGTAATACCTTTTCATTGAGACTAATTCAATGAGCCCAAACAAAATACTCTGCTGTAAAATGGTAAGAAGTTGGGTATCCTGCAGATTACAATAGATGCTGCAGCATAAGGTCAAGGTTACTATATTCTATTTAAAACCTAATCATTGAGACTATTCCAATGAGCCCTATCATGATACTTCTGCTGTAAGTTGTTGAGAAGTTGGGTACCCTGCAGTTTCCAGGAGATGCTGCAGCATCAGGTCAAGGTTATCATATTCTTTCTTACACCTATTGATTAAGACCATTTCAATGAGCCCAAATACAATACCTCTGCTGCAAGTAGGCGAGGAGTTGGGTACCCTGCAATTTCCAGGAGATGCTGCAGCATCAGGTCAAGGTTACCATGTTCTATCTAACACCTATTGATTGAAACTATTCCAATGAGCCCAAATACGATTCCTCTGCTGTAAGAAGACTGATACTCAGATCAAACACTGTTTGAAGAGTAGGCCGAACGTTGTTTGAACAAGCGTCACTCATCGTTCAACTAGTTGGCTCATAGCCCTTTGAAATAGACGTAAAATCCCATACAAAAAAAAGGAAATTGCGAACCGAGCGATATTAGGTTCGGTCAGGTTTGATTGATTATACTCTTATCGTTGTATATCCCATTCAACGACTTGGCTAAATGATGTTTAGCAAAGTTGTTGAACATTACATTCAACGACTTGGCTTGTTGTTCTTTACTCATTCAATTGAATGTCCCCATTCTATGAACGGGCTAGCCTTTCAATCAAATGGCGGATTTAACCAGATGTCTGCGACATATATACAACTACCAACTATCAAGACTGTTCCACGACCGGACCCCAGGCATACCACCTCGCCTGGCGGACATATCTCCCTTTGCTCTCGAAGAGTAGGAACACACATACTAAAATGAGACTGTTGGTAACGGGTATCTGCTATCACCATCATACAGAATTATCCAGCAGATTTATGTACTTTTTACAAGGTATTACGAAGTTGATGGAACTTTTTAAGTTGTTTAAAAAGACTTTTCTATAATTTCCCCCAGATCCCAGTAGTCTTACCGAGTAATCTTACCAGTAGTACTATTGGGAATTTTCTTCCCAATAGACCGACCTCGAAGACCCTATGGTACTCGTAACTTGGGGAGGAAGCAAACTCTTCGAAACTTTCTGACTTTTTTCAGGTTTTCGGTTATATCTCTGAAACTTAGCTTATTTGTGTACCGTATACAAAATTATCCAGCAGATATGTAGTTTTTACCTAGAAAGTATTTCAAAGTTTGATGGAACTTTTGGGGAGGAAGCAAACACTTCGAAATTTTCCGACTTTTTTCAGTTTTTCGGTTATATCTCTTAAACTAAGCATATTTGTATACCGTATACCATCGTACAGAATTATTCAGCAGATATGTACTTTTTACCTAGAAAGTATTTCGAAGTTTGATGCAACTTTTTTAAGTTCTTTAAGAAGACTATTCTATATTTTCGACCTCGAGGACCCTTGTTAGCTTGGGTAGGAAACGAACACTTCGAAACTTTTTGAATTATTTCAGTTTTTCGGTTATTTCTCACTAAGCATATTTATGTACCGTATTGTATACTTAATTGGAGAACGTTAAATTTCCTACAATTTTCAGGCCCAATATAAACGTAGATACAGCCAAACAAAGTTAAACTTTAGCCCAGCGGCAAAGTTCACTGGCTTTACACAGGAGGTCGCGGGTTCGATTCCCGGCGGGGTCAATTGTAAGACTCGGTTTGGTTGGTGGAAGGGCATTTTCTAAGCCCGCCTGGCTAGCTACCACCATCTTATCTAAGTCTTGCCGCCAAATATCAATGTTAATATCATTATTTATTTATATATTTATTGTACACACACAGTTGAGTTAAACAGTTGCTTATAAACTAAATGTACAAATGGCATGAATATCTCCTGTGGAATATCATTGGTGTGTTCAGGCGTGAAGATAAGATAGCCAGTTCCCCATTTCGTTGGGGAATCTTGGTAAGCCCGCTTCCATCTTCGGCAACATCGTCACTTACCAGTTACCACCAGGTGAGATGATGCCAAGGGTTTACCATTTGTGAATTTAAAAACAAAAAGTTTCTTAAAAGGTAAAAAATTGCAGGAACAAGTAAGATTTTGACCCGGTAACTCTTTGATTACCATCATTTCCATGTTAATTGTTGATCATTCATTAATATCAATGTTTTGAAAAGACTAAGACTTACCCTTACCTGCTCCACTAAACGTGTAGATGCATTATAATTTATAAGGAACACTCTCACACCAAAAACCCTAACGTTGTACACTCAATATGATGTCCCGGGGGGAGGGGGGAGGAGGGTTATGGACAATCGTCACGCTTGGGGGAGTGGGGAAGGGAGGGGTTATAGAGTGTCCCGCTTGGGGGAGGGGTTATAAGTGTTAAAAGATATTGATATTGATGAGTGATCAACATAATTAACATGGAAATGATGGTAAACAAACACTTAGTCATCACTTACCATCAGGTGAGTTGCAGTCAAACGCACTCAAATTTTTAATAAATGAATAAAAAAAAAACTTATAGGGTCAAAACCTTTTGTTTTTCTGCTATTTTTAACTTTAGCTTACTTTGATCGGCTGTATCTCCGTTAATATAGGGCCTTAAAAGGTTTACAAACGAAATCTCGTGTTCTCCAACTTTCTGCTGCAGTAAAGTACACAAATATGCTGGATTTAAGAGATGAAAGCAAAAAACTGAAAAAAGTCTGCAAATTTTGAGGTTTTTGCCAAACTTAGCATAGGGTCCTCGAGGTCGAAAAGTTTGGATAGTCAATACCAATATTCGACGATACTCCGATCAAACACAAGCGTAACTCGGTAATTGGTAAGAATGCCGGGGAAAATTCAAATCTCTTTCATTACAGTACGAGAGCGGCAAGTATGGCAACCACTTGAGACTTGCCTGTAAAAGCCCAGTTACTTGTATATACTCAGTACCAATATTGTTGGCACTACTAAAGATACTCAGATCAAACATTATCGTCACCGCAGAACGGGCGATCCGTTTAGCGTAAAGAATTCCGGGAAAAACTCAAATATCTCATTGTAGTACGAGAGCGGAATGTATGGCAACCACGTGAAAGATTTGCCTGTAAAAGCTCAGTTCCTTGTCTATATCAAATTTATTTGATATACTAACCAAAGAATACAAGGTTTCAAGATACCTCCCAGAAACTGGAGCTGATGATGAAGAGTTATATCTCTAAAACGAGCCAATCAGTTTACCGATTTAGCAATTGGCAAGGCAAAAAATTAAAGGGCCTTTAAAGGGTTAGTCCATTCGCTTCACATCAAGAGGTCTCGGGTTCGATTCCCGGCGGGGTCAACTTTGTAAGGCTCTCTTTGGTTGGTGGTAAGGCATTTTCATAGCCCGCCTGTCTAGCTACCACCATTTTATCTAAGTCTTGCCGCCAAATACCAGTGTTAAAACAGCATTGATGTGTCCCGGCTTGACGATAAGATAGCCAGAACCCCATTGCGTTGAGGAATCTTGGTAAGTCCGCTTCCATCTTCGACATCATCGTCACTTACCATCAGGTGAGATGATGCCAAGGGCTTATCAATTGTGGATTTAAAAAAAAAGGCCGAGAAAGTTATTTCTCTGAAACGAACTGTAGCCAGTCAGTTAACCGATTTAGCAATTAGCAAGGCAGCCGAGAAAAGGAAAATAATAATAAAATGTTTACTCAGTTTGTCAAATATTTTTATTAAAATTTTAGTAAATGTTTTATTTTTATGCTTCTATGCCCTCTGCGTCTTTTAAATAGTATTCTTCGATGGGGATAGTCTGTATTAATTTGTTAAGGTTAATAATCATCCTTTTGATGCAGGCTTCTATGACAGGACCCTGCGTATAGTCAGCTACCTCCTTCCAGTTATCATTAGCAAACTTTAGTATCACGTCGGCTGAAAGGAAATAGGATATCAACCATTCATAACCGAGATTGTTTTTTTTATGTGATATTTCCCGCGATCTTTACCAGGTCGTCGGTCCATCGCGTGGGAGGCCTGCCTACGTTACGTTTTCCGGTGTGCGGTCGCCACTCGAGAACTTTACTGCCCCATCGGCCATCTGTTCCACAAGCTATGTGCCCTGCCCACTGCCACTTCAGTTTAGCGATTTTGTGAGCTATGTCTTACTTTGGTTCTCCTGCGGATCTCCTCGTTTCTGATTCGATCACGCAAAGAAACTCCGAGCATAGCCGATTGATGCGGGACCGGTCGTCGTGAAAATCCTTGGGGGAGGCCTTTGTCCAGCCGTAGACGTTTTTCAGCGGATATGATGATGTGATATTTTGTTGATTTAGAGCGTTGGGCATAGTCTGAGAGGACGGAAAGAGGCACAGTAGAAGGAGACGTAATACGATGTAATAGAAATGAAACTCCTTCACGTCACTTCCAAACCTTCTGTGATAGAGGCAAAACGTGGTACTAGCGCGAGTAAAACTCGCGTGGAAGGGTTCCGTACCATTCTGTTTTCCGTAAGAATTTTTGTTGAGGTTTTCCTTTAAACTATAAGAGATCTTTCCCTATTTTTTCAAAGTTATAGGCTTAATAGTTTTGGAGATAGGAGGTGGGGGAATACTCAATTTTCATATAATTAAACACGTTCCTTAACATATTTTAAAACATGCGTTTTAATATTACATAACAATGTATTTGTATTTCTTATAACAAGTTATTTAATTTGATATGTCACATGAATAACTTTTTTTAATCCTTCTAGTTTGTCCCCTTAAGTTAACCCCCAAAATTGAAACTAGTTAATTTACGCATTTATTTGTATATCCGAGACTTCATAAAATTCTATATGTACAAAATTTTAACTTTTTTCGTCCAGTAGATTCGTAGAGAAAATTGGGTGTGACAGATAGATGGACGGGCAGAAGGACACATGAGTTATCTTTTAAAGGTTCCTTTTTTAATCGGATGTTTCAAACCCGAAAAATGTACTAGAAGATCTTTACACCAAGTATTATACTCTATAGGACGTCAGTAGCGTAACGGCTAGCTAGGCCCTATACCTCCTGTCCGGGAGGTCGTGATTCGAGTCCTGCCACGTACCAATGTGTTTTTAAATTTATCCGACGCTTTTACGGTGAAAAAAAAACATTAAATAAACTCAAAGGTTGTGTGTAAAGTCGACCAACGCGCACTGGGCCCGCGTGATCGATTAAGGCCGTATCGCTCTAATTCAGGGTAGGTTCGAGCCCCTTGTTGGGGACGTATAAGAGCTGATATGATGATTCTACTCTATCAAGACGGATTAAATCATAATGTGGTCACGGCTCTCAGCACTGAGAGACCGTTGAAAAAGATGATCTTTTTTGAATCGCATCCAGTTGCCTTCAGCTACTTTTAAACAGAACATTGGTTCGCCCAACCCACAGAAAACCTTTGTGATCCAACCGCAGGTCTACGTGCGATTAAGGATCTACCTAGATTTAGAAAAACGCAGTCTTAACTTTGCAGTGCGTAAACCACAGAACTAAATGCTAATGGTAAACTTAAGTGGCAGTGGGCGGGGCACATTGCTCGTAGAACAGATGTTCTCGAGTGGCGACCACGCACCGGAAAACGTAGTTTAGGCAGGCTTCTCACTCGGTGGACTGATGACCTGGTGAAGGTCGCGGGCAGCCGCTGGATGCGGGCAGCGCAGAATCGGTCGTCGTGGAAATCCTTGGGGGAGGCCTATGTCCAGCAGGGGACGTCCTTCGGCTGATATGATGATGATGATGAAACTACAGAACAAGTATAGATTAAGCATTACTTGTTCTCTTTTACTGAAACTCTTGAAAATACAACAGCCATCATGTTTTGCATGCCTGTGGAGTGGCCCTAGAGTTGTATCACCCAATTTCTTTCCGAGCTGTCGTAAGAGGCGGCTAAGGGATCAGAAACTGGAGAATAGACAGCAGCGTCACACCCCGGACACTGCATACAACGGTTGTAAAATGACATTTCTAAAAACAAATGACGAAGCAAACAAATTCATGGTGAAAGAAATCCTATTCGTTTGAGAACCAAATTATAACCAATCTGTAATCTTAGTACTAATATATATGCTTTGGCAGCGTCCTTTCTGCGTAGTGTGCTACCACAATGCACATTGTGATCGCCATCCCGTATGCCAAGCGTGACGATTAACGTCAAAACGCCCTCAAGTCGAGGGAAGCCTATGTCTAGCAGTCGTTCTTTTGGCTGATGGCTTCTATAGAATGTTTTGTACTTACAAACGTCTTGGTCTCCACTGACTAAATTAGTAAAGTCGTACGTCACACCTTCGGAGGCTTCCGATGAATAGTTGTAACCACTTAACATCAGATAAATCTTGCCGTCATCGTCGTAGACTTTTCGTAGTCTTCCTCTAAATGACACGTCATATTTTTCTGCAAAGAAGATTCTTATAAGGCACTGTGGCGCAACGGCAACGGCCGCTACCTCCTATCCGGGAGGTCGTGGTTCGAGTCCTGGCACGTACCAATGTGTTTTCGAATTTAGATCTCATATGTACGTTTATCCGACGCTCTTAAGGTAAAGGAAAACATCGAGAGGAAACCTCCACAAGCCTGCGAGGAAAATTGAAGGTTGTGTGTGAAGTCGACCAACCCGCACTGGGCCTCGTGATCGACTAAGGCCCGATCGCCCTAATTCAGGGTAGGATCGAGCCCCACGGTGGGGACGTATATATGGGCTGATGAGTGATGATCAAAGCTAAATAAAGCGATAACCTATAATGACACCAAGGTTACGGAGTTTAATTATCATCATTATATCAGCCAAAAGATGCCCAATGCTGCAAAAGACTTCCCTAAGGATTTCAACGACGACCGGTCCAAGCCGGTCTTGCACTGCTCGCACCCAACCGCTTCCCGCGACCTTCACCAGATCGTCAGTTCACCAGTGGGAAGCTTGCTTAGGCTACGTCATCCGGTACGTGCTCGCCACTCAAGAACTTTACTGACCACCACCTATATTGCCATGGAGTTCAATGTTTAAACTTTTTGTGGGTATCTGTATATTGAACCACCGCCGTAGCGTAATATAAGTCAATAAGCTTCACATCAGGAGATCGCGGTTCGATTCCCGACGGAGTCCAACTTTTTAAGACTCGGTTTGGTTGGTGGAAGGGCATTTTCTAAGCCCGCCTGGCTGGCTACCCCCAGTCCACCATCTTATGTAAGTCTTGCCGCCAAGCATCAATGCTCATAACATTGATGGGTTCCGGCGTGAAGATAAGATAACCAGCTCCCCATGGCGTTTGAGGAATCTTGGTAAGCCCATTTCCATCTTCGGTATCATCGTCACTTACCATCAGGTAAGATGATGGCAAGAACTTACCAACAGTGAATAAAAAAAAGTATGCTCCCCATTGCGTTTGGGGAATCTTGGTAAGCCCATTTCCATTTTTGGTATCATCGTCACTTACCATCAGGTAAGATGATACCAAGGGCTTACCAACAGTGAATAAAAAAAACGTATTATCTTCAATACTTCCTTAAGGTTCATGTGTGATTCGTCCCTTATTGTTTGCTTTTATTTTATTGTCGTTTATTTTAGCCCATGTTGAACACCAGTCATGTTCAGTGGAGGGGGGATAAATGAATAAAAAAAAGTATAATCTTCAATACTTCCTTGATGACCATGTGTGATTCGTCCCGTATTGTTTATTATTATTTTATTATCGTTTATTTTAGCCCTTGTTTAAAACCAGTCATGTTCAGAGGGGGGATAACGCAAAATAAAAGACTTATAAAGGATTGGCTAATTAGCTGATCAATTGGTAGATGTGAGATAAATTTAAATTCAAATTGTTTATGCGAGTTATTTTAACCAAAATCACGTCAAAAACTTTAAATAAGTGCAAAAGGAACAAGTGGAAACGTTTTTGTTCAAAACGGTGACTTAACTTAAGTGCATTTTACTTGTTTTTTTTATAGATATATCGGTGACTATATAAAAAAACTTTAAATAAAGGTTAAAACTAAATTCTTGTTTTAAAACAACATTGTGGAGGACCTACATTATTCAACAAACGAAAATTCTTTATTAAACATTAAGTGCAATAGTGCCCTATTATAAATATTGTGAAATAACGATTACTACAACAAAGTGGACTTTGGCGCTTGGACTCAAGAAACAAACAGGGTTCAGCTGGTTGCATCAGATGTCTAATCGCACTAATTCACAGATACTACTGGAATATTTAAACTAATTTATCATCTAACGTTTGGCACATCGACGTTTTTTACTTCTGATTTTCTCCAAGTGTTGTGGGTTGAATTCCTGGTCTATTATCTAATCTGTGTCCGTAGAAGGCAATGAAGAAGCAGACAAACTGGCTAGAATGGTATCACAGACAACACGGTGTGGTCCAGAACCGAGGATAGGGCTACCAAGGAGCACTATTATAAGGGCATTAAAGGAACAGGCCGAGGGAAGACACAGATTGACATGGCTATCCAGGAATGGAAACAAACACTCTAAGCTCTTCATCGGTGAGGTAACCACAGGGGCAACCAAGTACATTTAAAAACTAGCGCCATCTAGTATGATGGTACGGTTCTGACTCGCACTTGGCCTGTTTTTTTTGGTTTTTGTTATTTTCTCAGTAGGTACCAAAGAGATTTTGATAAAATTTATATAGGACCACACTTGAAGCATCCCTATGGAATAAAATAATAATCTTTGAAATCGGTTCATATAATCTTCAAAAAAAGTAGCTTAACATACATACACACACACACCTTAGAAATCTCCTCTTTTTTAAGTAGGTTGAAAAGCGGCCTAGAATAGGAATGATTTAAAATTAATAAAAATAAAAACTGGTAAAGTACGAGTCAGAACCGCGCATAAAGGGTTCCGTACCATCATACAAGATGGCGCTTGTTTCTTCACGTTTAAAAAAAAAAACACGTTGTTGTATGGAGACTTTAACTTTTGCTAATTTTTAGTATTTGTTTTTATAGCGGCAACAGAAATATATCATCTGTGAAAATTTCAACTGTTTAGCTATCACGGTTCATGAAATACAGCCTGGTGACAGACGGACTGATAGCGGGGTCTTAGTAATAGGGTCCCGTTTTTATCCTTTAAGTACGGAACCCTAAAAAGAAGACATGGAAGTATCTCGTTAAGAGGATGGTGAACCTGCGATTTTTTATACAAACGACGATTTTTTGTTAGGTTTAAAGGTAGTTTATTTATTTTTATCATTCAGTTCATTTATAACTAATTTTGGCAATTATCCTTTTTGTTCTTATTTAACAATTTAAGAAACTAAACTTATTAAGCTACTTTTTGGTCTGACTGACAATCTTTCATTGGTTGGATCGGTTAAATTTTAAGGGTAATACAAACCGGCTAAGTGCTAGTCGAACTAGCACTCCGATGGTGCCGTACCAACATACTTCTCCACACAACTACGTAGTATAATGACAGTGATACCTATTCACATTATAAGCAAAATACATCAACGTGAGCGACTAAATATATATTTTTGTCATTCAGTTTGGAGACCTTAGCGCGAGTACGACTCACACTTGGCCAATTTTTATTATTTGTTGTTTTACTTGAGTATTAGTATTATAATCGCACCAAGTTTCACGATTGTATGTATTACCGTTTTAACGATAGACCTAAATCAAATATACTTCGACCACTAAAAACAACACGATTTTTTATAGAGACCCCCTTATTTTTCAGTTTTTCTAATTTTATAGCGGCAATAGAAATACACATTATGTAAAAAATTCAACTGTGTACCTATTACGGTTAAGGAAATACAGCCCGCTAACAGACGGACGGACAGACGGACAGACAGCGGAGGCTCAGTAATAGGGTCCCGTTGATCACAAGTTGGGTATATGGAACCCTAAAAATGGCTATCGCCGTTAGTAAGAAAAGTCTAATTTTCGCCGTTAGCATGAAAAGTCATTTTTTTTTATTATTATTTTTTATTCACAATTGGTAAGGCCTTGGCATCATCTCACCTGATGGTAAGTGACGATGATGCCGAAGATGGAAGCGGGCTTACCAAGATTCACCAACGCAATGGAGAACTGGCTACCTTATCTTCAAGCCGGAACACATCAATGTTGTTAACACTGATGTTTGGCGGCAAGACTTAGATAAGATGGTGGTAGCTAGCCAGGCGGGCTTAGAAAATGCCCTACCACCAACCAAACCGAGTCTTACAAATTGACCCCACCGGGAATCGAACCCGCGACCTCCTGGTGTGAAGCGAATGGGCCAGCCATTACGCCACGGAGGAGTTTAGTTTCGCCGTTAACATGAAAATTCTCATTTTCGCCGTTAGTATGAAAAGTCAAATTTTCGCCGTCCTAGGTTCACAATCCTCTTAAATGCCTACTTCTAGCCACGTTCATCTATAATTAAATCACTAGTGATCATTCGGAAAGAGACAAATTGGACGGAAGTAAACCGGTTAAGCCTGATGACGAGGTAAAACATTTGCCTTGAATAACAAATTAACAAGTTCAATGTTAAATGAAGTGCTGATGTGTGTGTGCTTTTGAGATAGGATAGCCAGTTGTGTGCTTGATGAGCGTGCTTCCATGCTATTGATGGAAGCGGCTGTCCGGAGCAATTTTCAAAATCAAAAAAATATTATTTTTTAGGTACTTCTTAGGAACTTAAAACAATAAAAATAGCATTTTAATATGTTTATATTATGTACTTAATATATCATTCTTGATCTGAGATTTTTAACCGACTTCAAAAAAGGAGGAGGTTTCTCAATTCGACCGTATATAAGGTGTAACAAAAAAACTATTTTAACTGGTTCATCTACCCATAAAACTGAACAACTTTCCCCATGGAACCCATAGTCAAATCGCAAAAAAAAAATCGGTTCTCCCATACTAACTCGATCAGCTGATCAGCCAACTTAGTATGGGAATTTCAAAAATGTTTTTGCTATTTGACTATGGGTTTCATGGGGAAAGTTGTTCAGTTTCATGGGTAGAAGCACCAGTTAGAATAGTTTCAGCTAATTTTGTTAGACCTTATATACAGGTTGTAAGAAAATTGGAGTAGGTCCCGTTAACTGCGGCTTCTACTCATCATAATGAACTTTTGTTCGACGACTTTGCTGAAAACGTAAAAATTTTTTTTTACTCTTCATAAAAATCGATCAGCTGATCTACCGATTTGGTGCATTTTAGTATCAAGGGTCTAATTTTTTTTGAGAATTGCCTATGGGTTCCTTAGAGAAAGTTGTTCAGTATGACGAGTAGAACCCCCAGTTAACAGGACCTACAGCAATTTTGTTACACCCTGTATTGTATATATATTTTTTTATGTAATATATATATTTTTTATGTGTGTACGCGGATAACTTCGTCGTTTATGAACGATTTTGATGATTTTTTTTTTTTGGAAAAGAGATATCCCAAGGGTCGTACCATGATAAGGAAACAAGGATCTGATGATGGCATCCCAGTGAACTTGAGGCGAACCTTAGTTTTCTGTTTGAAGTCGTTTGTTTTTGTTCAAAATTATGTAACAGTATGTTTATTAGATTGTTCTCATTTTCATCCATCTAAGTCGGAGCGTCGGTGGCGTATAATGGAAAGGGCCGCTAGCTCCTTTCCGGGAGGTCGTGGTTCGAATCCTGCCACGTACCGAACTGTACGAATTTAGATTTCATATGTACGTTTATCCGACGCTCTTACGGTGAAGGAAAACAACGTGAGGAAACCTACATCATCATATCAGCCACAAATCGTCCACTGCTGGACAAAGGCCTCCCCCAAGGATTTCCACGACGACCGGTCCTGCGCTGCCCGCATCCATCGGCTTCCCGCGACCTTCACCAGGTCATCGGTCCACCGCGTGGGAGGCCTGCCTACGCTACGTTTTCCGGTGCGCGGTCGCCACTCGAGAACTTTACTGCCCCATCGGCCATCTGTTCTACGAGCTATGTGCCCTGCCCACTGCCACTTCAGTTTAGCGATTCTGTGAGCTATGTCGGTTACTTTAGTTCTCCTGCGGATCTCCTCGTTTCTGATTCGATCACGCAGAAAAACTCCGAGCATAGCACGCTCCATTGCCCTTTGGGTGACCTTGAGCCTTCTTATGAGGCCCATAGTAAGCGACCATGTCTCAGTTCCGTAAGTCATCACTGGCAACACACACTGGTCAAAGACCTTAGTCTTGAGACACTGCGGTATTTGGGACGTGAAGATATAGGAAACCTACAAAGTTTGTGTGTGAACTCAACCAACTCAAAGTTTGTGTGTGAACTCAACCAACCCGCACTGGGCCTGCGTGATCAACTAAGGCTCGATTGCCCGTATTCAGGGTAGGCTAGAGCCTCTCGGTTAGGACGTATATGAGTATATCCATCTAAGTAAAAAATAGACCATCATCATATCAGCCGAAAGACGTCCACTGCTGGACAAAGGCCTCTCCCAAGGATTTCCACAACGACCGCTCCTAGGCTGCCCGCATTCAGCGACTTCCTGCAACCTCCACCAGTTCGTCGGTCCACCGAGTGTAAGGCCTTTCTACGCTACGTCTTCTGCTGCGCGGTCGCCACTCGGGAACTTTAGTACCCCAAAGGCCATCTGTTCTACCAGCTATGTACCCAGCCCACACCCACTTAAGTTTACTGATTCTATGATATGAGCTGTATAGGTTGCCTTCGTTCTCCTATGGATTTCTTTGTTTCTGATTCGATCACGCACCGCAACTTCGAGCATGTTGACATATTTTTATAAATATTAATCTCAGTATTTATTTTTGTGCGAATTAACAAATCAAGTGTGCATAAAAAAGCATAGAATTGTACCTAACTTAATATAGGTACATAATATGTATATGCGTCGGTGGCTCAGCCGGTAACGACTCGGTTCTTCTAACCAGAGGTACCGGGTTCAAATCTGGACGGCCAATGTACCAATGAGTTTTTCAAAAACTTACGTACATATTTACCGATTGCTTTAACGGTGAAGGAAAACATCGTGAGGAAACCTGCACACGCCTGCGATGAAACTCGGAGGTTGTGTGTGAAGTCGACCAACCCGCACTGGGCCCGCGTGGTCGACTAAGGCCTAATCGCCCTGATTCAGGGTAGGCTCGAGCCCCTCGGTGGGGACGTATATGAGCTGTAATGATGATGTATATGCGTAATATGTGTGTAAGTGTGCGGTGTGTGTGTGTGTGTGTGTGTGTGTGTGATGTTACTAACAGTTTTCCTAAAGTAAGTACTTACTTGCGTGGACGTTGTAGTGTCCTTCGCCTTCGAACGGTAACAATAAGAGTCGACCGGTAAAGGTGTAGTTGCCAGAAATGGTGACATCTCTGCAGCTCATGTTGTAGCTCAGGATCAATTAGTCCAGATCAAATCTGAAATTTCGTAAGGTTTCCCAAAGTATGTACTTACTTGCGTGGACGTTGTAGTGTCCTTCGCCTTCGAACGGTAACAATAAGAGACGACCGGTAAAGGTGTAGTTGCCAGAAATGGTAACATCTCTGCAGCTCATGTTGTAGCTCAGGATCAATTTGTCCAGATCAAATCTGAAATTTCGTAAGGTTTCCCAAAGTAAGTACTTACTTGCGTGGACGTTGTAGTGTCCTTCGCCTTCGAACGGTAACAATAAGAGTCGACCGGTAAAGGTGTAGTTGCCAGAAATGGTGACATCTCTGCAGCTCATGTTGTAGCTCAGGATCAATTTGTCCAGATCAAATCTGAAATTTCGTAAGGTTTCCCAAAGTAAGTACTTACTTGCGTGGACGTTGTAGTGTCCTTCGCCTTCGAACGGTAACAATAAGAGTCGACCGGTAAAGGTTTAGTTGCCAGAAATGGTGACATCTCTGCAGCTCATGTTGTAGCTCAGGATCAATTAGTCCAGATCAAATCTGAAATTTCGTAAGGTTTCCCAAAGTATGTACTTACTTGCGTGGACGTTGTAGTGTCCTTCGCCTTCGAACGGTAACAATAAGAGTCGACCGGTAAAGGTGTAGTTGCCAGAAATGGTGACATCTCTGCAGCTCATGTCGTAGCTCAGGATCAATTTGTCCAGATCAAATCTGAAATTTCGTAAGGTTTGCTAAAGTATGTACTTACTTGCGTGGACGTTGTAGTGTCCTTCGCCTTCGAACGGTAACAATAAGAGTCGACCGGTAAAGGTGTAGTTGCCAGAAATGGTGACATCTCTGCAGCTCATGTTGTAGCTCAGGATCAATTTGTCCAGATCAAATCTGAAATTTCGTAACCACCTAAATTAAGATTTATTTTCTCGAGCGACAAAGGAGTGAAGAATGTATTGTGATAGCAAAAAAAGTGGAAACTTTGATTAAATAAAGTGAAAACTAAAAAATGTAGAATGTTTGTGTAAATGCTCTAGCGCTTAATATACTTAACAGATTAAGGTAAAATTAGGGTAAAATCAAAATTATTTTTGTAACTCCAGCCGTTATTTTTAAACTCAAACTTAAATAACTCCTGATTGTAATCAAAATAAATAAATACATATACAAAAAAAAAACTCCTATCTTGATTTTTCAGTATTGCTACTTAGTAAAATACTTTTTCAAAAATGCTGCATAAATTTTAATGAAACTCTTCTAGAAATAAAGGTACCTCTCATATAAACTCAGGTTGTTTGTTACTTTTTCTCAAAAATGGCACTAACGCATTAATAAAACTCTGTGGATAACTTGGAATTACTGAGACTCATGCTCTGGGTAATAATTTATTTATCTAGAAAAAAACTGAAAAAGGTAGGTTACCTTGCAAACAAAACCATTTGTAAGTTCTTCATAAAGTGTGATAAAGGTACCTTTATTCTTAGATACTAAGTAAGCGTAACCTTTATTGTTGACTAGCTGTGCCCGCGACTTCGTCTGCGTGGAGGTATTGATATTTTGCTACGGGAATTCTTGAATTTTCCGGGATAAAAAGTATATTTTATGTTAACCCGGGCTATAAGGAACCACCATACAAAATTTCATCAAAATCGGCCAGGTAGTTTTTGCGTGACATACAGTTTGATTTTCAAATGTTGTTTGTTAGTGCATAACCCATCTATGGTAACAAATCTCTGGTAAGACAGAAGGATCCTACTAACTGATTACGTCTTACGATGAAGGAAAATGTAGCAAGAAAATATGATATTATATATGGTCACTTTACATAGCGTAGGTGATCTAAATTGCCTTATCTGAATGCAGATAATGTTACTGGTACATTAAAATATCACCTTTAACGATTCTAGCCCGTAAGACGTAGCAGTAAGAAGAATGATTGGAAACACTAAGCACGTCAAAAAAACGAGTTTCATCGCAACAACTTAGTTCATTTTTGCATTATTACTTTTCACACATTTTTGTTATTTATTTACACTAATTCCACACAAAATAAATAAAACTACCAAACGAAACCGATCGCTGACAAATTATATATAGTGTAGATTTATTTATTCCAACAAAAACCTACAATAAAAAGTATCATTTATTACTTTTGGTTTTCGTTAATTTTACAAAAAAGTGCATCACCGATGACGATAAAATTTTGACAAATTCAGGAGCATAACCCTTTTGAATAAAAAATAAATCTGCGAAGACATCGCGTAACAAACACACACCAAAAAAACTTACAGTGGAATTGAGAACCTCTTCCTTTTTGGAATTATGTCTACTCACAACTCACCTGATATCACGAATGTCAACATCTTTGAACCCTGTTGCCGTGCTTTTCTTGAATTTATACTTGAAATTGATAAGATCCCCCTGCACAGTTTCCAGATGAAGTGGATCCAAGTTCTCGATTGCCAGTGATGGGATTCTATCAACAGCCTTCTGGAGGTGTTCTTGAGCCACTTTGATACATTGTGTGTCTTCGTTGTCGCACGGAACAAAAAATTCACCTAACAAAAAGAAATACACGGAGGGTAGGTGTGAAATACTTCTCAAAAAATAATGGGTTAGGTTAACCATTATTTTTTGAGAATTTTTGATTAGTTTTTTGTTTATTTTGACCCGCGAGGGCAGTGGGGGATGATTGTGCGATGCGTGTGTGCCCTGTCATACTTGACAATATGACGAGCTTTTTAAAAATTAAATCCAGAGATAATACATGAAAATAACTATTGGAGCAAAAAGATTACACTCTGTTCTGAAACAAGAGAAACGCCTTAACCGGCCAAGTGCGAGTCGGATTTTCGCACCGCGGGTTTCGTACCACTACACAAACAAAATTGATATCTATTCATTTCAAATGAAAGAAATCAACGCGTGCTACAGAAAAAAAAAGTGTTTTTGTTTATTCAATCGGGTTTACTTAGCGCGTGTAAGACCGCATTTAAGCTATTTTATTTTAAATTTATTATTTGCTATTTTACTTCAGATTTAATACTCTAGTGACACCAAGTTTTACGTTTGAATGTTTTATGTTATATGTTTTACGGTTTTAACGATGGATAAAAAAATCCTAAAAACAAGGTTGTTGTATGCCCCTCTATTTTTTCATTTTTTTGTATTTTTATTATTTGTTAGTAAGTTGCTATTATAGTAGCACTTATTATGTGAAAATTTCAGCCGGCTACCTATTACGGTTCAAAAAAAACAGTTACTACTTCGATAAGACTGATAAGACTGTTTGACTTCAAAAGCTGGATTCAAAATAATACGGAAAACCAAATATGGAGATGAATTAGTAGGAAAATAGAGGCTTACTTGAATGATGCAGGTGAGAAGCCGACTTTCTCTTGTTAGTTCAGATTCACATTTTTTTTGTTGACAGATCCTTTTTTAATTTTTAAAATATGTTCATTGAACTACAGTAACCCGCCACTGAACCCTATCACAGTAACGAGATGACAAAAGAACTACGACACCTAGAACGCGCTATTAACATTTCTTCAGCAATGAGTATAAATAAAGGTACCAATCATCAACGGTTGGTACACGTACTGCCTGATCCTCCCGATCAAATTTCAGCCGACCTGAACTGTCTCCTGGCAGCTTAGGGAGGAACCGATAGTGTCAATTCTTAAAGGACACAATACTAACGCATTTAATGTGAACCACCAAGTGGCTGCTCCCATCAGGAGCTCCCTGCGCTGTCCCCTTAGCGTGTAATGTTCGAACTCCCCTCCTCTTACTAGGGGGGGCGTCGCTCCGATTAGCTTTCAAGGCAGCTTAGCTGGAAAAGCTACAGGGGGTTTATTAGTGGTTAGTGCGGTCTCCTGGGCCTGTGTATATTTATAAATATATACTTTAGGTATATAAAAACGTACGTATATGACGTATATGAGCTGTAATGATGATGACTTTAGGTATATATGTGTATGTATGCATATAGGCGCAGGGCTGTGAGTCCCACATAAACAAAACAGCCGGCTGTATTGGTATGCGTAAACGCATTTATCCTCCTCCCTCCTCAGTATTCCGAGGAAAAAAAAAACAACGGTTGGTCCACGGACCGACCCCAGGCATACCACATCGCCTGGCGGAGATATCTCCCTTTGCTCTTGAAGAGTAGGAACACCGTTCCTACATACTTATTATGAATTTTTGTGAACGGCCGGTAAATAGTTATCTTTTTCATTCTTGATCGATGATGGCGTCCTGCAGATTGAATGTAATTATAGTTGGTAAAAGGGAAATGGACCGTGATTGGCTGATGGAATACGTTAGAAAACTTAAATTTGGTGTTTATACTCCTTTAAAGGACAGACAGGCAGACAGATAGACAGTGTAGGCTTAGTAATAGTAATCTATCCGCCTCCGGGCGTAATGTTTAGTCCATTCGTTACACACCAGGAGGTCGCGGGTTCGATTCCCGGTGGGGTCAACTTGTAAAACTCGGTTTGGTTGGTGGTAGGGCATTTTCTAAGCCCGCCTGGCTGCTACCATCATCTTATCTAAGTCTTGCCGCCAAACATCAAGTGTGTTAAAAACATTGATGTGTTCCGGCATGAAGATAAGATAGCTAGTTCTCCATTGCGTAGAGGAATCTTGGTAAGCCCGCTTCCATCTTCGGCATCATCGTCACTTACCATCAGGTGAGATGATGCCAAGGGCTTACCAATTGTGCTAAAAAAAGTAATATAGGGTACCGTTATGTGGTAATGACCCTAAAAGCACAATAAATGTAAAAGTTCCATCAGTTACCTGAACAGGTAACGGTAGGTACCGGAAATTAATGGAAGCACTCATACCTTAAATACATGAGGGCGGCTGTGGTGGACCCTACGCGACGTGATAAAAGCAAAGTTTATCTAACTTCTGTCAGATTCCGTCCAAACTCTTTACCAAAACACATTCGGTGTTCTTATCTGGAGTAACTTTAATTTTGTTTCGGGGTACAGGTAAATAATGTTTTCAATTTACAGAATATGCCGAAAAGAAATTCTCTGTTCATTCGCATTTTTCTTTTTTTTTTAAAGGCATGTAAATTAAAAAAAAAACATTTTTTTATTCACAGTTTCTAAGCCATTGGCATCATCACTCCTGGTGGTAAGTGATGATGATGCCAAAGATGGAAGCGGGCTTACCAAGATTCCCCAAGCAATGGAGAACTGGCTATCCTATCTTCAAGCCGGAACACATCAATGTTGTTAACACTGATGTTTTGCGGCAAGACTTACTTTAGATGGTGGTAGCTAGCCAGGCGGGCTGCCCTAGTGAAATGCCCTACCACCAGCCAAACCGAGTCTTACAAGTTGACCCCACCGGGAATCGAACCCGCGACCTCCTGGTGTAAAGCAAATGGACTAACAATTACGCCACGGGAACGGAGGCGGTTATTAATAATTTGGAGTAAAGGGTAATTTAATTACACTTTATAACTCAATTTATTTTAAAAGATGTAATTAAAAATAGTACTTGGGCCATTTATATAATGTACAAACGGCGCTACATCAAGCTATAAAAAACTAGTATACGCGAGCCTCGCGTATGTTGAAACGCATAGGCGTCGCGCGGCCAGCTTATACTGGTTTTTAAAGCTTCATGTGTCGCTGTCCGTACCATGGGCCTGTGACGTAATCAATTAAAAAAAGAGAAAAAAAAAGAGATTTACAGGTCATTTATTTACCTGTTAAGGTTTGGATTAAAAATGATGATGATGAAGTAGCAAAGGCCTGGGCATATTTCACGTAGAACGGACAGCCGTTGGGGTACTAAAGTACTCAAGTGGCAACGGCACACCGGAAGACGAAAAATAGGAAGGTCTCGTGCAGGCCTCCCACTTGGTGGACCGACGGCCTGGTGAAGGTCGCGGGAAGTCGCTGGATATGAGCTCCACAGAACCGGTCGTGGAAATCCTTGGGGAGGCCTTTCGGACATCTTTCGGCCGATAATATTATAATGATGATGGTGATCATTAATAAGGAGATCCGCAGGAGAACCAAAGTAACCGACATAGCTCATTGTATAGGTAGCTAAACTGAAGTGGCAGTGGGCAGGGCACATAGCTCGTAGAACAGATGGCCGTTGAGGCAGTTAAGTTCTCGAGTGGCTTCCGCGCACCGGAAAACGTAGCGTAGGAAGGCGTCCCACGCGGTGGACCGAGGACCTGGTGAAGATCGCGGGAAGCCACTGGATGCGGGCAGCGCAGGACTGGTCGTCGTGAAAATCCTTGTCGGAGGTCTTTGTCCAGCAGCAAACCGTTCAGCTGGACGGCCGGTTTTCTTAGGTAGTCATTATTTTGCGAATTGATTATGATCAAGCTATGGCTTTCTTGGAGAAAGTTTTTCAATTTGAGCAGTGGAAGCTGCGCCTTTATGTTACACTACTAACGAATAAATTCTTATAGAGCTAGCTGTGCCCGCGATTTCGTCCGCGTGGAGGTTTTGTATTTTCCCACGGTGTGACACATGTGATTTCATATTTTCCGGGATAAAGAGTATCTTATATGGCAACTCGGGCTATAAGGAACCACCACACAAAATTTCATCAAAATCAGCTTTGGTAGTTTTTGCGTGATGCGCGAACATACAGACAGACAGACAGATAGACAGATAGACAGACAGACAAAAAATCCAAAAGTTGTTGTTTTGGCCTATATAATATCATTATTAATGTCCACCACAGTTATTATTTTCCAAAAATATTTGATGTACATACACGGCCCCGTTACAGTTTTATTATATGTAAAGATAAGAAGGATATTCGGACACATTTTAAACATTTTAAGGTGAGCAGTGAAGGTAAGTTAACTGCCGAATTTAAAAATTTCGATTCTCGTAGCGCCATCTGTCGAAAATACGTAGTACTGCGCCGTACGAAAGCCTACCTGGTGACAAATTCTTTACGTAGAACCTTGCCGATGTCGCAACGTAGCCTATCCGGTGTGAAGGATCAATAACTTACTTAATGTGGCAGTATCAACAAGAACTTCTTCATCACTTCTTCATATTTCATATTCTTAATTAAAATCATTCATTAACTTCATTTCTTTGTAAAAAAAATTAATTTAAAATCAAAATTTAAACTGTTTATTTCAATTAAAAGAAAATACTTTATGCCACACAAAAAACACAAATCATGATATAAAAGGTTATGTGCGTTTAGCGTTACTTGCACAGCTCGCATATGGATATTGCGTATAGATACCTAGCTACCTACTTTTTAATTTGATTAAAATTTAAAATACTAAATACAAACAATTTATTAATAAACTTGGTAAATTACACGTAATAGTATTAGTATCTATTATTATAGTATATATTTTTATTAGGTATACTAGATTTTGCCCACGGCTTCGCTCGCTTGGGCGTCGTTTTAATGACTGTCTTTGAGGGTGAGTGGTCAGAGATTATTGGTACTAGAAAGCTGTAATTTGGCATGGATATACATATTATTTACGCCGACAATTCGGTACAATAAAATATTTTAAAAAATGTTTTTTTTAGGGTACCTCCCCTAACATGTAAATATTGTGAATTATTTTTCGGTAGTACCCCATCGTGTGGGGTAGCTTTAAAGGGCAAATTTTTATTAGAGTCAAATGTGTGTCATCCCCCCTCCCCCCCCCCCCCCACCAGCTAAACCGCTATTTCAAAATATCCGAAAAAAAAAACTTTAAATATAGTAGGAAATATAATTAGTTTGAAAGAAAAATATCACAGCTAAGTAGGCTTTCTTAGTTTAGGAGTAATAGCCGACTGAGTGAAGAAGTGCACTTGGATTTGTAAAATAAAGGCTATGATTTTAGGCGGGAAATTCTTGTTTTCATACTTTTTCGCAGTCGGGTTTTAGTTTTTTGAGCTTTTATTTTATTTCCATATTTTTTGTGCTCGAAGCTTAACGCTACCCCACCTCGCTACCCGTGGCCGCGTGTCGTGTTGCTTGATTGTAGAGCGCGTACATTGAGCCGTCTCATAATATCGCTTGTGAGACCATTTGCTAAGAAATTAAAAATATGTGCACATGTAATGTATAAATATTTAGAATGTGGTTTTCAAGACCTTTATTTTGATATCAAACATGGTATGAATATCTAAAAAAAGTTTTTCAAGATCGGTTAAGCAAATACAAGGGAACCGATGAACATCCATACATATATACATACATACATACTACATGCTCTGTCAAACAAAAACATAACCCTAATTTTTTTCGTAGTCAGGTAAGAAAACATAACCCTCCTTGTCCGTTGTAGGGTAAAAATGAATCTCTATTTCCCTTGGTCATCGCATTACGCGTGAACGGCTGGACCGATTTCGCTAATTATTTTATTGTTGAGTTCGTTACTGTCAGGAGAAGGTTCTTATGTAGGGTAGGGTAGAGTAGGGTAGGGTAGTGTAGTGTAGTGTAGTGTAGGGTAGGGTAGGGTGTATAGTGTAGTGTAAGGTGGTGTGAAGTTCGCCGGGACAGCTAGAAATAGATGAAAGTAGATAAAGTTACTCGCCGCAATGAAATGTCAGACATGATTTTCACGTACCAACTTAAATACTGACTGACACATGCTTCTGATGGCCTGTAAAATACTTCAAAGTATTGAACTTACTTAAAATTATATCCATCTATTGGAACATAAAATTATAAACACATTTTACGTATGAAAGCGTTTCACAATAAATTGCGGAATCCCATTATAAGTGTCGACAAAAACATAATTTCTCGTTGCGAGATGATGTGTGGCCGCTGGGCTGCGCGCACGCACGTCTTTGTTCGGTAATCCTTCGGGATTCGCAAAAAATGTGGGAAACATTATGTTAAAATATAAGGGTATGGAGTTGTCGATAGATTCGATCACGATATTCATACTTATATCGATAACTTGATATCTAATACGTATATTTTATATATTGACATAGCTAATAGCTAGTATTTTATTTGTAGATAATGGATATGGTTCTACAAGTAGAACTCTCAGTAGGACTAGATGAACAAAACCGTAAGTTTTTAATTATCTGTTACTTTGATCAAGGAAAACAGAGATTTGTTACTATAGATGGGTTATGCACTAACAAACAACATTTTTTTTATTTTTTTTTATTAATAATTTGAGTGCGTTTGACTGCAACTCACCTGGTGGTAAGTGATGATGCAGTCGAGGATGGTACACGCAAACTCAAATAATGCCTATTCACTCTTGCCTTGAAGATCCCCAAACATTTTAAAATCGAACCCATTTTTACACACACACAATATTTTAGGTAGTTCAGTTGCACCAAATGCCACTAAGAAAAGAGATGCCAATTGGCATTATTTTGCTTCACTTTTTGAACCTATCTACCTCCCCTTATATAAGGTCTAACAAAACTAGCTGAAACTATTTTAACTGGTGCTTCTATCCATGAAACTGAACAACTTTCCCCATGGAACCCATACTCAAATCGCAAAAAAAATTGTCTCTCCCATACTAACTCGATCAGCTGATCAGCCAACTTAGTAAGGGAAGTTCAATTATTTTTTTTGAGATTTGACTATGCGTTCCTTGTGATATATAGCATATCTCTGAAGGAATACCTAATAAGTAATTCAGTGTTTTTGTTGCTGTTGTAACCCTATGGTAGCCTAGTTGTACAAAGGCCTTCGTGAGTCGACACCGTCCCTTCCTGTCCTGCGCATCGCGCTCTACATCGCTCTTCATTCCGAAGTAGTCTACTATCTATATACAGTGTAAAGTCTATATAGCGACACTCAAGGGACCGGAAATTTAATGACGTTATTGAGAGTTTTCGTTATACACACAAAAATTAGCGTGAAAGTAAACCAACTGAAGCATTAAAGTTTTGACGTTTTAAAGAGTGAATCGTTATATCGAGTGACGTTATACAGAGTTTACACTGGTACAGGAAACTAAGGTTACCCTCGATTTCTCTGGAATGCCATCATCAGATTCTGGAATCATCAAAATCGGTTCATAACCGACGAAGTTATCCGCGAACACACACATATATATACTAAATATACACGGTCGAATTGAGAAACCTCCTCCTTTTTTTGAAGTCGGTTAAAAATTATGTCACATCACTAGTTAGAACACCCCTCGCAAACGGAACACATCGATCCTACTGACAGAATAGTGATGCGCCCATCTCGACCCGCCATTAATTGCCCACATCAACAAAGGTAGCAAATAGCGTTATTGCATAGCTAAGTCTATTAAATGATAGACCCACTGGACCCACAGACACAAGCCCAGGAGGCGTTTGGGGGAGCCCAAGGATTTTCATTGCTCGTAGAACAGATGGCCGTTGGGTCAGTAAAGTTCTCGAGTGGCGACGGCGCACCGAAAGATGTGTAAAATATCTAACGAAAATTATGTCACATCACTAGCTAGAACACCCCTCGCAAACGGAACACATCGATCCTACTGACAGAATAGTGACGCGCCCACCTCGACCCGCCATTCATTGCCCACTTCAACAAAGGTAGCAAATAGCTATTATTAACTTTACGTAGCGTTATTGCATATCCAAGTCTATTAAATGATAGACCCACTGGACCCACAGACACAAGCCCAGGAGGCGTTTGGGGGAGCCCAAGGATTTTCATTGCTCGTAGAACAGATGGCCGTTGGGTCAGTAAAGTTCTCGAGTGGCGACGGCGCACCGAAAGATGTGTAAAATATCTAACGAAAATTATGTCACATCACTAGCTAGAACACCCCTCGCAAACGGAACACATCGATCCTACTGACAGAATAGTGACGCGCCCACCTCGACCCGCCATTCATTGCCCACATCAACAAAGGTAGCAAATAGCTATTATTAACTTTACGTAGCATTGCATAGCCAAGTCTATTAAATGATAGACCCACTGGACCCACAGACACAAGCCCAGGAGGCGTTTGTTGCATAAGTTACAGTACTTACCTACCTACTTATGTGCCATATATATCTACCATTTTGTAAATTTCTAAACTTTTGAGTTTATAGTGTTTCTCTCGTTTTTGAGTCATAAATAAATAAATAAATATAAATATTCTGGGACAAATCACACAAGGTCATCTGGCCCCAAAGTAGGATTCCCTGTGTTATGGGAACCAGAGACTGATATAAATACTTATATACGTTTAAATACATACATATATAGATATTTAACACCCAGACACAGAGAAAACAAATCTGTTCATCACACAAATGTTTGCCCTGGGTGGGGATCGAACCCACAACTCTCGGATCAGCAGTCAAGAGCACAAACCGCTGAGCCACCGAGTCAGTCAATTTCAAACAATCAACATTGTTTGGTGTAAAATTTAAACATAATAGATAAGATAAGCGTTTATTCAGAGCTCACACAAGTAAAAAGAAACAAGGTAATACAATGCAAGAAAAAAATTGAAAACTACTTATTTTAAAAACGCTAAACACGTTAAAAAACCGACTTCCATCGCAACAAATTAGTACATTTTTGCATTATTATTTTTGGTTTTTGTTAATTTTCTACTAAAGTACAACACCGATTTTGATAAAATTTATATGGGACCACACGGGAAGCACTAGCTTTCAAATAAAAAAAGAATCGTAAAAATCAGTTCACCCAGTCAAAAGTTATGAGGTAACAAACATAAAAAAAAACATACAGACGAATTGAGAACCTCCTCCTTTTTGGAAGTCGCTTGAAAATCTTAATAACTATTAAATACTAGCTGTCCTGACGAACTACCCTACCCTACCGTACTCTATCCTACACTACCCTTAACTACACTACACTACACTACCAAATTAATAAAATATTTAATAAACAATAATAATAATAATTAATGTAATTAATAAACAATATAATTTATGTAAAATAATTCTATGAAACTTGATATCTTCGACCCATCTCGGGTCTTAAATTTTTACTTCGAAATAAATTAATCTGTGAGTACAAAAGGTTTTTTCATCCACACCCTACTGTACCCTACCTACCACCGACGTGCTAAATGAGTTACTTTTTGTCATCTGCCTAAAACAAAATTCTATCCTACAAAATTTTTTGAAAAACTTAAATGTGAAGTCATTATTTTACAGCGTCATTTAAGTAGTCATTTGGTAATTTGGATAAGTGAAAAAAAAATTGATGGAAAATGAAACAAGCATTTCACTAGGAGGAAAATGTAGTGATCAGGTATTGACAATCTATTTTTGATTTACTGAGCATGCCCTATGACTGTTATATACTTTAGCATTTATTTCAACCGTTTCATTGGCATTTTAAGCTGTTGGTGCTGGTGTCGTTAGGCCGAGTCAGATGCCTAATAAGCTGCTAAAAACTTTTGACAGTGGAGCTCGCCGCCTAGCCCTAAAACCTCCATTAACCTTCCAGAGTTCGGGAAGAGACCAAAGCCCCAGCAGTGGGAATGTTATTTATAGGTTATCATATCAGGGATTTGTAGTCGTGGTAATGTTAGGCAATAATCTAACAAACCTAATTAAAAACTGAAAACATTATGTTACCACTTTAATCAATTTTTAGGCTGCATAAATATATCCTATATCACTCCAGGGATCAAAGAAAAACCTTACGTAACCTATCACTCCAAAACCCATAAAGCCGTTTAACATACAACAGACATACATACATACATCCGAAAAATATTACCCTTCTTCTTCGGCAGTCGGGTAAAAATGAATAGCGAGTCACATGACTTTTTAACATTCCTCGCCTGAAATTGCATATGTTACTTACTCTAAAATTACTTGCCTATTCACAATCCTGCGCCACTGTAGCCGTTCTGCTGCCATACTCTCCCATCGTAAAGTTGAACTTGATACAAAACGCGACCAGTTAAAGGCCCGACCACTTGCGACCATTTTATACAATTACGAAGGTGGCATACTTAAAAGCCCTCAGTGCGCGAGGAGTTTCGCTGAGAAGATTGGCTACATAAGCCATATTCGAGCGCACGCGCGGCAAACCTACTAGGAGTCAAAGTGTTCGCCATGACCGAAATCGGTCGGATAGATCATCATCATCAGAATTACTATTTTGGGCTACTGGAAATATTTTTACAAATCAACACTTTTTAATTTAAATACTTAGATATTTATTCACCTGTTTACCTTTATAAAAGAAAAACGTGATTGACTGACTGATTGATTGACTGACTGATCTATCAACGCACAGTTCAAACCACTGAACGGATCGGGTTGAAATTGCATGCAGATTGCATTTATGACGGAGACATCCGCTAAGAAAGAATTTTAAGAAATTCTCACGGGAATAGCAAAAAACAGGACCTGCGCAGACGAAGCTGCAAAAAACAGTTAATTTAACAATAATAAAGTACTTAAGACTATCAAAGGTACTAAGTTATAATATACATGATCACTCTTATGAAATTAAAGAAAGATTTTAGAACATTGAAGGTTACAGGGGCAAAACAAGAAATATCACACAAGAGTCGTTTTTAAACTGAATATGGCAACACTTAGGTTTTCGCGCGTATTTTAAATGGCATAAACTAAAAAGTGCTAAAACAATCACAGTTCTTCGTGGCATCGATTATTCATAATAAGGTACAGGTTCAAAATTAGGAAAGTCCTTAACGTAAAAGGAATGTCCTTGGTTTAAAGTGACGTAACAAGGACTATCCAAACACATCAAACATTGAAACATTATGGCCTTAAGATCGGTCAAATGACAATATTCAATTCAAACTATTAAAAGACTGTGTAAAGCTATCACCATGGAAAAAATATATAATGTACTTAAAGTAATAAAAACTCGATTTAATTAAATACAATTTTAAAAATATTACCACTTTTGATGTAGAAAAATATACTCTAGACCCTGTTTTTGGCATTAATTACAAAATTTCTCGAAAACAAAAAGTTTATGTTGAAAGAAACCAAAACACAAAAATCGGTGACTTTGAGATAAAAACTTTAATTGACCACGTTTTTTTAAACTTATTTAAAAGTGAAGATAAGTAATAAAAACATGTAAAAATCGAGAATTGGGCGTTCGGTTTCAACGTAACAGCCGCGTTGAAGCTCGCATTGATTTGAACTTAAAATGAATAGTCTTACGTTCGTTATTAATGAAACACGTATCACCTGCTCGATATTGACTGATCTTAGCACCTTAATTACAGGGAATCTCATTATTGTGACATTTCTTGTTTTGCCCCTGTACCCTTCAATTGACCCTTTAACCAAGAGCGAGTATGATAATTGATAACATTAAAAGTATTTCCAAAACTTATGCATTCGAGCATAAACGCTTGCAAAGCATGCCTACACAACAACCTACGATGCTTTACAGAAACACAGCTAACAATATCAAATGGATCTACCATTTAGGACAAAGGACTTTTTTCGACATTATAAACGCCCATCATTCAATCTTAAACAGCGGATATTTTTTTGCACAACTACCATTGTGTACCCATCAAACTCACTGTAAATAAAACACGCCCACAGCAAGACCAACATTCAGTTCAGTTCATCACTGGTTTTGAAAGCAGTTTTATCAAGTTCGGCGTGTGATACTAGCGGCGCGTATGTGTGAGAATCAAAAAGGACCATTCTTTGATCCCGAAAATAAATACGATCTGTCAAAACAAGAGTTTTGTGAGAAGTATTTTTTTGTAATTCGTATTTTATTCAAGGGGTTCATACCATCGATGTACGAACGAGAATGTCGTGGTAGTTCATACACTTGGGAGTTAGTGCTAAAACATTATTACAGTATAGCGGCTTACAGTAGTGCAACGAATGTACTTACGCAGAGCAACTGAAGGGTACTTGCGGGGCAGCGGGTGGCGGGGCACAGCTTGGCAAACTCCGCGAGTTTGCCAGGCTGGCTACAGGCTAGTACTGCAGTGCTAGTACCCACGCCACGCGCCGTTCATTAGTTTTCTTTTATAACACTATGGAAATTTCAGAAAATTCTCAATAAAATTTAATTGGTTCAAAAACTATAGAATTTTAAAAGTTGCACAATCGGACACTCAAAATAGGCTTAGTAAATAGGGTCCCATTTTTACCCTTTGGGTACAGAACCCTTAAAATCATAGCATTTAATATTACAGTATTTACTGATACTATCCCAAAATAGCGGACAGTACCTAAATTTTTCAAGCTTACTTCTTTAACATAAATAAGAGTGCGTATTATACAGATTGAACTATCAATGCTCGTATTGGCAAATATGTATATTAAATTACTTATTTTATTCAACTATTTTATTTTTATTATTTTTATAAATGTCGTCAAAGAACTTCTCAACGAGACGTCATCGCAGCCAGATGAAGAACCATACACCTCAATCCTCGCTTCTGCAAACATTGAAAGAATAACATCAATTTCGTCAATTTCACTTGTAAAAACATTGCTTTTTTTGATGTCATTGAAAAATCGCAGAAGGGACCCGGAGTCTTTCTTGTGTCGATTAATCCGCACGATAACAGCCACAAAGACGTACAAAGTACAAATGTGTGCCGAAAAGATTTCAGATCGAAAGCGGATAAACTCACTTTTGAGGTAGAAACAGTTTTTGTTGTTTAGTTATCAAAAATCTTTAGGGTCCGTCTGTTGCGCACGTGTTCAGAGACGCCGTTTGTGGTTGGGTCGCATTTTGAAACTCAAGAAAAAAATAATTTTATATTACATATAACCTGTGACGTCATAACGTTTAAACTTTTGCTAAATGGTAAAAACATAACCAGTGATTAAAATTACTTAAATTGGTTTCTTAAAAAAGAAAACTAATTTAATGAAAAAGTTGATAATGTAAGTTAGAAACGCTAAACTTTACAGAAAGATAGATAGATAAATAAATCTTCACTAAATTTAATAATTGTTAACCTATGTGCACTCTGTGTTTTGCTTGATGAATAAAAAATGTCTATGTTATCCAAGTGTAAAGCATGAAGTGACTGTTTAACCACAATAAACGGAATAAACGAGTAATTAGCGATTAGAGAAAATCGGTATTTTGTCCAAGGTTAAAAATAAAGTGACTATATAATCACAGCAAACGGAGCAGACGAGTAATTAACGATCATAAAATATCGCTATTTTGTGCAGATTTAAATATGAAGTGACTGTTAAATCACAATAAACGGAGTAGACGAGCAATTAAAGATTATAGAAAATCACTATTTTGTCCATGTTTAAATATGAAATTACTGTTTAATTACAACAAACGTAGTAGACGAGTAATAAAGAAATCACATTATAGAAATAAGATTATAGAAAATCACAATTTTGTCCAAGTTTAAACATGAAAATCACTATTTAATCACAACAAACGGAGTGGACGAGTAATTAGTGATTAGAAAAAAATTGCTATTTTTTCCAAGTTTAAACGCGATGTAACTACGAGTATGTTACCATAATAAACGGAGAAGAGTAATTAGCGATTAAAGAAAATCACTTTTTTGTCCAAGTTTGAACATGAAGTGACTACTTAATCACAGTAAATGGAGTAGACGAGTAATTAACGATATGTGGTTAATAAATACTTCCACAAACAAGACAGTGGCAGAAAATCATAAAAATAGACATTGGAAATCTAATCAGTATCTCAACATCTTTATTGCTGCTTCTTTGAACTGGTTCACTATGCTCTACGATACGATCTTCGTCAAAAACAGGGTTTAATGACAATTTCTTCTCCAAGCAACACGCAGTAATCCTTTTAAACAGTGTGCTCAGCAATAAAGGCTAGATATTTGGTCAGATTAATTGCCCACAAGGACGAGGCGTCGTGTGTGGCTGCCCTTTGATGCATCACTGATCGACATCACGATAATGTCCTCAAAACTTAGTGAGCGTTATAAAATTCCTCTAGAATTACTCACGAAGACATTTTACATACCTTGCCTCTTTGTATGGGCTTGATTATCTAAATGCCTTTGATACAATGAAGGATCAGAGACATTCAACTAGCGTGGCCTTAATTGTTCATTGTGGCTGTGAGATAGTACGGGGACAAATAGAGTAAGTGGGTACATCCCATTTGAGGACACAGTTGGTTCTATTAAAGCTGTTTGACGATGCTATTAATTATTCGAGCTTTGTGATATGTTTTAGTGCATTCACCTCTCACTGAACTTCTTATTAAAGCTGTTTAAAGGCGACACATTGAAAAGTTTAGTCGCAGGGATCTTGATTTTCCTCAGTATTAAAAAAAATATGGAAGTGATATTTAATAATCTGATTCTTCATTTCAATACTTCATTTTGTCAGTTGCAGAAACATGATTCCTTAACTTTTATAACAGAAAAAAAATACACCAGAGAAACCTTTTTTAAATCAGAGATTTGCATTCTACAGGCAAACCAAACCGATTCGAATCTCAAAATTTTCTAAGTCGTTTAGTCTAAATACACACTTCAATATACCAGTTGGATTTTTTAGAATTAATTATAGTATTCTGATTCGATCACGCAGAGAAACTCCGAGCATAGCACGCTCCAATGCCCTTTGGGTGACCTTGAGCCTTCTTATGAGGCCCATAGTAAGCGACCATGTCTCAGTTCCGTAAGTCATCACTGGCAACACACACTGGTCAAAGACCTTAGTCTTGAGACACTGCGGTATTTGGGACGTGAAGATATTGCGAAGCTTCCCGAACGCTGCCCAGCCGAGTTGGATTCGTCGATTGATCTCTTTCTTGAAGTTGGAACTACCGCGCACCGGAAAACGTAGCGTAGGCAGGCCTCCCACGCGGTGGACCGATGACTTGGTAAAGGTTGCGGGAAGCCGATGGATGCGGGCAGCGCAGGACCGGTCGTCGTGGAAATCCTTGGGGGAGGCCTTTGTCCAGCAGTGGACGATTTGTGGCTGATATGATGATGATGAATTATAGTATTTAATTTCAACGAAAATACATTGAAAAAGTGCAAAAGTGTGGTTATTTTCTTTACTCTTTGCACGTAAAGAAATAACTTCGCTTTTGTCTTTATAAACTGCCGTTTGTTCTAGCTAAATGACAGACCATTGAATGTTTCCTTGAAATAGTATGTCGGTTTTATGTCCTTGTTTACTAAGTCTAACCTAAGTCTAATATTGTTCAAAGATTTTCTCTTGTCGTCTCACCGAAACAGAGGATGTCATTATGTTTCGGCAAACAACGTATTTGGGTAAAAGAGACAGAAAACCTCATTGTTGCGAATCCTTGTGTTCGTCAGTCAGTATTTGTATAAATACTGGCTCAGTGGCGTAGGGCAAAGGTACTATTAATTAATTGAAGGACGCAGTATAAAATTATTTACAAGTACTCAATTAAAACCAAATTTTAAATGAGTCGAAACAAAACTTTAATTTTTTAATGCCTTGTGTTGAAAAAAATTAGGTAAAAAGATATTATTTTCGTTTTGAGCTTTTTTACTTAAATTTTTTCGTCTTCTATTTCAATAGTTTGTAAATACTGATCCAATTAAAAATATTCTAATTTATAATTGTACCTGCTTTTGCCCGAGGCTCCGCCCGCGTGGACATTCTTACTATGACTGTCTTTGAGGTTGTGTGGTGCGCGGGTCGCAAGCGGCTCGCTAGCATGAAAATGAGTTTTCTCTAAAACTATGTTGGGCTACGCAAATTAATAGTCTATCATTCTATCTCATTTACCCTCCCCCCCCTCCCCCAAGTATTTACGAGTATCTCTGTGCAAAAAATCACGTCGATTCGTCACTCCGTTGCGATTTGCGACGTGCGCGTGCGTGGAAATGTGTTTTTTCCATTTCCTTCTAAAGCATGTCGGCCTGCGTAAGTACAAGGAGGCTGTAACACAGACAAGAGCTGTTCTGTAACGCAGCTGAGTTCGTTTATACAAATAATTACAAACACGACTATACCACATACATCTAGGTACTGTTTGCACTGTGATCGGTTTGAAAAGACATTGTTTTCAAGCGACTTCCAAAAAGGAGGAGGTTCTCAATTTGACAGTATGTTTTTTTTATGTGTGTTAGGTACCTCAGAAGTCTTGACTGGGTGAACCGATTTTGATGCTTCTTTTTTCATTTGAAAGCTAGTGCTTCCCGTGTGGTTCTAATATAAATTTTATCGAAATCTGTGTAGTAGTTTATTAGAAAATGAACAAAAACCAAAAATAATAATGCAAAATTGTTCGAAGTTGTTGCGATGGAAGTCGGTTTTTAACGTGTTTACAGAACAGTTTAGCTGTTCATATCGTCAAACACAGAGGAGCGAAGTTAAACGAGCGATGATAGGTTCGGTCAGGTTTGAATGATTATACTGTCGAAGAGCGTCAGCCTTGGTGGCATAATGGCAAGGGCCCCTACCTCCTCACCGGGAGGTCGTGGTTTGAATCCTGCCACGTACCAATGTCTTTTCTAATTTCGATTTCATACTCGTATGTACGTATATTCGACGCTCTTACGGTGAAGGAAAACATCGTGAGGAAACCTGCACAGACAAACTCGAAGGTTGTGTGTGTGTGAAGTCGACCAACCCGTACTGAGCCCGCGTGGTCGACTAAGGCCCGATCGCCCTAATTCAGGGTAGGCTCTAGCCCCTCGGTGAGGATGTATATGAGCTGATATGATGATGATTGTTGAAGAGTTTTGCGAAGCGTCATTTCTGACACCTCTTTGAATCGTTGTAACTCCTGTTCATTTTCTTTCGTCCATGTAACCTATTGTCAAGAGTATTAGAGAGAGCAGTCCCTTAATCTGTTGGAAACAATTTTGCAGGAATTGTTACGTTCCTTCGTTCTAAGTTGTTTGTCCTCTACCCAATCGGCCGTTGCGCTCAGAGATGTCTGTCTATTCAGCTTTAGATTAATTTTCGTAAACGTGTCGAGTCTTAAGATGATCTTTCCTTGGTTTGAATATGCAAGAAATGCTTTGAGGAGACCGAAAGATGTATTTAATAAATGTTTTGGCTCTGGAAGAGACTTGACACGTTTTAATAGGGAGAATATGTTTACATACCTACAGTTAAATTAGGTCATGAGATATAGAGTGATAGAGCGGTGAAGTAGTATCTACCGCGTCCCATCGTAAGACAGACATTATATTTAATTAGTTATTTTTGTTTGACTATTTAATAAGGGATCGGACTGCTAGTCATTTGAGTTACTTTATAAGATCTGTCAAAAACGAAATTTTGTTCTAAAAATGTTTGAAATACCCACAAGTGATTTATAGATTTTTAGCATCATTGACGAACTTATTTGGTGAATTTGATCAATTAAAAATTAAAGACGTGAAGGGAAAACAAAACAAGTAAGGTTTTTTGAAACTTCAAGAGGAGAGCTATTTAGGAAATCATAATATTTAAGAATTTATTTTTGATGCAGTCCGATCCCCTATTGTACCCTACTGACAATCTATCTATACACAATATTAATAAAACTGTAACGGGGCCGTGTCTGTAAGTATATGTAATAATTTTGAAAAATAATAACTGTGGTGGATATTACTAACGATATAGAGGCCAAAACAAGAACTTTTGGATTTTTTGTCTGTCTGTCGGTCTGTATGTTCGCGCATCGCGCAAAAAATGAGGCCGATTTTAATGAATTTTTGTATCGCAGTTCCTTATAGCCCAGGCTAACATACAGGATACTTTTTATCCCGGAGAATTCAAGAATTCCTTTTGGGAAAATTCAAAACCTCCACGTGGACGAAGTCGCGGGCACAGCCAGTAATTTTTAAGGTTTTTGTATTTGTAACTAACACATTTATGGGCTAATAAAGCCTGAAAAATAAAGTTATTATTTATTTATATACAAAAATCTAATATACAAAGGTATTATTGTTGTAAACAATATATTCTAGCAGGTTATCTTACATAGATAGATAACACATTCATTTGTCCCTGCAATCACACACATATTATTATTATTAGAATAATACGTTAACTAATAAATCAAAAATATTGTTTGTTTTGTTTGTAATCATTTTATGCGCTGCCGTACTATGCATCCAATAGGGATGACGAATGCTAGTCATCTGATTTACTTTTTATCATCTGTCAAAAACGACATTTTGTTGTAAAAATGTTTGAAATACCTAAGCGTGACGTCATAGTTTTGAAGCGTCATTTACGTACGCATTTTGTGACTTTGGTGAATTAAAAATCGAAGACTTGATGGAAAATAAAACAAGTAAGGTTTTTCAAAGTTTAATTAGGAGGGCAATTTAGTGATCAAGAGTTCATAATTTATTTCCGATGCTGTTGTCATCCCTATTGCGTTGATACTTCGTGTAGTTGTTGGGCGGATGCTCGAGAAGGTTATACTCAAAAATAATTTTCGTAAACCATAAACACTTTTATTTGAAAAGAGAGTTTATGCTCAAAAAGCCAAATGCTCCAATGAATATAATGAAATTTTGTTACACTCTGTTTATGTAACCGAAATTTTTGAACACCCCTATCAGCAGGGTATAAGTGTTAAATTTCAAAATGTTAACGAGACATAAAATTTGTTTGATCGGCAAACTCGTATCAAAGCTGTGTAATGTAAGCACAACATCGCATGTCCGGTTGTACACACGATAGCTGTTTCTGCGAAACTAGCCCGTGTTTCCGCCTAAGGGTTTTACAATGAAATTCCGTGGACTAAAGCAATTTAGGCTACATTTTAGATAAACGTTTTACGTTAATTGTTTTGTGCTATACGAAGTACGAAACATCTTTGCAGATAAATTGATAACTGTATTCTAATTTGTGTACAAAGTCACAAAGCAAATGTTAATATTATCTAATGTTAAATTCTTATTTTCTACAAGCTGTGCCGGCGAAATTCGTTCCACCTTACACTACATTACCCTACCCTACCCTACCCTAAAACCTTCTCCTGACAATAACAAACTAAACAAAAAAGAATAAGTGAAATCGGTCCAGCCGTTCTTAAGGCCCAGTGATACCTAAAAATCCACTTAAACAGGTTTTTAGAATTCATATTTGAAGTAGTTAACAGTAAATTTAAAATCTAGGAAAACATATTGGTATTATTGAGAATAGTTACGAGGGATTATATCGAATGGAAACACGATTTAATAAAGTTGGCTCGATATAATAAAGTACGAATAAGGTACCTCTTTTAGAGCCATTTTACCGTCTATTTTCGGTTTTATTCTTAAAATAAGTAATTTGATAATATGATTTATTTACTAAAATAAATTTCATAGGTGACTGAAGGGAAAACATTGAATGGATTTTTATTTAAGATAAATGTAATGAAAATATAAACGAAAATATCGAAAAAGTGCAAAAGTGTGGTTATTTTCTTCCCTCTTTACACGTAAAGAAAAAGACAAAAACAGATTTTTAAGTACCATTGGGCCGTAAGTTATAAATGGTGTAACTAACACGACTTTATTTTATATATGAATATAGATTTAGAGACCGGAGTACTCAACTTTCTCGTAAATATGGTAAGGAAAACAAGAAATATATACATACATTAACTCTATTATTAATACATGCCTCTTACATATTAGAGTTTTTTGTTTTTATTCGACTGTCTTTAAGGGTGAGTGGTGCGCGAGCCACAAGCGGCTTAGGAACTATATCGGGCTATTCTGTTTAGCAGACTATGCCACTTCCCATCCCCTCAACCAATTCTAAACCTACAAATTTGCTCCGTTGCGACGCCGACGTGCGCGAGCGTGGAAATGACTTTTCCACAGATACCTCGGGATCTATGTAAGGATATATATGTAAATATTTTTTTAATTGTACAATAAAGCTTATTTGATTGATTGATTGATATGCAAATTAGTAAATTACGTCACTGCTCACCCCCTCAAATATATCAGTGGAAAAAATCACAACAACCCATTGTTCCGTTCAATGTTAAAGAAACTAATAAAAAAAGTGTATTTTACAGTTCCCTCAGGAACTGCATCAGACAATGCTAATTTCACGCAATCAAAAGTAGCCTAAGTCCTTTCCAGTAACACAGGCTACCACCATGCCAAATTTCATCAAGATCGGTTGAAGCGTGAGAAGGTAACAAACCAACAACAAACAAATTAACACAGTTTCACATTTATATATTACTAGCTGAGCCCGCGACTTCGTCCGCGTGGAGATTTTGTATTTTCCCACAGGAAATCTTGAATTTTCCGGGATAAAAGGTATCCTATATGTTAACCCGGGCTATTAGGAACCACCATACAAAATTTCATCAAAATCGGCCCGGTAGTTTTTGCGTGATCCGCGAACATACAGACAGACAAAAATTCCAAAAGTTGTTGTTTTGGCATCTATGTCGTTAGTATTGTCCACCACAGTTATTAGTTTCCAAAAATATTTCATGTGCAGATATGGCTTGTTGGCCCCGTTACAGTTTTATTCTATGTATAGATTAAGGATTTAAAGAAGAAAATTAATTAATCTGACCCGTTTGTTTACGAAATAAAGTAATAGCTTTGGCAGAAAAAATGGCCTCTTAATGAGCCACAAATAAAATTATTACTTTATGACGCTTTACCAGTTGACCCAGTTCTTAACGGTCGAAGTTAAGTCTTGCATGCCACGGGTTGCCCCTACGTGACTTGGAAATAGTCTTCAAGTCTCAACTGATTTTTAGGGTTCCATACAGCGAACTCTTTCTGAGTTCGTTGGTTCCATACCTAAGAGGTGCCTGCGGGACCCTATTAACACACCCTGGATACTTGATACAACGGGCCAGAAAAAAACATTTCAAAAAAGGAATGACGGAACAAACAAATTGGCGCCGAAATCCTATTTATTTATTTATTTATTTATTTATTCAGTCATAATTGGTTTACAGATTTCTCCAAATCACCAACCTGTCATTCAAAGTAAACAAAATTAAATTTTATACAAAATCAAAATTAAAAATACAATCATACAATAAATAAAATTAAAAAAAATAGTCATAAAATAGGAATACTTACTAAACTAAGTATTAATCTATACGTTCGACAACGAAACTGTAACCAATCTGTATCAATCTGGGTGACGATGGGGTGAGGTCGCAATCTAGAGAGCGGCAGGGAGTGTCCTTACTGTACGTTAGTACTAATATATAAATACTTTGCTATTAATAAGCTTTCGTTGGCCGTCCATTCGTCTGTCTGTTAGCGAGCTGTATTTCATGAACAGTAATAAGTAGATAGGAACTAGAATTTTTTTACAAAGTGTGTATTTCTATTGCCACTGTCAACATCATCATATACACACACACAAACACACACATACACACACCACACACACTGCTATTTTGATTGGATGACGAAGTAGTAACTTGTATTTATTTTTATTATTATAATTTTTTCTCTTTTTTTTCGTCGTTCTAAGTAGGTAATAAGTAGTTTATATAATCAAGTCTGATTAGCTTTTTTTTGCTTGATTTGATAAAATTGTGTTTCCTTTTAAAAATAATTGTGGAAATCTATAAAGGCTTCATCACATTATTTTATACCTAGAAATAAGTATTTTATAAGTAAAAAGCTGTGGATTTCCCTATGGAATAAATAAATATCAGCTTATATACGTCCCTACCGAGGGGCTTGAGCCTAACCTGAATCAGGACGATCGGCCTTTAGTCGATCACGCGAGCCCAGAGCGGGTCGGTCGACCTTACTACAATATTCAAGTTTTTTCGCAGACCTGTGCAGGTTACCTCACGATGTTTTCCTTCACTTTCCTATGATAAACGTACATATGAAAACTAAATCGAAACCACATTGGTACTTAGCAGGATTCGAACCACGACCTCCCCGGAGAGGCGGTAGCGGCCCTAGCTGTTACGCCAACACTATAACAAAAATTATAAAAATTAAATAAAATAAAAAAAAAGAAACGTGTTTTTTGGACGATATACGGAACCTTTCGTTTGCGAGTCCGACTCGCACTTGGCCAGTTTTTTTTCTTTGTGCTTTCTCTTGCAAAGGAGTTATTTATTCTTGTTTTTTATACTGCTGAGATGGCTTACGGTGAAGGAAAACATCGTGAGGAAACCTGCACACGCCTGCGAAGAAACTCGAAGGTTGTGTGTAAAGTCGACCAACCCGCACTGGGCCCGCGTGGTCGACTAAGGCCCGATCGCCCTGATTCAGGGAAAGCTCGAGCCCCTCGGTGGGCACGTATATGAGCTGATAAGAAGATTATAATGAAATCTAAATAGGTATAGGAAGCAATCACAGCTTAGTGCAAGTTGCATAATTGCGTCGTTCACACATAATTGAGTGACCTAAAAGCACGGTCATTATCTGGATAGGTTGGACTGTGGACATGCTTCTCAAGGTACGCTAAGCCGTTGGTGTCGGTTTTCACTAGATGGCAGTCGCTAAGACGCGTCATATGCCCCAATATGCCTATTGGGGCATATGACGCGTCTTAGCGACTTTTGCAAAACTTCTGTGAGTGGAGTTTGCTACTTAGCCCTACAACCTCCAGAACTATCCTTCCCTGTTTTGGGAAAAAACCTGTGTTCCAAAAGTGGGGACGTCTACCGGTTTTTACCGTTAAAAGGTATATCAGCTACTTTATGTTTTAACCGTTAATAAGTATATCAGCTACTTTATGTTTTGAACGTTAATAGGTATATCAGCTACTTTATGTTTTAACCGTTAATAAGTATATTAGCTACTTTATGTTTTAACCGTTAATAAGTATATTAGCTACTTTATGTTTTAACCGTCGTTTATAAGTATATCAGCTGGATGCAGGCAGCGCAGAACCGGTCGTCGTGGAGATCCTTGGGGGAGGCCTATGTCCAGCAGTGGACTTCCTTCGGCTGATATGATGAAGTATATCAGCTACTTTATGTTTTAACCGTTAATTGGTATATCAGCTACTTTATGAGAACGAGACACAATGAAGGATGCATAAATCTGTCTTTGATATAAAGTATGCAGTTTCAGCTTTACATTTAAAAAAATTATAAGAGATGAAAAGAAAAGTACTATTTTTTATTCAGAATTGGTAAACCCTTGGCATCATTTCAACTAATGGTATATGACGATGATGCCGAAGCTGGAAGCGGGCTTACCAAGATTCCCTAACGCAATAGAGAACTGGCTATCATATCTTCAAGCCGGAATACATCAATGTTTTTAACCCTGATTTTTGGCGGCAGGACTTAGATATGATGGTGGTAGCTAGCCAGGCGGGCTTAGAAAATTCCCTACCACCAACCAAACCGAGTTTTACAAGTTGACCCCACTGGAAATCACACCCGCCACCTCCTGGTGGGAAACGAATGGATAAACTAAGATCAAAGCCAGGTTTTTTTGCGGCTCTATGAAATACTTTATTCTGTTATTTATAATAGTTTTAATTTAATCTATTTTAATTGCATGTTAAGAACAAAATTAACACAAAAAAAAAATCATTTCATTTCATTTATTTATCGTTTGCAATCATGTACAAAAATAAGGTCTTAAAATAATGTAAATATAGTATGGTACATGGGCCCTGCTAGGGCATGGCAAACAGGATAGGTAAATTGTAATAATGTAAATACAAAAAAAGCGTCGGTGGCTCAGCCGGTAACGACTCGGTCCATCTAACCAGAGGTACCGGGTTCAAATCTGGACGGCCAATGTACCAATGAGTTTTTCAATAAACTTACGTACATACTTACCGATTGCTTTAACGGTGAAGGAAAACATCGTGAGGAAACCTGCACACGCCTGCGATGAAACTCGAAAGTTGTGTGTGAAGTCGACCAACCCGCACTGGGCCCGCGTGGTCGACTAAGGCCTAATCGCCCTGATTCAGGGTAGGCTCGAGCCCCTCGGTGGGGACGTATATGAGCTGATATAATAAATACAAAAAATGAGGAGAGACCAGAAGATAGCTACGAGATAAATGGTTAAATGGTTTTATATGAATATTTGTAATAAAAAAAAAAATATACATATATAATTTTACTTTAATGTTTTATCGTCCAAAAATTCTTTTATACTATAGTAACATTTAGATATTAATAGGTTTTTTAGGTTGTTGTAAAATTTTTTAGTATTTCCTTCCGATTTTAAAGTTTTTGGGAGTTTGTTATACACTACGATTGACCTATAATAAGGGCTGGTTTTGTAGATTTCCAATATTGGTGTAGGCTGTACTAACAGGTGATGTCGACGCGAACTACTACAGTATTCATATTTACTTAAATTTTTATGGACATAGTTAGCGATTTCAAGTATATATATACAAGGGAGCGGGAGGATATTTTCACTTTCAAAAAACGGGCGACAAGAGACTCTTGGTTTTAAATTTAGGAGTATACGTAGACATTTCTTTTGTAAAACAAAGACGCCATCAGCATGTGCGCTGTGCCCCCACATGATAACGCCGTATCGCAGCCAAGCGTGTGCGTACGCGAAGTAGGCAGCCCGGGCTGACTCGTAGTGAGTATTTCTTTTTAGAACGGATAATGCGTAAGTGAATTGAGACAATTTGGTTTTTAGTTTTTCTGTATGCGTGTTCCAGTCCAAATGTGAATCTATTGTTACCCCTAACAGTGTGACTGCGCTTTCCTCGGAAATATTCAAATTAGTAGATAACGGTATGAGATTAAGTTTTCTTTTCTGGTAGGGTTTAAATTGAATTAGTTTCGTTTTATTTGAGTTAATTTCGAGATTATGGTCGGATAGCCATGATTTAACTATTTGGAATGTTGAGCTCACGCGATTTAAACTATTAAAATATTAATATAGTTCTCTTCATAGGGCTATATTGGATAAAGGTGCTGGGCCATTATCATGCACTGGCCAATACTGAATATAATTGGCTAATATCCAATTTCAATTGACCTTCCTTGCTGTTGTCGGCAATCGGACTGCTAGTCATTTGAGTTACTCTTTATGATCTGTCAAAAACGAAATTTTGTTCTAAAAATGTTTGAAATACCTACAAGTGACGTCATAGATTTTAAGCGTCATTGACGAACTTATTTTGTGAATTTGTTCAATTACAAATTGAAGACGTGATGGAAACACATAACAAGTAAGGTTTTTATGAAATTTCAAGAGAAGATTTTAGGAAAACATATTTCAGATTTTATTTTTGATGCAGTCCGATCCCCTATTGTGAAACAATATTGCAATGGCCAATTCTGTGGTATTTGATGGGTCTAGTTTATTGTTAATCTTGGTACACAAGACACGTTTAACAATTAATTGGAAACAGCCCGGTTCATTAGAGTACAATTTACATCTACTGCAGCCATTGAATTCATTGTGCGTGCAAATTTAGTGCATATTACCTTTGGAATTGAGAATAACCATTATCCTTTGAATATTTAATCTGTAAGGCCTCTATTTGTAACCTTATAATTTTTAAGCCGCAATTCGTTATAAATATTCATTATCATCATATCAGCCGAAAGACATCCACTGCTGGAAAAAGGCCTCCTCCAAGGATTTCCACGACGGCCAGTCCTGCGCTGCCTGCGTTCCAAGGCTTCTCACGACCACTTAATGGAAGGTCTGTCTACGGTACTTCTTCCGATGCGCCGTCGTCACTTGAGAACTTTACTGGTCCAATGGCCATCTTTTCTATGAGCTATGTGGCGCGCCCACTCTTTTGTAAATTTATCGATTCTGTGAGCTATGTCAGTTACATGGTTCTCCTACGGATCTCTACATTTCTTACTCGATCGCGTAGGGAAAATCCAAACATTACACGCTCCATTGCCTTTTAGGTGACCTTGAGGATTTTTATGAGGCCTATAGCAAAGTATATATATTAGTACTAAAATACAGTATGGACATTCCCTGCCGCTCTCTAGGTTGAGACCTCACCCCCTCGTCACCCAGATTGATACAGATTGGTTACAGTTTGGTTGTCGAACGTATAGGATTTCGCCGCCATTTTGTTTGTTCCGTCATTCCTTTTTTGAAATGTGATTTCTGGCCCGTTGTATGAAGCCTGTCTGCCTATAGTTAGCAAACATTTCTGAGTTCCGTTAATCATCACTGGCAACACACACTGGTCAAAAAAAGTCTTAAAGCACTGAGGTATTTGGGAGGTAAAGATGCTGCAAAGCTCTCTTAACACTGCCCAACCAGGTTGGATTTGACAATGGATCTCTTTCGTTTCTCGAAGGTGGACCTATATAACTTGACTGTTTGTCCCAGGTCAACAACTTCGAATGTAGAGTCTCTAACCTTTATAGGAGTGGGTGCGACATGGATGTTTGAAATAATTTTCGTCTGTTATAAATAGATAAGGCTCAGAAAATTGAGGGTACAAAATTCGAAATGTTTATTCGATACCATCTTTATAGTCATGGCTTCTTTTTCGCGATTCTGAACAATTTCAACTAAGTTTATGGTCTATGGGAGGCTGGTCTATGGGAGGCTGGTTTATGGGAGGCCGTGGTTCGAATCCTGCCATGTACCAATGTGTTTTCGAATTTTGATTTCATACGTACGTTTATCCGACGCTCTTACGGTGAAGGAAAACATCGTGAGGAAACCTGCACACGACTGCGATGAAACTCGAAGGTTGTGTGTGAAGTCGACCAACCCGCACTGGGCCCGCGTGGTAGACTAAAGTCCGAGCGCCCTAATTCAGGATAGACTCGAGCCCCTCGGTGGGGACGTATATGAGCTGATAAGATGATGGTCTAAACGCAATACAAATCGTTCAGCTAACAGGACAAAATGTGTGTGACAGTTAGTTACACCCGAAATGTGACCAACGGGACCACATTACTAAGCCTCCGCTCTTCGTCCGTCCGTCTGTCTGTCAGCCGTCTGTATTTCATGACCAATATTAGGTAGATAGTTGAAATTTTCTTAAAGTATGTATTTCTATTGCTACTATAACAACAAATAATCAAAATAAAAAAATTAAAGGGGGTCCCCATACAAGAAACGCGTTTTTTGTTTTTTCTGTCTGTCAGCGGGCTGTGTTTCATGAAACAATAGGTAGACAGCTGAAATTTTCACAGAGTGTATTTCAATTGCCGGTATAACAGCAATTAATAAAAATGTTATAAAAAAATTAAGGAGCATACAAGAAACCCCATGAGCATGGTACGACACCCTTTGCGTGTAAGTCAGACTCGCACTTGGCCAGTTTTCTGTGAATAAACCATAGGGTTCCCTTTTGAAAGTGGTTTAGAATCACGTGTAAAAAGCAATTTCTAAAAGAATAATAGCTAAATAAATAAAGACCTTATAAGGTCGGGTATACAGGTTGTGAAAAGTCCTCCAATTATTGATGAGTATTGAGTAAAAACCTTGAAAGCTCACCCGGGAAAAAACCCGGCTTTAACTAAAAATAAAAAGACATTTGAGATGGGTAACAAAAACATTTGAATATCTAACCCTTTTACACACACAATTATGTAGTTCGCATCCGTTTAACCGAATGCTACTAAGAAAAGAGATCATTTATTTGGTTCAACTTTTGGACGCTTGTAACCTATTTACCTCCCCTTATATATAACATATCTCTGTTGGTAAAAACATAGGTTTTACACCCACTATAATATTGTATGATTTTTTAAACTAAACCCTGGTTTCAACCCAGTTTTGGGGTGCTTGCCTATTTCTACCGCCAATCGATTTGTTTGTCCTTTTACACCCTGTAAAGTTCATTTAGCGTTGAAAATGTTTTGACGTTTTTGTCAAATGTTTATATCAATTTCGTAATGATAAGCTCTATAATTGTAAAAGCTGAACACTTTAGAAACAGACTTCAATCGCTACTACAACCAAAGTATATAATATATTAGTACTAACATACAGTATAGACTATCCCTGCCGCTCTCTAGATTCCGACCTCACCCCCTCGTCACCCAGATTGATACAGGTTGGTTACAGTTTGGTTGTCGAACGTAGAGGATTTCGCCCGCCATTTTGTTTGTTTCCTCATACTTTTTTGAAATGTCATTTTTGGCCCGTTGTATGTAGTGTCCAGGTGTGCTACAACCAAGTACAAACTCCTTTTTGAAATCGATTGAAAAGCATTTGGATTGAATCTAGACATTGTTTTTTTTATTAAAAGAAGATATTTTGTTTGGGCCCAATAAAATAAAGTTTACTGATGGTATTACACTCTAAAAAAATAATTAAAAATATGAATTCATCATTACAGCTCATATACGTCCCCACCGAGGGGCTCGAGCCTACCCTGAATCAGGGCCATTCAGGATAGGCTCAGAATTCAGGCGAGAAAATATTAATTAATTAAATTAAAATAATAATAATGCAAAATAAGGCAATAAGTGAATAAGGCAAACGTGAACCCGGAATCATGAAATCAATGTAAAAAACCGTTAAAGTGTGAGTCAGAACCGCGCACAATGGGTTCCGTACCATCATACTAGATGGCGCTAATTTCTTCACGTTTAAATAAAATACGTTTTTTGTATGCAGACTTTTACTTATTTTAATTTTTAATACTTATTGTTATAGCGGCAACAGAACTACATCATCTGTGAAAATTTGAACTGACTAGCTTTCATGAAATACAGCCTCGTGGCAGACGGACAGACAGCGGAGTCTTAGTAATAGGGTCCCGTTTTTACCCTTTGGGTACGGGACCCTTAAAATGCTCTGTTATAAGTTTTTCCTCTACGATTCATTTTCTCCTACCATGTTTACTGATGATATGTAAAAAGCTCTTTAGTCATTCTTAGTAGTTTCATATCATGTAAATGTCCGTTGATGATTAATTTCACCAAAACTAGTATGCAAACAAAAATTATATTATACCTATCTTAAAAGTGTATACATATAAAAATAAACCCCTATTTCTTCTGGTCCGAGAAACTGATGTCCACGCTCACGAGCCGCATGCGGCTCGCGCTCCCACTCACCCTAAAAGACAGTCATAAAAACGATGTCCACGCGGGGCGAAGCAAGGGCAAAAGCAAGTAATCTTTTAATTTTCATTGCCTTCGGAATATAAGTATTTCAGCAAAACAGTCCAGAAAATGTACACACAGAGCTCATTACACAAAAAAAAATTCTCAAATAGTGCAACTTATTTTGCAAGAAACAACCCTTTCCTCCATGGAAGAAAATCAGAAGTATGTACTGATATTTTCCAACTTATGATACATGTATCTACATAGGAGCATCTTGTGGGAGGCTTGACCTTGGCGAATGCATTTATGCCGAGCGCGGCAAATTGCTCAGAGCGCAAAGAGCGCAA